>CAWUPB010000871.1:0-610217 GCA_963924115.1 Dovyalis caffra | reverse complement strand
GTTCACTACTCACGACGATGTTTTTTTTGGTACCTTTTTTCACCGGAAAGGACCCGTAAAGTGATAATGATTATCATCTACATATCACAACGTGCGTGGAGGCCATCAAACCACGTCAAATAATCAATTATGACGCAGGTATCGTATTAATTGATCTGCATCAACTTAACGTAAAAACAACTTCAGACAATACAAATCAGCGACACTGAATACGGGGCAACCTCATGTCAACGAAGAACAGAACCCGCAGAACAACAACCCGCAACATCCGCTTTCCTAACCAAATGATTGAACAAATTAACATCGCTCTTGAGCAAAAAGGGTCCGGGAATTTCTCAGCCTGGGTCATTGAAGCCTGCCGTCGGAGACTAACGTCAGAAAAGAGAGCATATACATCAATTAAAAGTGATGAAGAATGAACATCCCGCGTTCTTCCCTCCGAACAGGACGATATTGTAAATTCACTTAATTACGAGGGCATTGCAGTAATTGAGTTGCAGTTTTACCACTTTCCTGACAGTGACAGACTGCGTGTTGGCTCTGTCACAGACTAAATAGTTTGAATCATATTTTTTACACGAATCAGATCCACGGAGGGATCATCAGCAGATTGTTCTTTATTCATTTTGTCGCTCCATGCGCTTGCTCTTCATCTAGCGGTTAAAATATTACTTCAAATCTTTCTGTATGAAGATTTGAGCACGTTGGCCTTACATACATCTGTCGGTTGTATTTCCCTCCAGAATGCCAGCAGGACCGCACTTTGTTACGCAACCAATACTATTAAGTGAAAACATTCCTAATATTTGACATAAATCATCAACAAAACACAAGGAGGTCAGACCAGATTGAAACGATAAAAACGATAATGCAAACTACGCGCCCTCGTATCACATGGAAGGTTTTACCAATGGCTCAGGTTGCCATTTTTAAAGAAATATTCGATCAAGTGCGAAAAGATTTAGACTGTGAATTGTTTTATTCTGAACTAAAACGTCACAACGTCTCACATTATATTTACTATCTAGCCACAGATAATATTCACATCGTGTTAGAAAACGATAACACCGTGTTAATAAAAGGACTTAAAAAGGTTGTAAATGTTAAATTCTCAAGAAACACGCATCTTATAGAAACGTCCTATGATAGGTTGAAATCAAGAGAAATCACATTTCAGCAATACAGGGAAAATCTTGCTAAAGCAGGAGTTTTCCGATGGGTTACAAATATCCATGAACATAAAAGATATTACTATACCTTTGATAATTCATTACTATTTACTGAGAGCATTCAGAACACTACACAAATCTTTCCACGCTAAATCATAACGTCCGGTTTCTTCCGTGTCAGCACCGGGGCGTTGGCATAATGCAATACGTGTACGCGCTAAACCCTGTGTGCATCGTTTTAATTATTCCCGGACACTCCCGCAGAGAAGTTCCCCGTCAGGGCTGTGGACATAGTTAATCCGGGAATACAATGACGATTCATCGCACCTGACATACATTAATAAATATTAACAATATGAAATTTCAACTCATTGTTTAGGGTTTGTTTAATTTTCTACACATACGATTCTGCGAACTTCAAAAAGCATCGGGAATAACACCATGAAAAAAATGCTACTCGCTACTGCGCTGGCCCTGCTTATTACAGGATGTGCTCAACAGACGTTTACTGTTCAAAACAAACCGGCAGCAGTAGCACCAAAGGAAACCATCACCCATCATTTCTTCGTTTCTGGAATTGGGCAGAAGAAAACTGTCGATGCAGCCAAAATTTGTGGCGGCGCAGAAAATGTTGTTAAAACAGAAACCCAGCAAACATTCGTAAATGGATTGCTCGGTTTTATTACTTTAGGCATTTATACTCCGCTGGAAGCGCGTGTGTATTGCTCACAATAATTGCATGAGTTGCCCATCGATATGGGCAACTCTATCTGCACTGCTCATTAATATACTTCTGGGTTCCTTCCAGTTGTTTTTGCATAGTGATCAGCCTCTCTCTGAGGGTGAAATAATCCCGTTCAGCGGTGTCTGCCAGTCGGGGGAGGCTGCATTATCCACTCCGGCGCCTGTTGATTTGAGTTTTGGGTTTAGCGTGACAAGTTTGCGAGGGTGATCGGAGTAATCAGTAAATAGCTCTCCGCCTACAATGACGTCATAACCATGATTTCTGGTTTTCTGACGTCCGTTATCAGTTCCCTCCGACCACGCCAGCATATCGAGGAACGCCTTACGTTGATTATTGATTTCTACCATCTTCTACTCCGGCTTTTTTAGCAGCGAAGCGTTTGATAAGCGAACCAATCGAGTCAGTACCGATGTAGCCGATAAACACGCTCGTTATATAAGCGAGATTGCTACTTAGTCCGGCGAAGTCGAGAAGGTCACGAATGAACTAGGCGATAATGGCGCACATCGTTGCGTCGATTACTGTTTTTGTAAACGCACCGCCATTATATCTGCCGCGAAGGTACGCCATTGCAAACGCAAGGATTGCCCCGATGCCTTGTTCCTTTGCCGCGAGAATGGCGGCCAACAGGTCATGTTTTTCTGGCATCTTCATGTCTTACCCCCAATAAGGGGATTTGCTCTATTTAATTAGGAATAAGGTCGATTACTGATAGAACAAATCCAGGCTACTGTGTTTAGTAATCAGATTTGTTCGTGACCGATATGCACGGGCAAAACGGCTAAAAGAAAAAGGATTAATACTCTTAAATGCTCTTATATAATAGGTTATTTTTCTAATCCGTTCATAAAAATTTTTTTACAAAAAAAACTTCTAATCTGTTCTTATATTTTAAACTGATTTCTAATTTATCATATATATATATATATTAGCATTTATACACATCTATATTAATCTTCACATAATTTTCCTTTTTTATACCCACCCTTGTCATCACTCCTTTAATTTTGATGATCATTATCGCATATAATTTTTATTATTACTCTGCAAACAAATTATTCTATAATTATTAATTATTTGAACTAATATACTTTTTTCAAAAACTTATAAAGAATTGTTTATATGTTTGATTATTCTAATGCTTTATATATAAATTTTTAAGATGTTTGATCAGGTAATAAGAAGATTAATTTCATAAATAATTGTTAAAAAAAAAATCAAAATATAGAAAATGAAAAGAAATTTTATTATAAATAAACTAGTTCCATTCTGAATGATTTAACCAAGATCGTATCAGGTATGAGGTTAATCATAGTGCAAGGAAACTTACTTGAAAAATAGTATGATCATTAAAATAGAAAATAAAAATAATCATTGTAAAGAAAAAGAAAATAAATATGCATTTCTGTTTCCAGGAAAAAAAAAAAAAAAAAAAAAAACGTCAACCAATCCTATTAAAATTAAATTATTATTTAGTACCTAAGTTTTGAACGTAATTATAACTTAGTCCTTCATGTTTGAAAACATATATTTGGACTCTTGACTCTGGCTAGCCATTGGCTTATAAAACATTTGTTGGCCTTTTGCTTTTAAATTCCAAATGTACTCTTTGACAATTTAAATTCTTAGAGAAAAACCAATAAAGGGAGTTTATAGAAGAATGAAGACATTTAAGAACAACAGTTAAACATGGACTCCAACAAAACTTTAACTTCAGACCAAAAAAGAGTGAGGAGATGAATGACTCTGGCGAGACAGAAACACATATCCAACAAACTTACAGAAAGCATGGCAAGGAAATTGGGCTAAACACTAGCAAGAATGGATTTGACAAACAGCTGCTCTATCCATATAAGGTTTTGATCACATGGTGAATCCTAAGATGAAATCAGGAGCAGAAACAAAAGTAGAACACCGGCGAATTGAGGAACAACAACCTGCCTAATTCAAAACAATTAACTTCTAGTTCCAACCAGACAACAGATAGAGAGCAATAGACTCGAAAGTAAAATTGTATTGAAGTTGGTCTCAGCCAAAAAAATTAATATTACACACATTGTCCCAGGAAATAACCCAGGTTGTACACTGACATATATCTATGAGAACAAGATATTAAACGAACCTTGAATTAGCTTCCTCGATATAAAAGGCACTACAAAATTGCCATGGAAAACAATTCTACATCGTGACAATGAACTGAGAAAAATACCTAATGACTTTTGATGAGGACCGTCAACCTACTCACACTTGATTGACCCATACATATGATGGACCAATAGCAAAGCTGCACGAAAACCTACAGTCCCAAGCATAAGGAAGAAACCAAAACAAACACAAGCCATGTAGCCAAAAAAGAACGAGATTTGCATGAAACCAGACATATCCGAGCGTGCATAGTAGTAGCACAAGCAGTAGGCATACATAAATAAGCCAGTTGATCCACCACAGAGAAAAGACCTGTTCCAAATAAAGCAAAAATATTAACCTGCCAAAACTTAAGGTATCTGTTCAAGATACAACAGAAAGCTTTGATCGAGGAAAAGGCAGAAAAGAAATGCAATGAACTTCCATTTAAGGCAGACCAACAAGGAATTATCAAAAAACATCTTTCTATAACTACTGCCTGCTCTTCCACTTGGTTCCATTCATCTACAGCTAATAATCATTCCTAGATAGGAACAGCAAAATTCCAACACTTTTTTGCATTGAAACCTAAGTCTACAATCACCAAGATATTAAGTGCTATGTTGCTTTTTCATATGAATTTATATGTAATATGAAATGAAGCTACGGATGAGGAAAAGGCTGAGGTATAGGAATAAATAATAGCTGCATACCTCCACCACCAATTGTGATCCTCAGCAGCAAGTTGGAAATGGGTCAACGCAACTGTGATGGAACAAGTGACTATCAGAAGTATAATAAAGACAACAAACAAGATGCTGTAAATGGTGTAAATCCTGTGACCCCACACACTAGCATATGTGTAGTTAAGTTCGGTGCATATAGCAATGAATGGCAGAAATCCTGCCATTGCCATTTGAGGAATTGTTCCCCGATACCATTGCAATGGTGGAATCTCTCTAGGACATTCGGTGGTACGACAAGGAGATTGAAACTCAGCCTTCCTATTCTTCCCAAAAACTCCGCCTAAAACGAGCAAAGGAGATGAGACAAGTGCCCATATAAGAACTATCACAACAATTGTGCCAAGAGGAAGAGCTGCATTGGCAGTGTAAGCAACTGCAACAGTGTTTAGGAAGCAAAATGTGAGGAAAAGTGGCCCACAGAAGAGACATCCTGTCAACAATAGATTGCTAACCTGTGAAGATTCAAGATAAAATTAGTATACATCGTCAAATACTTTTCAGTTCCAAACCCATCCTTGCTGAGAAAGTTTATGAGCAAATACCCAGTTAGTTCCTTCAAGCTGACAGTAAAAGGTGGTTGTGGTGTATCCTGCAATTCCTGACGTGAGAGCGTATATGACAATCAGTGCTGTGAGTAAAACCCCGCGGTTGTATGGATGAAGCACTCCAACTAGTGCCAGAATAAAAATAAACACCGTACTGCAAGGCAAAAAAAAAAAAATGCAGGTCAATTTTTTTAAGAAAAGCAATAATAACAACAATAAGGGGTGGACAAATCACTTACAGAGTCAATAGCTGGGTTCCAGAACCAAGGCAGGCTGCAAAAAGAGACTTGTACTTGGGATGCCTAAAAACATCTCCATGAATGCATTTCCAACCAGTCTCTTCCAGATCTTCAGCTAATTCCTCATCATTAGCATATCTGAATCAAAAAAAGATGCACCATTGAGCTAGGAATGGCCAGATATACACATCCTAGGACACTGGAACGAGAACACACCAACCAAAATGAATAGAATCAACCAAAAACACAACTCGTACTTGACAAAGTCATTGTTCAGGATTTGCAAGATTGCAACAACAAATCCAGCGAGAAGAAGAAGTATCATGCATGAATTTGTAATGGAATGCCAACGGATGTCTAACTGAGAGTACTTATCCATCCTCTTCTCAAAAGGGTATTTGTCTTCTTCCACTTCACTGTACATAGAAACTCCACATCAACCTCTTTGTCCTCAGGAAGATCCACCACTTCATTTAAATGCGTCATAGCATTAATCTCAATCACACGATCCTCATTGTAAAAAATATCAAATTGAATATGTTTGAAAAGGTAATATCTATGCTTGCTATCTATCCTTTCCTTTTCAAAGCTCCCTAAGAATGCCCAAATGGGTAAGTCATCAAAATACATTTGAAAATAATAGTCCTCACTAACAGCAGCTCGAAACCTCGCCACCTCTTCCTTTGACAACTTCTTCTTGCAGACAGATTCAGAATGTTTTTCGCGTAGGAATTCAAGCTGGTACGGTGCACTGACCAAACGATCCCCATTCAGTACTTCAACTAAAGACAGCTTTTTCCTTTTCACATTATCTACAAACAAAACCAAATCATAAAACAAATCTCCACTGAAACTAAGAATAAATGGTAAATAAAAGAACCCATTTCGACAGATTCTAACCTGGCATGCAATATCCAAGATCAAAATAGCCATAGGTTTCGCTGAAAAATCAAACAAAAAACACAAAGCATTACTTACCTAAACCATTATTATGTCTACCGATTTAAAATAATAATAATAATAATAATGTAGATTTATTCAACCTTAAAAATACGGGGAAAAAAATCTTAAACTGCATGTTACTCAACATTAACAAGAGAGAGATATAATCAGTAACAACTAAAATAAACCCATTAACGGAAAAACATGAATTAACTAATTTACCTAGGATTGCGATAGGGTCCAACTTTGTTAGCATAGAGAGGGACCGGGTCTCCTACTCTGTACCGGTGGTCTGTTTCATCAGAACTAGCCTGATGGACACTCAAAACTATCAAAACGGCGACGAGCATCATCGCCTCTAAAATCCTCTCGGCCATTTTGTTGTTAACCAGAGGTTAGTTCAATCCGGATTTAAGTAAATACGAATGAAGATTATCAGGAAAAGAGTGCCGTTGACTTGTGATGGAGACATTGAATTTGTCTCCCTCGAAGGAAACATAAAACTAAAAAAAACGATAAATGTGTTATGAAATAATCAACATTCATCCGTTATATTCATTCATTTTTCATATCTACACTATTTATGATTATTAATATAATTTAATTTATTAAAAATTAAAAAAATGATGTAATTGATTATTCATAGTTCTTTTCAATTTTCTCTTCAAATTTTAAACCTATAAATAGGCATGATTGTTCATTAGTTAATGTATAAGTTTTTTATAGTAGAATAAGAGAAATTTTAAAGTTCTTATCACTTGTATCCACATTATAGTAATTTCATTTTCTTGTCATTATTTCATTCAATTCTTCTATTATTTCTATTTATTTTATAACATGTTAGCAGACGAAGCTCTAACCAATCGAGACAATAGACTCATGAGGTATGTATCTATCAAAAGATTTAATCAATTGTTTCAACAATTGGATTTCTTCTACATAAGTGCTTTACCAAAAGATCTAAATTATTTAGATCATTAAGAGGTATGTATTTAATTTATTCATGTACTTTAAATCTATTGATACATGAAATATATATTTGAAAAACTTAAATGATCTACTAATGATCTAATTTATGTTATTTGAAAAGCTTTAAGTTTATTATTATATTTATTATTATTTTTTAATATTATTATTACATATTTTATTATAGAATTTTTATCATATCAAACCTCATAAACTTGATTGGGTGACTCTTGATATTTTGGATAAGAATTATTGATTATGAGTGCTTGATTTTGAAAAAATATTATCTACTTTTTATATCTTGGATATGCTCCCGTAGTAGCATATCGAGAAAAAGAGTTTAAGAAATATTTTAGATCGATTTTATACTTGTTAGTGGCTAAATAAAATAAAAAAGAATAAATCTCATCCAATTGGATCTACTCCATTCCCTAAAGTGAATGTGACAATTTATAATAATTTTAGACATGGATGAAGATGTGGTCATAGCCATGGATATGGTCAAAATAATTATCATTATAATCGTAATAATATTACATCTCACCACTAGAAGTAGATAACTATGAAAAAAAGAAATAAAATTAGATAAAATTAGTATTCGAAAAATAAATATTATAGACGTAGAATAAATGAATATTGATCGTGTACGTCGTACACCAAAGCATCTCATGAGCCTTCGAGTCTTATTAAAA
This sequence comes from Dovyalis caffra, assembly GCA_963924115.1. Lineage (NCBI taxonomy): Eukaryota > Viridiplantae > Streptophyta > Magnoliopsida > Malpighiales > Salicaceae > Dovyalis > Dovyalis caffra. Next base: position 602,049 of record CAWUPB010000871.1, on the reverse strand, counting down.
AATAAAAAGTAAAATATGAAGACCCGTTTAATATATCAAAATAATAGTAATTGAAATTAATTACTTATTAGTTTTCCTATTTATAAATAAAATATTTTTTATTTCTAATAATTTACATTGTATAATGATGGTTACAAATTTATTTTACTATTTATTTATTTGTTTGTGTTTATGAGGAATATATATATTTATTTATTTATTTTATATTGATTTATTTGATTATTTATTTTATGTTAATATTATATATAATAATATCAATCTAATAGAAAGTTCTAGAAGAGTGACTATATTATTATCTAAAGAGATGGATTTTGAAGATTCTAGAAGAGCGATTATATCATAACTTGAAAAGATAAATTTTTGAAGCTCTAGAAAAGTGAATAAATTATTACTTGAAGAGAAAATGTTTAAAGACTCTAGAAGAGTCGATATATTATTACTTAGAGTGACTAATTTAAAGGCTTTAGAAGAGCAAATATATTATTATTTGAAAGGATAAATTTATTATAAATGATATATTATTCTCTTCAAATGCTCATAGAAATTTATTGAGTTTCAAATATATTCATCTTAATTGATATCATATAGAGATAACAAATGTGAATACTTATATGTTATAATCATTATATCGTGTAGAAAATATCTATCAAAAAATTTATCTCGTGTTCTCTTCTAATCTTTATTACAAACATTGAAATGATTGAAACAAATATTGTAGTAAACCGAAGTTTACTAATCCAAATACTTTTACTATGTGACATAACCAATTGTGTTATCTTAGGTCTTTCATGATGCGAAAAAATTATTAAAAAATTTATATGAATATCTATCGAAGAGCCAAAAGATTCTTCAATTTATTGAACTTTCATATTCTCGCATGTTGCCAAGGTAAATTGATGGTTAAGCGATCATAAAGTAAAATTGAGATTGAATCTTCAGTAATTTAGAATGTATTCAAGGTGATATATGTGGATCAATTCATTAACCATGTGAACCATTTAAATATTTTACGATTTTGATAAATGCATCCACAAGATGGTCACATATATGCTTATTATCTACTCGAAATCTGACGTTTTCGAGATTGCTAGCAAATAATTTGATTTCGAGCATAATTTTCAAACTATGCCATTAAAACAAGTCACCTTAATAATACCGATGAATTTATTTCTCAAGCATTAAATTATTATTGATTGACTATTAAAATAAAGGTTGAACATCCCGTTGCTCATGTTCATACTCAAAAAGGTTTAACAAAATCATTTATCAAAAGGCTCTAATTGATAGCTAAACCATTATTTGAAAATAAAACTTCATGTTTATGTTTAGGGACATGCAATCTTACATGCAACAACACTTATTTACATATGACCCATAAGTTATCGAAATTTTCTCCTCTTCCGTTGATTTATGGTTATGAGTCAAGTATTTCTTATTTATGAATTTTTTAGCATTGCAGTGTATATCGTTAGTGCTCCTTCATAAGAAAATAAAATAGGCACTTAAAGGAGATTGGAAATATATATTGGATTTGAATCCTTTTTTATAATTAAATATCTTGAATCATGAATAAGTGATATTTTTACAACTTGATTTATCAATTATCATTTTGATGAAATAGTTTTTCCAATATTAGGGGGAGAGAATAAACAAAATAAGTAGTTGAAAATTTTGATAAAAGAAATTACATGGAGTATTCTATCTTTATATCAATTTGGTACAAAACAATGTGAACTAGAAATTCACAAGATAATTTGTTTACAAGGTTTTATAAACCAACTACTAGATGTATTCTCATATCCTAAAAGAGTAAATAAAATGCATGTCCTCGTTGAGAATGCTTCTATTAGAATTGATGTCCTAGAAGGACAATCTATTAATATTATAGCTAACAAATTTAAAGCATGCCGGAAGCATGAAAGATCGATCGGTTCTAAAGATAAAAATCCCTAGAAAAAGGACAAGATGAAAATATAAAAGATGTAAATATTCACAAAACGGTCCAAGATATTTATGATAATATGCTTCCGAAAAAGTCTAAATGCTTGAGAAAAATCAAGAGATTTTGATAAATTATGTCAATACAGGGAGAAAATAAGACCGAAGAGAAATATTTATTGATAAGATTTTTGTACGTAAAGTTACAATTGATATTTTGAATAAAAATAAGGATCCCGAGCACTAAATTATTGAAGAATATTGACATAAAGATGATTGGCCTAAATGAAAAGAGCAATCCGGACTGAATTATGTTCTCCTACAAAATAGTAGTTTTTTGAACCCGTAGCTAAAACACCTAAAGATATTAAGCTGGTGGGATACAAATAAGTATTTATACGAACACAAAATAAGAAAGATGAGATTGTAAGATACAAAGCAAAACTTTCAATATAAGAGTTTTTGTAAAGAATTGATATTGATTATGAGGAGACATATTCTCCTATAATGGATGCAATTATATTTTATTATCTCATTAGCTCTGGCAAAATATATGAAAAATATTCATATGCATGCATTTAATGAATGTGATTACAATTTATTTGTTCATTTGAAATGATATCAATATGAAAGTCAAAGAAGGACTTAACATGCCAAAATCATGTAATACATATTCTCGAGAAAAGAATTCAATTAAATTATAGAGATCTTTATTAAGATTATTTTAGTATTTGTTTTATTATTTTGGTTTTTAGAAATTCAATTTATACTTTTTATATTTTATTTTTATATATATTGTTTATTACTAACCCGTGTGCATGTGATATAATCACTTTAATAATTAGTGAAAGAAAGTTATAAAAAATAACTCTATTTGTTCATATGTTTTTATTTGAAAATAGGTTTATTGTATGTGTTGATAACTTAAATATTATTGGAACTTTTAAAGAGATTCCAAGTGTCATAAGTTACCTAAAAAGAGAATTTGATGTGAATATCTTGGAAAAATAAAATGTTATCTCGACCTACGAGTTCGAGCACTCGGAGAATGAGATTTTCATTCATCAGTCAATTTATATATAGAAAAAGGTTCTACAATGATTCTATATAAAGATCATTCATTGACTAGCCCAATGGTAGTTCATTCACTTGATATCCAAAAGGATCTTTTTCGATCTCAAGAAGATAATGAAGAACTACTTGGTCCCGTAGTACCATGTCTTAGTGCCATCGATGCATTGATATATCTTGCTAATAATACTCGACTCGATATAGTCTTTTCTATAAATTTATTAGCAAGTCATAGTTTTGTTTCAATATAAAAATATTGAAATAAAGTTAAATATATACTACGTTATCTTCGAGGAATAATTGATATGAGCTTATATTACTCTAATAAATCAAAGATAAGATTAATTGGCTATGAAGATGCATGTTATTTATCTAATCTATACAAAGCTCGATCACAACTAGTTATATATTTACATATGGAGATACGACTATATCTTGGCATTCTATGAAGCAAACTACAGCTACCACATCTTCAAATCATGCGGAAATATCAATTCACGAGACAAGTCGAGAATGTGTTTGGATAAGATCAACGATCCATATATCCGAGAGACATGTAGTTTATCTATCAGCAGAAAAAGTTCCAACAATATCATATGAGGATAATGTCGCTTACATAGTTCCATTAAAGGAAGAATGCATGAAAGTGGCAATCTAGCAGATTTGTTCACTAAGGTGTTACCTACCACAACTTTTGAGAAGATGATTCACAAGATTGAAATACGTTGTCTTAGAGATCTTAAATAATGCCTTCAACAGGGGAGACCAAAATGTGGATTAATGTGTGCAAGGAATATTGTACTCTTTTTTCTTCATTGAGATTTTTTTCCCACTCGGGTTTTTTCTAGTAAGGTTTTAACGAGGCGTGTTCCTTGTAAAATGGACATTCAAGGGAGAGTGTTATGAAATAATGAATGTCCATCATCATGTTTATCCACTTTTCATATCTCCACTACTCATGATTATTAATATGATTCAATTTATCGAAATTGAAAGGATGATGTAATTGATTATTCATAGTCCCTTCTAATTCTCTCTTCAATTTTAAAGCCTATAAATAGGCTTGATTGTTTATTAGTTGGTATACAAGTTTTATAGACAAAATAAGAGAAACTTTGAAGTTCTTATCACTTGTATCCACATTATAATGATTTCATTTTTTTGTCATCCTTTCATTCAATTCTTCTATTATTTCTATTTATTTTATAACAAAATGATTTAATTTCTAACCTTTTACCTTTCACAACAAATTGTAGAAAATTCATATATATATATGTGTGTATGTGTGTGTGTGTGTGTGTGTGTGGTTTTATAATTTTTAGAACGAGCTAAATATTCTTTGAACCATTTTAATCCCTACATTTTGAATGTAATAAAAATTTAGTCTTTCTTGTTTGAAAACTTATAATTTACTTCTTTGACTTGGATTAATATGACTGGATCTTTCTCTAAATCCTTATAATGTTGGATTTTCTATAGCAATTTAAATAATTCGAAGGGCATATTTGGAATTAGATAAAAACCAACCATGTTTAATGGAAAATGGTCAATATGAGATAAGAAACTAACTTAAAGGATTTAGTTAAACTCATTCCAATTTTACGCTTTATACATTAACCAATTATAAAAATTAAAATTTTTTTTATGTGCTTATCTTTTCTCTATGATAAGAGTTATTGTGGAGTTGAAAAATAAATATGTTCAAAAATTATTATTTTATTTGTTTCAAAATTAATGGTAAGAATCATAGCATGTAGAACCAATTTTTTTTTTTTAAAAATTAGAACCCATTTTAGCATTTAAATATTAGACATAAAAGTATAGCTTAAACTAATAGAGATGTAAAGGTAAACAATAGAGTTTTTGGTACAAACACTTTTATAACACTTGAATTTTTAAATTATATCATTTTTTTTCATTTTACTTTTAAGAGAAGGTGCAAGAACAAGTAGTTAGAGGTTAAAATTTAAGATACTATGAAACTTGAATTATTAAGAAATGTAAGAGGATTGGAATTAAAAAAAAAAAACCTAAGAAAATACAATATTAATACTTATTTAGTTATATGATATTATTAATGTTAGTAAAGTAACATGTACTCATAAATTTTTATGAAGTAACTTGTTATAAATATATGATAATATTAATAAATTATTTTTTCTTTCTTTATATACATGTCTTGTTTTGTAACACTATCATCTTAAAATCTGAATTAACAAATATTTATTTTGCTACCACTTAAACAAGAAATGAAGATTATTTACTATTTTTTTTATTGTACTTCCAACTCAATTTAATGTAAATTTTTATTAAAATTATTTGATTTTGTGTTTTTGAATAGTGTAGTATTTTGAATTTTTTACAAACTTGATAAATAAAATATTATATGAATATGTTTTTATACATATAGTTGTTGAAATATATTTTTTTATTCAAGTAATATATTATATGTAATAAATATAAATTTTCTACAAAAACTAAGTCATAAATCTAATGAGGCTCTAAATTCAATCCATATCCATTAGAATTTGAATCCAAATTTATATTTTTAAAATCCAATCTGAATTCTTAAGATCTGATTTAATTTATTTTATTAAATAAATTTGATGCAAAATATATTATAATTTTATCGAACCCCGACCCATTGACATTGCTAGTTTTGAGTTTCTTGAGCTTTTAAATGTTTTATGATATATTATAAGTTGTATGAGGATTTGAGAGGAAAAATTAAAAAGAAAGCCCGTTTTTTATTAATTATTTACTTAAAGAAGAAAGATGACCTTCTATATTTTATATTTTTATGAAATGTCAAAACTGTGAAATTAAACTTTAGATCCATAAACATAAACATATTAGATGGATTTGGTTTGGATTCATTTAAAAGATCACCAAATCGCATGCTTCAACAATCTTCAATGCAAGAATGGCAAGGAAAAGGGTTGTTAAAAAATACTGTTAACACTAAATTAAATTGATTAAAGAAAAGAAGGTTGTTACACAGATTGTCTGGACAAGTCAATCTGGCTAACAAGACCAAACCTTGCTGTGGAAAAAACCAAACAAGGACTTCAACAACACTTCAAAGTCAGACCAAAACGAGTGACAGGTGACGAACGAGCATACTGGGCCGAGACATAAAGACACCCTATAAGTTGCTCTGCCTTCAATCACCAAGATTGAATGGTTTGAACATAGCATAAATCTTGACAAGAAATTGAAAGCAGAAACAAACATAGATTAACATAAGAGTCATCATAGTATGATTTTTATTTGACGTTATAAGGATCTTATTGCTTTTTTACATGAATAATAATAAATAACGGCATTACATTACGTAATACCGTTATTTGACATTATAACGGCGTTGTACTAAAAAAATCCAATATTTCACTTTTAGTATATTTAACTTGTAAAATTATTAAAAATATATGAAATAAAATAAATTTACTAACATCTATTAATATATTCATGATATCGATTATCGCAATTATTATTTGATGATCGCGATTACAATCATGATTATTTTTTCAACCACATTTGCAATTTAAAACTATGAAAACAAACACCGTAATACAGAGTAACATATGATCTGCATAACACTAATCAATGAAGTTCTGGTTTCAACTGGATAATGTAATTTTCCCAAAAGAAATGAGTTGTTCCGCATTCACAGCCATCAATTCATAAAATTAAATTCAACATCTTAGAGATTATCATAATTCTTGCCGCCATGCTTACATTCATATCATTCAAAATGTGATGCCCTGCCTGTCAGACATAGAATAAATGAGCACGCGCGCACAAAACAGACAGAGCAAGAGAGTTGAGGGCAAAAACTGTTTTGAAGTAGTCCCGTCTGAAGTAACAACACAAACTTTCTCCCAGGACATAGATTTTCAGAAGCGTGGCACCAAATGAACCAGCTTCATTCATACAGAAGGCCATGCTTACATTCATATAATTCAAAATGTGATGCCCTGCCTGACAGACATAGAATAAATGAGCGTGCACGCACAAAACAGACAGAGCCAGAGAGTTGAGGGGCAAAAACTTGTACTGAGGCAGTCACAGCTGAGGTAACAATACATTTTCTCCCAGGACATAGATTTTCAGAAACCTGAATTAGCTTCATTCATACAGAAGGCCCTAGAGATCGACTGTGCAAAACTTCATTATATAGTGCCAGTGAATTGAGAAAAATACATAGTGACTTTTGACAAGTACCAACAACCTACTCACACTTGATTGACCCATATATATGATGGACGAAAAGCAAAGCTCCATGAAAACCTACAGTCCCAAGCATAAGGAAGAAACCAAAGCAGATACAAGCCATGTAGCCAAAGAAGAAAGAGGTTTGCATGAAACCAGACATATCTGTGCGTGCATAGTAGTAATACAAGCAGTAGGCATACATAAATAAGCCAGTTGATCCCCCACAGAGAAAAGACCTGTCGCCAAATAAAGCACAGATATTAATCCTCCAATGCTCAATGTCTGTTCAAGATATACAGAAAGCTTTGATATAGAAAAGGGTGAAAAGATAAGCAATGAACTTCCATTTAAGGTGGACGAAAAAGGAGTTGGCAAAAACATGTTTCTATATAACTAATTTCTGCTCTTCTATTAGGTTTCATTTATCTACAGCTAATACAACATTTACTGTAATCAACCATTCCCAAACAGCAACAATCAAAACTCCAAAATTCAAACGTTTTTCTGCACTAAAGGCTAAGTCGACAATCACCAAGATATCAAGTACTATGTTGCATTTATATATGAATTTATATGTAATGTGAAATGAAGCTATGGATAAGGTAAAGGCTGAGGCACAGGATAACTAAGAGGTGCATACCTCCACCACCATTTGTGGTCCTCAGCAGCAAGTTGGAAATGTGTCAATCCCACCGTAATAAACCCAGTCACCATCAGAAGAATAATAAAGACAATGAACAAGAAGCCATAACCAGTATAAGACCTGTAATTCCATACGCTAGCAAATATATAGTAAAGTTCGGTGCATATAACACTGAATGGCAAAAATCCTGCCATTGCCATTTGAGTAATTGTTCGCCGATACCATCGCAACGGTGGAATCTCTCTGGGATATTCAGTGGTACGACAAGGAGCTTGGAACTCAGCCTTGCTATTCTTCCCAACAATCCCACCTAAGATGAGCAAAGGATATGATACAAGTGTCCATATAAGAACTATCACAAAGATTGTGCCAAGAGGAAGAGCTGCAGCGGCAGTATAAGCAACTGCAACAGTATTCAGGAAGCAAAATGTGAGGAAAAGAGGCCCACAGAAGAGACATCCTGTCAACAATAGATTCCTGAACTGCCATGATTCAAGACAAAATCAGTATGCATAGTCAAATCAAATATGTTTCAGTTCCAAATTCATCCTTGCAGAGAAAGTTCATGAGCAAATACCCAGTTAGTTCCTCCAAGTTTAGAGTAAAAGTAGGTTGCAGTGTATCCTGCAATTCCTGACGTGAGAGCATATATGACAATCAATGCAGTCAGTAAAGCGCCACGATTGTACCTATAAAACACTCCAACTACTGCCAGAACAAAAATGAACACAGTACTGCAAGGCACAAAAAATACATGTCAATTTTTAACAAATGTAACAATACCAACAATAACGGATGAACAAATCACATACAGAGTCAATAGCTGGGTTCCAGAACCAAGGCAAGCTGCAAAGAGAGACTTGTACTTGGGATGCCTAAATACATCTCCATGAATGCATTTCCAACCAGTCTCTTCCTGAGCTTCAGCTGATTCCTTGTCATTAGCATATCTAAACCAAAACAGAATGCACCAGTGAGCAAAGAATGGTCAGATATACGCAAACTAGGACATCGTAAGTCTGGAACAAGAACACCCTAACCAGAATGAATATAGTCAACCAAGAACACAACTCTTACTTGGCAAAGTCATTGTTAAGGATTCGCAATATTGCAATAAGAAATCCAGCAACAAGAAGAACTGTCATGCATGAACTTATTACAGAATGCCGATGGATCTCTAAATGACGACGCAACGAAGGTAACTCATAGTACTGATCCATCCTCTTCTCAAAAGGGGTATTTGTTTTCTCCCAGTTCACTGTATACAGAAATTCCACATCAACCTCTTCGTCTTCTGTAAGATCGACCACATCGTTTGCATACATAATTGCCAAAATCCCAATCACACGATCCTTATTGTAAGATATATCAAACCGAATATGTCTGTAAAGGTAATATCTATGCTTGCTATGTTCCATATCAACGCTCCCAACGTATCCCAAAACAGACAAGTCATCAAAATGCATATCAAAAAGGAAGTCCTCTCTAACAGCAGCTCGAAACCTTGCCACCTCTTTCTTCGACAACTTCTTCTTGCAAACAGATTCAGAATGTTTTTCGCGTAGGAATTCAAGCTGGTACGGTGCACTAACCAAACGATCCCCATTCAGTAATTCACCTAGAGACAGCCTTTTCTCTTTCACATTATCTACAAACAAAACCAAACCACAAAACAAAATCTTCACTAAAACTAGGAATAAATGATGAATAAAAGAACCCATTTCGACATATTCTAACCTGGCAAGCAATATCCAAGATCATAATAGCGGTAGGTTTCGCTGAAAAATCAACCAAAGAACAGAAAGAATTACTTATCTCAACCATTATTATGTCTACTAATTGGGGGGAAAAAAAACAATAAATTGTAGAAATTTCTAACCTTAAAAATACCATAAAACCTTAAACTGCATTTTAATCTCAACATTAACAAGAAATATTTAATCATTAACAACTAAATTAAACTTGAAAAAACAAGAATTCAAACATGAACTGACGAATTTACCTAGGATTGTGAAAGGGTCTCACTTTGTTTGCATAGAGAGGAATCTGGTCTCCTTCCTTGTACCGGTGATCCAATTCATGTGAGCTCACCTGACTTGCCCTCCAGACTATCAGAGCGACGACAAATAACATCGCCGCTAAAATCCTCTCCCCCATTTTGTTTTGAACCGGAGGTTAGTTCAATCCAGATTTAATATGAATGAAGATGATCAGTCAGTGATTGGCTGACCACCATTTTGTTTTAAACTGGAGGTTAGTTCAATCCAGACTTAATACGAATGAAGATGATCAGTCAGTGATTGGCTGACAACAAGTTGTCAATGAACAGTTATTAACAACATCTATCATATGGTTATTCACATCCGATCTTTCGTCTCCTATCTTTCTTAAAAATACATAGAAGTACCTGCGACCAACGCAGGTTTTTTTTTTTAATCTTTCAATAAAAGAAAAGAAGTCGGAATTATAAAAAGAAAATTCGCTTGTTCTCACAGTGATAAAACCCAGAACCTGGGTTTTGATTGATGATGTTTTTTATTGATTGTTTTTTGACCAGTGGATTTTTATATACTGTCATTCATTGGGACTTTGAATTGGAATTAGGTTTTCAATTTCATTTAATATGAAGCTAAATTATTCTACATATTTTTTTCTTCATCTTTTTTCCTGGGCTCTTAGATTTTCTTTTGATAAATTCATGGTTTGATTGATATTGATGGGATGGGTACTCATAAGAGATTTTGTCGAGAAAATTGAGGAGATTGTTAGTTTGGATGCTGAGAAAGTGAGGGATTTTAAGAAAGAAAATAAGGATGCAAAAGAGAGAGAGATGAGTTTGTGTCAGAGCAATTGTAAGAAAGAACTTAAGTTTTTTTTTTTTTCCAGCGATAAAAATATCATGGATGAGTTTTCACAGATTTTAAAATTAATTTCTTCCAAAATATAGATATAAAATATTTTCAAACATACGATTTTAAATATTTTTAAATTAAAATTTTAAAAATATTAATCATAAAAATTAAATACTAAATTTATTTTACAAATGGATACTCACTTACTGTTATATTATCATATAATTAATTAACTATGCAGGGAGTGTTGACCAGCTGATCAGTTAATATAGTATTTGTTATTCCATACTTTAATTATTTTTCCATTAATATATTCTGGTTCTGTTACCATAGCATTACTTTGATTTTTTTTCTTTCATTATTTTTCTCGTGTAAAAAAAAAATTTATTACATATAAATTTTTTAACATAACTAAATGTGAAATGGTTTAAATCATTATTTTTAAGGCTTGAGTGAAAAAAATAGTTTGGAGGTATCCTTTATATAAAATTTTTTGAGTTAATTCACAATTGATCAGAGCTAATTCTTTATGAACCAAATATCTCAGAAATTAGAGAAATTAGAGATGATTGAAAATCGGTGGAACGAGGGACTAACAGTATAGGATTGAGGTTGTAACTGCACAAAAAAACTAATAACCGGGTTGAATTGCAATTTTAAAAAATTTAAGGACACAATTATAATTCTCACCCGTGTGTGAAGTCATCCTCAACCTTAGTCGGGTTTATTGTAAGGATTATAATGAAAAATATTAATGTATACATACCAAATTAAGGTGGTTAATAACGATAACAAAGAATTATAATGAAAAATATTAAATATACATATCAAATTAAGCTCACGAAATAAGATGAAAAAAACCCTAAACGTAGAATTAATAATTATATGCGGATTAAGTGTAGTTTTTATTCAAAATTTGGAACAAAAATTTTATTCATATTTATACATCATCTTACGTGCGCACGGATTTTTTTTTTTTTTTTTCCGCTTCTCCTACGTGTCTATCAAACAGAAGCAATTCTCATCTTTTGTGATTGAGATTTTGGCAGCTGATTTCGATCATTTTCTAACATGTTCCTTCAATACTGAAATCCACATGTCATGTTTAAAATGGCTAATATGTTGTCAAGCTAATTGACTTGTCATGACTGTTACTTGGTTACGAAGAGATTAATACATATTGTATTTTAAGAGTTATTGTTGGTAAATATTTAGCAATTATTAATTAAGTTGAGTTTATTTTTCAAGGACTTGAATTCTAATGTCATAGGGTTGAAGATATGATACGTCTTGAGGTAGAAATATCTTTAATTTTGCATAAACTGAAATATATATTTTTATCAAGTATTTTTGATTTTATAGAACATCTTTTAATCCACTTGGCATATGAAGCAAGAATAGCGGGACTAGTGTAATATCGGTGATGTATTTGTTTAAAAGGTATGGTATTGATTTTGAACGTTAACTTAAATAATTTTACAATTATCGATCATTAACTTGATTAATATTTTAGGTATCTTCGAAAGCTTAAAAGTAATATAAGGAATACGAGTAAAAGTTGAAGGGTTAATATGCAATTCATATTTAGTAAAAGAAGCATCAACATTATGTTTGCGAGTACGTCAAACCTCATGTGTATAATACGCGTCGAAAGTACCGCATAATGTTGAGTGTAGTGGAGAATCGAGTAACAACATTGAAAGGATACTTTCTACATTCAAATTTTAAGTTTGACCATTTGGCGGAGCAATAAGAAGGAGGTTGATAGAGGAAGAGTGAAAAATAGCTTATCAATATATATTATTGAACTACGATGAAGTTAAACCTTACATTGAGTGAGTGTACAAAAAAAAATCTTACAATTTAATGTCAATATTCGACCTCTTTAATTAGCGATCATAATAAAGACACTCACTCGCTAATATCGTTATTTGTTAATAGCATTTACGTTGTCCAACTATAACAAAATAGTCAAGACATGCCTACGAATGAGGTTGATGCTCTACTTGAAGATGAGTTTGGCTTATGGTTCGGTGAGTATCTAGGTATCCTCATTTTAGACCTCGTTCTATTTGTAGGTTGTATTAATTAATTGTTAACTATAACTTAATGCATAGATGCCAATTTTATAGATATATTATGCACAAGCCAACTATATGATAGACCAATTCATAAACTTACCGCAAAAGGTCCTTTACAAATAGTGATGTCGTACGGTACGTTGTGAATAGATCTAGGTTTCACATCAAAGGACATGGTTCGGACAGAGCAAGGATGAATAATGGAGATTTTATAAAAGGATTTAATTACGGTGTACATGAAAATGACTATTACGGTAATTTGATTCTACAATTGAAGTATCCCGCATTCCAATCAAGAGGATAAATTTGTTCAAATGTGAGATTGGTTTGATTTTTTTTTTCTATTGAAATGAGTTTAAAGTAATGTTTTAATTATTTCTTTATATTACATTTTAATAAGTAACATGAAATATACTAATATTAAATTTTTTCTTCTTTGTACAAGTATTTTTATGGTAGAAAGCCATTAACTCGATGGTTAAGACAAGATAAGAGTGCCTAACATGTAAGTGGTATGCCGACATGCCGACCAACCGTAAGAAAAAGACCAACAAACCTCAATTTGTTCTAGAGTCGTTATTGGATGCATGGTGGCAGGATTGGAACACACTAGAGTTTAGGGATTGTTTTGAGCGAGTGTTATAGAACCACATAATCGAGATGGGTGGTGTTGGTGTTGGACTATCTAGACACACAAGGGCTCCATCTCACAAATTGAGCATGCTTAATGGATGGTAAATCCTATTATCTATTGTGTTATTAAACCATCATTTAAATTTATTGCATCTCATATTGTTTATTTCTACTTTTTCGAGCTAAGGAGTTAGGTCGTGACTCAAATCCTTATGAGTTATTTGTGAGTACTCACATGTGTTAGGATGGGTTGTTCATGGATCCGCAATGTCGACGGTTGGGGTAAGTTTTTATTATTTTAATTATACATATGCAAATTTAATTAAAAAATTATATTTATAATTAATATTATAATTTTTTTGATCGCTTCGGAGTGTGTAGACCAATTGAATACGTCAACTGCTAGCCAATAGTCCAAGGGTGGTTTATCATCTACAATCATCAACACGTCAAATATATATCTCAGGCTATAGGATGGGAGAAGAAATGTAGAGTGTACGACCTCGAAACTCAAATGTCTTTATATTACTCCTATTCTAGCTCCAAGTCAACCTCTACCAAATCACAATTCCTTGGTCGTATGCTGTAGGATAATTTGTAGTGCAATCGAAGTTAGAGGATATAAAGATTGACTATGCTTGGAGATCTAGGAGGTGGATAACAAATACAAAGAGAAAAACAAACATATCCAACAACAGATAGAGAGGATGGAGTAGATGTCAGAGGAAAGACTCAATATTCGGGTCCCTCCTCTTAGCCCTCTCTTTACCCGTAAGTCTAATTTTCTTTTCGATACCTAACATCCAAAAGATGAAGCAAGTAAATGATCTTGATGAGAATTAGTTTTATTTAATCTTTTTTTAATGTGTTCGTATATTGGATTGTTATATATATATATATATATATTATTTGATTTTATATTCATTTAATATTATTTAATAATATTTCGTGTCTTATAATTTTACTTTTAGTTGTTGGCTAATACGACGAAACATTTAAAACCTAATTACCGATAGTTTTTTTTTTTAAAGAAAAAACTTAATTTAACTACGGATTAGCAAAACTCTAATGACAAGAAAATAATAATTGTAATTTAACTATTAGCGATGGATATTAGTGACAACATTTAGGGATAAATTTCCATCTCTATATAGCAATGGAAACACATTAAAAAAATGAAAAAAATTTCATCACTAAATTGCAACATGTACTAGTTAATCCATCATTAAACAATTTAGCGAAAAGCCTGTTAGAGATGATTATTTTCTCGTTGCTAACCTAAATAGTGACAAAAATTTTAGATTTGATCGAAATTTTAATCGAAAAATCGGATTAATGCTAGTATAGTTATCGGATATTTAGTTTATGATTTTTTTAATATAAATTTTAAAAAACGAGCTATAATCATTAAAATATGTATAATTTGTAATTTTATGAAATATTAAGTCTTTATTAAATAATCTAAGACTTATAGACATTTGAATAAATCAAAATATTGGATAGTTCGAGACCTAATATTTGTTCTAACAAACCAAAAAAATCATGTTCTTAATTGGATTGAAAGAGTTAATCTTAAAATACCATGTATTTGATTTTTCTCGCAGTTATGAATAACAAGATGTACCATTCTCTTTTTTAAAAAAATATTAAATCACATAAATAGAACAAAAAAAAAAGTTATGGGCAATGAAGTTTTTTTCTATAGGCTAAATGCTCTACATTAGCATAAAAGAAAGATAATAAATATTTATAAAAATAAATCATTAACCATCGAGTGTCAATGAAAAATGGCACATGACAATTAAAAAGGCCGCCGATAAGGCATCTTTGACACTTCGTATTTTATACTCTAATTTGACTATGGGTGCAAATGAAATATTAAAATTTACTTATTGCGCACTAAAATTAGAAAAAAAAAAACCTAAAACAACCTGGGGGTGGTTGGCAAAAAATTTATACTTTCTCTTAATAAAAATTTGTTTTTTAAAATATTTTTATATGAGTCGATGAATTTTTTTTTTCTTAGCATTACTCTTCCAAGCTTTATCTTAAAAATATATATGAGAAAAAATTGGCTAGTATCTTTATTTAAATCAATCTAGTAAAAAAAGTTATTCTTAGTGACCCTAACCAAATATAGTTTTCCAAAGTAAAATAAAAGAAGAAAATGTATGTTTTTATAAATTAATTATTCATGCGTGCATTAAATTTTTTAGCATCCATAAATTTGAAAAACAAATAGACTTTCTCTTCAAGTACTATTAAATTAAAATATTAATTTCATAAGAAAAAATATATCATTCCATTGAGTACATATTGTTGAATTTATTTAAGAATAGGAAGGGCGTAAATGTAAGGTGCTTCGAGCTACAACACCAACACAATCATTCCAAACATCGAGGCTCCTTGTAGAAATCTTTGATGGATTTTGTCGGGGCTCTTTTGATATGAGAAATTTTGTAAATGCATTATGGCAATTTTTTCCTCGTTGAAACAAGTTTGTTGCAACAGCTTATCGATGGAGCGTAATTGCCAATCAAGCTCCGAAACATTTCTGCTCCACACTTATCACTTAGCTTTATAGAACATTGTTTTAAATATTTGTCATGCTTCGGGCATAGATTCTTCGGATGCCGTATAAGGTGCTTGAGCTACAACACCAACACAATCATTCCAAACATTGAGGCTCTTTGTAGAAATCTTAGTTGGATTTTCTTGGGGCTCTTTTGATATGAGAAATTTTGTAAATTCCTCATGACAATTTTTTCCCGTTGTAACGAGTTCGTTGCAACAGCCTATCGATGGGGTATAATTTCCAATCAAACTCGAAAAATTTCTCGCTCCACACTTGTCACCTAGCTTTATAGAACAATCTTTTAAATATTTTCCAAGCTTGGGAACGCATTCTTCGTATGTTGCAATAACACGTCCTACAAGTCCCGATGTACCCATAAATACACTTACTAAAGCAACTAGAGCCATGAAAATATTTTTGTGGAAAATGGCCATGTGGTCGAAAACCGAGATGATCAAGTGGAGTTGATGTTTGTAAATTGATTAATTCAATTATCAAGTCTCATTAATTTATATGGAAAAGCTTTCAAACGCTTAATGGGCAGTTAGCTTAAAAATTAATATATCTTTGATGAGTATTTAACGACGAAAAAAAAACTTACTTTCCGTAAATGTTATTGTTTTTTTACCAACTTCTATTTGTCATTGATGAACATAACTTTGAATAGGAGCAAGAAAAAATCTCCCACACAAGTAATTTTTAAACTTAATGGTATTTATGATTTTAATCTCTCTCAATGATTTTTGTGTTTCCACTAAACCTATATTTTTATGTACCAAATTTAAATTGAAATAAGACTTCTAGATATGAAAATATATTGATATTAAACATTTTTAAATAGATGATCTAATTTTATATTTAGTATTTTTTAGAAACTCTTAATCTTAGTCCCACCTATAGTTAAGGTTTGAATGTTTTTTCTTTTCCTTCTATATCAAGTTACATTGTGAGCTACGCTAGCTTTAACATTCATTTAGGTAACATATTATTGTCTAATACAAATAATATATTTGGTATGGATGTAAAATAAGAAAAGTTATGTTTGATAAAATTTTGGAGAAAAGAGAAAATTTCATAGAGATTAGCATTTAATCCGAAAAAGAGGATCAAATGTTAACTTTGTGAATCTAGAGGTAAGGAGGCATTTATGGAGAACATTTTTTTTATTTTTTATTTTTATTTCATTTGATATCACAACTATATGTTATTTAATTTCCAAAAAATTATATGTAATTTAAAGTTTGATTTTATCTTTATTAGAACCTAATATTATCCATAATTATTTTAAATCCTACCAAACGTTCTTAAATTTTACCACTTTAATATTTACTTTCTAAATCTTTCATGACATGCCAAACTTCATGTAGGGGAGATAAAATGATAACATATATGCTATGCATGTTCTATATTCAATATAGTGGAAAAGCTAGAACAAAATCATTTGGAAAGCAATGGAAAATAAGACTTTCATTGTTAAACATAAAATAAATTAAGAGATATAAGAGCATAAGTGTAATTATTGACCTTATCGAAGGACATAATTAAACGAATCTTATGTCTCATGATGAAACTTAAAGGGCTTCAATATAAATTGAATTTCATATCTTAAAAAATAGGAGAAGTTGATGGTTTCCTCTAAGATTAATGCACCGCCCATCTTGATTCCACTATTATCTCTTTGTGTGAACTTTTGGCTTTTAGCTTCAGTTGTTGGTTAATCGAATTGTAAAAGAAAACAAACAAAATTTCTATTGGGTTTTTTGTTATTAAAATCAAATTTTAGGTTTTCATGGTTCGGCTTTTTGATGAAACCTAGTTTGTTGTCGATTCTCTTTTTTAAAAAATATTAAATCACACAGATAGAAACAAAAAAAAAAAATTATGGGCTATGAAGTTTTTTTCTATAGGCTAAATGCTCTACATTAGCATAAAAGAAAGATAATAAATATTTATAAAAATAAATCATTAACCATCGAGTGTCAATGAAAAATGGCATATGACAATTAAAAAGGCCGCCGATAGGGCATCTTTGACACTTCGTATTTTATACTCTAATTTGACTATGGGTGCAAATGAAATATTAAAATTTACTTATTGCGCACTAAAATTAGAAAAAAAAAAAACCTAAAACAACCGGGGGTGGTTGGCAAAAAATTTATACTTTCTCTTAATAAAAATTTGTTTTTTAAAATATTTTTATATGAGTCGATGAATTTTTTTTTCTTAGCATTACTCTTCCAAGCTTTATCTTAAAAATATATATGAGAAAAAATTGGCTAGTATCTTTATTTAAATCAATCTAGTAAAAAAAAGTTATTCTTAGTGACCCTAACCAAATATAGTTTTCCAAAGTAAAATAAAAGAAGAAAATGTATGTTTTTATAAATTAATTATTCATGCGTGCATTAAATTTTTTAGCATCCGTAAATTTGAAAAACAAATAGACTTTCTCTTCAGTACTATTAAATTAAAATATTAATTTCATAAGAAAAAATATATCATTCCATCGAGTACATATTGTTGAATTTATTTAAGAATAGGAAGGGCGTAAATGTAAGGTGCTTCGAGCTACAACACCAACACAATCATTCCAAACATCGAGGCTCCTTGTAGAAATCTTTGATGGATTTTGTCGGGGCTCTTTTGATATGAGAAATTTTGTAAATGCATTATGGCAATTTTTTCCCGTTGAAACAAGTTTGTTGCAACAGCTTATCGATGGAGCGTAATTGCCAATCAAGCTCGAAACATTTCTCGCTCCACACTTATCACTTAGCTTTATAGAACATTGTTTTAAATATTTGTCATGCTTCGGGCATAGATTCTTCGTATGCCGTATAAGGTGCTTGAGCTACAACACCAACACAATCATTCCAAACATCGAGGCTCTTTGTAGAAATCTTAGTTGGATTTTCTTGGGGCTCTTTTGATATGAGAAATTTTGTAAATTCCTCATGACAATTTTTTCCCCGTTGTAACGAGTTCGTTGCAACAGCCTATCGATGGGGTATAATTTCCAATCAAACTCTGAAAAATTTCGCTCCACACTTGTCACCTAGCTTTATAGAACAATCTTTTAAATATTTTCCAAGCTTGGGAACAGCATTCTTCGTATGTTGCAATAACACGTCCTACAAGTCCCGATGTACCCATAAATACACTTACTAAAGCAACTAGAGCCATGAAAATATTTTTGTGGAAAATGGCCATGTGGTCGAAAACCGAGATGATCAAGTGGAGTTGATGTTTGTAAATTGATTAATTCAATTATCAAGTCTCATTAATTTATATGGAAAAGCTTTCAAACGCTTAATGGGCGATTAGCTTAAAAATTAATATATCTTTGATGAGTATTTAACGACGAAAAAAAAAACTTACTTTCCGTAAATGTTATTGTTTTTTTTACCAACTTCTATTTGTCATTGATGAACATAACTTTGAATAGGAGCAAGAAAAAATCTCCCACACAAGTAATTTTTAAACTTAATGGTATTTATGATTTTAATCTCTCTCAATGATTTTTGTGTTTCCACTAAACCTATATTTTTATGTACCAAATTTAAATTGAAATAAGACTTCTAGATATGAAAATATATTGATATTAAACATTTTTAAATAGATGATCTAATTTTATATTTAGTATTTTTTAGAAACTCTTAATCTTAGTCCCACCTATAGTTAAGGTTTGAATGTTTTTTCTTTTCCTTCTATATCAAGTTACATTGTGAGCTACGCTAGCTTTAACATTCATTTAGGTAACATATTATTGTCTAATACAAATAATATATTTGGTATGGATGTAAAATAAGAAAAGTTATGTTTGATAAAATTTTGGAGAAAAGAGAAAATTTCATAGAGATTAGCATTTAATCCGAAAAAGAGGATCAAATGTTAACTTTGTGAATCTAGAGGTAAGGAGGCATTTATGGAGAACATTTTTTTTATTTTTTATTTTTATTTCATTTGATATCACAACTATATGTTATTTAATTTCCAAAAAATTATATGTAATTTAAAGTTTGATTTTATCTTTATTAGAACCTAATATTATCCATAATTATTTTAAATCCTACCAAACGTTCTTAAATTTTACCACTTTAATATTTACTTTCTAAATCTTTCATGACATGCCAAACTTCATGTAGGGGAGATAAAATGATAACATATATGCTATGCATGTTCTATATTCAATATAGTGGAAAAGCTAGAACAAAATCATTTGGAAAGCAATGGAAAATAAGACTTTCATTGTTAAACATAAAATAAATTAAGAGATATAAGAGCATAAGTGTAATTATTGACCTTCTTGAAGGACATAATTAAACGAATCTTATGTCTCATGATGAAACTTAAAGGGCTTCAATATAAATTGAATTTCATATCTTAAAAAATAGGAGAAGTTGATGGTTTCCTCTAAGATTAATGCACCGCCCATCTTGATTCCACTATTATCTCTTTGTGTGAACTTTTGGCTTTTAGCTTCAGTTGTTGGTTAATCGAATTGTAAAAGAAAACAAACAAAATTTCTATTGGGTTTTTTGTTATTAAAATCAAATTTTAGGTTTTCATGGTTCGGCTTTTTGATGAAACCTAGTTTGTTGCCGATTCTCTTTTTTAAAAAATATTAAATCACACAGATAGAAACAAAAAAAAAAAAAATTATGGGCTATGAAGTTTTTTTCTATAGGCTAAATGCTCTACATTAGCATAAAAGAAAGATAATAAATATTTATAAAAATAAATCATTAACCATCGAGTGTCAATGAAAAATGGCATATGACAATTAAAAAGGCCGCCGATAGGGCATCTTTGACACTTCGTATTTTATACTCTAATTTGACTATGGGTGCAAATGAAATATTAAAATTTACTTATTGCGCACTAAAATTAGAAAAAAAAAAAACCTAAAACAACCTGGGGTGGTTGGCAAAAAATTTATACTTTCTCTTAATAAAAATTTGTTTTTTAAAATATTTTTATATGAGTCGATGAATTTTTTTTTCTTAGCATTACTCTTCCAAGCTTTATCTTAAAAATATATATGAGAAAAAATTGGCTAGTATCTTTATTTAAATCAATCTAGTAAAAAAAAGTTATTCTTAGTGACCCTAACCAAATATAGTTTTCCAAAGTAAAATAAAAGAAGAAAATGTATGTTTTTATAAATTAATTATTCATGCGTGCATTAAATTTTTTAGCATCCGTAAATTTGAAAAACAAATAGACTTTCTCTTCAAGTACTATTAAATTAAAATATTAATTTCATAAGAAAAAATATATCATTCCATCGAGTACATATTGTTGAATTTATTTAAGAATAGGAAGGGCGTAAATGTAAGGTGCTTGAGCTACAACACCAACACAATCATTCCAAACATCGAGGCTCCTTGTAGAAATCTTTGATGGATTTTGTCAGGGCTCTTTTGATATGAGAAATTTTGTAAATGCATTATGGCAATTTTTTCCCGTTGAAACAAGTTTGTTGCAACAGCTATCGATGGAGCGTAATTGCCAATCAAGCTCGAAACATTTCTCGCTCCACACTTATCACTTAGCTTTATAGAACATTGTTTTAAATATTTGTCATGCTTCGGGGCATAGATTCTTCGTATGTCGTATAAGGTGCTTGAGCTACAACACCAACACAATCATTCCAAACATCGAGGCTCTTTGTAGAAATCTTAGTTGGATTTTCTTGGGGCTCTTTTGATATGAGAAATTTTGTAAATTCCTCATGACAATTTTTTCCCGTTGTAACGAGTTCGTTGCAACAGCCTATCGATGGGGTATAATTTCCAACCAAACTCCGAAAATTTCTCGCTCCACACTTGTCACCTAGCTTTATAGAACAATCTTTTAAATATTTTCCAAGCTTGGGAACAGCATTCTTCGTATGTTGCAATAACACGTCCTACAAGTCCCGATGTACCCATAAATACACTTACTAAAGCAACTAGAGCCATGAAAATATTTTTGTGGAAAATGGCCATGTGGTCGAACACCGAGATGATCAAGTGGAGTTGATGTTTGTAAATTGATTAATTCAATTATCAAGTCTCATTAATTTATATGGAAAAGCTTTCAAACGCTTAATGGGCGCTTAGCTTAAAAATTAATATATCTTTGATGAGTATTTAACGACGAAAAAAAAAACTTACTTTCCGTAAATGTTATTGTTTTTTTTACCAACTTCTATTTGTCATTGATGAACATAACTTTGAATAGGAGCAAGAAAAAATCTCCCACACAAGTAATTTTTAAACTTAATGGTATTTATGATTTTAATCTCTCTCAATGATTTTTGTGTTTCCACTAAACCTATATTTTTATGTACCAAATTTAAATTGAAATAAGACTTCTAGATATGAAAATATATTGATATTAAACATTTTTAAATAGATGATCTAATTTTATATTTAGTATTTTTTAGAAACTCTTAATCTTAGTCCCACCTATAGTTAAGGTTTGAATGTTTTTTCTTTTCCTTCTATATCAAGTTACATTGTGAGCTACGCTAGCTTTAACATTCATTTAGGTAACATATTATTGTCTAATACAAATAATATATTTGGTATGGATGTAAAATAAGAAAAGTTATGTTTGATAAAATTTTGGAGAAAAGAGAAAATTTCATAGAGATTAGCATTTAATCCGGAAAAGAGGATCAAATGTTAACTTTGTGAATCTGGAGGTAAGGAGGCATTTATGGAGAACATTTTTTTTATTTTTTATTTTTATTTCATTTGATATCACAACTATATGTTATTTAATTTCCAAAAAATTATATGTAATTTAAAGTTTGATTTTATCTTTATTAGAACCTAATATTATCCATAATTATTTTAAATCCTACCAAACGTTCTTAAATTTTACCACTTTAATATTTACTTTCTAAATCTTTCATGACATGCCAAACTTCATGTAGGGGAGATAAAATGATAACATATATGCTATGCATGTTCTATATTCAATATAGTGGAAAAGCTAGAACAAAATCATTTGGAAAGCAATGGAAAATAAGACTTTCATTGTTAAACATAAAATAAATTAAGAGATATAAGAGCATAAGTGTAATTATTGACCTTCTCGAAGGACATAATTAAACGAATCTTATGTCTCATGATGAAACTTAAAGGGCTTCAATATAAATTGAATTTCATATCTTAAAAAATAGGAGAAGTTGATGGTTTCCTCTAAGATTAATGCACCGCCCATCTTGATTCCACTATTATCTCTTTGTGTGAACTTTTGGCTTTTAGCTTCAGTTGTTGGTTAATCGAATTGTAAAAGAAAACAAACAAAATTTCTATTGGGTTTTTTGTTATTAAAATCAAATTTTAGGTTTTCATGGTTCGGCTTTTTGATGAAACCTAGTTTGTTGTCGATTCTCTTTTTTAAAAAATATTAAATCACACAGATAGAAACAAAAAAAAAAAAAATTATGGGCTATGAAGTTTTTTTCTATAGGCTAAATGCTCTACATTAGCATAAAAGAAAGATAATAAATATTTATAAAAATAAATCATTAACCATCGTGTGTCAATGAAAATGGCATATGACAATTAAAAAGGCCGCCGATATGGCATCTTTGACACTTCGTATTTTATACTCTAATTTGACTATGGGTGCAAATGAAATATTAAAATTTACTTATTGCGCACTAAAATTAGAAAAAAAAAAAACCTAAAACAACCTGGGGGTGGTTGGCAAAAAATTTATACTTTCTCTTAATAAAAATTTGTTTTTTAAAATATTTTTATATGAGTCGATGAATTTTTTTTTCTTAGCATTACTCTTCCAAGCTTTATCTTAAAAATATATATGAGAAAAAATTGGCTAGTATCTTTATTTAAATCAATCTAGTAAAAAAAGTTATTCTTAGTGACCCTAACCAAATATAGTTTTCCAAAGTAAAATAAAAGAAGAAAATGTATGTTTTTATAAATTAATTATTCATGCGTGCATTAAATTTTTTAGCATCCGTAAATTTGAAAAACAAATAGACTTTCTCTTCAAGTACTATTAAATTAAAATATTAATTTCATAAGAAAAAATATATCATTCCATCGAGTACATATTGTTGAATTTATTTAAGAATAGGAAGTGCGTAAATGTAAGGTGCTTCGAGCTACAACACCAACACAATCATTCCAAACATCGAGGCTCCTTGTAGAAATCTTTGATGGATTTTGTCGGGGCTCTTTTGATATGAGAAATTTTGTAAATGCATTATGGCAATTTTTTCCCGTTGAAACAAGTTTGTTGCAACAGCTATCGATGGAGCGTAATTGCCAATCAAGCTCGAAACATTTCTCGCTCCACACTTATCACTTAGCTTTATAGAACATTGTTTTAAATATTTGTCATGCTTCGGGCATAGATTCTTCGTATGTCGTATAAGGTGCTTCGAGCTACAACACCAACACAATCATTCCAAACATCGAGGCTCTTTGTAGAAATCTTAGTTGGATTTTCTTGGGCTCTTTTGATATGAGAAATTTTGTAAATTCCTCATGACAATTTTTTCCCGTTGTAACGAGTTCGTTGCAACAAGCCTATCGATGGGGTATAATTTCCAAACAAACTCTGAAAATTTCTCGCTCCACACTTGTCACCTAGCTTTATAGAACAATCTTTTAAATATTTTCCAAGCTTGGGAAACGCATTCTTCGTATGTTGCAATAACACGTCCTACAAGTCCCGATGTACCCATAAATACACTTACTAAAGCAACTAGAGCCATGAAAATATTTTTGTGGAAAATGGCCATGTGGTCGAACACCGAGATGATCAAGTGGAGTTGATGTTTGTAAATTGATTAATTCAATTATCAAGTCTCATTAATTTATATGGAAAAGCTTTCAAACGCTTAATGGGCAAGCTAGCTTAAAAATTAATATATCTTTGATGAGTATTTAACGACGAAAAAAAAAACTTACTTTCCGTAAATGTTATTGTTTTTTTTACCAACTTCTATTTGTCATTGATGAACATAACTTTGAATAGGAGCAAGAAAAAATCTCCCACACAAGTAATTTTTAAACTTAATGGTATTTATGATTTTAATCTCTCTCAATGATTTTTGTGTTTCCACTAAACCTATATTTTTATGTACCAAATTTAAATTGAAATAAGACTTCTAGATATGAAAATATATTGATATTAAACATTTTTAAATAGATGATCTAATTTTATATTTAGTATTTTTTAGAAACTCTTAATCTTAGTCCCACCTATAGTTAAGGTTTGAATGTTTTTTCTTTTCCTTCTATATCAAGTTACATCGTGAGCTACGCTAGCTTTAACATTCATTTAGGTAACATATTATTGTCTAATACAAATAATATATTTGGTATGGATGTAAAATAAGAAAAGTTATGTTTGATAAAATTTTGGAGAAAAGAGAAAATTTCATAGAGATTAGCATTTAATCCGAAAAAGAGGATCAAATGTTAACTTTGTGAATCTGTGAGGTAAGGAGGCATTTATGGAGAACATTTTTTTTATTTTTTATTTTTATTTCATTTGATATCACAACTATATGTTATTTAATTTCCAAAAAATTATATGTAATTTAAAGTTTGATTTTATCTTTATTAGAACCTAATATTATCCATAATTATTTTAAATCCTACCAAACGTTCTTAAATTTTACCACTTTAATATTTACTTTCTAAATCTTTCATGACATGCCAAACTTCATGTAGGGGAGATAAAATGATAACATATATGCTATGCATGTTCTATATTCAATATAGTGGAAAAGCTAGAACAAAATCATTTGGAAAGCAATGGAAAATAAGACTTTCATTGTTAAACATAAAATAAATTAAGAGATATAAGAGCATAAGTGTAATTATTGACCTTCTTGAAGGACATAATTAAACGAATCTTATGTCTCATGATGAAACTTAAAGGGCTTCAATATAAATTGAATTTCATATCTTAAAAAATAGGAGAAGTTGATGGTTTCCTCTAAGATTAATGCACCGCCCATCTTGATTCCACTATTATCTCTTTGTGTGAACTTTTGGCTTTTAGCTTCAGTTGTTGGTTAATCGAATTGTAAAAGAAAACAAACAAAATTTCTATTGGGTTTTTTGTTATTAAAATCAAATTTTAGGTTTTCATGGTTCGGCTTTTTGATGAAACCTAGTTTGTTGTCGATTCTCTTTTTTAAAAAATATTAAATCACACAGATAGAAACAAAAAAAAAAAAAATTATGGGCTATGAAGTTTTTTTCTATAGGCTAAATGCTCTACATTAGCATAAAAGAAAGATAATAAATATTTATAAAAATAAATCATTAACCATCGTGTGTCAATGAAAATGGCATATGACAATTAAAAAGGCCGCCGATAGGGCATCTTTGACACTTCGTATTTTATACTCTAATTTGACTATGGGTGCAAATGAAATATTAAAATTTACTTATTGCGCACTAAAATTAGAAAAAAAAAAAACCTAAAACAACCTGGGGGTGGTTGGCAAAAAATTTATACTTTCTCTTAATAAAAATTTGTTTTTTAAAATATTTTTATATGAGTCGATGAATTTTTTTTTTCTTAGCATTACTCTTCCAAGCTTTATCTTAAAAATATATATGAGAAAAAATTGGCTAGTATCTTTATTTAAATCAATCTAGTAAAAAAAGTTATTCTTAGTGACCCTAACCAAATATAGTTTTCCAAAGTAAAATAAAAGAAGAAAATGTATGTTTTTATAAATTAATTATTCATGCGTGCATTAAATTTTTTAGCATCCGTAAATTTGAAAAACAAATAGACTTTCTCTTCAAGTACTATTAAATTAAAATATTAATTTCATAAGAAAAAATATATCATTCCATCGAGTACATATTGTTGAATTTATTTAAGAATAGGAAGGGCGTAAATGTAAGGTGCTTCGAGCTACAACACCAACACAATCATTCCAAACATCGAGGCTCCTTGTAGAAATCTTTGATGGATTTTGTCAGGCTCTTTTGATATGAGAAATTTTGTAAATGCATTATGGCAATTTTTTCCCGTTGAAACAAGTTTGTTGCAACAGCTTATCGATGGAGCGTAATTGCCAATCAAGCTCGAAACATTTCTCGCTCCACACTTATCACTTAGCTTTATAGAACATTGTTTTAAATATTTGTCATGCTTCGGGCATAGATTCTTCGTATGCCGTATAAGGTGCTTCGAGCTACAACACCAACACAATCATTCCAAACATCGAGGCTCTTTGTAGAAATCTTAGTTGGATTTTCTTGGGGTTCTTTTGATATGAGAAATTTTGTAAATTCCTCATGACAATTTTTTCCCGTTGTAACGAGTTCGTTGCAACAGCCTATCGATGGGGTATAATTTCCAACTAAACTCTGAAAAATTTCTCGCTCCACACTTGTCACCTAGCTTTATAGAACAATCTTTTAAATATTTTCCAAGCTTGGGAACACGCATTCTTCGTATGTTGCAATAACACGTCCTACAAGTCCCGATGTACCCATAAATACACTTACTAAAGCAACTAGAGCCATGAAAATATTTTTGTGGAAAATGGCCATGTGGTCGAACACCGAGATGATCAAGTGGAGTTGATGTTTGTAAATTGATTAATTCAATTATCAAGTCTCATTAATTTATATGGAAAAGCTTTCAAACGCTTAATGGGCAAGCTAGCTTAAAAATTAATATATCTTTGATGAGTATTTAACGACGAAAAAAAAAACTTACTTTCCGTAAATGTTATTGTTTTTTTTACCAACTTCTATTTGTCATTGATGAACATAACTTTGAATAGGAGCAAGAAAAAATCTCCCACACAAGTAATTTTTAAACTTAATGGTATTTATGATTTTAATCTCTCTCAATGATTTTTGTGTTTCCACTAAACCTATATTTTTATGTACCAAATTTAAATTGAAATAAGACTTCTAGATATGAAAATATATTGATATTAAACATTTTTAAATAGATGATCTAATTTTATATTTAGTATTTTTTAGAAACTCTTAATCTTAGTCCCACCTATAGTTAAGGTTTGAATGTTTTTTCTTTTCCTTCTATATCAAGTTACATCGTGAGCTACGCTAGCTTTAACATTCATTT
Organism: Dovyalis caffra; assembly: GCA_963924115.1. Lineage (NCBI taxonomy): Eukaryota > Viridiplantae > Streptophyta > Magnoliopsida > Malpighiales > Salicaceae > Dovyalis > Dovyalis caffra. Next base: position 573,942 of record CAWUPB010000871.1, on the reverse strand, counting down.
AGGTAACATATTATTGTCTAATACAAATAATATATTTGGTATGGATGTAAAATAAGAAAAGTTATGTTTGATAAAATTTTGGAGAAAAGAGAAAATTTCATAGAGATTAGCATTTAATCCGAAAAAGAGGATCAAATGTTAACTTTGTGAATCTAGAGGTAAGGAGGCATTTATGGAGAACATTTTTTTTATTTTTTATTTTTATTTCATTTGATATCACAACTATATGTTATTTAATTTCCAAAAAATTATATGTAATTTAAAGTTTGATTTTATCTTTATTAGAACCTAATATTATCCATAATTATTTTAAATCCTACCAAACGTTCTTAAATTTTACCACTTTAATATTTACTTTCTAAATCTTTCATGACATGCCAAACTTCATGTAGGGGAGATAAAATGATAACATATATGCTATGCATGTTCTATATTCAATATAGTGGAAAAGCTAGAACAAAATCATTTGGAAAGCAATGGAAAATAAGACTTTCATTGTTAAACATAAAATAAATTAAGAGATATAAGAGCATAAGTGTAATTATTGACCTTCTCAAGGACATAATTAAACGAATCTTATGTCTCATGATGAAACTTAAAGGGCTTCAATATAAATTGAATTTCATATCTTAAAAAATAGGAGAAGTTGATGGTTTCCTCTAAGATTAATGCACCGCCCATCTTGATTCCACTATTATCTCTTTGTGTGAACTTTTGGCTTTTAGCTTCAGTTGTTGGTTAATCGAATTGTAAAAGAAAACAAACAAAATTTCTATTGGGTTTTTTGTTATTAAAATCAAATTTTAGGTTTTCATGGTTCGGCTTTTTGATGAAACCTAGTTTGTTGTCGATTCTCTTTTTTAAAAAATATTAAATCACACAGATAGAAACAAAAAAAAAAAATTATGGGCTATGAAGTTTTTTTCTATAGGCTAAATGCTCTACATTAGCATAAAAGAAAGATAATAAATATTTATAAAAATAAATCATTAACCATCGTGTGTCAATGAAAAATGGCATATGACAATTAAAAAGGCCGCCGATAGGCATCTTTGACACTTCGTATTTTATACTCTAATTTGACTATGGGTGCAAATGAAATATTAAAATTTACTTATTGCGCACTAAAATTAGAAAAAAAAAAAACCTAAAACAACCGGGGGTGGTTGGCAAAAAATTTATACTTTCTCTTAATAAAAATTTGTTTTTTAAAATATTTTTATATGAGTCGATGAATTTTTTTTTCTTAGCATTACTCTTCCAAGCTTTATCTTAAAAATATATATGAGAAAAAATTGGCTAGTATCTTTATTTAAATCAATCTAGTAAAAAAAGTTATTCTTAGTGACCCTAACCAAATATAGTTTTCCAAAGTAAAATAAAAGAAGAAAATGTATGTTTTTATAAATTAATTATTCATGCGTGCATTAAATTTTTTAGCATCCGTAAATTTGAAAAACAAATAGACTTTCTCTTCAGTACTATTAAATTAAAATATTAATTTCATAAGAAAAAATATATCATTCCATTGAGTACATATTGTTGAATTTATTTAAGAATAGGAAGTGGCGTAAATGTAAGGTGCTTCGAGCTACAACACCAACACAATCATTCCAAACATCGAGGCTCCTTGTAGAAATCTTTGATGGATTTTGTCGAGGCTCTTTTGATATGAGAAATTTTGTAAATGCATTATGGCAATTTTTTCCCCGTTGAAACAAGTTTGTTGCAACAGCTTATCGATGGAGCGTAATTGCCAATCAAGCTCCGAAACATTTCTCGCTCCACACTTATCACTTAGCTTTATAGAACATTGTTTTAAATATTTGTCATGCTTCGGGCATAGATTCTTCGTATGCCGTATAAGGTGCTTGAGCTACAACACCAACACAATCATTCCAAACATCGAGGCTCTTTGTAGAAATCTTAGTTGGATTTTCTTGGGGCTCTTTTGATATGAGAAATTTTGTAAATTCCTCATGACAATTTTTTCCCGTTGTAACGAGTTCGTTGCAACAGCCTATCGATGGGGTATAATTTCCAAACAAACTCTGAAAAATTTCGCTCCACACTTGTCACCTAGCTTTATAGAACAATCTTTTAAATATTTTCCAAGCTTGGGAACAGCATTCTTCGTATGTTGCAATAACACGTCCTACAAGTCCCGATGTACCCATAAATACACTTACTAAAGCAACTAGAGCCATGAAAATATTTTTGTGGAAAATGGCCATGTGGCTGAAAACCGAGATGATCAAGTGGAGTTGATGTTTGTAAATTGATTAATTCAATTATCAAGTCTCATTAATTTATATGGAAAAGCTTTCAAACGCTTAATGGGCAGTTAGCTTAAAAATTAATATATCTTTGATGAGTATTTAACGACGAAAAAAAAACTTACTTTCCGTAAATGTTATTGTTTTTTTACCAACTTCTATTTGTCATTGATGAACATAACTTTGAATAGGAGCAAGAAAAAATCTCCCACACAAGTAATTTTTAAACTTAATGGTATTTATGATTTTAATCTCTCTCAATGATTTTTGTGTTTCCACTAAACCTATATTTTTATGTACCAAATTTAAATTGAAATAAGACTTCTAGATATGAAAATATATTGATATTAAACATTTTTAAATAGATGATCTAATTTTATATTTAGTATTTTTTAGAAACTCTTAATCTTAGTCCCACCTATAGTTAAGGTTTGAATGTTTTTTCTTTTCCTTCTATATCAAGTTACATCGTGAGCTACGCTAGCTTTAACATTCATTTAGGTAACATATTATTGTCTAATACAAATAATATATTTGGTATGGATGTAAAATAAGAAAAGTTATGTTTGATAAAATTTTGGAGAAAAGAGAAAATTTCATAGAGATTAGCATTTAATCCGAAAAAGAGGATCAAATGTTAACTTTGTGAATCTGTGAGGTAAGGAGGCATTTATGGAGAACATTTTTTTTATTTTTTATTTTTATTTCATTTGATATCACAACTATATGTTATTTAATTTCCAAAAAATTATATGTAATTTAAAGTTTGATTTTATCTTTATTAGAACCTAATATTATCCATAATTATTTTAAATCCTACCAAACGTTCTTAAATTTTACCACTTTAATATTTACTTTCTAAATCTTTCATGACATGCCAAACTTCATGTAGGGGAGATAAAATGATAACATATATGCTATGCATGTTCTATATTCAATATAGTGGAAAAGCTAGAACAAAATCATTTGGAAAGCAATGGAAAATAAGACTTTCATTGTTAAACATAAAATAAATTAAGAGATATAAGAGCATAAGTGTAATTATTGACCTTCTTGAAGGACATAATTAAACGAATCTTATGTCTCATGATGAAACTTAAAGGGCTTCAATATAAATTGAATTTCATATCTTAAAAAATAGGAGAAGTTGATGGTTTCCTCTAAGATTAATGCACCGCCCATCTTGATTCCACTATTATCTCTTTGTGTGAACTTTTGGCTTTTAGCTTCAGCTGTTGGTTAATCGAATTGTAAAAGAAAACAAACAAAATTTCTATTGGGTTTTTTGTTATTAAAATCAAATTTTAGGTTTTCATGGTTCGGCTTTTTGATGAAACCTAGTTTGTTGTCGATTCTCTTTTTTAAAAAATATTAAATCACACAGATAGAAACAAAAAAAAAAAAAATTATGGGCTATGAAGTTTTTTTCTATAGGCTAAATGCTCTACATTAGCATAAAAGAAAGATAATAAATATTTATAAAAATAAATCATTAACCATCGTGTGTCAATGAAAAATGGCATATGACAATTAAAAAGGCCGCCGATAGGCATCTTTGACACTTCGTATTTTATACTCTAATTTGACTATGGGTGCAAATGAAATATTAAAATTTACTTATTGCGCACTAAAATTAGAAAAAAAAAAAGACCTAAAACAACCGGGGGTGCTTGGCAAAAAATTTATACTTTCTCTTAATAAAAATTTGTTTTTTAAAATATTTTTATATGAGTCGATGAATTTTTTTTTCTTAGCATTACTCTTCCAAGCTTTATCTTAAAAATATATATGAGAAAAAATTGGCTAGTATCTTTATTTAAATCAATCTAGTAAAAAAAAGTTATTCTTAGTGACCCTAACCAAATATAGTTTTCCAAAGTAAAATAAAAGAAGAAAATGTATGTTTTTATAAATTAATTATTCATGCGTGCATTAAATTTTTTAGCATCCGTAAATTTGAAAAACAAATAGACTTTCTCTTCAGTACTATTAAATTAAAATATTAATTTCATAAGAAAAAATATATCATTCCATTGAGTACATATTGTTGAATTTATTTAAGAATAGGAAGTGGCGTAAATGTAAGGTGCTTCGAGCTACAACACCAACACAATCATTCCAAACATCGAGGCTCCTTGTAGAAATCTTTGATGGATTTTGTCAGGGCTCTTTTGATATGAGAAATTTTGTAAATGCATTATGGCAATTTTTTCCCGTTGAAACAAGTTTGTTGCAACAGCTTATCGATGGAGCGTAATTGCCAATCAAGCTCGAAACATTTCTCGCTCCACACTTATCACTTAGCTTTATAGAACATTGTTTTAAATATTTGTCATGCTTCGGGCATAGATTCTTCGGATGTCGTATAAGGTGCTTCGAGCTACAACACCAACACAATCATTCCAAACATCGAGGCTCTTTGTAGAAATCTTAGTTGGATTTTCTTGGGCTCTTTTGATATGAGAAATTTTGTAAATTCCTCATGACAATTTTTTCCCGTTGTAACGAGTTCGTTGCAACAGCCTATCGATGGGGTATAATTTCCAACCAAACTCTGAAAAATTTCTCGCTCCACACTTGTCACCTAGCTTTATAGAACAATCTTTTAAATATTTTCCAAGCTTGGGAACAGCATTCTTCGTATGTTGCAATAACACGTCCTACAAGTCCCGATGTACCCATAAATACACTTACTAAAGCAACTAGAGCCATGAAAATATTTTTGTGGAAAATGGCCATGTGGCTGAAAACCGAGATGATCAAGTGGAGTTGATGTTTGTAAATTGATTAATTCAATTATCAAGTCTCATTAATTTATATGGAAAAGCTTTCAAACGCTTAATGGGCGATTAGCTTAAAAATTAATATATCTTTGATGAGTATTTAACGACGAAAAAAAAAACTTACTTTCTCGTAAATGTTATTGTTTTTTTTACCAACTTCTATTTGTCATTGATGAACATAACTTTGAATAGGAGCAAGAAAAAATCTCCCACACAAGTAATTTTTAAACTTAATGGTATTTATGATTTTAATCTCTCTCAATGATTTTTGTGTTTCCACTAAACCTATATTTTTATGTACCAAATTTAAATTGAAATAAGACTTCTAGATATGAAAATATATTGATATTAAACATTTTTAAATAGATGATCTAATTTTATATTTAGTATTTTTTAGAAACTCTTAATCTTAGTCCCACCTATAGTTAAGGTTTGAATGTTTTTTCTTTTCCTTCTATATCAAGTTACATTGTGAGCTACGCTAGCTTTAACATTCATTTAGGTAACATATTATTGTCTAATACAAATAATATATTTGGTATGGATGTAAAATAAGAAAAGTTATGTTTGATAAAATTTTGGAGAAAAGAGAAAATTTCATAGAGATTAGCATTTAATCCGAAAAAGAGGATCAAATGTTAACTTTGTGAATCTAGAGGTAAGGAGGCATTTATGGAGAACATTTTTTTTATTTTTTATTTTTATTTCATTTGATATCACAACTATATGTTATTTAATTTCCAAAAAATTATATGTAATTTAAAGTTTGATTTTATCTTTATTAGAACCTAATATTATCCATAATTATTTTAAATCCTACCAAACGTTCTTAAATTTTACCACTTTAATATTTACTTTCTAAATCTTTCATGACATGCCAAACTTCATGTAGGGGAGATAAAATGATAACATATATGCTATGCATGTTCTATATTCAATATAGTGGAAAAGCTAGAACAAAATCATTTGGAAAGCAATGGAAAATAAGACTTTCATTGTTAAACATAAAATAAATTAAGAGATATAAGAGCATAAGTGTAATTATTGACCTTCTGAAGGACATAATTAAACGAATCTTATGTCTCATGATGAAACTTAAAGGGCTTCAATATAAATTGAATTTCATATCTTAAAAAATAGGAGAAGTTGATGGTTTCCTCTAAGATTAATGCACCGCCCATCTTGATTCCACTATTATCTCTTTGTGTGAACTTTTGGCTTTTAGCTTCAGTTGTTGGTTAATCGAATTGTAAAAGAAAACAAACAAAATTTCTATTGGGTTTTTTGTTATTAAAATCAAATTTTAGGTTTTCATGGTTCGGCTTTTTGATGAAACCTAGTTTGTTGTCGATTCTCTTTTTTAAAAAATATTAAATCACACAGATAGAAACAAAAAAAAAAAATTATGGGCTATGAAGTTTTTTTCTATAGGCTAAATGCTCTACATTAGCATAAAAGAAAGATAATAAATATTTATAAAAATAAATCATTAACCATCGAGTGTCAATGAAAAATGGCATATGACAATTAAAAAGGCCGCCGATAGGGCATCTTTGACACTTCGTATTTTATACTCTAATTTGACTATGGGTGCAAATGAAATATTAAAATTTACTTATTGCGCACTAAAATTAGAAAAAAAAAAACTAAAACAACCGGGGTTGGCAAAAAATTTATACTTTCTCTTAATAAAAATTTGTTTTTTTAAATATTTTTATATGAGTCGATGAATTTTTTTTTCTTAGCATTACTCTTCCAAGCTTTATCTTAAAAATATATATGAGAAAAAATTGGCTAGTATCTTTATTTAAATCAATCTAGTAAAAAAAAGTTATTCTTAGTGACCCTAACCAAATATAGTTTTCCAAAGTAAAATAAAAGAAGAAAATGTATGTTTTTATAAATTAATTATTCATGCGTGCATTAAATATTTTAGCATCCGTAAATTTGAAAAACAAATAGACTTTCTCTTCAAGTACTATTAAATTAAAATATTAATTTCATAAGAAAAAATATATCATTCCATTGAGTACATATTGTTGAATTTATTTAGAAACTCTTAATCTTAATCCCACCTATAGTTTAGGTTTGATTTTGTTTTTTTCTATATCAAGTTACATTATGAGCTACGCTAGCTTTAACGTTCATTTAGCTAACGTATTATTGTCTAATACAAATAATATATTTGGTATGGATGTAAAATAAGAAAATTTATGTTTGATAAAAGTTTAGAGAAAAGAGAAAATTTCATAGCGATTAACATTTAATCCAAAAAAGAGGATCCAATGTTAACTTTGTGAAACTAGAGGCAAGGAAACATTTATAGAGAAAATTTTTCTATTTATTTTTTTATTTCATTTGAGATCACAACTATATGTTATTTATTTTTTAAAAAAATTATATGTAATTTAAAATTTTATTTTATCTTTATTAGAACCAAATATTATCCATAATTATTTTAAACCTTACCAAACATTCTTAAATTTTACCACTTTAATATTTACTCTCTAAATCTTTCATGACATGCCAAACTTCATGTAAGGGAGATAAAATGATGAGATATATGTTATGCATGTTCTATATTCAATAAAATGGAAGAGCTAGAATAAAATGATTTGCCAAGCAATAGCAAAAGAAGACTTTCCAGGGTAAACATAAAATAAATGAAGAAATATAAGAGCATAAGTGTAATTATTGAGCTTTTTGAAGGACCTAATTGAAAGAGTCTTATATCTCTTGATGAAACTAAAATGGCTTAAATATAGATGGAATTTCATGTCTCAAAAAATAAGAAAAGTTGATGGTTTCCTCTAAGATTAATGCACTTCCCATCCCGATTCCACCATTATCTCTCGGTGTGAACATTTGGTTTTTAGCTTCGGTCGTTAGTTAACCGAATAAAAAAAAAACATAATACCAATCAAATTTCTATTGGGTTTTTTGTTTGTAAAACCAAATTTTAGGTTTTCTTGGTTTGGTTTTCCGATGAAAGCTAGTTTGTTGTCGATTTTTTTTTAAATATTAAATCACATAAATAGAATAAAAAAATATTATGTTATGGACTATGAAGTTTTTCCTCTATGTCAAATGGTCTACATTAGCATACAAGAAAGATAATTAATATTTATTTAAATAAGTCATTAATTGTCACGTGTCAATTAAAAATGGCATATGACAGTAAAAAGGCCACTAATAGGGCATCCTTGATACTTTTGTATTTGATACTCTAATGTGATTATGGGTACAAATGAAATATTAGAATTTACCGATTGCGTACTAAAATTAGAAGAAAAAAAAACTTCGGGGGGCTAAAAATCTACTATTTTCTCTTAATAAAAATATTGGTTTTTAAAATATTTTTATGTCGAGTAGATGAATTTTTTATTTTTCTTTTTTGCTAATCATTACTATTGTAGTTTTATCTTTAAAATATGTATGGGAAAACAATGGCTAGTATCTTTAACTAAATCAATCTTGTCAAAAAATAGTTATTCCTAGTAACACTAACAAAATATAGTTTTCCAAAGTAAAATAAAAGAAGAAAATATGTATTTTTGTAAATTAATTATTCACCCGTGCATTAAATTTTTTAGCATCCACGAATTTGAAAAACTAGTAGACTTTCTCTTCAGTACTATCAAAGTACAATAATAATTTCTTAAGAAAAAATATATCATTCCATTGAGTACAAATTGTTGAATTTATTAAAGAATAGGGAGGGAAGAAATGTAAGGTGCTTGAGCTACAACACCAAGACAATCATTCCAAACATTGAGGCTCTTTGCGTAAATCTTAGATGGATTTTCTTAGGGCTCTTTCAATATTAGAAATTTTGTAAATGTGTTATGGCAATTTTTTCCCGTTGAAACGAGTTTGTTGCAATAGTTATCGGATGGAGTGTAATTGCTAGTCAAGCTCTAAAACGTTTCTGCTCCACACTTATCACCTAGCTTTGAAGAACAATGTTTTAAATATTTGTCAAGCTTGGGCACGGATTCTTCGGATGCTCTGTAAGGAGCTTGAGCTGCAACACCAACACAATCATTACAAACATTAAGGATCTTCGCAAAAATCTTAGATGGATTTTCTTAGGGCTCTTTTGAAATGAGAAATTTTGTAAATGCCTCATGACAATTTTTTCCCGTTGTTATGAGTTTGTTGCAATAGTTATCAAATGGGGTATAATTGTCAATCAAACTCTGAAAATTTTCTCGCTCCACACTTGTCACCAAGCTTTACAAAACAATCTTTTAAATATTTGCTAAGCTTGGGAACAGATTCTTCGGATGTAGCAATAATGCATCCCGCAAGTTCCGGTATACTCATAAATACACTTATTAAAGCAACTAGAGCCATGAAAATGTTTTGGTAAAAATGGCCATGTTACTAAAACCCGAGATGATCAAGTGGAGTTGATATTTGGAGATTAATTAATTGAATTATCAAGTCTCATTAATTTATTAGTAAAAGATTTCGAATGCTTGGTGAGTTGTTAGCTTAATCGTTAATACATCTTTTATGAGTATTTAATGGCGTTAATAAAAAACAACTTTCATCCCATAAATGTTATTTTTTTTAGTATCGACTTCTATTTGTCGTTGATGAACATAACTTTGAATAAGTACGAGGAAAACAGTCCCAAACAAAGATAATTTTTAAACTTAATAGTATGTACGATTTTAATCTCTCTTAATAACTTTTTGTGTTTCCACTAAACTTATGTTTTTATGTACCAAATTTAAATTGAAATAATCCCTTCATATTTGAGAATATAATAATATTAAAAAAATTTAAATAAAAGATCTAATTTTATATTTAGTATTTTTAAGAAACTTTAAATCCCACCAATAGTTTGGGTATGATTTTTTTCTTTTTTTTTTTCTGGTTACATTGTGAGCTACTCTAGCTTTAACATTCATTTAGTTAACATATTATTTTATAATACAAATTATATATTTGGTATGGAAGTAAAATAATAAAAGTTATGCTTGACAAAATTTTGGAGAAAAGTGAAAATTTTATAGAGAATAAAATTTAATGCAAAAAAGAGGATTAAATGTTAACTTTCTAAAACAAAAGGTAAGGAAACATTTATGGAGAACATTATTCTATATCGTTTATTTACTTTTTTTTTTTTTGGGATCACAACTATATGTTATTTAATTATTATTTTTTACAATTAAATGTAATTTAAAATTTGATTTTATCTTTATTAGAACCTAATATTGTCCATAATTATTTCAAATTATACCAAACATTCTTAAATTTTACCTCTTTAATATTTACTTTCAAAATCTTTCATAACATCTCAAACGTCATCTAAAGGTGATAAAATGATGACATATATGTTATGCATGTTCTCTATTCTTTACAGTGGCAGAGTTAGAACAAAATGATTGGACCAGTAATGGCAAAATAAGACTTTTAAGGGTAAACATCAAATAAATTTAGAAATATAAGACCATAAGTGTAATTATAGAGCTTTTGGAAGGATTTAATTGAAAGAATCTTAGCTATCATGATAAAATTAAAAAGTCTTAAATGTAGATGGAATTTACTGCCTCAAAAAAATTAGAGAAGCTGATGGTTTCCTCTAAGATTAATGTACCACCCATCTTGATTCCACAATTATCTATAGGTGTGAACATTTGGTTTTTCATTTGAGTTGTTGGTTAACCAAATTAAAAAAAAAAAAAAAAAAACAGAATACAAACCAAATGTTTATTCGACTTTTTGTTTGTAAAACCAAATTTTTAGTTTTCGGGATTTTATTTTTATTTTTTTTATGAAAACTAGTTTGTTGTTGTTTTTTATTTTTAATCACATAAATAGACCAAAAACCATGTTATGGACTATGAAGTTTTTTTCTCTAGCTCAAATTGTCTAAATTATCCTATTTGAAAGATAATAAATATTTATTTAAATAAATCATTAACTGTCACATGTCAATTAAAAATGTCATATGGTAGTAAAAAATGCCACTGGTAGGGCATCCTTGACGTTTTAGTATTTTATACTCTAATGTGACTGTGGGTACTAATGAAATATAAAAATTTATCGATTGGGCACTAAACTTATATAAAACAAAATAATAATAAAAAAAGGTTGGGCACAAAATTACTATTTTCTCTTAATAAAAATAGTGGTTTTTCAAATCTTTTAAGGTGAGTAAATGAATTTTTTCTTTTTTCTTTTTTCATTATTGTTCCAGCTTCTATCTTTAAAACATATATGAGAAAACAATGTCTAGTATCTTTAACTAAATCAATCTTGTCAAAAAAAGTTATTCCTTGTGACCCTAACAGAATATTACTTTCCAATGTAAAATAAAAGAAGTAAAAGTGTGTTTTTTATAAATTAATTATTAATGTGTGCCACAAATTTTTTTAGCAATCATAAATTTGAAAAACAAAAAGATTTTCTATTCAGTATTGTTAAAGTACAATATTAATTTCTTAAGAAAAAAATATACCATTCCATTGAGTACATATTGTTGAATTATTTTAGAATCGGAATGGAAGAGGTGTATGGTGCTTGAGCTACAACACCAAAACAATCATTCCAAACATTGGGGCTCTTTGCTAAAATTTTGGATGGATTTTCTTGGGACACTTTTGATATTAGAAATTTTGTAAATGCATTATGACAATTATTTCTTGTTGAAACGAGTTTGTTACAACTATTAGATATGGTGTAATTGCCACTCAAACTCTCAAAACTTTCTGCTGCACACTTATCACCTAGTTTTACAAAAAAATCTTTTAAATATTTGTCATGCTTGGGCATAGATTCTTCGGTTGTTGTGTAAGGAGCTTGAGCTATAACATGAACATAATCATTCCAAATATTGGATTTTTTTAGGCTTTTTTGATATAAGAAATTTTGTAAATGCGTTATGACAATTTTTTCTTGTTATAATGAGTTTGTTACAACAGCTTATCATATGGGGTACAATTGTCAATCAAACTCTAAAAAATTTCTACTCCACACTTGTCACCAAGCTTTACGAACAATCCTTTAAATATTTGCTAAGCTTGGGAACATATTCTTCAGATGTAGCAATAATGCATCCTGGTATACACATAAATACACAAATCAAAGGAACTAGAGCCATGAAAATGTTTTTGTTGAAAACTGCCATGTTGCTAAAAACTGAGATGTTCAAGTAGAGTTAATGTTTGGTCATTGATTAATTGAATTATCAAGTCTCGTTAATTTATAAGTAAAAGCCTTTGAATGCTTGGTGCGTAGTTAACTTAATCATTAACACATCTTTGATGAGTATATAAAGTTAATAAATAAAACTTTCTTCCATGTAAAGGTTAATAATTTATAAGTAAAATATTTAGTATTGACTTCTATTTGTCATTGATGAAAATAACTTTGAATAGGTATAAGGAAAAAACTACCATTCAAAGATAATTTTTAAGCTTAATGGTGTGTGTGCCTTTAATCTCTCAATATATTTTTTTTGTTTCCACTAAACTTAATTTTTATTTATCAAAGTTAAATTAAAATAAGGCTTTCAGATTTGAGTATATAATGACATTAAACATTTTTAACTAGATGATCTAGTTTTATATTTAGTATTTTCAAGAAACTCTTAATCACTCTTATAGTTTGGGTTTGACTTTTATTATTATTATTATTATTATTATTGCTTCTATATCAAGTTACACTGTGAACTACGCTAACTTTAATGTTCATTTAGGTAACATATTATTGTCTAATACAAATAATATATTTGGTATGGATGTAAAATAAGAAAAGTTATGTTTGATAAAAGTTTGGAGAGAAGAGAAAATTTCATAAAGATTAACATTTAATCCAAAAAAAGAAGATGTTTAAATGTTAAATTTGTGAAACAAGAGGTAAGAAAACATTTATGGAGAACATTATTCTATTTTGCTTTTTGAGGGACCTAATTGAAAGAATCTTGTATATCATGATGGAACTAAAAGGGGCTAAATATAGATGGAATTTCAGGTCTCTAAAAATTAGAGAAGTCAATGGTTTCCTCTAAGATTAATTTAGTGTCGTTCATGATTCCACAATTATTTCTCGGTGTGAACATTTGGTTTTTTGTTTTAATTTTTGGTTAACCGAGTGAAAAAAAAAAACAGAACAAAAACCAAATTTCTTTTTTTTTTTTTTTTGCAAAACCAAAATTTTTTTATGGGGTTCGGTTTTTAGATGAAAACCAGTTCTATCTTTAAAATGTAATTGAGAAAACAATAGCTAGTATATTTAACTAAATCAATCTTGTCAAAATAAATTATTCCTTGTGACCCTAACATAATATTGTTTTCCAAACTAAAAGAAAAGAAGGAATTGTGTGTTTTTAAAAATTAATTACTAATGCAGGCAATGAATTTTTGAGCAGCCATAAATTCGAAAAACAAAAAGTTTTTTTTTTCAATATTATTATAGTACAATATTAATTTCTTAAGAAACAATATACCATTCCAATCACTACCAAAAAACAAGCAGGTAGCGAATAACAAAAAACCCAATAGAAATTTTGTTTGTATTCTTTTTTTTTCTTTTTCAATTCGATTAACCAATACCCGAAGCTAAAAGCCAAAAGTTCACACAAAGAGATAATAGTGGAATCAAGATGAGCAATGCATTAATCTTAGAGGAAACCATCAACTTCTCCTATTTTTTAAGATATGAAATTCAATTTATATTCAAGCCCTTTAAGTTTCATAATGAGATATAAGATTCTTTTAATTATGTCCTTCAAGAAGGTCAATAATTACACCGATGCTCTTATATCTCTTAATTTATTTTATGTTTAACAATGAAAGTCTTATTTTCCATTGCTTGCCAAATGATTTTGTTCTAGCTTTGCCACTATATTGAATATAGAACATGCATAACATATATGTCATCATTTTATCTCCCTTACATGAAGTTTGACATGTCATGAAATATTTAGAAAGTAAATATTAAAGTGGTAAAATTTAAGAATGTTTGGTAGGATTTAAAATAATTATGGATAATATTAGGTTCTAATAAAGATAAAATCAAATTTTAAATTACATATAATTTTTTGGAAAATAAATAACATATAGTTGTGATCTCAAATTAAAATAAAAAAATAAATAGAAAAATGTTCTCTATAATTGTTTCCTCACCTCTAGTTTCACAAAGTTAACATTTGATCCTCTTTTTCGGATTAAATGTTAATCTCTATGAAATTTTCTCTTTTCTCCAAAATTTTATCAAACATAAATTTTCTTATTTTACATTCGTACCAAATATATTATTTGTATCAAACAATAATATGTTACCTAAATGAACGTTAAAGCTAGCATAGCTCACAATGTAACTTGATATAGCAGGAAAAAAAAACATTCAAACCTAAAATATAGTTGGGAGTAAGATTAAGAATTTCTAAAAAATACTAAATATAAAATTAGACCATCTAGTTAAAAGTGTTTAATAGCAATATATTCTCATATCTAAAAGTCTTATTTCAATTTAAATTTGGTACATAAAAAAGTAAGTTTAGTGGAAACACTAAAATTATTGAGAGAGATTAAAATCATACATACCATTAAGTTTAAAAATTACCTTGTGTGGGGGTTTTTTTCTCGTACCTATTCAAAGTTATGTTCATCAATGACAAATAGAAGTCGGTACAAAAAAATAACATTTATAGAAAGTAAGTTTTGTTTTTTATTTATGTCATTAAATACTCATCAAAGATGTATTAATTATTAAGCTAACTACCCAATAAGCTTTTCCTTATAAATTAATGAGACTTGATAATTGAATTAATCAATTTACAAACATCAACTCCACTTGATCATCTCGGCTTTTAGCCACATGGCCATTTTCAACAAAAATATTTTATTGGCTTTAGTTGCTTTAGTAAGTGCATTTATGGGTACATCGGGACTTGTGGGATGCATTATTTCAACATCTTAAGAATCTTTTCCCAAGCTTGGCAAATATTTAAAAGATTGTTTCGTAAAGCTTGGTGACAAGTGTGGAGCAAAAATGTTTTAGAGTTTGACTCGTCAATTATAAGCCATCCGATAACTGTTGCAACAAACTCGTTACAATCGGAAAAAATTGTCATGAGGCATTTATAAAATTTCTCATATCAAAAGAGCCCTAAGAAAATCCATCTAAGATTTCTACAAAGAGACTTAATGTTTGGAATGATTATGCTGGTGTTGTAGCTCAAGCACCTTACACAACGTCTAAAGAATCCGTGCCCAAGCTTGAAAAATATTGAAAACATTGTTCCGCAAAGCTAGGTGATAAGTGTGGAGCAGAAATTTTTCAGAGCTTGATTGGCAATTACACTTCATCTAATAACTATCGCGACAAACTTGTTTCAACAGGAAAAAATTGCCATAATGCATTTACAAAATTTCTCATATCAAAAGAGGCCTAAGAAAATCCATCCAAGATTTCTACATGGAGCCCCAATGTTTTGGAATGATTGTGTTGGTGTTATAGCTCAAGCACCTTACATTTCTTCCCTTCCAATTCTTCAATAAATTCAACAATATGTACTCAATGAAATGATATATTGTTTCTTAAGAATTAATATTGTACTTTAATAGTACTAAAGATAAATTCTATTTGTTTTTCAAATTTATGGATGCTAAAAAATTTATTGCACGCATTAATAATTAATTCATAAAAACACACATTTCTTCTTTTACTTTACTTTGGAAAAATATATTTTGTTAGGGTCATTGGGAATAACTTTTTTTTACAAAATTGATTTACTTAATGATACTAGCCATTGTTTTCTCATATATATTTTAAATACAAAACTGAAACATTAATGATAAGAAAATAAGAAGAAGAAAAATTCATCTACTCACATAAAAATATTTGAAAAACCAATATTTTTATTAAGAGAAAATAGTAATTTTTTAGCCCACCCCCCCCAATTGTTTTAGTTTTTCTTCTTATTTTACTGCCCAATTAGTAAATTCTAATATTTCATTAATACTCATAATCACTTTAGAGTATAAAATACTAAAGTGTCAAGGATGCCCTACTAACGGCCTTTTTTACTACCTTATGGCTTTTTATTAATGCATGATAGTAAATGATTTATTTAAATAAATATTTATTATCTTTCATGTTGGCTAATTAGATCATTTGAGCTAGAGAAAAAACTTCGTAGTCCGTGACATAATTTTTTTTGTCTATTTATATGATTTAATTTTTAAAAAAAAATTGACAACAAACTAGTTTTCTTAAAAAAACCGAACCATGAAATCCTAAAATTTGGTTTTACATAACAAAAAATCAATTAGATATTTGGTTTGTATTCTGTTTTTTTAGTTGGTTAACGAGCAACAAAAACGAAAGCCAAATGTTCACACCTAGAGATAATTATCAAAAATCAAGATGGGAAATAAATTAATCTTAGAGGAAACCATCAACTTCTCTTATTTTTTAAGACTTAAAATTCCATCTATATTTAAGCCTTTTTAGTTTCATCTTGAGATACAAGATCCTTTCAATTAGGTCCTTCAAAAAGCTCTATAATTACACTTATGCTCTTATATCTCTTAATTTATTTTATGTTTACCCCTGAAAGTCTTATTTTTCCATTGCTCGCCTAATCACTTTGTTCTTTCTCTGCCACTGTATAGGATATAGAACATGCATAACATATATATCATCATTTTATCACCCTTACTTGAAGTTTGGTATGTCATGAAAGATTTAAAGAGTGAATATTAAAGAGGTAAAATTTAAGAATGTTTGATAGGATTTGAAATAATTATGGCTAACATTTAGTTCTAATAAAAATAAAATAAATTTTAAATTACATATAATTTTTTAAAAAATAAGTAACATATAGTTTTGATCCCAAATGAACAAAAAAGTAAATAAAAAAATAGAATAATGTTGTCCATAAATGTTTCCTTACCTCTTGTTTCACAAAATTAACGTTTAATCCTCTTTTTTGGATTAAATAACATTTATGAAATTTTCACTTTCCTCCAAACTACCAAATATATTATTTGTATTAGACAATTATATGTTACCTAAATGAACGTTAAAGCAAGCATACCTCATATTGTAACTTGATATAGAAGCGTAAAAAGAAATAAAAAATACATTCAAACCCAAACTATTGGTGGGAATAAGATTAAGAATTTCTAGAAAATACTAAATATGAAATTAGATCATCTAGTTAAAAAAAAGTTTAATATCATTATATTCTTAAATATGTAAGTCTTATTTTAATTTAACTTTGGTACATAAAAAAGTAAGTTTAGCGAAAACACAAAAATCTATTGAGAAAGATTAAAATCAAACATACTATTAAGTTTAAAAATTGCCTTTGTGTGGGAGTTTTTTCTCATACCTATTCAAAGTTATGTTCATCAATGACAAATAGAAGTCGATACTAAACATAATAACATTTAAGGAAAGTAATTTTTTTATTATTAATTTAATTAAATACTCATCAAAGATGTATTAATGATTAAGCTAACTGCCCACCAAGCATTCGAAAGCTTTTTTCTTATAAATTAATGAGACTTGATAATTCAATTAATTAATCTCCAAACATCAACTCCAACTTGCTCATCTCAGTTTTCAATGACATGGCCATTTTCAACAAAAATATTTTCATGGCTCTAGTTGCATTAATAAGTGTATTTATGGGAACACTAAGACTTGCAGGACACATTATTGCAACATCCGAAGAATCTATTCTCAAGCTTGGTAAATATTTAAAAGATTGTTCGTAAACCTAGGTGACAAGTGTGGAGCATAAAATTTTTAGAGTTTGACTAGCAATTATACCTCATCCGATAACTGTTGCAACAAACTTTTTACAATAGGAAAAATTGTCATGAGGCATTTACAAAATTTCTCATATCAAAAGAGCCTCAAGAAAATCTGTCTAAGATTTCTACAAAGAGCCTCAATGTTTGGAATGATTGTGTTGGTGTTGTAGCTCAAGCACCTTACACAACATCCGAAGAATCTATGCACAAGCTTGACAAATATTTAAAAGATTGTTCTCGCAAAGCTAGATGATAAGTGTGGAGCAGAAATTTTTCAAACTTTGACTAGCAATTACACCCAATTAGATAATCAGTTGCAACAAACTCGTTTCAATAGGAAAAAATTTTCATAATGCATTTACAAAATTTCTCATATCAAAAGAGTCCCAAGAAAGTCCATCCAAGATTTCGCAAAGAGCATTAATGTTTGGAATGATTGTGTTGATGTTGTAGCTCGAGCACCTCATAAATCTTCCCTTTCTATTCTACAATAAATTCAACAATATGTACTCAATGGAACTATATATTTTTTTCATAAGAAATTAATATTATACTTTAATTTTACTGAATAGAAAGTCTTTTTCTTTTTTGAATTCATGGATGCTAAAAAATTTATCACACATATTAATAATTAATTAATTAAAACATAGATTTTCTTCTTTTATTTTACTTTGAAAATTATATTTTGTTAGGGTCACTGGGAATAACTTTTTTTACAAGATTGATTTAGTTAAAGATAGTGGCCTTTGTTTTCTCATATATGTTCTAAAGATAAAACTGGAAAAAGAATGATAAAAAAAAATCATCTACTCAATGAAAAATATTTGAAAAAACCACTATTTTTATTAAAAGAAAGTAGCAATTGTTTTACCCCATTTTTTTTTCTAATTTTAGTGCCGAATCAGTAAATTCTAATATTTCATTTATACCAATAGTCACATTAGAGTATAAAATATAGAAGTGTCAAGGATTCCCTATCGGCGACCTTTTTAACTGTCATATGTCATTTTTAATTGACATGTGACAGTTAATGATTTATTTAAATAAATATTTATTATCTTTCTTGTATGCTAATAGATACCATTTCACCTAGTGAAAAAACTTCATCGTCCATAGCATAATTGTTTTTGCTCTATTTATGTGATTTAATATTTTAAAAAAAATCGACAACAAACTAGTTTTCATCAAAAAACCAAACCATGAAAACCTAAAATTTGGTTTTACAAACAAAAAACCCAATAGAAATCTAGTTTGTATTTTTTTTTTTATTTAGTTAACCAACAACTAAAGTGAAAAACCTAATGTTCACATCGAGAGATAATAGTGGAATTAGGATGGGCAGTACATTAATCTTAGAGGAAACCATCAATTTCTCTTATTTTTTTAAGAATGAAATTCCATCTATATTTAAGCCCTTTTAGTTTCATGATGAGATATAAGATTCTTTCAATTAAGTCCTTCAAAAAGCTCTATAATTACACGTATGCTCTTATAGCTCTTAATTTGTTTTATGTTTAACCTTGAAAGTCTTATTTTGCCATTGCTCGCCAAATCATTTTGTTCTAGCTCTGCCACTGTATTGAATATAGAACATGCATAACATATATGTCATCATTTTATCTCCCTTAATGAAGTTTGGCATGTCATGAAAGATTTAGAGTCTAAATATTAAAGTGGTAAAATTTAAGAACGTTTGGTAGGACATAAAATAATTATGGATAATATTAGGTTCTAATAAAGATAAAATAAAATTTTAAATTACATATAATTTTTAAAAACCAAATAACATATAGTTCTGATCTCAAATGAAAATAAATAAATAAATAGAATAGAATAGAATAATGTTCTCCATAAATGTTTCCTTACCTATGGTTTCACAAAGTTAACATTTCATCCACGTTTTTTTGAATTAAATGTTAATCTTTATGAAATTTTCTCTTTTCTCCAAACTTTTATCAAACATAAATTTTCTTCTTTTAAATTCACACTAAATATATTATTTGGATTAGACAATAATATGTTACCTAAATGAACATTAAAGCTAGCGTAGCTCACAATGTAACTTGATATAGAAGCAAAAAAAAAAAAAAAAAACCACAGGTGGGATTAAGATTAAGAGTTTCTAAAAACTACTAAAGATAAAATTAGATCATCTAGTTAAAAATGTTTAATATCATTATATTCTCATATCTAAAAGTCTTATTTCAATTTAACTTTGGCACATAAAAAAGTAAGTTTAGTGAAAACGCAAAAATCTATTGTGAGAGATTAAAATCATACATACCATTAAGTTTAAAAATTACCTTTATGTGGGATTTTTTTCTCATACCTATTCAAAGTTATGTTCATCAATGACAAACGAAGTTGATACAAAAAATAATAATGTTTACAGAAAGTAAGTTTTTTGTTTATTAACCTCATTAAATACTCATTAAAGATGTATTAATTATTAAGTTAACTACCCACCAAGCGTTCGAAAGCTTTTTCTTATAAATTAATGAGACTTGATAATTGAATTAATCAATTTACAAACATCAACTCCACTTGATCATCTCGGTTTTTAGCCACATGGCCATTTTCAACAAAAATATTCTCATGGCTCTAGTTGCTTTAGTAAGTGTATTTATGGGTAAAACGGGACTTGCAAGATGCATTATTGCAACATCTAAAGAATTTGTTCCCAAGCTTGGAAAATATTTAAAAGATTGTTCTGTAAAGCTAAGTGACACGTGTAGAACAGAAAGTTTTTAGAGTTTGACTAGCAATTATACCCCATTTGATAATTATTGCAACAAACTCGTTACAATAGGAAAAAAATGTCATGAGGAATTTAAAAAATTTCTCATATCAAAAGAGCCCTAAGAAAATTCATCTAAGATTTCTACAAAGAGCCTCAATGTTTGGAATGATTGTGTTCGTGTTATAACTCAAGCACCTTACACAACATCCGAAGAATCTATGCCCAAGCTTGACAAATACTTAAAACATTGTTCTGCAAAGCTAGGTGATAAGTGTGGAGTAGAAATGTTTCGGAGCTTGATCGGCAATTACACTCCATCCGATAATTGTTGCAACAAACTCGTTTCAACAGGAAAAAATTGCCATAATGCATTTACAAAATTTCTCATATCAAAAGAGCCCCAAGAAAATCCATCCAAGATTTCTACAAGGAGCCTCAATGTTTGGAATGATTGTGTTAGTGTTGTAGCTTAAGCACCTTATATTTCTTCCCTTCCTATATCTTCAATAAAAACCAACAATATGTACTCAATGGAATGATATATTTTTTCTTAAGAAACTAATATCTTACTTTAATAGTACTCGAAGAGAAAGTATATTTATTTTTCAAATTTATGGATGCTAAAAAATTTAATGCACACATGAATAATTAATTTATAAAAACACACTTTTTCTTCTTTTATTTCTCTTTGGAAAAAAATATTTTTTTAGGGTCACTCGGAATAACTTTTTTTGACAAGATTGATTTAGTTAAAGATACTAGCCATTGTTTTCTCATATATATTTTAAAGATAAAACTGGAATGTTAATGATAAGAAAAAAGAAAAAGAAAAAATTCATCTACTCACGTAAAAATATTTTAAAAAGCAATATTTTTATTAAGAGAAAATAGTAATTTTTTAGCCCCCCATTGTTTTTTTTTTCTTATTTTTGCACCCCATTGGTAAATTCTAATATTTCATTCGTACCCACAGATCACATTAAAGTATAAAATACTAAAGTGTCAAGGATGTCCTACCAAATACCTTTTTAAGCTGCCATATGGCATTTTTAATTGACACATGACGGTTAATGATTTATTTAAATAAATATTTATTATCTTTCATATTGGCTAATTTAGACCATTTGAGCTGGAGAAAAAACTTCATAGTCCATAACATAATTTGTTTTTTAATCTATTTAGATGATTTAATTTTTAAAAAAATTTTATGGTGTTAGAGGGTCTATGGGTTTTTGGGGGTGATAAGGAAGGAGAAGACGAAGGAAGAAGAAGGGAGGATATGTGGGTTCAATTCCGTGAAGAAAGAAGGAGAAGATGAAGGAGGGAAGATTTCGGTTCGATTCTATAGAAGACGAAAGTAGCCGAAGGAGAAGAATGAGGAAATTTGAAAAAATGAGCTAGTGGGAAAATTGAAAGAAAGATCTAATGGGCGTCTCTGTGCAAAATTAAAATGAAAAGCAAAAGGTTAGGGTTAATTTGAATTGACGATTTTTTTGTAATTGGGGTATATAAGAGATAGCATGTCTTTCAAGCTTTCTGATTTATTTTGCATGTCTCTACTTACATGGATCCTATGTGGCATTTAAAATCTAGCTTTCATGCTTCGTCACTCGTAATGTCGACTTTGCTCGAATTTTGAGTATTGTTATCGGAGGTTTAGTTGGTGATCTTTCTATGCAAAGTTAAAAGAAGGCTCTAAAATCATTAAAAAGTATAAAGTTCAAGATTTTCTAGAACATTAAGCCTTCTAAATATCAATGGATGAGGGAATTAATCGGTAAAAAAAAAGTCAACAAAAGCTCAAATGCGAGAAAAGAGTTGAATCTCTCAATTATCGTAGTAAATTAAATTATTTTTATTTTATAATGGAACCATTGGTTTAGAGAAAATTAATAACTTTCTTAATAGTAAAAATTAAAATAAATATCTTCAAATTCAATTATGCAAATTATTGAGCGATAAATTTAGTATTGAGTTTATGCGAGCTATTTTCAATGTTTGGGTTAGTTTCTTAAAGCTTGGCTAAAGCCATTATTTCTTTAAAAGTTCTAGGTCTCATAACCCTCACTAGTACTTGTAATTCTAGTTTCAAACCTCTAATTAAGTAACTAATGATTTAATCCTCGGGTAAGATTAATTTATTAATAACAAAAATGAATTTTCTAAAAAAAGATTGAATATCATATGTTTGCTTCAATCCCATCAATTTTTATAGGATCATTAAATACCACAACACCATAATTTATGCTCATTACTTTGATATAATCTTCCTATTTAATCACAACATTAGCTCCACACATCCTTTCAAAGACTTGATGTCATTTTAAAACCTCTTCTTCTAAATGAATAGCAGTTAAGTTCACCTTTGCTTCTCTAGTATTCTATGCACCATTCATATCTAAAAATTGACCTTTTGAAATCTTCTCCAAAGAATCTAGAAAACTCTACCCTAGAAATTCGAGTATTGTAATTGTATCCTATACTGTCTCCTATATAACTATTGTTCACCAATCCAACATTTATATCATTAGTTGGATATCCATATCTAGGAACTTGATAGCCTCTATCATTCAATCCTCCTAATCCATCATCCATATTACCATTCACCCTATCCGATACTCCGTCATATACTAGATTCTTAAGTTCGTTAACAAACTCTTCGATTCACCAATATTCGGATCATATTCTACAAAAACATAGTCACACAATTAAGTAAGATTCGTAATTACAATTGTAAGGGTAGCAATTGATTCCTTTATCATTTTGAGGTTAGAATTGCTCTTTCCATGATTAACGACTTGTTTTACTCTTCATAAGTACAAGAATTAGCTCGATATCAATTGACGTAACTCTAATTCCTAATTAGCTAAAAAACACTAGAGTTGTAAGAAAAACAAGTAAAAAACCAAGAATTCTTATTCAAATTGAACTATAGTCATAATTATTGAGTTACAAATGCAATTAATGAAACAAATGCTAGAATATTACAATGCAATTGACTAGAAACAAAAAGAGAAATACGGAGAGAAAGAACAAAGAAAACTAGAGAGAAACTAGAGAAGAGAAAAGAGAGAATTTATGCTAACCTTCTAAAAGACTAACACTCACTCTTCACTCTCTTTTATTAGCCAACTAACCGCTAACAGATGCTAGCTATCAACTAACTAACTCAACTAATTACTAACAATAACAACTTCCTTTGCTAACTAAACTCGCCGATTATCGGCCCCATTTGCCAACTAAGCCGCTGACTCACTACAACTCACACCATTTTCAGCTCTCTACCTTATATCATAAACAAGTTGCATCATGCTCTTCTTATCTTCAAGAGAAAGATAAATGTGGAAGGATGTTTTTTGTTTGTAACCCCACTATTAAGCAATTAAAGGCTCTTCTTTTTCTTTTTGATGGAAATACCCATGATTTGTTTCTTAGCTTGGCTATTGATCCTGTAAAGTTGCCTCATAACAACGTCATTTATGTTCGATGATTCTGTGAATAATTTGCAAACCTTAATTTTCAAAATGCCATGTGGAATTAAGTTAGATGTTGAGGTCCCAAAAGGTTTCGTTATAGAATTTCATGTCTTAGAGTAGACAATTTTCAATATTGAGTCTTGTTGAGGCTGAAAAGGAAGACCATTCCTTGGTTGAGATACATGTGTATGGTAAAGCCATGTCATATAATCTTTCTAATGAGATGACAATTAAGCTTCTTGATTTGCTTGTGAATACTTAAAATTAACTAGAACACTAAAAGAATTTGGGTGTTCACTATGTAGTCACTCGTGCATTTTTCTATTCACTTGCACACATTACACTCGTTCACATACTCTCACATACGTCGTTGATTTTCACTTGTTTGACTCTTTATTTTTCTCAAACTTTTGTTTCGATCTCAAACTTCATTTCTATTGCATTTTGGCCCTTGGCAGCATGAAGGAGAGAGAAACGAAGAGAGTGAGAAGGGAGGAGAGAGAGAGGAACAAGAACAACAAGGCCCATTCTAGCCACCTCAACCATCAAACTCATTATCAATTTGTTCGCCTTGAAAAGTAAAATACATTTGTAGTGGTAACAAATCATGAAATTATAGGTAGAGGTAGATTAGAAGCTCGAAACATTTTAAGTCTTTTTATTTTTATTTAAATTTGTGTGTATTAAAATAGATTTTGAATGTTTAAATGAGTTTTTTTTTATGTTACTTTTATGATTTTGAGGTACTTTTAGACAAAAAAAAAAAAAATAGGGGACGAATTTAGTTTTGGGAGGCCAAAATTTATAAAACCCACCTTTTCTCGTGAGTTTTCCAATGAAATAGAGTTGGTCGAAAATTGTGAAGGCTAACTCTCTTTTTTTCATGTTGATTCTAGGGTGTGAGCCTAGTCCTCTAGGTCCTAATACGCATGGACCAGGCCCATGCCTATAGTTTTTTTAATTTAATTTATTTATATTAAAGTTTTTTTTTCAAATTTTACAAATATATTTTAAAATATTTATATGGATTTATCTTTTAAATTTTAAATTAAAAAATTCATTATCGATTAATTTTTGTACAAGTCCATACATTAATTGTAACTTCTTTTTTTCAATCTTATGAAGTATATTTTTAATGCATTTTCTTAAATTTTGAATTAAAATTTTCAATTAGATTATTATAATTTTTTATTTAAGAATCAACGCATAAAGAAGAAAAAATAATGTATTTTTAAGTATAAAATTTATATTAAATATAAAAGAGAATTATTTAGATACAAAATGTTATTTAAAATTTTAATTTTTTTTTAATATTTGATTCAATATATTTTAATAAACTCATAACATAACATGAACTATCAAATTAAAATGATGTTATTCTATTCTATTTCCACCGTTGTGGAGATAATTGATTAGAAAACTTACATTCTAGTAAGTTAATAATAAATATTAAATGCTTTAATATGTATCGAAATAAATCTATATCAATGAAAAATTATCAAAAATAAATAAATAAATAAAATATTATATATGTTTGTGTAAATTCTCAACTGCTTTTTAGCATCGAACTATTACTTGCCCGCAGCAACACGCAGGGCAAGCAGTTAGTTATTAATAGTTATTACTGATACTAGAGTGTTTAAAACATGGCTAGGTCAAAAGTATTATGAAGGGGCGATGCATATGATTATGTTGAGTCACTCATTTGCATATGAACAAAGTGTTTACACCAGTAGGTAACTTAATGGGTTTTTCCTATATCTGGATTTTTTAAAAAAAAAAATTGTTTTGATTGAAATCCTTCTCTTTTTTTTTTTTTTTTGAGATCTTCTATTTTTCATTTTATGTGTTTGAGATTTTATGGTATAACGCCATTGGTTATAAGCTTATATGGTGTTCACGTCGTGCATATACTTTTAAATATATGGCACGTGTCATATATAAAATTTTAATAGATTAACTCAATCGAAATAATTCAAAAAATATATAGATTCGGTTAAAATAATTTAAAAAATATGATATTTCGATCAAAACAATTTAAAAATTACAGGTATCAAATTATTAAGTTTTCTTTGTAATTCTATGTTATTATGTTTTTAAGATCTCATTTTGAATGTCGCAAAATGAATTATATGTAATATTTCATCACAATAAAACTCTTAAGGGTATTTAAAAAAATATTATAATAATATCAAAATAATAAAATACATACAAAACAAACTTAACATGCAATTAAAAAAATAAAGTATAAATATGTTTGTTAAAATTAAAATGAAAACAACAATAATGCAATAAAAAAAAGTATAAGTATGTTTGTTAAAATAAAAATAATGTTAATACTTACTAGTAGTTAATTATCTATATATAAAAAAATATGATGCAGTTTTAATTAATTTATTTTTTTTAGAAAGCAACCTTATTTTTCACTTTGAATTGGTCAAATATTTTTAATTTTTAATTTTTTTAATACCTATCTATTTATTATTCATTTAATATCCACTAAAAATATTTGACAAAATATTTCATTTTAGTTCCCGTAATTTTCAAAAAATATATTTTGATCTTTAAAATTAATATTTTTTTACAGTTTGGTCTTTTTTTTCTTTTTCTTTTTTTGTCCTTAAAGTTTCCATAAACATTTTGGTTCCCATTTTCTAAAGTTTGTGTAATCAAGTCTTTTTATGTTATTATTATTATCATTATTTTTTTTAATTAGAGTCTCACGCAGGACACATATTATACATTCAAAAGCAAATAAACTACTTCGGTATCCCTCATATGATACGGATCATGCAATCAGATAAAGACACATTGCATCAACACCATGTCAACGCTACGTCAACCAATAACTACTGTTATTATAATAAAGGGTTTCAAATAACATAAAATAAAAAATAAAAGGTTTCAATCAATAATAAAAATATATATATAGAGTCTCAATTAAAATATTCGAAAAGTAGAGGATCCACAAGGTCTAAATATGGCCAATACCAGTAAACTAGTATCAACTCGCTTTATTGAATTGTTTGCATGATTGGAATTTCTGTATCGGTACATAAGCCACTGTTCTACGAGTTGATGGATTCTAGCCCGTTTTGTATGGAGATCAATGAATCCTCTCTTATGAGAACCAATGTTTAGGCATTCGTCATCCTTGGTAGAGAGAGCGGCTGTTAAAGTCGATCGACTCTTTTGTTTCTTTCTATGATTAAAATTGTGCATGATTGTTGCTGCACTAGTCCTGCTCATCCAAATGTGAAGTAGCTTTTTATATTTTGTGGTCTCATGTTTACCTGGTTTCGAGCTTAGCTGTTCACACTAAATTTATTTTCTGCATTAACTGTAATTTGGATTTGAAACTGACTCAATGGTTATGTTATTTGTAAGTGGGGGAGCTTTGGCCTATAAATTGCACGTCCCTATGATGGAACATGAGTGAATGGTAAAGAGAATTCTAAGATCATTATACAAAGTGGCACTCAAAATTTCAGAAATTTTGTACAACGGAGCATCAGACAAGCTTAAATCAGGGACCACTAATATCATTTGCTAGTTCATATTTTGATAAACCTGACTTGATGCCCACCATTACTTTGAGAGCCTCATTTATGCTCTATCTACTTGCTTATGTTTAATCTTGAATCATTGGAATATATGTTCCTATGTACAGATGCTGGAGCTCTGTTGTTAGAACCCCATTCTAGCAGAAAATGTAAGTTCGGCCGGTCTTGCCAGTCTGGATTCTAAGTAGCTATTTGTAGCAGAAAATGTAAGTTTAGGCACTAGAGGTTTATATTTTTTTACCTTTCTATCTTTAGGAGTTCTGATGTCAGTTTTTAGCCTCATCTAAATATTTCTCTATTCTCCTGCTTGTTTTGCCAGTCCTACTATCAGAAATAGCAATGAATCCACTATAAAACTCGCTTTACAAGGTTGGAAGAGAATTGAACACGAAAACTGGTTTTGTTTTTACCATTCTGTATATACCTCATTCAAATCCCCAATTTCCATCATTTCATGGTTTTGTGGAAATAAAACCTCTCTTTTTTCTTTTTTTCTTTTTTCTTTTTTTGGTAATTATGGTGTGCACTTCATTAGAACTAGTCAGTGAACGGCAACTACTATGGTTGAGCATCGATCAGGAACTAGTTTGATGCTTTAGAAAATGTCTTTTTTTGTTTTCTTGAACAGCATTCCTTGATGTTTGATATCCATAACTCGGTTCCTTCTCTCATATTTTTGGTCGACAACATTTTTCTTGGCTAATTATCCATTTCTAAAAAGCACTATCAAAAAATCGAAAGTGATAATCGGTTTTCTTTTCAAGAAGAAAATCTTTTCTTTTCAAGAAGAAATCTATTTACTACCCAAATCTCCTTAAGGATCCATATAAAAATATTCACAACTGCATTAAATGCAACTACATTCATAGCTGAAATTGAGTTCTGCTAAATGTAACAGCAGTTATCATGATACAAGCTCACCTTGCAAGAGAATCTCGTAAATATCAGTCCTAAGATTCAGCTCCTTATCCCGCATTACGTCTTGGAGATCTGACAACTCTTTCACAGTTAGGATGGAGTTCAACTTGAGAAAACCATCAAGCCATAGCTTTTTTGACCTGAGGAAAGAATTAAACAAAACTTGCATTGAGACAGTAGCAAAGAAGCCCAGCATTCAAAAGGTACAATCAGAAGTCTGTGGATAATTATCTACGAGTGACCAACCACTTCCTCATTTCAATAATAGAAAGAACGAAGATTTCAAAACAGACCATTCATTAATAGCCAGGCTACCACCTTCCAGATTCTATGCAGTATCTCATAGAAGCGTGTCTCTGTCTGCATGCATATGAGTACTCATGGAAAAAGACAGTTGTCATTCAAATTCTATGATTTCGTGATAAGCAATTAGTCTAAGGCAAAAAATAGAAGACCTGTGAAAATAAATAAAATGATACTAGAAGAAGCAGTAGAATCCTCAAGAAAGACACCATTTTTTTTTTTTTTTTGATAAGTATACCATTTTGCTTTCAACAATTTTAGGCTATTATGTTCTCTATTTATGGATGAAAGTATCCATATTGAACATAATAGTGATCTAAGGTGTTGCGCAATTAGTTGGATAAAATCTCTATTTTATCGATGAAAGTATCCATTATAATGACCTCATCAAGAATGCAAGCACTTACCATGGACAGGCATGAATAGCTCGAAAGAAAGCACGTTTGGCTGCAGAAGGATTGCATGCTATGTCAACTTCATAAGCAACGTACAAACGCCAGAGTATGACTGAGTTACTCAATCTCTCATTTTCCAATGCTCTTTCAAACAACCCATGAATTCTATGCTGGGAGCTTCCTCGACTCATCTCAAATGATAGCGCAAAAAGCCAAAGAATAACAGATGGTTTCCTGAGAAAATCATGAGAATATATTCATCATTAGCGATAAAGAAGGTATATGTAACATTAACAAAGATATTTCAAGGCAGAAGAACAAACAAAACAAAGATATTAAGCATCCTGTAGCAACAATGCATTAATTTTCTTCCTCCCATCTATCATTCTTCAAGTAGCTTAGAATTGCTCAGTTCTTTTACAAACACTTGAGGTTCACATTGGGTTCTCCCTACAGTTGGGGAAGTTTCTAAAGGTCATTTGCTGTGGCATCAAAGCAATGCAAGCCACATGTACCCATCCTAGAATGCAGACCTTCTGCTGTGCCATTCCACCATGCTGAGCATCATCCTAGTTTGCCAAATTTCAATAATTCAGCCACAGACAACTTTATGGAATGCAGCATAGATGGCAGCCTTAGGTTGTTGTAGTTAAGCAATGAACAAGAAAATAAAGGAGAATATTTTGCATCCTCACGCATGCACGCAAATGATGGAAGATAAGACTAGAGAGAAAGCAAAGAGCTGAAAAAATCATCCTACTTGTGGAAGTAGTCATCAAGCATCCAGCGCAATTTATTGGGTGTTGTATAAAGATGGCTGATCTCCAATAAGGTCTTAAATAGTTCAGGGCTGGAAGGATATATTTGCAGCCCCTTCAAGATGGAGTCCCAGACTTTCGATAAACTCAATTGCTTATGGTATCTTAAAAGCATCCTTACATAATAGTTGAACAAAAACTCAAGTTGGTAACTGTGGCATCTTCTATCTGCAGGTCATAAAAATTGAGAGTGTCACCAGAAAAGAAAAAACTAACACACTTCAGTGACACTTATGAACCATCATGGCCTCCATTAAAAGACAGGAATGTTTTATCTGCTTCATCACCAGGTTTTTACTTTTCAGAACCATTCAACTAGTATGCTAACTACATTTTCTATACTTGTCAAATGTTCTTTGGATACCCCGATAATTTTATCTCTGTGCAATTTATATGCTATTTAAAGATGTCATCATTCTCTTTAGTTTGAAGCAGTAAACCAAATCCTGTAGATTAAATTCTAAAATTAGTAGGTGTCATATCATGTCTTTTTTTTTATTGTTCTCCTTATTCTATTGACTGAGTAATCTTGTCCATTTCATGTCTTGCATTATGCTTTAAACAGAAATTACAAGAAACATTTCTGTAGAATCTGCAAGCAATGATCATTATGAAACTAAAACTATGAAAGAAATTTGACGACAATGCCTGCATTTTCATTCTGGTTGTTAACATGTTAAAATGCAAATTTTGGAATCCAAAGTTGAAGTATTTGGTTGGATCTGAGTTAACCCTAGACATGCTTTTGTAACTGAAATTCTAACATCTTGTGAAAAGCAGGAAGATCCTGCTCTCCAATTTACAAGAAATCATTATCCTTAATTAATTCGATCAGATATATCAGGCTCTTCAATTACCATAATGAAATATAAGGAAATGAAAAGAAAGCAAGGAGTGTTTACTAACCTGGAAGCACCATTTTGAACGCCTCATCTAAAACTGCAATACCTGCAGCCCATCCAGTTGTCAGCTCTTCAAATAAAGCGGCTGAGCAAGCTAGAGCAAGAGATTGATCATCTACAACACCGCGCACCCATGCTGATCGTACTATTTTCAACCTTTCTTTAAACCCCTGGTGTGCTCTCAACAATTGCAGGCTTGATGGTTTAGATTCAAATGGGATGTACTTTACTCCATTTCCTAAGCAGGATAAAATATGCAACGCACGAGAAGGTGATTCTTGATTATTGCCAGAGCTATTGGCAAGTTCTGTCTCAGCATACCAGAAATATAAAAGCGGAGCATTAGATCGTAAATCCTGCACACAAAAACAAAAGGAACTTCATACTATATCTTAATGCACGAGCTCCTGTAGGCTCAGATAATAAGACTTGAAGACTGTTTTAAACCAGCAACATATGAGGCAAAAAAATTTAGTATCTTCAAGTACCAGTCTTCCTCCATTGCAACAAGAAACAGAACATTTAAAAGATCCCAACACAGATGAAAAAGGCATGATAAGTAGCGATCATTGATATGCAGTTAGAAGATAGGAAAAACTGCAATTATACAGAAACATAAACTTACAAAGAAAAACATGAACTATGAAATATTTACACATGCTCAACCATCAGCACTGTTTCTATGTTTTTACACAATATGTATAATCAACTTGAGGTTCAAATAGACCAGAGTATAATGGCCATGCCTTTTTACCTATTTTTTTAAAAAAAAAACACGTGAGACACCGACATCCCTCATCTTGTCCAACATTACCAAGTCAGACACCTAAAACAGGACAAAAAGGTTTAGCCAATATCAGGAATAATCCAGTATTCAGAGTTTGAACTCTTTAAACCTATAATGGCAACCTCCTGACCCACCTTTATTGATTCAGAATGTTTTTTTGTGGAAGACTAACAACATATTCAAAACTTACAAAATAAAATCTGGAAAAGATTCGTACAGCATAGAAAAAAATTTCATATACCATCGCTACAAAACAGACTCGGAAGCAATTGCATACAACTTGCAGGATATTTTCCAGATATATGCAGAAGTTCAAAAGATGAGAAGGTTTGTAACCATGACTAGCAAAAAAATAATGAAACAATTATACAACAATAAATAGACATCCTTGATTGTTATCAAAGTTCAGATCAAAAGTAATCCACTGGAGACCAAAGATTTGGAAACATAGAGTTCTTACAGGTGGAAGCCCTTCAACAGATGCCAATGCCATGTCAAAGACTCTTCTTGCATGACCAATATTACCAAAAACAGCTTCTCTCCGTGCATATACTCCACATAGCAAAACATCCTTACAGTTAAAATGTACCGTATCAAATTAAAATTCAAGAAATTTTTCTGTAAATAAAAAGCTGCAATAAAATCTCCAGAGAGTACATGCAGGAATCATGTAGCCTGTTTGGAAAAAGTTACCAGTTCTTCTAGCAAGCATCTTCGACAGTAATTCAACAATGAACTACCTACGATCAACTGACTCAATAGAAAATGGTAAAACTTGTTCTTAAATGGACTGACACGGGGAACATTTAGACTCTTACTAATACATGATATTAATGTCAAGCACTTTAAAAAATTTGCATCCATCCTTTTAAAACATTTCTTGCAATTTCCTGTTCTACTCAAACAAGCAAAAGACTCCAAAACCTTCTTGTTAGCTGTCTAGAATGTTTCAGTTCGTGGAAATTCATGTAAACAACCCAAACAGAAGTTACAATTTTGATAATTCTATGGCTTCAGTTTTCCAGGAACATCAAATCATATCGTGCATTTTGATGAGATGAAAAGAAAAAATTATGGACTGTGATTCAATTATGAAGAAGATCCATTCATCCTTGAAAGTAAAATAAGAAAGAAATACCTGCCGATCATTCTTTAACAGGGACTTAGCCAGAGCTCGACATGGGGTAGAAGAATCCATTTTTGTAATGGAAAACTCTTCAGCAACAAGAGCAGCTTCTTCTAATATGTGATTACGCGGAAAAGCTGTTAAGCAAAGTAATACAGCATTTCGAAGGAATTTCATCGTATCAGTCCTCTTAGAGCAGTTACTCATGATGCCCATTAGTAACTTCAAACTGTTAGAGCTTGAACTGCCTTCTGATCTATCCAAAATATCATGAAGGCTTCTCAAGTTCTTTGATATAGAATCTGGTAACACCTCTATGCTGAGGATTTTTTCCTTCCAACTTGAACTGTTTGTGCAAATCCTAGAAAGAAGAGCAAGAGTTCGTAACTGATTTAATTCACGAATAACAATGTAAAACGGAAAATATGCTATTTATCATTTCTTGTTAAAAGAATGTATATAAATGAAACAACCAGTTACTCACAAATATTTTTAAGTTTGAATTTCAAATAGCCTACTCTTGGAGTAGTACCAAACAATCAAACTCAAGTGATTCTGGATAAAGTGCTGCAGTTCTGATTAACTACAACTAAAAGATATACAATATACAGTTGGTAACTTGTGTTATACAGATATTATGGCCCACTATACTCTACTTGTCAAATGATAACTGGTCAGGGCCTTTCAATCTCCATACCTAGAGGCAGGAAAGGAGACGTTGTTTAGTTCTGTAGAGTTCAAAAATTAGTCAGCTCTTAAAATAAGTTTCATGGATGTAGTCCCCTTGAATGAGGGGGATTAGGCTTAGAATAAGACCCCTGATAAATGAGATCAGACCTTCATGAGAAGAGGTGTATAGGTACTTGACGTCTCAACCAAATAGCCTTTTGATGGCATTAGCCTTAAAGACTTGCTCAGAAGCTTGTGGCCACTTCCTCAAGCACCCATTGTAAAGCCACCTCCTCAAGGGAACCTCCTTCTAGAAGCTATATATAAGATTAGGATTTTTTGTTTTTGATGTGAAGCTATCTGATTTAAATAGAATTTCTATTAACATTCCCAGTGCCACGGTGTGATGATACGTTATCCATTTTTCCTTTTCTTTTTGTTTCTTCTTCTGCATTTGGATCCTAATTTACTTGCAGCTAGTTTCTTGAAGGTTCAACTCCAGCTTATTTGAAGTTAAACTTTCAAAGTCCTCAAATCATTATCTTGGTGTTGTGGACTTCATCCAAACAGACACATTTCAAGAGCTTCAGTGCATCAGTTTTCTCTTACCAGGCATGCACAAACAAAGAGGAAGGGGCCAGCATCACTGGCTAGATATAAAAGCTTCATCATTTGGAAGAAACAACAAAACCAATAGCATTAGTCAACAACATGATACTAGAAACACTAGATGGCTATAACAAACAAAGAAAGGCCTTCTCCAACAGAAACAATGGAAGCTAATTTGAAAGTTGATAATTAATTTCCTAGCCCTTCATAATTATGTGTTTCAAAGGACCTAAAAGGGCCAGCAGAACAGCAATGCATTATTTGCATATCTGGAGCTCAGTAAACAAAAAAATGCTCCATATCCATAAACTTCTGTAAACACAAAAGGGACTTACAATTGACAGTTTGTTCCACAAAGTTTACTCTCTTATATATAACAATTTAAACTAGTGCAAAATCAAATCCAAAATTGTATTAAAGAAATATGTAGCCACAAACTCATGAAACTGGTTAGAAAAGTACTAAAGAAACTTACCATTGTGACAGGTCTCCCCCAAAGAATTCAATAAATTGAGATACTAGAGATAAGCGGGCCTCTTCAGAGTTTAATGAGAATAGGTATTCACTGACATCTTCAAACAATACAGCTCTTAGAAAATGTTCATCAGCTTCTCCATCAGGTGTCCCACTGCTGGGAGAGATCCTGCCTGAATCATAGCAATTATGGCTTAGTGAGTGCCCAAGCATATATTTGCAAGAACATATACTTCCATGTATGTAATTCTTAGCAAAATGATGTTATGCTACTTGAACATAAAATTGAAAAAATCAACAAACACATATTGGGGGGAGGGAAGATAGAGAGAGAGAGAGAGAGAGACCACCAGACTTGCCATGAACAGGCATCCATTGATTCCAATCTCTCAAAGACTCTTCTTGAGACCACCTAGCCCAAGTTGAACTGTCTTTAACCTCACTACTAGGCTCAGCATCCAAATCAATGCCAAGCTGTTTTAGTAATGCTTCAGTATCATCTTCCTGCTTGATATCTTCATTCTCAGATTCCTCTAGAAACACATCAGCAGTCACATCATTATGGACTGCATCTTGATTCTTAGCAGTTTCCTCATGTTTGGATAGCAGTTCTGACCAACCGGTCCAACCACCTCTCTCTTCATTGTGTGAAGCCTCTTCTTTCAAAATCCTTTGCCTATTTTCTTCCTCTTTCTCCAACCAAGTGGACCACCCAACAGCCCCTTCTTCTCCAACTCTTGGACCATCACTATTCCAGAAGTGCTCAAACAGCCTGAGTTTACTATGATCAGTTAAAAGTAATGACGGACAAAACACAGTAAATTCAATTTCAGCCTGAAATAAAGCAGTGGCCAACTCCTGATACCCAGCCTGCCACTCGAGCCTGCAAAGATTAAGAAATATATCAACCAGACCAAGCTCCAGCTGTACTATGGCAGGATCCAAAGAAGAAGGCTTCTCCTCATTCTGGTAAAACTGCATCAAACAAATGCGGAGACTTAGCACATTATTTGAAAGACAGAGAGAGTAAGGAGAAATGACAATTGAAATTTGATTGTCTGGACAAACACCAAAAACAGAAAGAGGCAACCATGGCACTCCCAATAACTTATAAAATAAAGTCAAAAACATTAAAATACCAAATGCTAGAAAAGGCTTAAAAGACTTGGATATGACACCACTTTTGAGATGTTGTAATACCCAACTAACATGGAAACTTGGTGGATGGATCTCAAAGATAACTTCAGTTGTATCACAAAAGATGCAAAATGCGCAACTTTGTTTTAAAAAAAAAAGTGTTTGCCCACATGCATATTGACAATACATATACAATGAACCAACATAAAATTAACAACGTACTGTTACTGTTACCATTAATTCCCAGAACAATTATAATAGCTATATGAAGCACAATTAGATTCAAATCAAGAAGCTATCAATGGCCAATACAAAGATAAATTGGATAAGAACCTGCCTAAACTGCCTGCTGCATGCAGAAGATACAGCTTGGATTGCATGTGCATACATTTTTCTCATATCTGAAACCTTGAATCTGGAGAACTCCCCTTGAACAACACGCAGATACTCTTTCCACAACTTGTAATTCCCTGAATGATGCATAAGTACTTTCTCCCATCTACCAATTAGCATATCCGAACTGTCTCTACTCTGATAAGCCTTCATAAGACAAAGCAACAGTTCCTCATTATCAGGGTTGAGCTCTGTCGCCTTTTCCAGTATACTAATTTTCTTCTCAAGTGTCTGCAAACGAGCACCTTTCTGGGGTTGCATACTTGCAACCTTGTCTTGGAGCTCCGCAAAATCTAACCATACTTTCTCATCATGAGGGTGCTCCCTTGTTAACTTATTAAACTCCCGAGTTTTGCGCAACACCTCGTCATCCCAAGATTCTTCAACAACTAAACAATCCTTCAAAACAGAACTAGGACGATCAACACCTTCATGAGACACTTCCACATCTGACAAAGGAATAAAATCATCCGAAACTACAACCCTAGGCTGCTTCCGTGCAAGAACACGAAGACGCTTTAAATTCTTATGCCGTTCTACAGCAGCATACTTTGAAGACCAATAACGACCGCCAGATTTTAATTGAGTATCCAATGCATCAATATCACCATCTCTATCAAATCCAGAACCCCTCTTATTAGGTCGATATTGCCCTCGAAAATCAAGCTTTGTTGAATTATATGATTTGTACCTCGGAACATCCATTCTGCACATTAATTTGAATCCAATTTTAAATTCCAAAAAAAAAAAAAAACACGAGCAAATATGCTTAATTTTGTTTATATTCTAAAAAATACGAGCGTTTGCGCACGAATACCTGTAAAGGGAGCCATAGACCAAATTATCGCGATCACCATGGGCATCAAAATAATAATCCTTAGTAGTTTTCGTATGCGAATCCGCCCAAACCCTGACATTTGATTTCCTCGAACCAAAATCCCTAGCTTCCTCATCTCTCGATCTCTTTCTCTTCTTCTTCTTGCTATGTCGTCTTTTCTTAGTCTTCTTTCTCTCTCTACCCGAATCCGAACCCGAATAATCCGAATCAGAACGAGAATATTTTGCTTCTCTTTCCTTTTCTTTTTCTGGTTCTTCTACCAATGGGTAAGGTTGATTTTTGGCTTGATCGGAAACGCGGTCATTTTTATTTTCTTCTAGGTCTGAATCTGATTGGTGTGGTGGCTGGAGAGAGGAAACGGCGTCGTTTACGATGGAGAGATCGGTGGTAAAGCTGGTGTTGCAAAGCCATGCCGGAGGAGGATGAACGGTGTCGTTTACAGGTGTGCTTGTTTGTAGTTGAGTTACAGATGACAGAGAAGAAGCTGCTGCTGCTGAAAAGAGAGGGAATAAAGAAGAGGAGGACGTTTTTGCTTCTTCATTTTCTTCTTCCCTTTCCATTTTGCGAAACAACAAGTGCTTCTGCTACTACAGACTAGACTACCGTAAAATTTTGAAGCAATTGCAATGCGATTAAAAATCAAGTACGATCCTCAGCGATAATATTTTTAAACATACCAGTCCCTATACTTGATATTTTGTCAAATTGGTTCTTTTTTGGCTTTTTGCTTCTGCTACTACTTTTTTTTTTTTTTTTTTTGAGCGCTTATACCTCTATTTTTTTCTTTCCAATCAATTGTCTATATCTCCAATTCTTTTTCAATCAGGCGTCCTTGCTATTATAGTTCTGATGACAAGTGAGATAAATGAACATCCGCCATCCTTATTCTGGTCAACAAAAAAATATATATTTAATGAAAAAAAAGAAGAAAAATTAAATAATGAAGATGAAAATCGTGTTTTATGAGGGAAATTTCTAGCTGTTTCTTGTTTTTATAAGTTATTAAAAAAAAATCCTAAAAAAGAGTAACTCAAAGATAACAGTAAAAATTAGAAATTTCCTTCTTAGAACATGATGTTACTCTTTCTTCTTTTCTTATTTTTTGTTGTTGTCTTATCGATATTTTTTATTCTTCTGAGCAAAAAAATAATAATAATACTAAAAAAGACAAGGCTTGTTAAAAAATAATTTATTACCATCAAGAGCTAAAATAATATCAAACTCACATGTATAAACTCTAATAATTGAGATTAATGATCACATTTTAAAAAGATTTTCTTAAAATTTTAGTCATGCTATATATATATATATATATATATATATATATATATATATATTTTTTTTTTTTTTTTTTTTTTTTTGAAATTTATTTTTAAATTTAGGAATTAAACCAAGACAACTCAAGTTTTTAACCTATTTGCAATTCAAATGACATAACCTACTACCATACCACACATTCACAAAAGAAATAATACAAACAAAAGTAGAGTTTTCATTCATTTCAATGTTAAGCTTAAACATCTCATCATAAAACATATATTATTCTAACAAATAAGTGTTTTTGAAAGTATATATTTTGATTAGTTTCAATAACTTGCTTAAGACCACTTTTCTTTCGTATGTAAATTTGATATGAGCATTTTCAATTTTCACTACCTCAATGGTGTAATGATTTTCTTTTCTCACTCAAGATGGTATAAGTTTGAACAAATTTTTACCATAGCAAACATGTTGAGCAGCTCTTGAATCAATCTATCATTCATATGAGCCTTTGAGAATATTAATCTCGAAAATCATAACTACAAGTGGATCATTGACAACGTTAACTTGAGTACTAAGCCCACCTTTTTTTAAATTATAACTTTTAACATCATGTCTAGATTCATAACAAACAAAATAAGTATAATTATTTTTATTATTAGTGTGGTTGTCATTATTTAATTTGATAGCGGTTTAGAAGGTGATCTATAATTTGTTGCTAGGTTGGAGTGAAAATGATTTCCATAAGGTTTTTGTCTTGAAAAACTTTTTCTTTAGTCTAAATTGAACATTAAACTTTTCATGAGTTTTCGACATATGAGAGGAGTTTTTATTTGAGGTAATGAAATTTTGTCTTAGTATTATTTGAATCATTAAGTTCAACTACTTTGTATTAATTTTTTGCTTTAAACAAGTAATAAGAGTTTAAATGGACAACTCTTTTTGTTTATACCTCAAGCTTTTAGCAATCTTTTTTTTTTTTTTTGGGATTTTGACAATTTGTCAATAATAACTAAAATTTGCATTTGCTCTTCTATATAGATGCCTTTGGAAAAGATGTTGTGCAATCATTTGAAGTTCAAAG
Organism: Dovyalis caffra; assembly: GCA_963924115.1. Lineage (NCBI taxonomy): Eukaryota > Viridiplantae > Streptophyta > Magnoliopsida > Malpighiales > Salicaceae > Dovyalis > Dovyalis caffra. The sequence continues at coordinate 534,609 of CAWUPB010000871.1, read as the reverse complement.
GCTTGATCTATCATGGATCTTTTGACTCGCAAGCATATTTTTTGAATTCAACTTCTTTGATGTCATGTTTTTGATATAGAGCTTTCTATATCTCTTAAGTAAAAGAATATCTTTGGTCATAATAGTCATAAAATTCATTAAAAAGACAATGATGTAAATAATTGAGATAATGATTATTATATTTCTCTAGTTTCTTAACTCCTATATCATGTAGAGCTATCTCTTCATCCTTCTTATTTTTTTTTTTAGATATATTTTTTTTAAGGTAAGACATAACTAATATTCAATAGAATAAGATAAATAAAGTTTTCTCCTTATATCTTTTAAAGTTTGTGCCAAAGAAAGTAAGGTAACTTGTTAAGGTAACACATGTCCGTGTAGCTTTTTTCATGGATAATGTTAGTGTTTTTCATTGGCTTATCTCTTCATCATTCTTATTTTTCTTTTTTAGATATTTTTTTTTTTAGGTAAGACATAACTAATATTCAATAAAATAAGATAAACAAAGTTTTTTCCTTCTATCTTTTAAAGTTTGCACCATAGAAAGCAAGATGACTTGCTAAGGTAAAACATGTCCATGTAGCTTTGTCCATGGATAACAGTAAAATAATTTTATCAAATTTTATAAATAACTATTTTGACAACTAAATTATTTTTTTGAGAAGATACGAGCTGTTTATAGAAATTCATGATGTAATAAATTAAGTATATGTTATGTATTATCGTAAAAATATAACAAGCTTCAACACCTTGTCATGTCTAACAAACTTGCATTATTTATAACATCTTAAACTCAAAAAATATATTGCTATTCCTACCCAAATTTGTAGTGTAAAAAAAAAAAAAAAATATATGAGTTTTTTTTTTTTTTTGGGAGACTATAGAAGATAAAATGAGAGGGTTGTTCTCCTTTTCGTTTTTCTCTTCTAAGCTTACGAAGAGTGTTGTGCTCATTTGTCAAAAGAAAGGGACATATATGTAGGTGAAAGAAAAATGTACAGTTTGAGAAATTGATTTTAAGCATTTAAAAATTTCATTGACCAACGGATGGAAAATTATACTGTTTGAGAAATTTGTAAGCTATTTGAAAAGATTCCATGACCAACGAATTTTCTTTCAAAGCTGCTGTAACTGTTGACAAAACAGTTTCACTATTTTGAAATAGATGCTTTTTTTTCTGTTATAAATTAATATAATTTTATAAAAAAAAATACTCTAACATAGTCTATTATTAAAAAAATAAAATGAAAACTCCAGAATTTTATTATTAAAAACTAATACTAATTAATTAAAGAAAAAGCAATGCTTCATATCATATTTCTTTCTCATTTACTTGTTGTTTCATATTCTCGTTCAATTCGAAGATGAAACTTTTATAGTTTTCGTACTCTCTTTTGCTTCTTAATTCTGTCGCTGAAGCTTATCATGACCTTTAAGTTCATAACCTATCATGTGATCCTCCAGCTAGCTGCTGTTCCTCTTGTTTCCAGATCATTTTTGGTTCGTTCAGACTTGGCCACATGGCTTTTGTTCAGCAGCTAGCGTGATTTCATATTGTGATTCTATACGAGAAATGGTCGTCATGAGCCACCACTTTCTTGGGGACTCAAGTGTGGATGCAGTTGCTCAAATTAACACTGAAAGCAGGCTAGTCATTTCTATGCATGAATATGTAACCTTGAAATTCATTGAGATAGAGCAAAATGTTTTGCCATTCAATTCGTTTTCTGAAAATGTTTCTAACTTAGTTTGATATAATATAGTATTGGATTTGGACAACTCAATGGCGGCAATGTTCGAAAATATAAGGAAGGAGAACAAAAGAAAGTATGAAGGAACTGATCATATTGATATTATATCATGTCACGCCAGTATGAGAGAAAATCTTTTGAATTGGAATTGAATCATAACTCTTAATATACATATGTATTTATAATAATCTAGGATAATTCTAGAAACTTCTTATCCTGTTTGGCGAGTTTTTGCACACCTTGAGACTAATCTCTTCTTGAATGTGACTAAGGAGCACTCTCCAACATACAAGTTTCGGATATCGAATTATGTACTTGGTCTATAATTCGATGCTTGTTTACTCGTGGATAAAGATTTTTTATGTATCTAAAATCATTAAAATTGATATTTAGAGAAATTGATATTATATCATATCACTCTCGTATGATAAAAAATCTTTTGAATTGAAATTGAATTATAACTCTTAACATACATTTATATTTATAGTAGTCTAGGATAATTCTAGAAACTCCTTATCTTTTTGGTGAGTTTTTGCACAACTTTGAGACTAATTTCTTTCTAAATGTGATTAAGGAGTACTCTCTAACATACAGTTTCGGATATCGAATCCTGGATTTAGTCCAAATCCTGAATCTAGTTTATAATTTGATGTTTGTTTATCCACGGATAAAGATCTTTATGTATCTAAAATTATTAAAACTGATATTTAGAGAAACCCAACTGACTGTTACATTATTCAAACTTCAAATTATTTCCAACAATCAATGCCATTAAGACCAGCAGGCACCACAGTTTCTCCCTTATCTGCAAAGAATTTAGTTAAACCAATGCCATGATTTGAAATTTCACACTAGAATATTGGTGACAGGGCTGGGTCTGATGTGATGGTTTACTCCAAATCCCCAGATGGTACTGTTGGAACTCATGTGAAGCAACAGCTGGTTGCATTTCGGAGAGTTTTTGTGCCGGCAGAAAGTACGACGCTGCTGCTTATAGTTTTAAGCTCTGGCGCTCACACTATCGTTGTTGAAACTTAAATTAAGAATGTGAGCTTTAGGAATTTTGACTTTGAGAGGTCCTGGGTTAGCTGAACCAGAACACTAAAATATAGCAGAGCATTTTTTTTTTTTTTTTTTTGCAGTTTTGTTATTATAGGAAGAATGATATTCTGCATGAGAATTCGTCTTCGTAATGAAGCAACAGAGTTTTATGGCAACTTTCTGCAATTTTGGTTTTCTTGGTTGCTCTCTTGCAGATACCTTCTGCAATCTCAATCGTCCATAACATCCAAAAAAAAAAAAAAATTGTGGAATTTCATTCAAATAAAAACATCTTTATTATTCAGCAATATGTAAAACCCTAGATGATTAAAAAAACATAATAAAAACCCTAGCCATATGATAATCTCATGGAACTTCTTTCTAACAATATTTTTTGAACAAGAACTAACTTTTCTAGTCTTTATCAACACCTTCATGAGCCCAAGCATATTCTTGACGAAGTTTAGCCTCTTCTTCAGGGGTATAATCATTCTCAACCCCGAAAAATTTCCTCACATATTCAACACTCTTGTTTTCAATCCTATCAGCAACCGCCTGATTAAGCACCTCAAGCAGATTTTTAATCTCTAAATAGTTAGAGACTAGTAACAACTCTGCTAGCTCTCCGATACTCTTTTCTTTCACAAAACCCTCATTGTACCTTTTCTTCTTTTCCTCATCATCGTCTGCATTTGCTCTCATCTTGATGTGCTCCCTGCAAAATTCAATAACTGATGGGAGTTCCTGGGCTGATACGTTAGGGAGTGGCACAGTGTTGGTTGACGATGGCGAGTCTTCAAGAAAGGACTTTACAGTGCCAAATTCCATTGCAATCGATTCTTCTACTTCAAATATCTCATTGTCAGAGGTTCTCAACAGGACTTTCTTGGTGGGTTCGGCTGTAGCGGTGGGATTTGCTGCCGAGGAAGACATATCGTCGATTGAGAGAGGAAGAGAACACAAGAAGGGAATTCAGAGTTAGGTAATTTAATGTAGCGAGGGATGGAAAGATGTTTATAGGGGATTAGTTTAGTACGTACGTGTACAAGGCGGATTTGTCCTTGTGTTATTTAATTACTTAAACCAAACGGAAATAAAGTTTCAATCCGAGACTGAGACAGACTCCGGATTTTCCTAAAATTAATGGAAGATTTAATTATAACCGTATTTTATTAAGCCTATTTAATTAGACTTTCCTAGCCGGTTATCCGACTTATACTGTGGTTCGAAAATAATACAATTATTTTAAAATTTGATAAATTTTTAATTAAAATCTTGTATTTAATTAACTTTTTCTTGTTTTTCATAAATTTTTTACTTTTAAAAAAATGATATATATATTCTTAATTAAAAAATTATAATAATACTAAAATATTAATTAAAAATATTTTTTTATAATATTGTATCTAAAAAATAAAGCTACAATTAATATATAGATTTGTATAAAAATTGACAAATGAAAAAAATAAAATTTTATTTTTATTTAATATTGATGAGAAGATTATTTTTCAAAAAAATATGTGCATTTGATATATATATATATATATATAAAATAATCAATAATATTAGAATAAAAACTATATTTAAATCATTTGGAGATTCTTTTTAAAAAATTATTTCAATCGTTTTCTTTCAAAGAAGTTGGCTTTATAATATCAAAAAAATAATAACAAACAATTAGTATTATGCAAGTTTATACCTTAATTGTAAATACTTAGTTAATTTTTAATAAAATTAATGGTTTGATATATATATATATATATATACTTCATAGCTATAATTAGAGGATTGAGGATTGAGAGTGTGTAGCCAAAAAAAGAAAAAAAAATCTAAGATAAATTATTTAAAAATATCATATATATTTCATCATCAACATGGTGCATGAGAAATTTTTAAAAAAAAAAGTACTTTGCACAACATTTTTTGGTTTTGTTTTAATTTTATTAGTAATGTTATCAGAATTCAATAAGCATTTAAAAAACAATACTAAGGATGGTGTTATTCCAACTCTAATTTCTGTTATTATGCCTACATATTTACGACATTAGTTTCCCATACCAATAAGTCCTAAAATAGATAGATATTGCAAATATTTGACTAAGCCACTCCAAACTCAATTTAAGTAGTTTATTATATACTATAAATCGTAAATCATTATTAATCTTTTAGTAATGTTTTCTACGTATTAGAAACAATAAAGTAAAATATGTTATTTAAGAAAACATATATCATACAAGATTTGAACCAATTGAAGATAATGTAAAATTCTTCCAACATAGGTTTTCTTATATATATATATATATACAAGGAACATATAAAAAAAAAAAAAAAAAAAAAAAAAATTATTTTAGAAATCAAAATTAACGAGTCATTAAAACACATTTAATATGAACATATTAATTTGCAATTACATAAATTCATGGAATGATAATAACACCACCTTTATCTACTCAAATTTTCTCATCCTCCTTGACTACTCTATTCTATAATATGTGAATAAAAAAAAAAATGAAATCTACAAAGGGATTAGTTTATAGATGGATAGAAAAACATGGAGGAATAAAATAATAATTTCTGAAACTCAAGAATTAATTAATTATAGTTATAATTAAGACCTGCACACCAACCCAAAAACAAAGGGAACTTCTATTGAAGACATTTCAATTGATGCTGCCAACCAGAAAATGTACAGAGACCTACATAACAACAAAAAGAAGTATGCCAGCAGAGATTGAATGAAATCATTAAAACATTCTCACTGGACCATAAAATCTAAGTATCAAACATTACCACACTAAAAATCTCCGAAATGCTCTCTCACTGGGCTTCCATCAAGACTCAAATGGGATGCAGTGATGTTCTTGTCTGGAGCAAGCCAATCAAAATTGGATAAGCAGCTATGTTTCCCATGCTATTACTAATAACCTAAAAATAATTGTCACACATCATGTACAACAAGATTTTTAAGATTCCCCTTCCACCGGATCAAACAAGGTGAACAAAGAAAAACCCTAAGAATACAAGGTGCTTGAAATATTACCGTTATGGTGAAATTAAAATACAACTTGCCAAGGGGAAGGATGGAAGGATATCACCAAAGAAAACCAAACACACCTTTCAATGCATGCAGCTATACCGCGAGGCATGCCAACTTCCCAGATCAGTTTATATATTTACCAATATCAGTTGTTTAATAGGTAACCAATATCAGTTGTTCCTTCCCTCCACAAAGATGCATAAACTCGATCATGAAGAAACCTGCATCATGTAGTCCCCACCATGAAAAATCTTCAGTCAGTTCAAGCTGATATGGGTTCATAAGGGTATGATAGCCAAGGGTGCTTCAGAGCCTCTAATGCGGAAGGGCGTTTCTTTGGGTTTACTTCAAGCAAATGAGAAACAAAGTCAATGAAGCCTTGGTCCCCCATTGGCAATCGGTGCCTCAAGGATGTCTTTTTTGGTATCAGGTATTCCAGTCTGCTAGTATCCTGAAGAATAGAGAGGGATATAACATATTAGCACAAACCGAACATATCATGTCCAGTATTAAAGTTTAACTTTGCAGTATTGCAAAACAAGTTTCACATCAAAGTTTAACTTTGCAGTTTTGCAAAAGAAGTTCCATATCAAAACACCCATGGTCATATGAAAATTGTTTGGAATCCTCTACAAGAAATGACTGTCCATGCAACAATTAGGACCACAACAGGTATACGCAAGCATGCTTGCATAGATGCATACCCTCTCTCCACAATTTGTTTAAAGCATGCAAATATATGTAACCATCCATGTAGATCAAAAGTTCGAATCAGACTTCGACATCCTAATTTTGTACTCTAAAAACTACAAGCTACATCTCTGGACGGTAACCACAATTAGCAACTATAGTATTTTGAGATGCTGACCAGTTAATTTCATAAGGAGCAGAAGCAAAACAAAAGGATGTTTTACCTGATTCCGCTCATAAAGCATGTGATTCTTGGTGAAATACTTGTATGTATCTCGTCCTTTAGCTAGCATGCTTTGATTAATGGGACCTATAATTCCAATAACTCGTGCCAATAACGTTGCCGGTGAATCGTTTTGGAACAGGACCTGAAAAAGAAGTTCCATTTTAGCCAATAGGTACCAGGGTCACAGTGGGTAACAAACTATGGAAGGTCCAACCGATCCACATATTAAATGATGTGAGGAAATTGTTCACGCAGACGGAAAGATCTGCATATCGATTACCCCTTACAGAAATTAATCGAAGTGATATCCAAAATATCTCCAAAAGAAATATATGTTGAAGTTCAATAGATCAGAGGGCGTTACCCAGATATGAAGACGTTTCCCCCATAGAGAATAAAAAAATAAATGCATCACAACATCATTATGAGAGGTGGCATTTCAATTGATAAGAATAACAAAAATATGGACGCAGCATAAAAAAGAATTAGAATTTAGCTCTCTCTCTCTCTCTCTCTCTCTCTCTGTATGTATTTACAGCACCTCTGCTGCACCTGCATATCAGCACCGATTCCATTCTTCTTTCCTATCTTCTGCATTCCAGAATCATGTTCTCATGTCCCAACGTTTTTCCCTGGCAACATACATTCTAGCTTCCCAAATCTCCAAAAACTTATGATTCAAACACAAACTTCTCCAACTTAGTCATATATTCTAAATTCCACTCCCTAAAATGCTCTACAAGATTCTCACCTCAACAGACCATCTTCACATTCCTTATCAACTCATCAAACACAATGACCCCTGTTTCTTTTGGAAAAGTCCCTCAAGTATTACACTCTTGAATTTTATAAGATAAGTCATAGTAATTTTATGCACAACCGCATGTGATATCATTATTCAGCAAGTAATCTCTTTCTTTCTAGAGGTAATTTATACATTCTCCATCGTTGGGAAATTAAAATAAAACTCTAATCTCCATAAATGGCAGCTGTTGGCATAGTTCCTCAAGGATAACTTTCCCACATATTTATATGACAAATCAGTACTTTTCTGCACAAGGCATAGTTCATGCAGTACAAAATCTATTTCTTACTCAAAAGTAATTTGTGAATCCACTCATTGATTGGGAAATTAAATAAGACTCTAGCCCTGCATGCAAATTAAGCACCTTGTCTTGATTTAAAAAAAAAAAAAAAAAAAAAAAAAACGGAAAAGAAAGGAAAGGAAGAAAAGACTACAAGTGTTGTCCAAAAACAATGGGTGAAACACATGCAAAGACAATGAATACACCCTGCTATTCTTACAATTTCGTCCAGGGTAAGCAGCTAAATGGGTAAATTAGTAATAGGAAAGACTTACATTGCCAGTGCAAAGTTCTGCCAAAATGCAGCCAAGTGACCAAACATCTATCTTCTTATCATAGGGAAGTCCTAGGATAACTTCTGGTGCACGATACGACCTGGATTGAACATAGGAGCACAGATGATCTGTCTCAAAACAGCTACTCCCAAGATCAATGACTTTCACCTCACATCTACTATAGCTTTTCACCAATATATTCTCAGGCTTTAAATCACAGTGTATAAGACCAAGGCCATGCAAAAACTGAAGCGCCTCTAAACACTGAGTGGTAATTGACTGCATAGAGAATTTGGAAAAAGCTTATAGACCAGCATGCATGAAAATAATGTATTCTCTTCTTTCTTTTTAATGAGGAAATGAAAATTTGAAAAGGCACTAAGGGGTACTACACATATGAAATATTATAACTCTTGGAATGTCAAGAGGATAGAACTCTTAGGAAAAAAATGGCACCCAACAAACCTGCAATCTTGGCATCGTGAAGTAAACCTCCCCTCCTGATTCTCTATTGAACTTATGGAACTCATATAAGTTTGCCTTAAGAAGCTCACATACGATTAACAAATGCTCCTGCAAAGCAAAGCGAAGTTAAAAACTATTTAGCTTGCATTGAGAAGTTATGATGAGTTTCTATCAAGAAATCAAATCAAATCAAATCAAAGCTTCATTTGCAGATTCTTGTAGTGCAATGGAAAAGGCATTCACCGACATGTATGGCTATTCTATTTTCCATTCTCAACTCTTTTTAATATGATGTCTCCAAACAATGCTCCTAGTCTAGTGGTTTGGAGTTGGAGTAAGTGGTCCAACCACTCAACCGAGGTTCAAGCACTAGTAACAACAAGAACAACAGAACATTGTGTCTATAAAAATGAGATGATTCTATGCATGTCTCATAACTCTTTTGCAATTTATCAATTGGAATGTAAATTTCTACTAAGAGAAGGCATCATGTTGTTGACAGCCCAGGGGGTGGGGGGTAGGGCGGCGGCAAGGAATGCATGATTAAGAAAACACTTCTAACCCAGAATAGTTGCTTGACTAGGGATTTGGTGTGCGAAATTCAAGAAATTCAGGTTTCTGATGAAACCAAATCACTGGCATAATTTCAAAAAATTTTGCAATCATTTCCTCTCCCAAAACCTACTAGTGGATATAAAAAATCCTACTCAACTCAGACTACCGATTGTTCACAACAAAGAGGAATATTCCAAAGCCACAAGAAAATCTAGGAAGAGTGGGCCACCTCCCACTATTAAGTTTTTGGCATACACTATCCTATCCACATTGTGATGGACTTGAAAGTGCTAAACAATTGCACTGGACCATTTATGAACTTCAAAGGTTGGTGACGCAAAAACTGAAACAGTTAGAATTCATATATTTTTATGTGATCTTTGAAGATAGGAGGAAACCTTATGCTAAAATTCTAATTGGGTTGACCCCAACTAGAACTGTCCTAAAAAGATTGTTTTTCTAGCAAATAGTGCAAGGTAGTTTTGCAATTTTTTGTCTTACATGAGGAAATTTGGAAAAATTGACCAGTCAACTACTTCACTATTAAGTAGTTGGAAGGCCAGTTGGCTCCACCTAACAAGCACCTCCTTTCTCTTACCCTATATATGTGTAACCACACTTTTGAAGATAATGAATGAATGAGAGTTTCAGCTATGTACTTTGAGGTTGTGTGGTTCAATCTATCTCACGTGTGATGCTTAGATTTTGCATCTTCTAGGTGTGATTCCTAGAAATCCTTTCAGCTATGTACTTTGAGGTTGTGTGGTTCAATCTATCTCACGTGTGATGCTTAGATTTTGCATCTTCTAGGTGTGATTCCTAGAAATCCTAATAGTGTGATGCTAGTAGTCCTTTATTCAACTCCATTTCAATTTATAAACCCCATATCATTTACTCCTTCTGCCTATTTTGATCACCATACTTAAACCCATAACAATCTTCACCTATAATCTATTCCCAAGTTTTTAACCCAGCAAATCTTATAGAGCTTGTAATCTTTATTGAGTTAGGTGCGATGAATTAAAGACCCTGCATCAGTTGCGCTTGCTCTAACCCTCAACCGCAACTCTCTTCACAAGAAAACAATGGCTTATAACTGTGTCTATTGTTCAAAATGGCCAAAAGATTTATAACTGTATCTATTCAAGTGCCAAATAAAATTTTTTAAGGTAATTGAGGAACCATTTTAGATGGCCAAAACTTGACAAAACAGTATGATGCTCTAAACTTTTATTACATTCTTATATTAACAAGTAGGGCATTAAATTGAAACAGTGCAGAGAAGAATTCGTGACCTGATAAAATTTCTTACACATCTAAAACTAACTTACACAAGGTAACAAGTAGGGTAGGTTACCAATAGCTGTACTACAGAAACCATCTACTGTGATAAAATATTAAACATTGAGGAGGAAAACAACACAAATAAAGAAATACAAGCATACATCCACTTACTCGGTAGTAGAAGTAATCATACAATCTGAGAAGGTGGTACTTGTCCCCAGGATCATGCTTGTTGACATGCTTTAAAAGCTTTATCTCATCAAGACTTTGATCAAAGAAGTCCTTGTTGTTTTTTATAATTTTCACACAAACATCCATGCCTGTGTGCAGATCATGTGCTTGTATAGCTTTACTAAAAGCAGCCGATCCAAGATACTCAGTAACATGATAGCGCCCAGCAATCACAGAATTCAAAACGACATGGAAGTTCTTGTCCTCCTCAAAGCCAGTTCTGACCAACAAAAGCAGTTCAGGAGAAGAATTCTGTTAGAATCAAGCTAATCAATGAGAAGCGGAGTTCAAATGAAAAGGTAACTTGATTAAGAATCAAACATTGATTAAAGAAAAACAAATAGGATTCAAATTTCAGCGTATGCCCGACACGGAGAAAAGTACATATTATAAGGCAGTTCACCACTAAAAACATATTAGTCCACTTGTAAAGAAGATTACTTCTAGCTCCACTATCACAAGCAGTTTTTGTCACAAAACTTTCAGCAAGCCAATAATTCACAACATAAAATAAGTGGGAAGGGCATGCCTAGCTAAACATTACAACAACACCTCACCACCACAGTGGCCACTGGGATAGAGTAAGGCAGCAAGGTAATAGGGGCAGATGAAAAAGGAAACAATAGAAAAGGAAGGATGGATAAGAAGTTATCCTGTTCTCTGATTGGCACAAGACAACAACAAATGCAAGATTTTTAATGTTGGCAACAAAATGCACCCTCCTGCCTTCCTGGGATTTGGATATCCACTTTCGGGGACAAGTTTTAATCAATCCTAACTCAGCATTGATCAAAATAAACTTATTCTATCATCCCCATTCATCCAGACTACCAAACAACACCAAAGTTCCACAAGTCTATGAATGTCTAACCTTGAGAGTATAACCATACTCATTCAGAAGAGATACCAAAGGATAATTTTAAGCAAAGAACCACAAATGCACACCAAGGACGCTAATAAACTTATTCTATCATCCCCATTTATCCAGACAACCAAACAACACCAAAGTTTCACCAGTTTATGAATGTTTGACCTTGAGAGCATAACCATACTCATCAGAAGAGATACCAAAGGATAATTTTAAGCAAAGAACCACAAATGCACACCAAGGACACTAACAGGGGATACAGATAACTTTATTCATCAAGGACACTAAGCAGGAACTCAGATATTGTTATTCCTACTTTTATTGGGGATATGTCCAGCAAGAATTTTGTAATCAAGGAGGTTGAGAAACAAAAGGATTCACAAGTCTTCTGTTTTAAAATCCTTGATTCAAAATTTTTTGTTCTCCTGAACACCATTATTTTGCCACCAAATGACTACAGCAATTTAAATAGTCTTAAAACTAAATTAGCTTTTTTTATCCAAATTCATCTATTAATAGCTGTAATGAAGTATATCAAACTAGAAGCAAATTGCAATATCATAGTGCACAACAGTTTTGCAAGAGAGAGGACTATTTTCAGTACTTGCAGAGTGTTTTTTGATTTTTCCTTTCCTGATTATACCACAACAACTCATTTGAGACTGAGGCTTAGTTGAGGTGGTAAGAGTTTGCAATCTTGTAGACATATATAAGACTCAAAAGTAAGCCATTGTGAGCTAATCAAAACTCAATAGGCACGGTTGCAGTAGTCCTTTTATTTAAGTGTGACAAATTAATTATTACACACTGAAAATCCTGTATCCAATTTTTCCTATTTTTTCCCTTGGATCTTTCTGGTCTTTATTCTAGTTTTTAGTTCTCTTTTTAATGCTTTGTTCAATCTTTCTAATCCCTTGTTGTGCTCTACTGGCCGGTTTGCAAAATAGTTTCCATAGCTCTTTCAAATACTGGGTGATGAAAGATTTAGCAACAAGATCTTATATTCCTAAATTTAGACAAAAAGAATAACTGAACATTTCAATTAATCTGGTAGGCAAGATTCCACTTATAGGATAGCACCCACAGGGTCAATTCATACAATAATTCAGCCAGAACACCATTTGTGTGTGTGTGTGTGTGTGTGTGTGTGTGTGTGTGAGAGAGAGAGAGAGAGAGAGAGAGAGAGAGAGAGTTTGTAGAGAAGGGAGGAAAAGAAAGGAAGAATATCTTTGCTGGTTCAGAAAACCCTCAAAAACAATTCAGCCCCCCTCCAATCCTTAAATGTTGGAATGAAAATCAGAATTTCCGCAAAAATGGCGTTTTGTTTACTCATAATCAATTCTTTGGTTATCGGAAGGTAATAGAAAAGTAAAAGAGTCCAATAAAGGTTTAAGAAGAACATGTTGAAGATACCATGAGAATACTGAATAAACAGAAGAAAGAAAACATTTTGTAGCAGGAGAGAAAGAAGACAAGAGTCCTGGATAATCAGTTGATATCATTATACTCTGAGGATATGGAGGATGTGTTAGAGAGGAAGCATATATAACAAAGTTGTGAAAGGGAATAACAATCTAGCATGTGAAGTAGAGGCATCTTATCAATAGTGAAATAAATAATGGTTCCAAGAGCCCAAGAACATGATGCATCAATACCCAACCAGAAATTACGATTTTTTTTTTTTCATTTTGATAAACTCATCAAAACAGAACATACCTGTTTTTCCTATGCACAATCTTAAGGTTGAAAGTTTCAAATTCCTCCTCCTGAGCCTTGATTTGCCTTACTTGCTCTTGAACAGCAGCAGCTTCTTCATCCTCAAGGGATGCCCCAGGATCTTCTTCCCTCACACTATTGATCTTCTCATCTTGTTCTTTCATGGCATGCTCTGGTTCTACATAACCATAATTTGAGAGAGAAGAGGGACTAGAATTTGCTGATCTCACAGCATTTGTATTATTTTCATCCTTAGAACTTTTAACAGTTGAGGAATCACTGCTTTTCCGCCGCGATGTACCAAGCATGTCATCAGGTCCAATCAAAGCATTCAAGCGATCATTAGTTTCTTCCCTAGCAACCGCATTGCAGTTGTTTGACCATAAAGATTTACTGGAGCCTACCTGCTGCAACTGTTCATCCCTCAGTGGTGGGGGAAATGAAAATCCACCATCTGCATGATTTTTACCTAGAGCATGCACATCTTTGTCACTTTCAACAACATATTTATTGGAATCATATTTATTGAGTTTCTTCTTATCCTTGTTTTGTTTATCAACATATTTCTTGTCTGAGTCATGATGAGAAGATCTAGATCTGCCAACTCCAATATCGTGATCATGAAAGAACTCTACATCCCCTTCACTACTGCCTCCAACTAAACTTTCCCGTATTTCACTTCCAATATCAGCAGCATCACTGTTGATACCCACACCAATCGATCTAACTGAACCATGTTGATCGTCATCCATACAAATATCATCTAACCGTGGCCTTCCACACTCATTCAAGACCTTCCCATCTCCTATCATGATGAGTTCATTCGTCTCCGTGACAAACCCCTTCCAGACAGGTTCTGCTCGCATCAAATTTAGTTCTTCTTCATCCATCAACTGCCCATCATATTGAGCTATTAAATCACTCTCATTGGTCCTCCCATACATTTCAGTCACTGACAACCCTATAGGATCATCTGATGCCGTGACTGGTTCAACAGATTTTGCTTGAAATAACTGCTCACCAGAGAAGTAAGAATCCTCCTCGGCAAAAGATTGATCGTCATCTTCATCTTTGGTTGGAACTCTCTCCTGTGGGTCTGGAACACTCCCATGACCTGTACCCTTTTCATTGTCACTTGGGTAATCAATTTCATGAGCCAGAAACCAGGCCTCGTCCTCGATAGGTTGTCTCATATATCCAACATCATCATCATCATCATATTCATCTGAATCCCAATATTCATTTGGATAATCAATGGATTCACTTAATCCATCACCTACAGTAGCAAAACCAGAAACTAGATCAGATGTATCCTCAGAAATTCCCTGACTTACAGATAGCCAGCTGCCTCCTGCAATCCTTTTTCCACCTGGAACATCAATTACAAGGCAAAATTTTGAGGGGGGAAAAAACAATGGAAAGAAACTACATAGAAAATGGAAAACAACAAGTAATTTTAGTTTATTTCACTATATAGTAAGTTTAATTCATTTAATAAATACAACCATTTGACTATATGTTCTCCGTTTTACACCATACATGCCACATGAAACCAGAAAGCAAAAAGATTAGTGTTCCAAAACCCAAAAATACAAGATGAGCTTCATTCCTCAAAATAAGAGCTCCTAAATCATTGAAGACTAATAGTGCAGATAAAATATATGAACATGCTGGACGGATGATGTTCATGCTATAATCTCTTCTTCTTTAGCAAATCTTTCATGTTACATCAAAAGAGGCAAATGGGATCTCTGTGTATAAGTGGCAATAAAACCTTAACACGTTAACATGCCTTTATCCCTTTATTTACCATAAATGACTAAGGAACCCTACATTCTCACAGCTGATTTGCAATTATGCTATTAGCATGAACATGAAGAAAACCAAACCGTAAATTTTCAGTCAACATAAGATATAAGCACTCAACTTCTTTGGCAGTAAAACAGAAAGTTTCCCTTAGTTGTCTGTCTTAAAGAGAAGACGCTATTTTGATGACATCAAGATAGTTATAAAAAGACAAGCATATAGCACCTTATCAATAAGTTTCCACTACCTAAACTGGCGAGCCATCTTTAATGTTAAAATAATATCCTAACAAGTTGAAAATAGATAGAATGTTTTATGCGAAGTGAGTTTCAATGATGATGGATGACAAACAATTTGTTTCTTTTTTTTTTTTATGTCCTCCTATGCTTTTTGAATCAATAAATGATTACTACCAAAAAATCTAAACCCAAAAAAATCCACATAAAAGGCCCTATAATCACACTCATCACATGGGCTGACCTGAAGAATTGATTTCTTGTCCGACAGGAACATCAAGATAGGAGCCTATAAGGTAGCTATTATCAGCATTGATGACCTTTGAACTTGGCCCATCACGCTCAAACTTTTCCTGCCAATTGATCAATGGCTTGTCATCTGACTTGAGTTTAACTGGTGGAAGCCTAGGAAATTCTTCCTTTGGAATATCAGATGCAAGTGCAAACCCTAAGCCACTTAAATTCTTCTGCTCTGTGCTCCCTTGAGACTTTCCAAAAAACAAAGTTCTTCCAACCTCGTCCACCTGTTCTTTGATAGCTGCCCTAACATCACTTGTATCTGCTTTTTTCTTTCCATCTCTTTTGTTTGAATTTGTAGTATCATAGCTGGTCGATACATCACCCTTGGGGAATGGTAAAACAGTCTTGACTGAACAACCTTTCCACAGGTCTGAGGAAGAACTTGCGGGCTCCTCATTCTTAGACCATGGGTTATCTGCAGAGAATGCAACAGTAGTTTTAAGTTGACGATCAAGTTCCTTCGATTCATTCATTTGAATTTTGTTAAACTTGGATTCTGCATTGGCATTACTAGTACTATTGCTTCCAAGCCATGAACTTTTCTTTTCACCAGGAAAGTTAACCTCTTCTCCAGATTTAGCATTTGCTCCAGCAGAGAAGTTACCAGTGCTAGTACCAACATCATTCTTGTAAGGATCAGAAGGAACATTGCTCGGATTAAAGTTCCATGAATACAAATCAAGCACAGTATACTCTGAATCAACTGCTTCATTATTTTTACTACCCCGTTCCCCAACAGAAGCAGAGTTTCTCCATTTGCTTTCAGGCCCATTTCTATCCACCCCACACTCTATTTCTTTGACAATAAGTTCCTTAGAAATTTCACCACTATTTTGAGAACCTGACCCCTGAGTATAATTGTCCCCATTCTCTTCTTCCACCAATTTCCCCAAGTTCTTATCTTCAAGGGCAAGTTTTTGAAGCAATCCATTCAAGTCAGGGCGGTTACTAAGCTCACTGCGCAATGCTGCCTCTGCTCTCGTGAAGCGATTTTTTCTCAGAAAGTCAAGAATCACATCAACCGAGCTTCTCTCCGCCATAATCAACTTCTACAAATCAATTAGCAGGTACTAGGATGACAAATTCACCAAACCTGGAACCAAAAAAAAAAAAAAAAGAAAAAGAAAAAGCAAACCAAATAAACTAAAGGAAAGTAAACCCACTAACCCAAAAACCCAAACCAACTCTTGCTTTCATCAAAGAAACAAACTTTAACAGATTTTAACACTCATTCACTAACAAAGCATCCTATAATGCTTGAAACCAAATAATAAACCAAACCCAAAACCTCATTTAGTTCAGAATTCTCTTTTTCCATCAATGTTTAGTTAAAAAGCCCCAAACTTTCAAAATCACAAAAAATTAACCCACATTTCCAACATGAACCCAACAAACCACAGCAAAAACCCTAAATATCCTTCCAAACAACAAACGAAGACATTAAAAGATCCAAAACTCTTTAACCCGCGATACCAAAAACCCTAAACATCACATTTTGTAAGCAAACTTCAAGATTCAAAAAGGAAACCTTTAATCTACAAGATTCGTAAAACAAAAACAAAGCCGTTATCTCTTTCCACTTACAGATCGAAGATGGCTCGAGGGGTAAAGAAAGAAGCTTTCTTTTGTGTAGATTCCATAGTCAATCTCGTATTAACATAAAACAAGGTACTTACGATTTTGCATTTGTGGGTTTTTTGTTTTTTATCAAAAAAATTTTTTTTTCTTTCTATCTTTTCTGTTTTGTGGGTTTCTTTTATTATTTTTGGCCTGCAATTTCCCCCGGCCTGGTAATGGTTGCTAAAAGTTTGGTTTTTGTTGTTTTTTTTTTTTTTTTTTGTAACGATAATAAAAACTTGAGTTATGATACTATGCTTTTCATGTGGAGTTAAGGTTGCCTGGATATCCGTGCGGATCTTATTCATGTTTAATCCAACGGTGCACAATGTCCTATCGAGCAAGGTTGTGGGGCAACGCAATAGGTTGGCTGATGAAGCAGAAGAGGTGGTTTCGTGGGCAGAAATTTTTGAAAAATTGGCTCCTACTTTGTGTCGTGCATGGTATCTTCAACTTTAGTCCTTGTTTATGGGATTTGCGTGCCATGCACCAACATTACCATAACTCGGTAAACGTAGAATAAAGGCTTTACATTCATTATACAACATCTGCCATAAATATGTGCCCTAATAATCCCTTCTATTTTTTCAGACTAAGGACATCATCTACGTAGTCTATGCAAGAAATTCTTCTTGAATCATTACTAAATAAAAAATACTGGGTTTTAAATAAAAAAATTAGAATATTTTAGTACCAATTTTAATGTCAAAGTTAAGCTTTACATTCTCAAAGTAGTGTTTTTGGAGGATAAATTTAGCCCTCTAATCATTATTATTTATTTCTTTCTTTCATCTAAAAATGCACACTAATTTAATTGTCTCTAAACCAATCATTACTAAAATTTTAATTAGTTTCTCAGTCTTTCCACTACTTCAATTTATAAATACACTGAGCATTCTTAAAAATTTACTCTTATAATAATTACTCGTGGCCTCCACCATTTTCTTAACGTCGTACCAAATGCCACCTAAAGTAAATCATTTACATCTAAGTTTTTATATTTTGTCGGAAATTATTTTTCCTATATAGCATATCCATTTACCACCTGAGTAATTGACAAAATCAAATTAAATTGAATATATTTTCTCCTTTAATTCTCGCTCTAGCATCCAATTAGTGTACCTAGTGCACTACCTGCCTAAGCTTTCTCTGTTAAAGATTATTGCCTATATTTTCTCCTTTAACCTTTTCCTGATCACATTCCTATCTACTCACAACATTTCCTCACCTCTTATTCTATAAATTTTACACTCCATATTCACTGAAGTACATTACCGGGTATATAAGTGTCATGCCAAGCCTTTCAATGTCAGATAAAAAAAATCATTTGAAGATAAAAACTAAATATTTGCACAATACCTCAGGGTATAAAGAGTGTTTTCATATAGTTTTAGAAATATTTGATTATAATATGATTATACCCCGACGGTTTTTATAAAGTCAAATGCACCTTGTATTTATGTGTTATATCAAAAATATTGTTATAACTCTTCTATTCTAATATAGTTCATAACAAATTTTATACTATTAAACGTTTGTGTAAAATAATCTCTTCGTTAAATTTTATTTTGGTCGGATTAACTAATTTTTGTTAGTTGAATAATATCCGACCAATCAATGTATCAAATTTTGTTAGTTGATTAACGTATTTAACCCATTTTTAATATTCAAAGTATCAAATTTTGTTTAATCATATTCTGATCCACTTTTATAAACCCTTTTTTTATTGTTAATGGTAAAGGTGTAAAATGCAATTTGATGCTATCAAAATTTATTGTCTTGGACAGGTGGTGAGATTGTTCTAATTTTGAGTGAATTATTGGGTATAATTGGATGCTGCCCTTCAACTTGCAAGAAAAAACCCGAAAGGAATTCTTGGAATGGACATTTTGACACTGAAGTTAGTGTCATCTCTAGGAATAAGTGTAATGCCTCATATCTCGCATTGGGAGGATATAAGAAATTTGAATTAGATAAAAATGATTTGTTAATGGAACTATCAGCCAAAAATAAATTCCTTTTGAATAGCCAGAACAAATAAGCCCAACTCAGTGTTGCATTTGTAGGTCCAAAAGCTGTTCAATTACGCACCAAGCCTCTCCCTCTAGGGTTTAGGGCTCGATTATAATGCCTCATATCTCACGTTAATGGGTTCTGAGGAATTTAAATGAGAGAAAAAAGAATGGCTAATGAACTATGTCCAACAAGGAATTTCGGTTGGATAGTAAGGATAAATAAGTCCAACTCAGTAGGCTCAAGAGCTGTTTAGTTGTACAATAGACCATTCTCTCGAGTTTGAGGGATGACAATATGAATATAAAAAACTAAATTAGGAGTTTATTTAAAATACTTTTTATTTTTAAAGCTTAATTGTCTCTATTCCTATAAGGTAAGAATAGGACTGCTGAGATCTCCTTAATCCCTCATGATTTCCTCTATTTCTGCTTTCTCATTCGAATTTGAACATTTTTCGTTTGGAGGCAATCCTTTTAAGTTCTAAACATATTGTTATGTTTTTTTTTTTTTTATTGGGTTAAGTTTGTTTTGGATTTTGTATGTGTTGCTGGTTCTTTTTGTCTATGTCTCTTGATTGCGAAGACTTTGTAATAAAAGAATGAAAATTAATTAATTGTATAATGGTCTGTAAGGCAGCTCGACGTACAAACTCTAGTCTTTATAGGTTAAATTCACTTCTTTATGCAATCTAATGCTTATTCTAAAGATGTTTTTGGTGTTTTCTCGAATATGGAATAAAATCAAATGAATTGAAATAAATTTGTAAATCTCGAATTAAAATCAATTTGCAAACCCCGATGCAAGTTGTAAGGTTGATTATTCATAATAATGGTCATTTTAAGTTAATAATCTAAACTTTTAAAATCTTTTTGCAATCAAGATATATATATATATATCCGAAATCAAACAACTTACAAATGAAGAAAATAGGATTACAAACTTAACAATGTGTAAGGTTTAAAAGATAACTTACGTTTATTGATGAATTAGTATGCTTACAAATCGAGATTCTTCCTCCGGATATGATGTTCGCACGTGAATTTGGTTCTTGAAGACTACAAACACAAATTGCAATTACAAGATGATATTAAAAAACCAAACTATCAGTTTATCAACCTACATCAATTACTGATTACTCACTATATAGCCTATAAGGTATTGCCTACCAAGTTTTAGGTGTTGTGAGACTTTTGAAAGTGCTATGAGGACGTCTTGCTATCACAAGTTTTGTTAAATTGATTATTGTATTGTATGTTGATGTGTTATGCTACAGCTTGTGTTTATAATCCTTCATGATTTCTTGTAATGCTCTATGTTCCTCTGCAATTGCCTACATTGCCTTGCAGTGCTTTATATTTTCTTGCAAGTGCTATGATCATGCTTCATCCATGCCAACTTCTTACTATTTTCATGCTCTATTATCATCTTCTTTCCTAATTATCAAAAAAGTTATCTTATTACCTATCTCATGTAACTATCATAACTCCAAGAGCCCATGATTCATATACTTCTCATCCAAAAAACGTTAATTTCTTAATTATCCAACATATCTCTTTTAAATGATCCAATTTATTAGTCTTGCAGATCTAAACTATGTTGTTCAAGTTTTCATATACCTCCATTAGCTGCCAATTTTCTGCCACCTTGTCATTATACAGCAACTTTGATTTGATAAAGCTTGAATTAATAAGGAAAGTAACACTTTTTTTTTTTTAAGATACCATGGTATCCCAAACCCAAAATCCAGATTAATCCCTTCCAATTCTGTTGGACAGATATGAAAGTAACACTTTGAATAGTTGATCAACACAAATTTCTTAAGCAATGTTTTATGCTTTCTACATTGAAGTTGAATGAGCATGGTCTTCTCCTCTTTCATGGTATTATTATTTTGTGTGAAATGTAAATCTTGAAGATCAAACACAATATTTCAACTTTAGAAATCATTATCAATGGAAGACGGCAGAAGACAAATACAAGATTGAAGAAATGATCCTCTGCCTCACTTAAAAGTTAAACAAACGTGGCAAATGGAATACTCTTGTGATTTTGTGACTATTTATTTCTCCTAATTGAAGAAATCAAGAAAAGGAAGATAGTAGCATTATTCGTAAAGTTTCTATAGAACTCCTCTGATTTACTTGCTTATAAAACTTAATTAGCATTCGCAGTTAATAATCTTTTGATAATTGACAATTAAAGGTGTCAAACTCCTTTCGATCAGATATTAAACCAGAAAAAAAGTTATTATCAATTAAATCCAAATAACTTAAGAAAAGAAAAGAAAAAAAGGAAAAGATTATCCTGAAATTTTTCATCATCATAACCAGAATGGAAAGGTCACTCCATATATCAACATAATGGTCAATGCTTTGCTTATGGTGTGCAACAATGTCAAAAGTTCCTGAATAGCAAGGATAATAAAGAGAGTTGAACTGTGGCCTTGAGTGCCAGCAGCAACATGTTAGTCTTCTTGTTTCCACCTGAATTGGGCATCCCAAATCCTGAACCGGATGGTGTCACCAGTGGAAATGGGCTTGAAGGAGGTGTCTTCCCAGATGAAGATGATGGAGTACCAGGAGCCTTACAGGATGGTCCAATTCCTGAGAAGCAATCATCCCTTGAAAAGAAAACGGCAAAAATATCAACATTTTAAACTTAATTCAACTAATTGAAAACTTGTTAGCAAAATTATAATGCCAGCTCTAGGGCTATATTAATTGATTATTAGCATAGCAATGAAAGTTTTGGAATTGCAAGAATGAGTAATATATAAACAGCATGATCGAACTTACACCAAGGTCAACTTGTTGTTCTTTGATATGGATGGTGGGTATAGATCCAGTGAAGTTATTATTTGCCAAGTTCCTGATAACAGAAGATTATAATCCTCAAATTAGTTGCCAGTATTGAATGTTTTAATTGGCGTGTCTGTGAAAACTCACACTGATGTTAGACTTGGGAAATTGCCAAGAAAATCAGGTACTGGCCCGCCAATGCTGTTATCCTGCAAGTCACTGCATTTCAAGATAGAAATGAGAAAAAAGATAATAAGCTTATCAAATTCTCAGTATGTTTTAACCAGTTTCTATTTGCTTTTCAGAGAACTCACATTGTTTGAAGTGCATCCATAGAACTAAAATCTGGAAGTGAACCAGTCAGACCATAGCCGGTGAGATTCCTAATGAGAAACAGGAAATTAAAATGTATATATTTCAATTAAGAAAATAAAAAATTCATCGAAGAAGAAGGGTTTGGAAAGCTTACAAGGCGATCACACGAGGCGTGGCATCAGTGCTACATTCGATCCAATCCCAGGAAAATGGTGATGGAAGACAAGGATCCCCACTCCATCCCTGTAAAATTGCAAAAGCCTTTTGCAGCATAGCTAGCCCTTGCACTAAAATCACACAAATAAACCAAGGAAAGGTTTAGAATGTTAAAGATGCACAGAGAATAACAGAGTACATATCTAAATATAACCCTTGCGGGCACTCTGATATGCTAAACTAACCATCTTTTTTGTTAGTTCCATCGGTTAGTGCATTGCTCAGAGTATAAAGTTCCATGGCATTGATGAGAGGAGGGAGCGTAGAATCAGTTGTTGCCATCACAGAAAATGAAGTATTCGAATAAGCAGAGGTGTTGGTGATGTATAGTGCTGATACGCTTCCGAAAGGTGGGCTAATAGGGGTTTTTGAAACAGGCTTATTGTTTATGTAAAATTGAAAGTATCTCTTCTGTGTTTTATTTAGACGTGCAACTTCTGAGAAGTATGTGGCCATGTAGATTGGAACTTTGATCTCAGGAAGTTTCGTCCTCAAAATTATATACTCTAGAGTGCTTGAGGTAGTAATTGCATTTTCCAGTACAGCTGATGGAGGATTGTCTTCAGCACCAGTAGCGTCAATCGCAGGTGCAAGACTGGTTACATCAGTCAATAACAGACCATGTCCAGGTTTCCAACTCCGATCGTGAGGGTCATCAGGATACCTAACAAGACAACAATATCACTGTAAGATTACTACAACGATGGTAAATAGGTTATATAACTACAACGCAGATTCAGAAAATATTAATTTAGGAACTGAACACAAGCACATCAGCATACCTAATAGTGACGTTTGCACCATAAGCAACCCTCAGATTTAAAAACATAGCATAATTCGGAGCAACATGGCTATACATGGCAGGAAGCAAGCTCCGAAGCTCAAGTGCTGATATGAATGGCACCTGGTCAGGCATTGTTTGAGCAAGACATATGCTAGTAGAGTTTCCTTTCACAGTATATACTGCTTCATAAGAAACGATATCATACGATGTAGTGTTGACAGTGGCCCAGTAATTGCCATCAAATTGTAGTTCGAAAACCGGAGGTGAAAATTTAAAATCGTAATCGCCATAGTAAAAGCTTGCACGAACTAGAACTCGTTCCCCGTCGCTAACGTTAATCTTGTAGCAATTCTTTTTCCGTGAAGGAAATACCCTGAGACTGGTCATTACGTAAGGCATACTACTGTACTTCACAAACTGAGATTCGCCAGTCTGAATGTAGGAATCATCTCCGGTCCACGTTATTGAATTTTCGTCAGTGTAAGGTTCAGAATCAGATGATCCACAGTCGATGCTCACAAAAGCTGCAAATCAAGCACAAAAATATATGGAAATGGTTAATAAGGGATCGATTACGTTAATTAAAAACATTTTCAATTATTAAGCAACTTTAACTAGTTAGGAACTGAGCCTTACTAGCATTAGAAACAGAGCACATAGAGAGGAACAAGGCAGAAAGAGAGAACAGAAGCAGCACAAGACGCCTAGCCATGGTTAGAATTAGAAGTGGCAATACTTTGGTGCTTGTTCTTCGATTTATATATGAGGCTGCATTTTGACTTTGTTTTGTCCTTTAATGCCAGCACTCTTCTGTTGACATTAAGTTTTATATGTCTTACGTTTTTGTCATTGACTCGGCTGCATTTTTTCAGGTGTCACCAACCGATTGAAAACAAAAGGAAAATAATTGGGTTCTGTAAATTTTTTTTGTCAAGTAAAGGAAAACTAGAATAGCTGTCGGGTATGTGTATAGAGTATTTACTTTGGCTGCATTAGTTATGGAAGTCAATTAAGGAACGTAGAGAAGAATTAACAAAAGAATTCTCTAATGAGATGATTAAGAACAATTAGCGCCATGGTTATTGTTAGCAATGTATTAAAAAAATTCCAGGTAATGCTAAACTACGTGCAAGAAAGTGGCTGGCATTTCTTGAAAGATTCCTAGGAAGGAAGCAAGCAATGAGAGTCAGCCAGGAGATTAGCTAGTGTTAGTAATTTAGTACAAGGCAGACTGCATTTGGAATCAGATGGCTAGACCATTGATAAAAAAATTAAAGTCAACACACATAATTAAATTGATAGGTTTTGGAAGATATGTAATAAACCGAATTAGTGGAAATCATGTAAACTGTTAAGTACGGATAAAGAAACACCATTGAAAGTAAGGTATGGATCATGAACCAACGAAAAAAAGAAAGAAAGAAAGATTCAATGGATGCAAAGACTTGAAATGTTGTAAGATATATTTATATGACATTACAATTAGCTTAATGATCCAATTAGTAATCAAATCCAGTAATTTAATTTGATATATTACAATCTAATTAGTTATATCATCCAGTAATTAAATTAGACAAATCATTAATTAAATTAGACAATCAATGATTTGATGATTTTACGGATGATTTGATGATTTTATAATTTAATCAAATTTTTTGTCCAGATCGAGTTTCGTAATATTGCAATTATATTTTTAGGATTTGAATTTTGGTATAGAGTTAAAATCTCTCAATATAATTTTGCTATCCGTTTTCCCAAAGTTAATATAGTAAATGGTTAAATTTGGTCAACTGTTAAACTTGACCAAAATTCTTAGTCAATCACATGGCCATGCGTCATTCTTAACCTTGTCCTTTTGCATTAACAAAAACATCTAATGAAATTAGAGGGAGGACCCAAATCCAAAACGATAAGGACCTAATTGTCCTTTTATAAACTATAGGTTTTATATGTGAGAAGTAACATCCAAATATTATAACATATATTAAAATAGAACATGGTTTCATCTGTAGCTTAGCCCATGAAACAGTGAAACTAAAACGGCATCATTTTGGGTCTAGATTTAGACCCAAAACGACGCCGTTTTCTAACAAAAATAAAAAAATGATATTTTGTCAATTTTTTTATATTTTACAATTTGATCCTCTCAGTTATTACTTTATATTAAACAATTCATAATTTTAATTAATATTACCAAAAGGTCCTTATTTATTAATTTTTTTGGGACTGAGTTTTTTCATTAATTATTATTTAATCAAAATAATTTTTTTTTCATAATCAAATGATTACTTTTTCTATTCTTATAAATATTCATGAACTAAAATTAAATATTCTTTTAATATAAATCGATTAAACACTTCCTTCTAATTTGATTTTTTAAAAATAAATAATTAATTGTATCTATTTTTTATCTATCAAAATAAAAAATATGCCTAAGAAATATTTAAATTCAATTATATATATATAACAATTTTTTTTATAATGAATATTAATTAATATTAATATTTTTATTTTTAAATTATTTAAAATATTAAAACATACATGTAATAAACTTACTCTGCAGTAATGCATAGGTATTGAGCTAGGTCAATGCTAATGTATGTGCTGCTTTAGGAAAGAGTAGGACTTAGGAGAACTACGCAATATTAATTTAACTCAAACACAGTGAATATCTATCCGAACCTATATGTATTGATATTTAAAATTCTTATTAAATAAATATTAAACAGAATATAAATATTGTAAAATCTAATTTGAAATATTATTGATATATTTATTACTTTCTCATATTATGTTGAATAATAGATAGTATTCGAATAATAAATATTAAAATTTAATCTAAATTTCTTACTTGATAGATCCATAATAAATAGAATATTATATATTAGTTTTGGATATGAATATAGATATATTAAATACTTTGTCCCTCAATATCTATTCTCATCTTGATATTATCTAAAGTAAAATTTTTCTGTGTCTTCGTTTGTTTTTTTTCAATTTTTAAAAATGAATAACAATATTATAAAAATTCATTAAAAAAATCCATATATAAATGTCTCTCTCCTCTTATCAGATAGAAACCAAGTTACAATACAAATAAAGTTATGCATCAAAATAAAAATTATTAAAAAAATAAAATAAAAAATGAAAGAACAACATGAGCAAAACTTTACATATAAAATGCTTTAAAAAAATCTCAAAATTACTTTTAAAAAACCATTCAATATATAGTAAAAAAAAAAAAAAAAGGGTGAACAATATGGTGGGCAAAATAAATACTTGAAAAAATATTTAAGATAACAAAAGTATCACTAACTTAAAATCACAAAAATGCCATCAAGTAAATAGCATTTTGTGACTGTATTTCAGGAATAGTAAAAATCCATCACTTTTAGGATTCTTTGTAATAAGACGAAATTACATAGAAGAAGTGACTTGAATTTTTTTTCAAAACTCATATATACCCATAATCTTTAAAACGTTTGATTCCGTCGTGCTGGAAACAGCATGCCTGTGTGCATGGGATGGTTGATAAGTTGGCTACGTGTCAATTTTTCAGATCACCACGCGATGCTATGTGCAGCCAATGCTGAAAAATGATGGAAAGAGGCTATTATTTATAAAAAAATAGTTTACAGTAGTTAAATTAATTTTTTTAATATATATATATATATATAGGTATGATCAAAATTTCATAGTATTTTTATGTAATTTAACCAGTTTATAATACGTAAATTCTTTGTGAGGCTACATATAATCCATAGCATACGACTTTCTGTAGTTACTAGAATTTTAACGTTCCTTGTTATCAATAAACAATAAGTTTCAATCTAGTAGCAGCGAGTCTTTTATAATTACAAAAATTCATGGGTTTAAATTTTCTTTTTGAAGTGTTAAAAAAAAATTATTATTATAAGAGGAGGTTAGAGTAACTTTTTTTTTTTTTTAATAATGATCAATTCAATTTGTCATGATTACGATGCCTTCTCTTAATAATCTAATTATTAACCTAACTTTTTAACACCTAACAACTAAGTGGGATGTATGATCTTATGTGTGGTAAAATAATAATAATAATACTCCCCGTTAACAAGTCGTCTTGTTCCTCGTTAACGTTGTTTCAAGGATTCTTATCCTTTCGTAAAGTTTTTGCACTAGGGTGAGATCCTACTCTGCGTTTTTTATAATGAAATCTCAATTACCCAAAAAGAAAAGAAAAGAAAAATTAAAACAAGAACAAGGCCTCACGATTCATCGATCAATATTTTTATTATATACGTACAAACTTATATAGGCTTCTTTGAAATATATTCCTACATCTCTCATTGCTTGTTTGCTGGGCCTCATTTTTGGAATAGAAAAATCAAAAATCAAAATTAGATAAAATTATTCTGATCAATTCAATTTTTTTTTTAAAAAAAATCTCATCATAACCAGCTGGAAGGTCCTTCCATTACCCCATAGATCATGAACATGATGACAATTGCAAAAGTATCAATATTTTTTCAATAGCTGGGATAATAAAAAGGATTGAATTGTGGCCTTGAGAACCAGCAGCAACATGTTAGTCTTCTTGTTTCGGTACCCCAGATCCTGAACAGGGAGTGTCTTCTCTTTGGTTCTACCCTGAAGAACGTCTTTGTGGAGCCTTACAAGATGGTCCATTTCCATTAAAGCAGTCGTCCCTTGAAAGAGAAAAGGAAACACATCAAACATTTTAAGCTGGATTCAATTAATACCAACTATAGGTAATAAATATACAGCATGCATGATCAAACTCACCCCCAGAGTCAACTTGTTGTTCTTTGATATTGAGGTGGGTATGGGTCCAGTGAATTTATTATTTGCCAAGTTCCTGACAAGAAAAGGTCATAATCCTCTAGTTATCCTCAGTAATGCAAGCATATTGTAATTGGTGTTTCCGTGAAAACTCACAGTGATGTTAGATTTGGGAAGGAGGGAAGAAAATCAGGAACTAGTCCTTCTATACTGTTACTCTGCAAGTCACTGCATTTCAAGAAAGAATAGGAACAAAAAGTTATAAACATGGAGTAATACAGTCTTGGTATGTTTTAACTAGTTCCTGTTTGCTTGCCATGGAACTCACATTGTTTGAAGCGCATCCACGGCAATCAAATCTTGAAGTGGACCAGTCAGACCATAGCCGGTGCGATTCCTGATTATTGTTTAAAAGATAAGAGAGACAGACCATCAGAATGTATTCAAAGTTTCAAATGACTTACCAAAAAACAGTAAATATTTATCAAAGATCAAGGCTTTGAAAAGCTCACAGGGCGCTTGCAGGAGGTGTGGCACCAAAAATACATTCAATCCAATCCCAGGAAAATGGAGATGGAAGACAAGGACCACCATTCCAATCCTGTAAAATGTCAAAAACCTTTTGCAGCACAGCTAACCCTTGCACTAAAATGGCACAAATAAGACCCAAAAAAAGATTTAGAATGTTAAAGATTAAGAATGGTAAATTAAATTTAAAGCAAATCTAAATATAATGTTAAGCTAACCGTCTTTTTTATTTGTTCCATCTGTTTGTTCCTTTCCATGGCATTGATGAGAGGGGGAGTGTAGAATCAGGTGCAGCTGTCACAAAAAAAATTCAGTTTCAAAATAAGCAGGGTTGCTAGTGATGATTACTTCTGACACACCTCCGAAAGGTGGACTGATGGAGATCTTTGGAGCAGGGCTATTGTTTTTGTAAACTTGAAATGATCTCTTCTTCTGTATATTTAGAACCGCTACTTCTGAGAAGTATGTGGCCAAGTAGTTGGGAATTTGGGTCTCAGGAAGTTCTGTCCACATAAATATAGACCGTGTAATGCTTGTGGCAGCAATTGCATTTTTCAATACAGCAGCTGGAGGAATGTCCACAGCAGAAGTAATTTCAATTTCAGGTCCAAGATTTGTGACATAATTCATTATCACACGATGTTCAGGAACCCAAATCCGACCGTCCTGTCACCAGGATACCTAACGAGAAAACAAGATGTACCATAAGATTACTATAAACCAGTTGATTTGGATTTGGAAATGACCAATATTATTCTGAGCTAAAGTAACTCTTATGTAGAGTCATCAATGATTAAGGATTGAACAAAAGGATATAAGCATACCTAATAGTTTGATTTTCACCAAAAGCTATCGTCAACTAGGCTATACATGCCAGGAAGCAAGCTCCGAAGCTCAAGTGCTGATATGAATGGCAACTGGTTCGGCATTGTTTGAGCAACACATATGCTGGTAGTATTTCCTTTCACAGTATATAGTGCTTCATGAGCAACAACTTCATACATTATAGTGTTGACAGTGGCCCAGTAATTTCCATCGAATTGTAGGTCAGAAGCTGGATCGAGGAGATGATTGCTGATCGTAATCGACGTAGTTAAAACTTGCACGGGCTATAACTCGTTCCCCTTCTTTAACGTTAATCCAGTAGCAATTTTTGTTTCGAGTTGGGAACGCCCTGAGACTGGTCATCACATAAGGTTTGAAAGCTGTCCCCCACAACAGTCAGTACCACTCTGAATAGGCATTGTCTCCAGTCCTCTTTATCGAATTTTTGTCAGTATAAAGTTCAGATGATCCACAGTCGATGCTCACAAAAGCTGCAAATCAAGTAGAATAGCATATGCAAATGGTCAATAAGGACGTCCCTTACAATTAGAAAAAACTAGTTTCATCTATATATTAATGAAAGCTCCTCGTGAAAGGCGGCTTCTGTTACGCCAAAGGAATAGTCAACTTAAATTGATGAAAAAAATGCTTAATCTATCCTAGAATGGTTTTAAGTTTGGATTCACTTGAGCAGTGCTATGTTAGGTAGGGATGGCAAATTTACCGAACCATTGGGTTATTGGCGTCACTTGATCCGGTTAGTCAGATTCTAACCTGGTTTTATTGGGGTCAAATCAAATGTAGGTAAAGTCCAATTTGATTTGACTGGACTGAATTTGTGGCCATGCAAAGAGTTCACCCAACTCATGTCTAACCCGGTATTTTTATTATTTTTTTAAAAAATGTTTTTATTGATACATATATAATCTTTTTAACATGGATTTACATTTTGGATTTGTTTGATGGTCTTATTTAAGGAATTCAGGGATTTTATCCTATAATGTTGTGATTTAGGTTCATGCTTTAATTTTATGAGTTCCGATTGGGTCAGTTGGGGGTATCGAATGGGTTGAAAAAAGCTCCCCACTTAATCCTATGACTATAGATGTTTCAGATCCAATTAGCATATATCTCGTGTGTTGTCTGCGGAATGAGTTATACAACATTCGTATATGTTCATTATATAATATAAAAAAATTTAAAAATAATTATTTAAAAGGATCATGTGAAAAAAATTCGAGATGAGTTATACAACGAGTCTTATGTGTGCATTTATATAAAATTTAAAATTTAAAAATAATTATTTAAAAGGATCACACGAAAAAAATTCAAAAAGAAATAAAACATATATCTCATATTTTGTTGTAGAGTTAACTAAACGAAAAGTCCGTAAAATTAAATAATATAATATTGTTTGATATAAATATGTATTTTATTAGAAATATGTATAATAACCGGTAATTAAAATAATGATGTGGTATTTTTTGAATTTTAAATGATTAATTTTTATTATATATTTTGCATCCGTAATTTATTAATAAGATAAAGAGCTCACACAAAACAAAAAGACAAAAAAACTATCAAATCAAGAATTTGACAAAAATAAAGATAAAATTACACAAGATAAAAATTAAATGATCAAAACAAAGTAAAAATCATAAAAGAAGGATCAAAATAAAAAAAAAACTTTCACTAAAAACAATATATATATATATATATATATATATATATATATATATATATATATATATATATATATATATATATATATATAAAGAATAAGACTGTGAATAGTTTTACTAAAAGTCAAGAAAAAAATATTTATTATAAGGACAAAAATCAAATATAATAAAATTTAAATGACTAAAATAATAAAAAGGTTATAAAACAGGGAGTAAAATTAAAATAAAATTCGTTAGAAGCCAAAAGAGGGGCTTAAAAAAATGCTAGAAGAGAAAAAAAACTAATTTATCATAGAGACAAAAATCAAATATCATAAAATTATAATAATCAAAATAAAAAATTTTAAAATAAAATTTTAATATTTATTATAGGGAGAAAAATAAAATATAATAAAATTTTAATAATCAAAATAAAAAAATTATAAAATAGGGACTAAAATAAAAATAAAATTTATTAAAAGCCAAAAAAGAGGTCTAAAAAATGCAGAAGGGGGAAAAACTGATTTATTATAGAAATAAAAATTAAATATAATAAAATTTTAATGATCAAAATTTAAATAAAAAAATTACAAAACAGGACTAAAATGTAAAAATTTATTAAAGCCAAAAGAGGGCCTTTGTGGGGGGGGGGGGGGGGGGGGGAGAATGAAAATTGCTACGGTACTTTTTCATTTTGTTTTAGTATATCTTGTAATGTAATATTCATCAGTTATATATCATACAACTTCAACTAGTGAGGAACTGAGCATTACTAGCATTAGAAAGAGAGGACTTTGAGAGGAATAGAGCAGAAAGAGACGGCATAAGTAGTACAAGATGTGTAGCCATTGTTAGAGTAATTAGACGTGGCATAGTTTGGTCCTCAGAATTGAATTTATACCAGGCTGCATTTTGACTTTGTTTTGGACTTCAAAATGCCATCATGTTTGTGTTCCAAGTTAAGGTTGTCCTGTCTGTTTTTCGTTAAATGTTCTCCAAAGTATTGTGTTTTTGCCCTGCTGCAATTTTTACACAGCCATCACCGACAGAATTACAAATAAAAGAACAATTATTTATTGCGTTCTAATTAATTTTTATTTGATATACAAAAAACATACTATAATTACCAATCATCAGACTTCCTTCCCTCCAGAATTAAGTTAGGCTAACATTGGTTGCAATCTACAGAAGTACAGAGCATTGACTTTAGCCGCCTAGTTACGGAATATTACTACAATGTTAAGGAATGAACCAAATAATTATTCTTTAATTAATGTGATGATTAAGTAGAATTAAGGACATAGTTATCTTTAACAATATGTTAAAGAAGTTCCAAGTAATGACTGAACGATGTGCAAGAAAGTCGCTAGCATTTTTAAAATTTTTTGTTTTATCCAAATATTCTTATCCCACGTTAAAGATAAGACTAATTATATTTGAAATAGAAACGACAAAATTTAACTAATTTCAAAAAATATAACTTGAAAATTTAAATTTTGTATCTTAATAAAAAATTCACTTATAACTAGTTCGTTTATTACTAGATTAACAACTTGTTTATTGAAAAATTTTTAATTAAGAAGGATAAATAGACTAAAGAGAGTCGCTCAGCCAAACATTAGAATTATTTACTTGAGGTTGACTGAATTCTGAATTGGATGCTTAGACCATCTATCGAAAATTAAAGCCAAATCGCACAAAATGCAATTGTTAATGATTGTTATCTAGCAAGAATTCTTATAAAATACACGAAATCTGTAATGAAAATTATTCTTAATTTCTGTCATTACAAGAAAGGAGAACAATTCTTGCGTCTAAGGTGTGGATAATGAAGCAATTTTTTTTTCAAAGAAAAGAGTTAATAAGTTCATTCGACTACGTCCAATCCCATTGCTATTCCCAAATCAATCCAAGAAAGTTTAGAGTATCTCATAATTCGATGGCCCAACTGTTAATACTTTTTCTCGGCTCAAATTTTGTTGCTGTGCTAAGACCAACCTTTGAGCCGCGTTTGAACCACAGGACCCAAGGAGCGTTAGTCTTGTAAAATTTAAAGCAGAGTGGGCTGGTATTGGGCCTTTCAATTGTAAAACTTAGGCCTCTCACAAATTGTTGCGTCCAACAGCCCAGCTGCCCTTATTATGTTAGCAGTTTCTTAGTCTTTTCAATATTACTCTCTTTTTTTGGTGGAAACTTGCCATTATTTCAAAAACTAAAATTCCAAATTTTAAATATTTTAAACGCAATCCTAAACTTTTATTACATGTTTTTCCCTTGATCTTGTTTTGCATCACACATGACTGTACAAGCAAAGAGACAATGCCACAAGTGAGGAACTATACATATATGTTGATCAACTTATAGACTTACCCATCAAATTTCACGTTAATTAATTTGATCAACCAACGACGGCTCATCTCTAATCATTTAGTTCTCGTGGTTTTATAATTCGGGCGGAATTCAAAATCAACTAGAAGAAATGTTTTCTATGATCAAAATATACATAATTAATATCCAAAATATTTTGATTATACAAATATATCTTGAACATTGTTACAATTACATGACCAATTTTCCATTACATACATGTTGTTCAGCAGTTTTGATCCCACAAGAAACTCTATATATCTATTTATAAGAGATTAGTCTAATGGTTAAGAAAGTGTGTTTTTTTTTTTTACCAGATTTGAAATTTAGAGTCTGTTATTTAGAAAATTTTATTAAATTTTTTTGAATGCATCCGATCAATATGGAGGATGTGACTTTAAGATAGTTTGAGAAGAAAATTTAGTTTCAATCAATAGAAAAATTGGAGTAAAATTGTTGGGGTCAAGTTAGATATAATGGGATTAAAAATCTTTGAAAGAGCTAGATTAGAGTATTGCAAGGGTCAATATAAACAACATACTAAATTATGGAGACTATAATGAATTTTTGAAAATTTTTGTTGGTCATGGCCTCTTCATCAATAGTTTACGCGCCACGTTTGGTATTGGTTGACGTAGAAGCTAGATAGAGGATACTTTTTTTTATCATAGAATCAACGAAAAAAAAGGCATCTCTATATGTTTGTGTTTTGTCCATATACTCTTTATTTTTTTTATTAATTCTTTATATTTATTTATTAATTAAATCTCTCTCTCTCTCTTTTTTTTATAACAACGTTAGTTTGCGAGCTAGCATGATAGGTTATATATGTGTA
The DNA here is from genome assembly GCA_963924115.1 of Dovyalis caffra. Lineage (NCBI taxonomy): Eukaryota > Viridiplantae > Streptophyta > Magnoliopsida > Malpighiales > Salicaceae > Dovyalis > Dovyalis caffra. The sequence goes on along the minus strand of CAWUPB010000871.1, from coordinate 500,302 downwards.
TATATATATGACTGAAAAATTTAATCAATAATTAAAAAAATACAAAAAAAAGAGATTTCAATCAAACCAATTTAAAGAGTACATGGACTAAATTATATTGTTTTTCTTTTTACTCTCTATGTTATTATTTTTTAAAAAATCTAATCTCGAATATCCAAGATGTGTCATATAAGGGATCCCATCACAATAAAGTGTGAAGTGTTATTTTTTAAAATATTGTAATAAGTTAAAAATTAATACATAAAAAAAAAACCTAACATGTAATTAATAAAATAAAAAATACGATAGTGTGCAATATTATTAAGAAGGTATTTATGACTTTGTGGCTAGTTAGTTGGTTGAGTAATGTAACGGATTTTCTAAGAATATGTTAGATGAGATGTAGAGGATAATAGGTTAAGTGTATATAAGTTTTGTATGTAACAAACTAGAGAAGTACTTGGATATGCGAGTAAGCTTTTTCTTCATTCTTCCTCTTTTTAACATGGTATCGAGCTGATTTCTTCCTATTTGGCTCGCGAGAAAATTTTTCTTTACTACTTAAATATTTGATTTTGATATGGCTTTCTTGCAAGATTTTGATTTTCTTTCTTAAGATCATTATCCATATTATCTATTTTAGTATCTCATTTAGAGATATTTCAATTCAATATGTGCGATTTGCATATTCGAAATTTTCTCTAAAAAATCACATTTTTCCTCAACATCATGAAAAATCAAACTAAGATTCCTAATTCCTCACGTTCTACCATTTCAATAAGAGATATTAGTGATCATTTGTTTCTTCATCCTTTTGATACACCAAATCTCATTCTTGTTACACATTTACTCTAAAAGGAAGAAGATTACAATTCATGGAGTAAAGCAATGTTGATTTCTTTAAAAGCAAAAGACAAGGATGGCTTTGTCAATGAAAAGGGTTCAAGACCAAGTCCCAATTCACTAGATTTTACACAATGGAAAAAAGGTAATACTTTAGTTCATGCTTGATTGTTAAATTTGTTTATGTTCAATTGTTCAATGGTCCGGTTTATTAGCAATATGCTAAAAAAGTGTGAAAAGATCTCAAAGAAAGATTTGATAAACAACATAGAGCTAAAAAAATTTCCTTCTATAAAGAAATTAATTCACTAGTTCAAGGATCTAATAGCATAGTAGTTTGTTATTCAAAATTGAGGCATCTTTGGGATCGGTTTGATTCTTTAATTCCTATACTAGCTTGTATCTATCCAAATTGCCAAAGTGAGGTTTCGTAGCCTTTTGTTGAATGCACACAACGACATAAAATGATGTAGTTTTTGATGGATTTGAATGATCATTTTCAACCAGTGACATCTCAAATTTTATTAATGAAGCCTACACCTACTCATTTTTTAGCATATTCTATAGTTGCTAATAAAGAATCTCAAAAAGAATTGTTACACATCCAGGAGCTCCTACTACATTTTATTATACCAAAAATCAGCATCAACCAAAGTAGTTTGTAGATAAAGGCAATTGGTCTTATTATAGAAAGGATGTTATTTGTGATTATTCTCATATATGAAAGATACATTTTATAAGTTTCATGGATATTCACATACAAGTAGAAGGACATTTAGGAGTAACAGGGAAATGAGAGGTCATTCTAACACACATAATATGAGCTACATTGGGGAGAATAACAATGCACCTGCTATGATGAATGATATGCATATTAACAATTCTATAAGAGCATCAATGGGAAAAATTATAAAGCGAATTCCATGAGAAACTCGATAAATGTAGCATTCCCTTCGATATTTTCTCAATAACAATACCGAGTAGATACTTGACTTATTGCCAAGAGATTCGGGGAAGAATGATAAAACAGTGGAACCTCCTACAAACATGGCAAGTAAATATTTTTATAGTTTTTTTAATGTGGAATCCGATAATGATGATGAGTGGATAGTAGATACAAGGGCTAATGTTCATTGACTGGTAGACTTAGTTGCTTGGATAGTCCTAAAAAATTAGCATCTAATCTCATTGTAAGGTTACCTAATGGCAATATGACTCTAGTTACTCATGTAGGATCTATCATCTTCCCAACCTTCATTCCATAAGATATCTTGCACTTGCTTGTAGTAAAATTCAATTTATTGTCGGTAGCTAAACTCATTATTGATAATAATTATTTGGCATGTTTTTACCCATGCTTTTTTCTCTTTCGAGACCTCTCGGACTAAGAGGATAAAGGGAATTGGCAAACTTGGAGATTGTCTCTACCATGTCTTGCCAAACACTTTTTCATATATGCTAACTTCAACTCTTTCTCATTTTATGCCATCTTATTCGAATCTCCATTTACTTCTAGAAATAATTTTTATACAAGTCATTCTCATAATTGTTGTAGTTCAAACTCTATGTTTAGTATAAAATTTTCAAGTCCTTATGAGACTTTTTGTAATAGATCTAGTTGTAAGCCAATTTGTCCTCCAAATGTAGCTTTTTGGCATAAAAAATTTGGTCATGTATCTTTTTCAAGACTCAAATTACTTTATGATATTATAGTACCGTCTATTAATGATTTGCTTTTGTAAAATTTTTCCACTTACCAAAAAAGATAGATTACCTTTTCCTCATAGCGACCTTTATTACTCATTCTATTTTTAAACTCATATATATAAAATATGAGGCCCATATAAGTATCCAACCTACTATTAAGAAAGGCTTTTTTTAATCAATTTTTGTTGATTTTTCTAGAGGTATGTGGACATTTCTTCTACAAAACAACCGTTAAGTCCTTCAATTACTTCTAAATTTCTTTAGTCTTATTCATACCTAATTTTTCAGTCATGTTTGTAGGGTGAGATCAAATAAAGGTTCTAAATTTTTTCAAACTCGCTTGTCAAACTCTTTTCTTTTTTAAGGATATTTTACATGACACTATCTGTTACCTATACTCCATAACAAAATGGAGTTGTAAAGAGGAAACATAGACACATTCTCTATATTGCACGAGCCCTTATATTTCAATCTAATATTCCAATTCAGTTCTAAGGTGATTGTATTTTAACTTCTACACACATCATAAACAGGACTCCTACACCTCTTTTAAATGGAAAAACACCCTTTAAGATTTTATTCCACAAACCTCCTATTTTTACTCATTTTAGAGTTTTTGATTATTTATGTTATGCTAAAGTCTTACCTTGTCTTGATAAGTCTCGCTCCTAGGTCCATAGCTTATCTTGTTTTTGGGTATCCTTATTCATATAAAGGATACAAAGTTATGGACTTAACAACTTATAAAATTTTTATTTCTCAAGATGTCTTGTTTCATGAGAACTTGTTTATATTTCATTCCTATTTTCCTTCTCACCTTTCATCTAAGGCCACAAACCTTCTTAGTCTTATTACTCAATGGTTGTATAATGGTGATGCATCTATTTTTCTTGTATCTTATGTTCCATCCACCACTCTATGTTACGTAATAATCATCTTTAATGTCCTCTCTTTCTTCGCCATTTCTCATGATCACACTAAATCCTTTTTTCTTCTTTTCCTCCTACATCCTCAACTCCTACTATTATGATATCTCTTTGGTGATCTCTCATAGTATCCCGATCTCCCATTTGATCTAAATATTTTTCTTGTCTTACCTTACATATTTTCAACTACGCTTCTTTATATTCTACCTTTAAATATTCTATTAACGCTTTTCTTTCTTATTACTTTATTTCCTCATCTCATAGTGATTTTCTCTCCTCTATTTCTTCTATTTGAGAGCCTAATTCTTATCTAGAGGTTGTTAAGAATCCTAAATAGGTAGATGCTATAAAACAAAAAATCCAAGCTCTTGAGTTTAATAGGACATGGACTTTAGTATCCTTATCGGCTGAGAAACGACTTATAGGGTGTGAATGGGTTTATAAAGTGAAGTTTCATTCGATGGGAGTGTGTAAAGGTATAAAGCCGGGTTATTGGATGAAGGTTATACTCAACAAAAGAGCATTCATTATAGTGACACCTTTTCTCCAATAGTGAAGATGATAACTCGTTAGGACTATTATTGCATTAGCTACCGTATATGATTGGCCATTGCATCAAGTAGATGTTTCTAATGCCCTCTTATAGGGGGATCTTTATGAGGAGGTTTACATGACTTTACCACTAAGATGTAGTAACCAAAAGAAGGGTTTAGTATGTAGATTGCTTAAATCTCTTTATACCCTTAAGTAAGCTTCAAGGCAATGGAATTCAAAATTTATCGAAAGATGATACTTGCTGGTTTTTTTATTTTAAACATGATTGTTCTATGTTCATTAAAAGGAATAATGAGAAGATAGTTGTTCTATATTAAAGACTTGGGATATCCGAAATATTTTTTTGGGAGTAGAAATTACAAGATCGAAGCAAGGGATATGTCTTAATCAAATGAAGCATACTATGGAGTTGTTATATGATATAGGTCTACTTGGTTCAAAACCAGCAGATATGCCACTATAATAGAATTTGAAACTAACTACAAGCATAGTTTAATGAGTCAATTATTGGTGAAATTTGAGATTCAATCATACCGATCCTATAGAATATCAAAAGTTGATAGGGAAACTTATTTACATAATTGTCACTAGGCTAGATATATGTTATGCTATGTAGATTATAAGCTAATTTATGCATCAATCAAAGACTTCTTATATGAACTCGACATCGAGGGTTCTCAAATATTTCAAGAAAAGTCTAAGCCTTGAAATCTTAATGCCTTCTTCTAGTGAGTCGAAGCTTCAAGTGTATTGTGACTCGATTGAGCTTCTTATCTTATAACAAAGAAGTCTTTAATTTGTTTCTTAATACTTCTCTTATATCTTAGAAAACAATGAAGTAAAATACTATTTCTCGATCATCAGCTACGACTAAATACAAAGCTATGACCATAGCTACATGTGAAGTGGTGTGGCTTGTTGGATTGTTAAAGGAGTTAAGAGTTACAAGTTTGGAAGCAGCAGAGATGAAACATAATTTTCCATGAGAGACCTAAACATATCGAGATTAATTGCCACTTAGTCAAGAGAAACTTAAAGTTGGATTGATCAAGACTACGCATGTTAAGATAGAAGAACAAAAAATAGATATCTTCACTAAAGGTCTTAAGTAGCAAACATCATCAATATCTTCTATCCAAAGTTAGGTGTTTATGATATGTATAAACCACCAACTTGAGAGGAAGTATTGAGAGGTATTTAGGACTTCGTGGTTAGTTAGTTAGTTGAGTAATGTAATAGATTTTGAGTCCAAACTATTGAAAAGTGAAGCCTCGGTGGGGAAGGATGAGTCCAAACAAACCGATTTTAAAATGCCAACTATGTTTTTTTTTTTTACAACACTAGTCTCTATGTTGAGTGCTTTATATACAACTTTCATGATGGCTACTCATCTCTTATCGAGAATTCTTTATTGTTACATGCTTCACATCCGTATATGGTATTTTCTTCATATCTTTCTCATGAATAAACCCTCATCGAACATTTCCAAGTTAATAAAGAGGTTAAAAGGGAAAAGAGGTTAAGATAGATACGTCAAATCAATTTCTCAATGATGGAAAAAAATAAAAAACAAAGAAAGATGGATATACCTCAAACTTCAAGCAATCAATTTTGAGAGGAAGTAGTCCCGACATGGTTAATTAGGGGAAAAAATAAGTAGTTCTAAATGGTATCACATTTTTTAGCTAGGTTAACCTTTATGACATGAGAAAAGAAGACAAGTGAATCGGTAGAGAGATATTCCAAGAAATGGCGAGTACCGGCTATTCAAGCATGCCTACTATTCACTTAGTTAGAACTAGTTGATATTGTTGCTAGTACTCTAGGATCCCTATATTATGAATATTTGAGTGGTGGCCCTACTTGTTAGTTTAATGATCTCATGAATGTGGCAAGAAAAGTAAACCATGGTATAGCTCTAGGAAAAGCGAAAGATTTAGACAAGTCTAAGTAAGATGAATTTTTATTATGATGTCTCTAAGATTAAGTCTAATATCCTTGTTAATCCTCTAAAGGCTCATGAATAGGCTTTTAAAAGACATAGGAAACCTTTTTCTCCTTTGTATATGTATTCAATGCAAAATTAGAAACCCTTCAACAACCCACAAACACCATATAACTCTTTACCATCAAAACAATAAAGAGTACAAAAAGAATCACGAATAGCTACCCCATTTATCTTTCTCATTACTTAAAATGTTTGAAGGCTTAGTAACTATTAGATAAATCACCCTAACTCTAGCCTACCTAAGGCAACCCCTTATCCTCTATGGTAAAACCTAGACAAAAGATGTAAGTAAGATTCGGCGTTATTAGCATAGTATTGATACTTGTGTAGCTTTTTAGAAGAGGTTATTGGCTTTAATCTAACAAGGATAAATCAGTTTCGATGGTACTCTAAATAATCCTAATGTGGACACGAACTCGCTTCCAAACCACATAGTTACCAATACAAGGGATGAAGATATTAAGTGAGCTTGAAAAGTTATGGTGAATATGCTTGCTCGTAATTTGTAAATATGATTTTTTTAAATTTTTGTTAGATTTTAAACATTATTTTCCAAAAATGATTTTTTATTGCATGAATTAGGAATTATCTTTGAATGAAAAAAATAGCTCCAATGGTTTTTTTTTTATAATTTCTCTATGTTTGACTTGAAATTATGAGATGCTTATTTGAAAGTGTTATTTGACACTATAATTTCCTCAATCAAGAAAATATAATGACAAATTTATTCAAAAGATTAAAAAAATTGATTAAATTTCAAAACATGACATATAAATGCTACATGCAATCCCTTATTTTATTAAAGCAAATGATAAATTTTTTTTTCCTAACAAGTTTTTTGAGCAAAAAGTATGACATAATCCCTCCTTTTGTGAAAACTAAAAATAAACACTTTTTCCTTCCTAAATAAGTCTTTGAAGAAAATATTTACTAAGATAACCTCATGAAGCCTAAATTTGAAAGACTAAATGATTAATGTCTTAAATAATGATGAACATTACATATTTTGAACATGATCTCAAATTACATTCATTATTTCTCCTCTTTGGTTAACCTTAGGGTTTTCCAAATCAATCATTATTTGGAAAAAAGATTAGTGTTTATCGAGCATTAGTCAAATCAATCTTTGAGATAAAAAAGGTCATCTTTCATGTTTTTCATAAATAGTTATATCCTTTTAGGCCTTAATTATTTCATTCACAATAACTCCGACTATGATCACTCTTTATACTAGAAGGGTACAATATGAAATCCACAGATGGTCAATGAAACTTTAAAAAAAAATATCAAATGAACCTTATCGATGATTCTAAAACGAAGGAAATGTAAAAAAAAAAAAAACAGAGAGAGAAAGTAAAACAAGCATTCATAATACAAATTAAAAGCCAAGATGGGAGTTGAAATTTAGATGAACAAACAACGAGAGTTGATGCTAAGAAAAAAATTGACAATCAAAATAACAAAGTCACTACAATAAGCCTAAAACAATTCTCATGAATATCAAGATGACACAAAAGCCTAGATCAATAACTAGAGTGATAAAGTCCAGGATGGCTTTTCCTAAAAAATATCTTTATAAATAACAAAGTGATCCTATGTCTTAAGACTCTTAAACATTTTTTTGTGCTTTTATACGGACATTCTTTTATAAGCTTAAGCTCTAACCTACATTATGTGCTTTTACAATCCCTTTTTGATCAAAGAAAATTTGTTATGCTCGATGAAAAGAGGCAAAAAAATATTGAAAAGTAGAAGAATGACATGTTGGCATGTTGTTTATCATCCCTTATGGTATTAAATTATAAGACTTCATCAAATAAGTTGGGTTAAGAAATAAATAAGATCAAGGTATTTTGAGACAAGACTATCTTTTAAAGTCTAAAATTTTTAAAATATTTTCTATTTAAGCCTTTTCATTCTCCAAAATAGACTTTTATTTTGACCATTTGCCTTTAAAAGTATCAAAAACCATATTTTTTCTAGAAGATTATGCACAATCTAAACATATTTTCCCGACTAGCCAAAGACCATAATCATCTTGTGAAAATTGCAACATAGTATTTGAATGTCATATTTTGGCTCTTGACTAACCAACCCGGACACCTTCACATTCATTTGAACATCTATATATTTCTTTTAAATAATTTAAATTATATTTAAAAGAATTATTCAAGTTCATGATTTAAGTCATGAAAAAATAAATTTTTATTCAATGATTTTTTCTCAAAATATGATGAAAATTCCAAGACTAATTAGCAAATGAAGAAACAAGCATAAAAAGGTGAAAGTTGGACATAAACGGTGATTGTGCAAAGGGAGCTTCAAATGTATAATGCCAACCAGTACTTAGGAGTATGTCATGTTTTAATCTAAATGGTAATTTAAAAAATTGAGAACACTAAAGAGTAAGACCTAAGATCTCACAACTTGAATTAGGTTCAATGATTGGATAAACAATGTCATAAAGCTTATCGAAGAAAGGAGAGCCCGGAAAGTAAGCGCTTGAGTGTTAATCAAAACAATTAAGAACAAACAAACCAGGGGGCAATAAAGCTATCTCAAGCAAACCATAAACTAATGATCTAGTATAGTTTAGATTCAGCTTCAACAAGTAATAATCCGACAAAAAGAAAGTTGAGTTTTCAAAGTGTAGCTTATATTTCTCATAGGTAAGAAAGTAACCATTACAATCAGTTTTATTGATACATTGTAAAAAAAATATCTCATCAACTTAACCAAAATGGTTTGTATATCTTTTTCAATTGGATCGCTCAACGAGGATTTGTTTCTTTGATCTCGTTCTCAAAAAGAAAAGAAAATCACCCAAAATGATTCATATATCTTTTTTAATCGGATCACTCATTAGATGTTTGTTTTTCTTATCTTATTTTTTTAAAAAAAATTGTCACCTAAAGCAATTCGTATATTTTTTTTATTGGATCATCCATCGATTGTTCGTTTCTCCGATCTTAATTTCAAAGTTAATCAACCAAAACGATTTATATGTTTGAAATCTTTTATAATTTTTTAGGATAGATCATCTTTGAGAACAAGACCATTAGGGCAAAATGCCCTTCGAACAAGAACATCACGAATCCTTAAGAACAAGACCATTATGGCGAGTCGTCCATGAGAGCAAAACAACTAAAAAGGGTTGATCGCCCACGAGAATAGAACTATCAATATCATCATAAAAAAAACATGTTTTTACAAGCTTATTATGCAAAGTCACCAAAAAAAACACCTTTTTCATTGTTTTTCAATGGCTTTGCACCATAAGTATTGTAAAAAAAAGACAACTATTACAACCCAATTGTGGACCTTCATATTTATTTTAGAAATTCCTTTTATTTTTAAAAAATTATTTTATATTTTATTTTATATTTTAACTATATAATGTAGGTGTCCACAAATTTTTGTTTTATTTTGTCTTATCATTAGCTTTTAATTGTTTTTTAATTAATCATTTTGTCACAAAAAAAAGAAACAAAAAAAGAAAAGAAAAGAAAACGCAAAAAAAAATATAGGAGTTAATTTCACATTCTAGGGTTTCAATTGCAATTAATTTGAAAAATATTATGGATACACAAATACCAAAAATCTTGAAGAATAATGAGGAAGAAATTGAGAGTTAATTGGAAAGAATTAAATCTAAAAAGACCAAAATAACCTACTCAAGGGATATAATTAAGAAAATTGAAATACGGAGGGACGAAATTGAAGGAGACAAGCGGACAACAAGACCAAAGTGAATATTTGGCAACAAATAGTTTTATACAATTTAGTCCCTACTTTTAAAATTCTGCTCTATCCTCTTCAAAAATCCAATTTCTTTCTATAATAAATTTAAACATTTATTAAGGTAGTTTAGTTTAAATTTTTATAATTTTTGGACCTCATTTGAGACTCTAAATTAATTATTTAGTGTGAAAATTATACCATTTCCTATTAAAAATATCCTCCATACTTAATAAAATTAATTTAAATATTCTAGGCACTCTCACACGTCTTATTCTATACTCTTAAGGTGCCTATTCTTTACCTCTATAAACATTATTTCAACACATCAAAATTCAAATAAAATATTCATAGCACATAATAAAATTCACACAATTACATAAAATAATTTAACACCCCTCTAACAAATATTCTAAATAAAGAAAAAAATTTTCTTGCACACACAAGATGCTCAAAATAATTATTTCGCCCAAAAATCACTATTCATGCATCATAAAATCAATAAAATATTCATTGAGCATAAAAAAGCTATTTTACCTACTCCAAATATTCTTTCAAGTCTTTGTGAACTATTTTATGTCTTCAAAATATCTTGTATATGTTTTTAAATATTTAATAATTTCTTTTTTACTTAATTTTAGTTTAAACAGTACTCGATTATTACACAACTTGTCATTTGTTGTCCCCATTTTCCAATTCTCGCACCTTGTTCATCATCTCCCTCCTACGAAAAAAACAAAACCAACATCGTTCAAAGGTAACCCCTCCACTCATAGCTATCACCTTAACCCATCCAAAAACTTATCCTAGTGAGCCTACCCCATAATACACTCCCTTCTTACCAAGAAAAAAAAAAAAAGTCCCCACTCTATCCCTAGGCTTTGGTGGTAAGATACATTGCCCAAAAAAACCTCCACAAGTGTACAAACAAAGAGAAGAGAGCCTAGTTGTCGAAAAAAAGGGAGGCCAAGATCATTTCAAATGGAATGGACGATAAAGATCAAAGGAAAACTAGTATATAAACGAAGCAATAAACACTAGTAAAAAGAAGGGAAAAGGAAAGAGAGATTTTTAGGGTTTTACTTCAGCTAGGAATTTAGCTATAGTCTCCGAGTAGCTTAAGGGAACGAAGAAACAAAGAACTAGAGTGTGAAAGGGAGGTTTTCCACTAGTTACAAAAAAAAAAAAAAAAGGCATCGAGGAAGAGATATAGAAGAGGAAGCCGAGAACTAGAACAACATTAGCAACTTGAGTTTGTAGGAGAAAGTAAGAAAAAAGGAAGAAGAAAAGTTGGTCTTCAAATCATCCCTACATAGTTTATGTCCATTTAAAGCTTCATAAGGGTAAAAATTTCTCATCCACAGCTTTATTTTCTCTCTCTAAAAAGCTTCTCCTAAATTGAAAATAATGAATGGAAACAATTTTAGAGTAAAAATCATAGCTATGTGAAGAAGAGAGTGAAATTTTAGAGGTTAAAACCAACAAAAACCAAAGAAAATGGGGGATACATTTTAATGTAGTTTCGAGTTTTTGTTCGTTTCCTAAGGAAAAAAGGTGTTGAAATTTTGTTTTAAATTTTGGTTCTTAAACTTACAAGATTTATACGACTAGGTAGTTAATGTGAATGATTCGGGGGTAAAATTGACAAAGTTTTAATCCTAGAGTTAGTTTCGATCTTCACTTGTTTTTACTCGACCTACCTTGAGTATTTTGATTTGTGATTTGTAGCACTTGTTAATATATTCGTTCATGATATGTGTTTTTTAAGTTTCATAATTTCAGAAGTCTATTTACTATTTATTTAGTATTTATTTAACATTCTACCTTATTTTTAATTATTATTGTTATTTGTTCAAGGAATTTAATTATTTTAACCCACTCGTTTAGTTTTATTTTAATCTAAAATTTTTAGAGTTTGTTCATATGTTAGTACCTAGCATGCACTCTAAGTTTCATAATTTTAAGAGTATATTTATTATTTATTCTTGATTTATTTAATATTCTACCCTATTTTTATTATTAGTGTAGTTTGATTATGCAAATTAATTATTTAGCTCACTGTTTAATTTTATTTTAATTTGATATTTTTAAGGTTTGTTCATGTGTTGGTTCTTGACATGTATTTTAAGTTTCATAATTTTAGAATTCTATTTACCATTTATTTGCTATTTAGTTATTATTCTGCCTCTTTTTCATTATTAGTGTAGATTATTTACGAGATTTAATTATTTGTTCAAACTTTTAATCTCATTTTAATCTGAAATTTTTAGGATGTACTTATGTGTTTGTACATAGAGTCTATGTCAAGTTTCATAATTTTATGAGTTTATTTTATATTTATTTAGTATCTATCTTTGTTTTGCCATTTACCTTAATTATTAATGCATTTTATTTTGATAGTTAATTTTTAATTCTAGTATCTTTCATTATTTAATATGAAACTCCTAGAGTTTGCACATGTGTTTGTTCAAGTTTTTGGTTTTAAGTTTTGCAATTTTATGATTTTATTTGCTATTTATTTAAAATTTATTTATCATTCAACTCGCCATATTAATTATTAATGAATGTAATTAGTTTTAGAATTTAATTTTTATGCTTAATATCCTTTGGTTATTTTAATCTAAAATTTTAAGGATTTATGCCCACGCTAATTCTCCATATGTATTTTATTTTTTGTCATTTTTTAAATTTATTTTCTATTTATTTGTAATTTATTTTTAATTTCGTTATAATCTTTTAATGTGATGCTTTTACTTGTTTAGATGAGAGATAGTCAAGTTTCCTATGTTCTAAACACTAATGACGATCCTTCATCAAATTCATCATACTAAAAATACATCCTTTTAGGATAAGTAGGAAATTCAAGTCGACCTAATGAGTCTCATATTTAGTAGGGATGAGCGTTAGTCTCGACACCTCGTTCAAAAAAACAAACAAAACCAAAAAAGAGAAAAAAATCAACAAAGGTAAATACAAATCAAATATCATTAGTTATTTAGGTTTTTCCTCAACATGTCCATCATATCAAGAATTCATTGAATCCGATGCTAAATTGACAAAATTCTTGATTTTGGAACCCGAGTGTCAATTTAATACAATGCCATAATAAAAAATAATTAGACTTAGACAATAAGCAAATTTGGAAATAGACTTAAGAATAATTTGGCAAAATTAATTATTATGAGATATATATTTTTAGCATTAAACCAAGCTTGGTATCTTTTTTCACAGAATAATATTTTTTGGTGATCAATATTCTTTTCAAATGCATAACCAAGTTCTCATTCGAAATCTTTGAATTCAATGTCTCTTTTAAGTTTTCTAGTTCATTTAAATACTAAGTAGAAACTCTAAAACCTCTATTAACTCTTATCCCCTTAAAGCAAAATAAACAAAGCCAAAAATTTTTTATTTTTTGGAAGTATTTGAACGCCAGTTAACAACATATATACGGCCAATTTATTATTTTATACAAGAACGTAGATTAATTAAGTTAAAATAAAACTTGTCTTATCGTCCATCACTTTAGAACAAGTTCAGTTGACTAAATTCCTATGAGCGGATGACATTTAGACATACATCACTTTGGATCAAGGTCAAGAATATTTAATTAACGGATTGATCACTAACAAATGAACAAGTGGGAATAATCATCAACAGATATATGACTGCACTGGACATATTGGAGAATTCTAGTCAAATTTTTGAGTGATTAGAGGTTGTTAACCTTTCAATCCAATATGAGATCATGCTGCGTAATAAGAGCTAGAATATTGATATGATATGATATGATGTCCATTTTTACATGTGCTTGTGTCTGCGCCTACCTGTGTTTTCTCTCGGCTTCTAGATGCTTGAGTAAATTAATAGATATATAATAAACAGATAAAGAAATTAAAAAAAGATGGTGAATTGATGATGGACACATCCACCAAAAAAATGATAACTAGTAAACTATTGAAGTAGAGGTTTGATGATGAGGACGATGATTAAACCAGTTCCAGTTCCGGTTCCAATTCCATCATTAACAGCTCCAACAGGCAAAAGAAGCCACTTGGAGAGAAAAACATGATAAAAAGGTTTTGGCTATAATACACTGACGCAGATGCATTTGGGCAGGAATATTGATCCTATATGTTCACTATGTTATCAAGCTCCAGAGGATCATAGTCATCAATTTATATTAAAGAATAATATAAATCATATCATGAGATCTCATCTAATAATTTAAGTTTTTGAACGAGATTGTCTTTTATTATAGTATCAAAGCTTATAAGTTTTGGGTTTTCATTTAAAGAGGTATGTCAGAGGATTTGTATCAGCTTCCTTTTTTTCGATGATATGGTCCTTTGACAATTTGTCACTTGCCTCGCTATACACTGGAGATTGGGCAGCATGTTTTACAGATGTGCAGCAAGTAGTTGATTGGCATCCAGAGTTTACTTGGGCCAAGCAAAATATACAGAAAAAATGCCTTTCATCAGTTGTGTTTAGGCTGGCTTCGTGTTCTTTCCTCTAGGTTGTGAGGAAAGAAAGGAAGAGAAGGAATCATAAGAATCAGCGTTAAAGCAGTACTAAAGGCGAGATGGTTATGATCAGTTTAATTTGTTTTTTGATGAGTAATTTGTTTAACTTAGGCTGCACAAAACTAAGCTAATTTTCTGCAGAATGCTAGCTCGTTTAATCATGTGTGTGCGCTGTCTTGTATTGCAATTGGAATTTTCAGGCTGTATTGTAGTATTGTTATGTTTCGTTCATTTGTTTTGAACTCATAGTTGATTTCTTGTTTTTCCCTTTTCGTACAGCTCGGTAGCAGGTTTGAGCCACTGTCTCGTAGATGTTGACGAATTAATTAATTCTTCATGCATCAAAAAGATAGAAGCATCACGCCAGTAAATTATACAGTTCCTTGAGGAGCTTTAAACATCTGGTCAATAAATTTATATATCTTTAATAATCTTGATGATTAAAAGATTACAAATTCAATTTTCATCATTCTCGTTTTTAATGTAAATTATTTTTAAGACCTTGTCACATATCAAGCAGAATAATGAAACATCAATGTATCAAACTGTTCGATCCACATATCTATCTAATGTATAACCTGTTAGGCTAATTAAATATTATTTTAATTTTCACCGATATTTCATTAATTTCAATGATCTAGATATTAAAGCTGAGACAGATTTGTATTGGGTAGTTATAAGTCCTGTCAAGATCATCGAGTCGTTTTTCACAAGTTACATCAGATTGTGAAATTATCTTTGATGGCATTATTGGCTCTTGTAAGTTCTGCGTCTATTGCAATCCCAGCCATATTCCTAATTACCAAAATTCTGTAATAAAAAATAAATAAACAAATGGCCAAAACTTTTGAACTATACATCTAATGTTCGAAATTTAGGTTTCTGAAACAAATTGGTTGTTGTTTAGTGTCAGGATGAGGTTCAAGATATATCCCATCTACAAAGGCACAAAAGTACTATTGCCCCTCCAGAAGAATTTACAAGTGACGATGAAGTTCAATATATCCCATAAATTTAAAGTTAAAACAAAATTAAAACTGAGTTAAAGCATCAAGAATTCATGAGACATAAATCAGTGTTGCCAAAGACAGATACTCTCTATACAATCACAATTCCATAAAATGAACACCGAGAAGTCGAAGGCTTATTCGTTTCCATCTCTCTTGTTCTCATATTCTATCAAGTTGATGGATGTTGAGAATATATATATATATGAAGAACGTCAGGGGTCTTAATTAATGACCTCATAAGGAAAGAGCCGTCTATTTCTAGAAACTACCCGGATTAATTCAACATTATTATTATAATTATAGTGTCACATCAAATGATCATCCTAATTAACAAGCTATTAGAAAATAATATAAAATTATTTCTAAACTTTTACCCAACAGTTTAATTGTTTGAGTTTTTGATACAAGCAAAGTATTGAAATTATTAGGAATTCAGAGATTAAACAATATAATCTCCCAATATATACAAAATGAAAATATTCATCTTTTCTTCCCATAAATTTCCTTGTAGTTGCACTCGAACTGAAGCCATGCAAATTCCATGCATGTTCCATGCGGAATTACAATGTTAATTATATTTTCACAGGTTTCTTAATCTAGGGATCAGAAAAAAAAATACATGCATTTATATATAAACTACGTACTGGGGAAAAAAATCGCGCCAGAATTCCCTAGAAGTTAGAATTCAACTTCGCATTGAGATATGTAAGTGCTTTTAAGGAATCATTTCAATTTAAAAAGTTAAACCTTTAAATTTCTATTCTCAAAAGATTTTTATATTACTTTCTAACAACAAGTATAACTAATTTGCAAAAAAAAAAAAAAAGAGAGAAACAGAATACACTAAAATCATATCGCTTTGCAAAGAGAAGATCGATGAACTACTAATTAAGCAATCGTGGAATAACAGATCGAATCTATTAGGAAATGGGAAGCTATATATATATTATACTGATTATTATTAGCTCTTGTTTGCAAGTTCCTTTCAATCATCAAAGGTAGAGAAAGTAATCTGCATTAATGGTATATATGAAATTGCACTGTATAGATGATGATGTGGTTTTACAGTGCTAGATGGTAAACTTCAACAAAGGTAGATTTTGACATATACATACATACATACATACATACATATATACACACACACATATATATATATATTATACTGATTATTATCAACTCTAACTCTTGTTTGCATGTTCCTTTCAATCATCAAAGGCAAAGAAAGTAATCTGCGTTGGTATATATGGAATTGCACTCCATAGATAGTGATGTGGTTTTACAGTGCTAGATGGTAAACTTCAACAAAGGTAGATTTTGACATTTAATTTACATTAGCAACTTGTATAAAACTTGGTTTCTCGATCTCTAGCTATACGTACATAGAGCTTTTCTATATATATGCAATATTCCCTACATGCTACGTACATGTTTCTCTGATCCTTAAATATTTCTTTGGTCAATATTGCAGTTTTAGCTAGTGTACAAGAATGAGTTACTAATTAGGTGTATGCTTACTGTTCATTTGCTGGTCACTCATTGGACACACCACCAAGCTGTGTTACGAAGATTTTCCAGCAGAGAGAAAATCAATGAACGGAATACCACCCATGCTCTGATGTTCCATGGCTTCCTGTTGATCTACCTCCTCATCGTCTCTTCTTGCATTGTCTATTACTTCACTTTTATTGGAGTCAGTGTTTACTTGGAGAAAATCATAAAACTCAATCGGCCGATTTTGATCTGCAATTACCATATATATATATATAGGGAACATGAGTAATAATTAAGAACTAAGAAATTATCAATATTATAAAACCAGAAGCTAGCTGTACAGTAGTACATGATCATGATGTTAGCTCGATCTATTTACCTTCACAATGATTTGGATCTTCACTGTAGAACTCTTTGCAAAAGGCCGGTAAGTAGCTGTGAGTGACCAAAGGATATTGGCCATATTTTTCACAATATTTCTTGACAAATGAAGAGAAGTTCCTCGTCTCACAATTCATGTGCATGTCTTGTCTCGAAGAGGGTTTTTGCTCATTTATCAAAGTTTGAGCAGCTCTTTTTGCATGAAGCCTAGACCTTTCTCTGTATCTTCTTGCCATGATGACATGCCAATGATTCTTCACTGCATTATCGGTGCGACCAGGGAAAAGCCTTGCAATGACTGCCCATCTATTCCCATGAATCCGGTGGGAAGCAAGAAGTCTTTCTTCTTCCTCTTCTGTAAAAGGGCTTCTATTGATTCTCGGATCCAACTGATTAAACCATCTCAACCTACAACTCTTCCCTGATTCAATTTGTTCGAACTTCTTTTTGTTAGTTACTAGTCATAGTCATAGTCATGGTTAGCTTCGCTTTTTAATTTCCTTTAGTTATAAGAATATTTCAACTTTTACATACAGAACCAAACCCTAGTTGTTTCTAAATAACAATATAAAAGAAAATCATTAAAACGAAAACAATCATGATATTAACAATTAGTTACTTTGGTTTAAACTTTCACCTGATCTTCCTTGAAGCTTTTCGGCAATCGCGTTCCAATTATGAGGACCATACTTTTCAACCAACTCCTTAAGCTTCTCATCTTCAGCAGGCCTCCAATGGCCTCTAGTACACATATTTGATCTTCGAAATACAACAAATAAAGAATCCAATCCGAAGAACCAAAAAGAAATTAAACTTGAAGATATATATGAACCCTAGCTAGCTATAGTACGTAGTACGACTTCAATTCAAAGACAAGAGCTCTCTTCCTTCAATTCTTGCAGTACCTTCTTGCTAAAGCAAAGAAGAGCTAGGGAAACATAAACACAAACATGTAACTATAGAGGAGGAAGATGGTTTGATTGGTTAGCAAGAGTAGTACTTAAAAATAGGGCAAACAAGATGATTGGAGAGATGAAGGAGGTTGATGCCAAAGAGAATATAAGGAGGTAGGGAGAAGAGAGGTGTTTTCGATCCGTTAGAGAGTAGGAAGGTTTGGACAGACCTCTACCAGCGATTGATGCAACATCTAGGCTAACAAACGTTTATAAGTAATCACCTATACACATATCTTCGTGAGAGAGAGAGAGAGAGAGAGAGAAAGGGAGAGAGTGAGGTTGCTTGGTGGGGTGAATTTCGTTCTGCTTTCAACATCTTCCCAAGTTTCTAACCTACAACGTCTACTTATAACCCACCTAGCATTTCTTTTTAATTTTCTAAGTTTTTATTATATACATACTCCTTGCTATTAATTACAACATCTAGTTAAAAAAAAAAAAAAAAAGCTTAAATATTTATGAGGATAAATATATAATTCCTTAATAACTCTAATTAAACAGAAGTTAAGTTGACCCTAATATAATTAACCCTAATTAATGAGAATGTAGTACTATCCAAAACCCTAGCTATATATCTAGCCCAAAAAAAGAAGGAGTTGGCTGGTTAAGTAATTAAAAGCTGATTGTCGAATGTACTTTGGGAGAGAAGAGGTTGGTAATCTTGTTAAAGACTTTGTGATAATAAAAATGTTTGATAATTTGTTAGTATTTATTTAGGTTTCAGGGTTTTGATCACTTTCCAGACCTAAATTAACTAACGTTGTAGCTTTACAACTAGAGGAGTGCACGTGGAAGACTACAGTACTGCTGTTTTGAGTCAAACATCTAGTCTTTCCTAGCTAGTGATCCTAATACTAGAATGGCTTTAATTTCAACTAAAAACCATCCTAACCTTATAATGGTATGGTCGGTCGCTTATTGCCTTCCAATTGATCTACTCTATATATATTGATCTAATTTCTCTGTATTTGGTACAATATTAATACACATATAATGTTCTTTATATATATATATATATATATAATGTACTGTTTACATATATACGTGATGGAGTATCATAATAAAAAATACAATGAAACAAAAGTGAAAAAAGGCTTCTATTTTTTTTATCCGCGGACAATAGAGATCTTTTTATTTATAATTATAGTCTTTTGGTGAATCGTCATTTTTCAATTTTCTATATTAATTAGCTTTTAATTTAACTATTCAATATGAAATATGTTTTTTAACACTTTCATTCACTTACGAGTCCATTTTTTAAAATCTATCAAGTGGCTTGAGCTTTAAATTTTTTGCTTAGCGGTTAGGATTCTTTGAGATTCTAATATTATATATAAAATTAGATAGTTGAGATTAAATTTTATCTAAAAGACTTAAGTTTTTTTTTATTGGATGATCACTTCTCAATTTTATATATTAATCATTTTTTGGTTTAATTGTTAAATGTGTGATATATTATCTAACAATAATCAACCTTTTTTTTTTTTTTAATTTTGACTTTTAAAGGATATGGGGGGACGAGTTTCAGCTTTCTATTGTTTCAATAAAAAAAAATGGTTAAAAATATTTAAAAAATTCATATAAAAAAATGTTAAAATTTTTTGCCAACTATTTATTTATTACTAAAAATTATTTTTTGAATTTTTTTATTTGTGTCAGAAATTTTTTAATTTATTTTGAAAAGATTTAAAAAAATTGATTAATTAACATTTTTGGTTAATTATTTTTTTAATTTATGCTAGATATATATATATATAATTTTTCATTTTTTAGCTAACTATTTATTTAAAAAAAAACGATTTTTTTTCTGTTTTTTTTAATTTTTTACTTTAAAAAAAGTGTTACTTAATTTTTTTTATTTCATTAACGAAGGATAAAATTATCGATTTAATGATGAAACATACTTGATTCACTTTGTGCATTTTTCGTAGGTATGATTTTTATAATTTAATTTTTTATTATATGTGTTTTAGATTTTATAATTTTTACATAAAATTTATATCTTTCCTAATGTTAATTAAACTTTGGATTTTGAAAATAAAATACAAACTCAGCTATATAAAAAAAGAATATGAAATAAAAAAATAAAAAAAAGTCCAACATAAATTAAAAAAATATATATTCATTTTATTTATTTATTTTTCTTCTCAATTTAATTTAAAAAATATAATGTACATTAAAAATTCCAAAATTAATTTCTAGCAACAAATAAATAAAATTTGCCAAAATATTTAACATATTTTTTTATTTTTAAACAATTTTTTTTGAAATTGAAACCAATACAAAGCTGACACATGGTCTCATATCCTTTTAAATTCAAAATTAATAAAAATATATATATATATAAGTTGACTATCAATGAAAAAAATCTCTACTGCCTAACCGGCCAAACCATAAAATCCGATTGTCCAAATAGAACCTATAAGGATTTATTTGTCTTAATTGATATTATAAGGACCTCTAGTGTCGTTAAAAAAGAGAAAAATTCCATGAAGCAACACCTCATGATAGCCAACCTGAATTATGATAGGCTAAGCATTTTCTTTCAGAGCATGGCGCATATATATATATATCATTTTGTGTGTGTCCAATGCAAACTAATTTTTTATATTCATAAAAAAACATAAACTATTTTTTCTTCCAAATTTTCTTTAAATATTTTTATCTAGCAGTTTCCAAAAAAAAAAAAAATGGTGCTAGGGATTAAGGTAAAAGTTGATAAATCATACCCCATATTGAATAAATGTCAGCAAAGCCAAGAATGCGTCAATTACGCCTGCCTCACTCTTTTCTTAAGAAAGACTACAGATTCAAGGAAATTAATGGTAAATTATCAACAAAACTAAAATAAAATAATAATTCACTATTTGAAATACTATTTATACATATTTAGATACATTATTTATATAGATTCAGATGTATTATTCCTTTCACTATACAATAACATTTTTTAATCATTTATTATGAAAATTTTCGTAATATTATATTTTGATCTTTTTAAAAATATATTTTTTTCAATCCATAAATATTTTTTGTTTGGTTGTGATTCCTCTTTTTTATTTTATTTTGATCACTTTGATCCCTCTTTCTTTGATTTTTTTTTAATTTGGTCCCTTTTTCTCTTTTTTTTAATAAAAAAAGTTAAGAAATTTTTTCATAACATTATGCTTTAGTCCTTTTTTTTAAAATATTGTTTTTTCAATCCATAAATATTTTTTGTTTGGTTTGATCCCTCTTTTTTGTTTTATTTTTTTCACTTTGGTACTTTTTTCTCTGATTTTTTTTTTTTTTGGTCTTTTTTTCTTTGATTTTTTTAATCAAAAATTTTAAGGCAAAAAAATGTTTTAAAAAAATTATGAAATAAGTTTTTAGCTAAGAACCCATTAATTCTAACATTCTTTATACTATTAAAAAAATTTTAGTTTGTGGGTAGAGATAAATAAATAATGTTTTTTAATCAAAAATTTATAAAAAAATATAAAGAATAGTCAGTTAAATTAATTTTTATTCATTTTTTATTTAAACTATTTTGGTAGACGGACAAAATAACATAGTATATCAAAATAAAAAATCTAATTATTTATCTATTTGAGAATGAAGGAAATTGTAAAATTGAAAATATGAACCGATTCAAGATTAATTTTAATATCCAACAAATTAATAAGCCATTCCAAAAACTCCTTTCATTGGGGTCAAGTTCTGATAATCCATCAACATAGCAATTAGGCTGTTGGTTTGATCAACCAATAGACTCTTCTTGGCAATGCACGTTGTCAGTTGAGTTAGCGCAAAGAGAAACCGCTTCTGTTTGCTTCGCTTTCATGTATCATCATATATATATATATATATATATATATATATATATATATATATAGCTATGACTAAACATTAACTTCCTATATATATTAGATGCTAAACCCCATTTCTGATGATAATAATCCAGGAATTAATTAAGAAGCCTAACGCCCGAAAACATTAATTTTACGGAGAACCCCTCTTTTTAAGATTGTACTTCACGATCTTTTTTAATTAGCTTTAGCCTTCATTTCGAATCATCATGATCTTAAAATTCATCAGTTGGCAATGTTATTTAATAAGGACAGGAGTCTTCTGTTGACTGTTGGCCTACCATTCTCCAAGTAGGAGAATTGCTTGTTAAAAAAGTACTGAGGGAAAGCCATCTCCCATCTTTCACCCACCATTATGTCATGAGGAAAACCCCCTTCCCAGGAGATTGGTGACTCGCATCTACTGACTCAGCCGTTTTCTTCACCTGTGAAAAACTCTCTCTCTCTCTCTTTCGTGTTTCGTCTTCTGTCTTCTGACCTGTACAAATTTAAAATGGTATCCCTAGGAACTCACAAAACTATCCACATGGAGCCAAATCATCATAGTAAGTGGATGCTAGAGTCTATACAAGTCCAGGTCCAACGTTCATGCATGTATGGCATCACTGATATGTTTAAAAAAAAAAAAAAAATATTTACTGATAGCCTAAAGCCCTAAATTGTTTCATATGTAGACATCTTTCTTGACTGTTCACCTGTTTTACCTACTCACTCTTTTAGCCATTACAGATTTTCCTTATCCCCAAGAGTTAGTTTTGTCTCTAGGGGAACTTGAAATTTTCGTACACTTTGCATGCTTACGAGAACTCCCACCTGTACAATTTCTTGTCGCAGCAGTCTCTAACCAGAAAGAGGAATATCATTCAATTCCAAAAGAAAACTCTTCTCAACTCGATGAATATATTCTTTTTCTAGTTCTAGTTGTTCGTCGTGCAAAGACCTTCCCTAGTTGGTTACCAAATCAAACCCTGTGACAAGGTACTAACTATTTCGTTAATTAGTTGTTTTGTGCATCTAATTATCAGGTTGAGTATCCAGGTTGGTCTTGCGGAGAATGTTGTTATGGGACATCTAATTGATGAAAACTTAACACTTTTGCTATATTTTTTGGGTAATTACTGCAGACCTCTCAATTTGGGTAGCAAGATCAAGGCCGTTGGATATTCTTTCCTTGCCTGATATAATTGATTATTAGTAATATGATTTGACACCTAATTACCTGAAGTGGGATTAACGGTTTCTGGGACCACAAGTCATCTATGAACTGCTCAACTATAAAAACTGCCAAATAGCCAGCTTCCGAACAACTTGAAGTGGTTTTCTTTTGTATCTTTAGCTTAACACAAGAAGAGTACACCTACCAGCCAATGCCAAACCATGTATTATTAACATCCCTTTTGCTAATATTTTCTCCCTTCTGTTCATCTTATTCCAGTCATTGTCATCTATTTCCTCTTTCTCCACACTATCTTCACTGTTTGACGACATGTTGATAAAATAAAGTATATTGAAGAAAAAGGCTTTGTTTAGTTGCTGAAAGTAGAAATAGCATGAGAAAATGCAACTTTGAGTACAACTTACTTTTGAGCTTAAGGGTATTAGGTAGAAGAGAGGGATGTAAATATCAAACTGTTGGAATGTATACATTCCTTTAAATTAATTTGTACACTAACCTTGATGGAATATAACACCTTTGCATTCTCTAATAAAAACCACATGCCTTTTGATATATACATGCCTCAAGGACAAGGATCAAAGGATATCGGCACATGTTCCGTTAGATTCGGAAAACAGAAATAATCTGACACTCTTTCATCTACTATACATTCGAGTTGTAATCTAACCGACAAGAAAGTGCATCTGAAGGTGATATTTGCAAAATGAACATAATCCTCCATTTTTAAATAGTATATAAATAGAGTTCCCACTATGATATTCGCTTGATATTAAAGAAAACTTAGACGCTATGAAGTAGGAAAGCATATCAATAGCATAAAGAACAAAAGCACTGAAACCATGTCTTTCGGCTGAAGTGTTGATTGAGGGTATAAACTCAAAAGTCTAAGATGATTGCAGCATTTAGTCTTGTTTAAATTTGACTGGCAGAGGTTATATCCATGTAACCCTCTCTAGCTGGGGGGATCACAAGGGAAAAGCATCACTATAATCTTCAACACTATTTGTGAGTGCGGCTGCAATCGCTGCACAAGCCACTTAAATGGCGACACATTCTCTCCATTGGCAATTTTCATGATCAGAGTTCGAATTGTCAAAATCTACGCAACAGTTTATTCCACAAAGCTGGAAATTATTATATAAGTTCTGCGTGTAAACAAAGGAACATCTAAAAGTCTAACATTCGTCACAATGTCTGAGTTTGTTGCCATATCGGTCAAATATCGATGATGCAAAATGTAAAGTGAAGTGCTATGACTGAAACACCTGTTGATGCATAAGAAATTCGCCCGTGGTAGGTGATGATTTATAAGGATTGGAAGACAATTGTCTGTTCTAAATAGATTATTTCCCATTCACTTCCTAAATGTTTCTCTGCTCATCAAAGATACAGTTAGGATTAGCATAATAATCCTTTAGCTTTGCCTTCCATTTCTTTACTGAGCAGCTAAAGGATAGTAAAGGAAAGAAGACCTTGGCAGTGCAAGGACAAAAGCATTTCAAGCCAACAAAGTTTGCTCAAGGATAGAACCTCTATCGTCAAGAGGAAAAAAAAAGCACTATATAGATCAAATATCCATCACCAATGCAATATATTGCAGAAAGGTATAGTTGAGATGGATGTAATTAAGTGGACAAAGTGCATATGAACCTGTATTGTAATTAGATAGATCAAAATTAGTGACTTAATTACTTGATAAGGAATTTTAGGACCACATAGATCCCTCCACATTCTAGATATAATAAACCATCCAAGCCCTTCCTAGGCTTCAAATAAGAAAAAAAGAATAATTAATTAAACTGAACGCTAATTGACTTAGTGAATGGTAACGGAAAGTTCAAGTTCTCATCGCAGAAACCCCAGACTGCGGGTTTCAGCAAAAGTATGGGCCATACAGGTTTGAAATGCATTCAACTGCTGGCCAAGCAGAATATATTGGGGATGGGGATAGAGCCGGGGCGACTCGATTCAATGAACCATGCTTGATAAGGATTGCAACGTGCCGAATATAATGCGCTTCTCTCTCTGCTTAACTCAATAAATATCAATTAAAAATATTTAATATATACTGAAACAAATACAAATAAAAAACAAAATATATACCAATTGATATAATTTTAGAATATGCGTACCCACTACGTATCCTACTAATATCTACTAATTTATTTTGAATTTTTTTAACATATAAAAACCTAATTGCACAACCTTAAAATGCTAAGGATCAAAATATATTTTTTAAATAACTTAAGGACTAAAAAAACTTATAAATAAAAGACCAAAATATAAAAAAATATTTGAGGGCCAAAATAATTTTTTTGAAACTTATTAGGGACTAAAATAAAATGTATAACGATATTTTTGGTAATATAAACTGGTATATGAATAAATGAATATTTATAATGTGATTTTTTTATGGGTATGAATAAGATAAAAATTTAAATTGATAAGCCGACTACTTACGATCATTTCGGATGTACGCAGTACAATGCACTTTCAGTAGTGACATTAAATCTGTCCAATTAAGGTCAAGGAATTCAGGCTTATTAAGAGAAACAATTAAAATGACCATTAACAGAAAGTCATACCACCACAGGTGGGAGCAATATGGGGTTATTTTAACGCATGATCTTATGGAACACATAACAAACCTAAGCAACGAACAAAATCCCAGAAACTTGGGAAATTGCAAGGAATGGCTTCATGAAATACATAGGAATCCACTAAATGATCCTAGAAAAGTAGCAGGAACCAATTGGAGAAAAACAGAAAATAAACTGAATAAGATCCAAAAATACTGATCGACAAGAAAGGGAAAGAAGTCATAGCTTGTAGAAAGAAATGAATCCAAGAAATAATAAAACAGGACCACATGGTAAAAAAAAACATAGAGAGCACTAAGATAGAGCCGGAAAAAAAACAATGATAAACTCCAAAAGAATGCCTTGATGTAAAATCTTAACGCTAGTGGGGAACATGTTGAAGTGGTTAGTCACATTGATTCTTGGTAACAAGAAATATTAATACATTTTGACCAGCAGAGTTTATACCGACAAATAGTTTACATCAAATAAACAAAGCAATATACTTTTAACACACTAATGAGCTGCCTAGAATACTTTACATGTGACTGATGGGGCAAATTAGTTCTTGTAGTTATGAACTTCAATATTGACCCATCTGAAGAGACAATGACATGAAGTGGTTTTGCCGACTTCGTGTAAGCATATTCGTCTGCTAAAGAATATTTTTTTGATACTCACAAGGCTGAAAATTCTACTTCCTGGGTGCAAGGACGATATGCTACAAAGGTGTTGTCATTTGAGAAGGATCCAGGGTTGAAACAAGTGATTCCTGTGTAATTGAATGCCTTCTGCTCACTTTTGTCGCCTAAAACTATCTGTATACGAGAATGAAATATACCAAATCAAATTTTTGCTGTCCAAGGACTGTTTTTGATTTAAAATGGTGAAGATAATTGCTTTAGTTTGTCCCCAAATATGCATGCAATAAATCAAAGTTGTTCCAATGAATGAACAAAGCAATTTTTCTCCAAGAACTCAGCTTAAAGTGGTCACAAATTCAAGATACTCTAGAATTTGAAGTTAATTTTCAACCAAATAGATCATTCAAAATTTTCAATGTCATTATTGCCACTGTCATATGTATTGAAGCATGCATGTTTCACTACTTCATACAAAGGTCAAAAGAGGGGAATATTAAAGAGAGAAGCTTTTTAATGTCCAATCTTGGATTTTTTTTTTCCTATTTTGGTGCCCAACCAGTGATTTCTAATGATTTGCTATCGAAGTTTTAATTTTTTGTTTGTTTTGGTGTCCGACTTCACTTGAAATTCAATTTTGCTACGTGTCCAACAAGAGCTACCACGTAACAATCAACTCCAAACACACTAGTACCTTATGATCTAAGATAACTGTGGACACTCAAATAGTAAAAAAAAAAAAAATCAAAAGTTAGGCATTGAAATTGAAAAAAAAGATATTAAAAGTTGGGCACCTAAAAAAAAAATCAATGGTTGAACATCGAAAATATAGTTTTTTTTAAAAAACATTATTTTAATTTTCTCACACCAAATGTCTTTCCCCTTCTTGTATTATAATCTATCATTTTCTTATTATAAATAAATTTCATACATATCTTGTTTTTTCATAATCTTATATACATATGATCTATGATCTATCAAAATTTTTTAAAAAAATAATAAAAATCATATAATTTTAAATTCTAAAAACATCGGTAATTACATACATGTATATTTTCTTGTTATTATGTTAATTGCACGAGCAATTTTAACAATGCATTCACTTCTTAACTTAATTCATATTTTATTTATGGACTCTATCACTATTATCATCGCTACCAAAAGTATTACACTTTAAATGTTCACATCAAAAAACTTGATTACTAAATTTATTCATCTCAATTCTATTATATCTCACTCTACTATAAAAAGTTTAGCAAGTCATTAGTTATTAAAAGCTTATATCGCCCATTATATGTTAGTCGATCTTTTTCCTAAACAGAATAAGCAATTTTTTATTTTTTGTAAATTTTTCCATTGACCAACTATTTATTTCGCATATGACAATCATAATTGAACCTTGTGTTTTATTTTTCTAGATTTACTCTTAATTGAACTTTATATATATTTAGATTAAATGACATAATATTAAATTTATCTAAATAGCTAAATAAGTTTAGAATTTTTAAAAATAAATTTTAACTACTACATAATATGAAAAAAATACATTTGGTAAGTAAAAAAGCAATACGAGTACGATATAAAAATATTTATTAAAAATTGGACAAATTTTACAATCTTGAGACAATAAATTTCTTGAAAAAACTACTTTTTTGGTGCCCAATCTTTAAATTTTTTATTTATTTTAATATCTAACCTTCGATTTTTTTTTTCTATTTGAGTATCCACATCCAACTTAAAGCATGGAATACCGACGTGTCTAGAGTTAATCGTCGTGTGATACGTTTTGACTATCATGTGATAGTTCTCATCGGACACTTCAACAAAATTAAATCTCAGGTGAAATCAGATACCAAAACAAACAAAAAATCAAAACTTGTATAGCAAATCATTAGAAATTGATAATTGGATAAAACAAAAAAATCCAAAAGTTGGATAACAAAAAGGCCTTTCTCTCGAAATTAATATTATAACATTGCCTAAAAAAAAAGGGTTAAGAGAATGGTAAATGGGAACGACAAAGAAAACATTAAAAAGACATGAGCATACCGTATGTGGAGATGGATAAAGATGTAGACAGTGATCATAATTCCAAATAATCGGTTGAACAATAAGAGGCAGTGGGCATAGATGACTTTGATGGGTTATCGTAGCAACAAGCTGCCACAAAGAAGTCAAAGCTTATTAGTTTCATTGATGAAGATTCTCAAGACATAATATCAGCATGATGTTTGACACAGACAATGTCGGGAGGTGAGAGAAAAAAATACATGCTCAAAAGGATCATCAGTCTCTTCTGTAGAAGGAGGCAGCAGACATGAACGACGCATCCTATACAGCAGATCGTGACGAAAGAAAACAATTTCTTGGGTACAGAACTTGATTCTGCAGTTAAATGAAAAGCACAGTAGTGTTAAAGTATTAAGCACTTGTCAGCTTATATAGGAACGGCACATTATGCACCCTAATTTCTATTAAAAATTTGCTCAAAAGAAATCTACCCTCATGCTTTTACAGTTAAATGGTGCTGAAAATTCAAGGTAAAAAATAATTGAAAATCAATAAAGAAGGTGGATCTTGGGAGGGCGTGCTATGGAGATAGCATGTTTATCTTTGTTAGTGTTTTAACTATTTAGTGGTAAGAAAGATTAACCTGCATGGATTACTCGCAAATATGGCATTAGGAATGTGATTCTGAAGCTCTTCGGTTAGATACTTTGGTAAAGGACATCTGGGTAGAACTGTGGATGGACCTGAAATAAGTCAAAATGTTGATCACTCTTATGTTATGTAAGACTATATGAGAAAGGATTTAAAGAAGCACGCTATCAGCATTTTAATATACCTGCATCCTCTGGACCTGGAATAAACAGAAATCGACTATGCTCTTTCAGCCGTTGATGGGCTCCAATCATTTGCCCTAGCTTACCAAATTGTGATCTGCATGTTTGAGTGGCATTTTGTTCCATTTGTCACAACAACATAATTTGTTTAAGAAAGTAACAATGATGAGAACCACATAACTATTCTTGTATAAAGATCACTCACCTAAGGCTTGAGTATGAGTGAAAGGAAAGGTTGCATGGATGAGAACTGAAATTCCCCATAAAAACAAATAAGGAAGGGACCACCTCTTGACTCTCGAAACCATCAAGAACCGTCTCCAGCTTTCCCATAGCCTTCTCTAAGGACAAAGACATTTTATGATTTAGCTGATCTACCAAGAAAATACACTTCCCCCAAACAGCATACATACACATATCTGAACAAACATAGCAAAAATACATATTTCAAAGACAATGAATCACCTCTTCACTGTCTAGCCAAATGTCAGAGAGTATGACAAACATGTCATTTAGAGATCTCTTTTCCAACTCTGCTAGTCTGAGCTATTGAAGTATATAGGAATAGCACTATCAATTAAGATAGTTTAAAGCTACTGCTAGAAATTTCAAAACCATGAATAATATCTCCTCTGTAATCTGAAAGAGTGCAAGCTTAATTAAGGATACATTCTCCTCTTTCGTTAATGTACCACCGCCAAAGAAATCATGCTGTGCAAGTGATTTGAGAGACTTGTCCCTGTCCTCTAATGGAGGAAACCCACAAGTGATTACCTTCACCACAGTGGAGCGAAAAGTTAATCACAGACAAAATATAATGTGAATCAACAAGTTCTAGAGGATACAGAACCTAACATCTGCAGAAGCAAAGACTGCGTAGAAACTGTGTCAAAACTAGTGGCAAACAGGTGATACACCAATTTTCCATGGAAAGAAGCACCCAATATATCAGAGATTATACAATTCAATTATATTGAATAAATTGGTGTATCATTGTTTGCGGACATGAGACATGTACACCTCCTGAGTCTGATGCACAGATTCATAATTAACTTCTACCCTTTTTTTGGTTATCTTTATAGTACTCAAATGCCAATTTCCATTGTAATGAGAATAAAGTTCGAGCATGTTTACATTTTAAAAGATATAGCACACATCAGAACATCATATGACTGGATCCACAAACCATATAATTAGCAATGATAAATTCAGAATTACAACTGTTGAAAAAGGAAAGCCACATAGATCGTGCTGTTAAGAAACATAAGTAGCCAACATGTTATGTAAAGTACCAAAAGGAATAGCCCCACAAAGAGGAAAAAAAAAGGGGGATTCATGGCGCGGGTTTCATGGTATTTTATTCAATGAAACAGTAGGGTAGATAGACAACCTGTGCATTTAAAAGACTTTCCTCTAAAGAAATTAAGATGCCAATATGAGGCCTTACAGGAATTATACCAAACCAACAATGGCTGAAGAGTTCGATTCAGAGTACAAGAAGAAAATTCAGGAGTTGTAGTCGACTAATCTTAATTTTTCAGATAACATAAACTACTGCACCAACAGCAGATTGTACAAATGCCAATACACACATAAGGATGCAATCTGGCGCTGATCTAATTGCTTCCAAAGATATTTCAAGTCAAAATAAAGAGGAGAATTGTTCAAATGCAGTTATGGAACCAACAACCAATTTTTGGCAAAAGCCCTTCTAACATAGAATGAGTGAGCATTCTAACATATGATTATGTTCCAATATTGAAAAGGACCTAAAGCATAAGGAAATCTTCAGAGAATGAAAAAAACAGATATAACCAGGTCAAGTGAAGGCATGGATTAAAGAGGAAAATTAGAACTAACCTGAAAAATACCACTCAAGAGCATCTCACCTTCTGCAACAACAATTGTATTCTCTGATAAAAATCCTGTAGTTACTTTGTATTACTTGTCAAGGAAATCAACATTTCATATAGTTTATGTGACTGTTTTCAGAGCAGCTAAATTTCATATGTTCCAATGGAAAAATAAACTATAAACTAGCAAGTCCTGCCCTAGAGTCTTAGAACGCAAAATCTCAAACATATGCTCCCATGATTTCAGATGTTTTAAAGAAGAGATTAGTCTTTCCATTGCTTTAAAGTCATTCATGGAAAAGCAAGAACTCACATATATGAACTGCGAGATGATACAATAATCATCAAGACCAAAAATAAGAAGAATCCCAGAAAATTCAATTTAAATGTAACCATGTAGAATACAACTAAAAGTAATTGCACGTGATGCCCTCTTTAAGCATGCCATGCAAGTCATAAGCATACAGGACGGTACAGGGGCTGGATTTTAGTACCAAGTTAAGGATAATAAATTATGAAAATAAAAAAAGGGAAGTTCAAAGGATATTGCTTTAGACAAGTCAATTTCCACAGAAGCAGTAAGATCTTCCAAATAAAAATGTCCATCCTCCAACTGAGATATCACACCCATCACCCATCTTCTCCCCATTTGCCCAACTAGAGACTGAATCGGAGCTATCTGCAGCACGTACAATTAAAAAAAAAAACACATCACAATAGAACTTCAAAAGTACGCGAGTAGACGTTTAAGATAAATAGAGACTGTGCACCCACCTCACAACTTCCATAATGTGACATCTCAGTAGCAAAAGCAGGCTTGGAAAAATGTGAATCGCGTAAAACTCGTTGATACAATAATAAAAACCTATCTTTATAAAGAGCTGCTTTTGCTGATGAATCGCCATGTATATGTAACC
The DNA here is from genome assembly GCA_963924115.1 of Dovyalis caffra. Lineage (NCBI taxonomy): Eukaryota > Viridiplantae > Streptophyta > Magnoliopsida > Malpighiales > Salicaceae > Dovyalis > Dovyalis caffra. Next base: position 468,321 of record CAWUPB010000871.1, on the reverse strand, counting down.
CTCCTGTATGCCTACAGTGACCAAAAAATTCAATAAATTTCCCCAGAACAGCAATATATATAGCAATACAGATAACATTTTTCAACTGTAATTATATTGTGGTTTAATTCCTACAAAAAAGTGAAAATTAAAATCAAAATTTCACTAATTAATACTCGGATCTTAAACAGAGCACCGTAACAATTAATTGAATAATTGGTTAGGCAATTAATTAATAAAAAATAATCCAATAATAATATCAAAATTACAAACAGTGACCAAAAATGAAACTTAAAACTAACAATAGAAGATGAAATTTGACTTACTCGTGAAACTGCTTTTTGATTGGATCATATCGAAATTTAGGTATCAAAAAAGCATCAATAACACGAATAGCAGAAGAATTCGAGCTAGAAAAGGGATCCTTCTCTAACGAGTCTTCTTCAACAGCATCATCGGCTTCTAATAAAGCAGTTATAACACGACTCACCGGCTCTCTATCAAGTATCGAAGATTTCACTCCCAATCTCTCTAAAAAAAAAAGAAACAGTAATTACTAAAACATCAACTAGTCTAACGTAATTAGATAATTGAGATTAGGATTAGTTTTAATTACGAGATTGGGATTGTAGGTGATCGAGGAGGAGATCGAGAGCTTCATCTTCGGCGCCGACAAAGCGGTTGGTGAAGGAGAGGATTTGATCTAGAGCGTCGATTTTGAGAGTGTAGCCTCTTATTTTGAATTTCTTTTGTATTAGTTTTCGAACGGTGCTCATTTTCTGTTTTCGATCTGTTATCTGTTTCTCGCCCGAGGTGAAAGGAAGGGAAAGGAAATTCTTCTTTGGCGGCGGTGCAGGGGTATTTATTTATTTATTTACGTGGTGGCGGGTTTTGGGCGGGAGAGTTTATTAATTTGTGGGTTTGGATGGCGGGAAACTTGAGAAATTTTGAATGACAAAAATGTGCATTGCTCTTTTGGTAATTTACAATCAGGCCATTCGATGACGGGTGTGTGTCCCATTTTTTTAATCAACTGCCTAATTTCGTAGATACACTAGTTTGGTGTGAATAGTTTACCTAACATATTAGTTCGAGTATCTATTCGTTATTAGCATTTTCAAAAATATATATTTTATATTGTTTATTTAAAAATAAAATATAAATAGTATCAATTTTGACAATAAATTACGGTGTAAATAATTTTTAAGAACATACATAAATCACTCAAAATTATTTATTAAAGTTGATAAAAGTTTAGTTTGATTGACAAATGAAAATATTTCTTACAGTATTATTTGAGATTTTTGAATCCGAAAAGTGAATGCAAAAAACTATATTTTTTAAACGAATCATGAGTTCGAACGTAAATGATTTGCTTAAAATCTAATTAAAAAATCAATATGCAAAAAATTGACTCAAAAATACCATTATCATTAAGATCCAAATAAAGAGTTGATGTAGCTTCAAATCATTTTAAAATTTGCCATGATCTTTATTTAACGATTACTTGATCACTTATTTTTCCCAAAATTTTGATTCATAACCGTATATCCATTGGGCTTCCTGTTGTTTTTACGGACTTTGAATTTCGGGTAGGCCCGATTCAATTTCCGTCTCCGTTTGACATTTTATATTGAGAAAACAGATACATTTCTACTAATTCTCTATCACAAGCATACCATTCTACTGCATCGCATTTAAAGCCTTGTCGAACGTCAATTGCCATCTTCACTTATTGGAGCCCTTTTATGGTTGGGTCAATACTAGATCGATGTGCTTGGGCTTGTTCCACTGAAGAAAACCAGAAGCTTTAAATCTTCTTTCTTTCTCTATGTTAAGGTATAAAATGGAGGATGATACGAGCAAGAAAATTCTGATCCTTTATGAACTGACATCAACATAACAAAATTGCATTGTTACCTTATAAAGATACAGGACTCATCAAAGTATCCACGTCTCAGAGAAGACACAACACTGTTCCTCGTTCCTAGATAAAAGAACTTTGATTTATAGCAATGGCAAGCAAAGACCTGACACTTCCACCTCAATACATCAGAAAAAGAACCTGTTAATTTAACCCTTGAGCATTCCCAGGAAACGAAAAAGGCATCTCTTTGACCAGCAACTTTGAAAATCAGCTAGACACCACCAATATAGCTTCTCTTATATTGAGCTGGTGTACCCCAACAGAATTAACATGATCTAAAAAATTCTATCATTGTACGTAGGGCTCGCTCATGCCACAGAATTTGGGGGATCTGCTTTCCTTCCCTCTGACAAATAAATCTCATCTATGCCTGTCATGGAACTTATGGTTTCAAAATCAAAGCCTTAACGCCCAAAACAAAACCTTCGCATGTTTACGTGAGACTCTCCTCATCCTTGATAAAGCCCCTTCAAAGTGCTTGCAAACACAGACTAAACCATCACGCTACTTTACGTTTACTGTATCTTGAAAAGGGTCTTCAATTTCACAACCAGCCTCCAATCTTCAATAGACAGATCATCCTACGCACACAAAAAATGATGATTAGAAATTACAGTCGATCTAAGGTATTAGCATTGAATGAAATATAGCTGTATCCAGAATTGAATAAAACCTACCCGATAATTAGCTTTAAGAATATCAATTGACCTCCTTGTAATGTGGCTGACTAGTTGATCATCATTATCAAAATGTCTGCCGTGCATTTTTTGCTGCTCCTCCGCATTGGCACCCACAATCTTCAAAATCACAAAGGAGCACCAAATAAGATCAACTCTTATGATGAGCAAAAATGTCGTGAAAAACAAAATTCACTTGTAGTATTATTAAGTTTAACAACTCTCTTGCATGTAAGAGTTTCTTTTTTTGTTTGGGTGTGTGTGTGTGTGTGTGTGTGTGTGTGTGTGTGTGTGTGTGTGTGTGGGGTGGGGGTGGGGGTGGTGCGTGGGGGGGTTTGTTGGGCAGCAAATTACATTTTAGGAATGACAGGAGGGATCCTTCCCTTCCTATGGCGGTCTCCATCCACCCAGCCAAACAAAGGAAGCATCCGATCTCCCCTCTTTCATCCATCCTTCTTACTTCCCTTAACAAAAAGTGCAAGTGTGGTGCAAGGTCTTTTTGGTTGCCAATGAAGATGATAATTAGGAAAATTAGTTTGATATTATTAGTAAAGAAGAGTTTATTGTATTTGCTTATACTTCTTAAAGAGACAATTAAAGTTAATTCGTTCAGTAGCAAATTCCAGGTGACCCACACATAGTAGTTAGCATTCAAAATGGACAAGCTTGAGCAAAATGCTCATAATTTTTTCCTTTATTTTTTGAAGGAATGATATGCAAAAAACAAAGCTTGAATCTATAGTTTTAACAGATTTTTTCTACTACACCTAAACAATAATCCAACAGTTTTTTCTGTCATGGTTCTATCCTTTAATCTTGTGGACTGATACATGCTTTCAGTTTTTAAAATCAAAGGAAAAAACTGAGACCTCTCTTATTGAATTATATACATTCTGCAGTCAGTTCTATAATCTGAGCCCAAGGAAAGCTTATATGACGAATTCATGTAACTGCATCATAATGTCACTGCTCACAACTAATAATTGAATATCTAACAAATTATATGGCATGAGGAAAGGTCCTCCTTTCACTTATTTATTCTGTATTCTTTAGCCCTCTCCTTGCAAATTTTCCTTTCAAATTCTCAAGGAGTAATTTATGAACTACATCAAAATTACTTTATTTACAATTCAACTGGGGAAATTATAGCTCATCCATTTCCCAGAGTTATATTGCAAGAAGTAAAATAAAACTATTCATGTCTGTATATTATCAACCGATTATATCATTCAGTTAAACCAAGAATGTCTTGAATATTATTTAACAGAACTAAAATATAAAATTTCCATCATGAAATTTATGCTGCAAACTGGTAATTTCAATCAATCGACAATAATGTACCATACCTTAATGGCCACCTTCTGGCCTTTCTTTGCATAATCCACTGCTTTCTTGTTAAATTCAATGGAAGCAATCCGACCAATGTCAATAAATTCTTTTTGTGGAACACAAATTGGAGTCCCGACCTGTGTAAAAGAGCACAAAGTATCAGAGGAAACTAAAGCATGTAAACCCTAACAGAACAGAAAAGATGTATGTTTACATAGCCAAATTTATAGCTTATGTCAAAATTCATGTAAGCAAAGCAGACTTCACCCAAAACCTCTAAACAGTACCCACATATATCTTTAAACACGGCGAACTTAGTGATATAGTTTCCACCAACAATAATGTCTCAAATTAACCATATTTAAAGTACCTTGGGCCATGTAAGTGCACAAACATCAAGAATTTGAGGTGAGAGGAAGGTGAACAGAGTAACAGTAGCCTAAAAAGAAAGTTCCAGGAAATTGCTCACACCGCATTTATTGAGTTCTACACCATATCATAGCTTAAAATGATGATAGCTAGAGCACAATTAATCAAAAATAAATGGGCTACCCTGACCAAAAAGTTAAAGAGCTCATAACCCACAAATTTTAAAAAGAATTTACACACACTTGAAGGATCGATTCTAGAGTCTGTTGCATTTATGTAAAGATACACAACAAAGTATTGAGTATTTCCACACATGAATGCAACCTGCATCAATTTAAATTGTTTTCCAAATAGGGAGTATCTACATTATTTGGACAGTTGCATCACATATAGGTAGAAAAACTTGCAGCCAAGTACATGCACACTTCTTCAAAACCTTACTAACAGCTTTGATCTCTGAAATTATTCCATGCCCAACATCCAAAAAGGCCATCATCTTGGCATTCTGTAGATACTTCAGAAACCTTCTTGGTTCGAAGTACTACTAGGAAACCAAGAACCGCAAAAAGCATATGTACTAACACATTCAAACAACAGAGTTAAATATTTCAATGACTCAATTAGATCTGTCAATGAAATGCGAGAATTCAATCATATTACCCCAGTTGAACTCTATCTATTAGTAGGATTACATGTTAAATGGATTGGGTATAAGCAAGAAGGTATTGCTATCATAGAAGCTAATGCAACACCAAAAGAATAAAATTGCTATGCAGAAATACCAAAGGCCATGAAACTCCCAGCAGTTAATCAAGTGCTAGTCCCCAAAATCACAGTATTGCCATAGATTAATTCCCAAGTGACAGGATTGTGTCAATTAAATATGCTAAAAATGATCCATTCATCATTTGATTTAGGATAAAGCAAAGCCATGCAACATTGTCCAGGAAAAAGAAAGACCTCTGTGCAATTTCATAGAGTGCATTCATGTGAAAAAGAAAAAAAAATAAAAAAAATAAGAGGCTCCCTGATGAGACCCTGGAGGAGCCTGCTTTATCTGATACTAACCCTGGCTAGATCTCATATATACTGTAGCTAAGACACCACACCATGGCTATGCCCATGTCATGCACAAATGAAACCAGTAATTCACCAATGTATGCCTGGATGAAATAGTGGAAACAAAACAAAATGACTTGGAATATTGTTATACCTTGAGTATGCCCTCAAGTACATCAACCCCCAAGATGATTGGATCTTTCTTGTTGAAAATGCACTCTGGTATTATCTCAAGAACACATGGGAAAACAGCTTCATCAGCAGCTTCCCTCTTCTTTTCCTCCTTCAGATTCTGAATGTAAGCCTTGAATTGATCAAACAAGTGATAAATGATATCAGCAATGAAAATCTTCACCCCTAGTTCATCTGCAAGTTCCCGAGCCTCAGGTGTCACTTTAACATCAAATGCCAAAATGGTGGCATACTCCTTTTTCTTCTCAAGCATTACACTGGCCTTCATGACATCCTTTTTATGCACTGGGCCGATGCCTATACCACTAACAGGAATGCTTACTGCCGGGGACTTCAAGAACTCCAGCAACGCTTCCAATGAACCGAGGGTAGATGCTTGTACATAAACTCCCTCGCCACTTTTATCGATCCGACTCATGACAGACTTCATGTCTTCCATTGCAGATTCCTTGACATCTTCCAAATCATCGTCACGCCCGACCACATATAGACCAGTTCCAGCAATAGCATGTTCAAGGCCCTGCATAAAATGATAATGCAAGAAAGAAACCCAGAAAGTTTACCAACAGGAGTTATGAATATTTAAAAAACTATATGGAGGCATGTGCTATGCATGTGCATTAGATGATTACTTATTATTGCTATGTTTTGCAAATTACAATCACCTGTCCAGTGATCTTGATACCCTGTGCAGCCTTGATTTCCTTATGGTGCAGATATGTCCCCTGAAAGTTTTTTTTAAAAAAAAAGGGGGAAAATACTGAGTTAGTAACTAACCCATCAACGCATTTACTCATTCACAGAAAAGTAGAATAAATAAAAACAAATGAATTTGAGAGGAGGGTTTGCTGCTCTGAAATCTGATCATGTAAACCAAAAGCTTAATACAAGGATCCCAGCCACCACCCACAATTTAGTAAAGCCAAACCAAAGAATATCAGTTATTTTGAAGCACTTAAGCAATGAAGTAAAAATAACCGTGAACCATTCTGGGAACAACAAATATGGAAAAAGAACATGGTAACTAAGAAATAGCATACATTGAAAGACTGTCTCAAACAAGTCTTGTACCGATTCAATAGATCATTTCCCAAAGAAACAAATATTAAGCAAAAGGCATCTTGATTACTTCCATGTTCACATACTAGGACTTTGTTTTTCTCTTAAGAGTAGTGCTATGTGGCACGAATTCATGCCAGCTGTTGATCTTGTAGGGTCCAAAAGTACGCCCCACATGGCCAACGTCTGGCACAAATTTCAGGCCATTTATGTGGAAAGAAATTCGTGCCAGCCAACATTTCCTTTCTCTTAATAGGGTACATAGCATCTATTCAGAACCACCAAAGGGGGAAAATATATGCAGAATAAAGAATTAACAAACAAGTATGTGTAGATTATAAGAAACAAAATTCATTGAGAGAGTTCTCCAGAAACCAAATTGAAAAAATTGTTGTAGCAAGTCATTATTGTGTAGTATAGCAAACAAGCAGATGTCACAAACAACACTAGAAGAGTAAAATCATAAAAAGTAATAAAAGAAAGGTAGCTAATGAGACCCTTTGATTATATCATGAGATGCCACAAAGAAATCTTAGTGCCTTAGTTCACCTAATTTTCACTTTTACTTCCTTAGGCATTTTCTTCAATGGAGCCCTGGACACAAATTTCAATGATCATCATTTATATGGTTTTCTGGATAAGGCACTCACTAATACAGTGCTCAATCAGTTCTTTCCAAATTGGAATTCTACTTTATGAGTTATGCACGAATCTATAAGTTAGGGTAGAACCATACTATTTCTCCATCTACTTGCTAAAACAAGTGTATATTGGTGACATGACTCAAGTCTAGAGTTCCTAAAAGTTTTGAAAGCTCTGCATTAAGTTTATTGCCCCGGTTCATAAATAGCTATATAATCTAGTTATTTTTTGGACTGCTGATGATGATGAAGCTACAAGTATTTGCTTTGCTTGTTGAACTAACAAGCAAGCATATATCCTTTCCTGTTATTTGAGCACTTAATCTTCTCCTCCAAAAATCAGTCTCGCCAAACGCTAGGAATCAGTTCACAGAATCGAGAACCCATGTATCTACCATGTCAAAGCGGGTACTCTTAAAGGAAAGAATGAAGAGTCAAAACAACATATCATGATGCCATAATTAGTTTTAATTCTAGCAACAACACGGGCTAGTACTATACATGTCAGAAAACTAATTAAACACCTAAAATTTTAGTCAGGTGATTGTGGGACCCACTCACTTCATGCTTGTGATTTCAGTCCATGTTTAACTTCCATGTCAGATATTAGCGATGGTGAACAAGATAGTCATCAGGGATTACCACATTAAAAACACACAGAATGAAAAGATGGGTTAAGCCCAAATAAATTTCTTGCAAACAAATCGATCCCAGATCAAGCATATTCAACATAAGAACTATGGATAGAAAATAAAAAAAAGGGGGGAAAAGGTTAAAAAAACCACACCTTAACTCGGAGTTCCTTCATCGGGTGGGGTGTCAGCAGAGCTCGAATTGTGGTAACAATGGGACCCTGTGAAACAAAATAAATTATCAACAGCTCAGAAACTAGGACGTCATCAAATCGTCAGGAAAAAGAAATTTTCAAGCTTGCCTGTAAGCCGCAAACCACAATTTGATCGCCTTCATGGAGCACACCGTTAACCAACACAACATCAATTGTTGTTCCATGGCCTTCAATAACCTTAACCTCCAACACCGTACACTGGCAAATGTACCAAATAGCAATCAGATATTTGTTTTATCCTAAAGCATTCTGCTTTCTAAGATATGGTAAAAGAGAAAACATGCCTGCACTTCATTTCTGAACGTGAGTTTCTCAACCATAGTTTTCTGAGACCATTGGATCAGTAGCAATAATAAATCAGGAATGCCTTCTCCACTATAACATATAGAAAACTAAAGAATTAGCACAATGAATGCAAGGGGCAAAAACATGGTAGATTTTAAAGCCAATGAGGCTCAGCCTAGTTATGGGAGGGAGCACTAGGAAATCTAGGGCTTACCTAATTGCACTTGTAGGTACTATATTAAAAGTTTCTCCCATGTCCTTGTTTTTATAGTACAATTCAGTATTTAATCCTTGCTCCTTGAACTGAGTTATGACCTGGGATCCAGGAGAAAAAGAAAACATTTAGAAAAAGGAACAAACTGATAAAACCGTTCGAAGGAAGCAAAAGTAGATGACCTCTGTGAGCCTCCTGTCGAATTCATTTTGCACATCTTTTGACTGCAGCTTCAACGCCTTCCGAATAGGTGCATTACGTTGTGTTTTCCATGCATAGAGCCTGTCCACCTGAAAAATTAAAAAGATAAAGAAACAGAACCTAGCATCAATCGAAGGGAAGATTAAAGCATTAACTCTATATCAAATTGAAAATAAAAAAGAAAGAACCTTATTTAATGCAACAATGAACTCTGTATTCCTCATCCTCAAAAGATTGAGCGATTCTATGGTTTGCGGCTCCAAACCATGCATAATGTCAACAACCAGAATGGCAATGTCACATAAACCTGAACCGCGTGACCGTAGATTAGTGAAAGATTCATGGCCAGGCGTATCAATAACCAACAGACCAGGAACATTTAATTTTGCATCAGCTTTCAATTCCTTAGTTCTCTCCCGTATGTTCTCAGCAGGAAAGTATGTTGCACCAATCTGTTGTGTGATACCCCCAGCCTCCCCTTCCTGAACATTGGTGCCTCGAATACAATCCAACAGCTTGGTTTTACCAGTATCAACATGGCCCATAATACAGCAAATTGGAGAGCGCAGGGTCTCTTCACCCTGTTTAGCAATGACATCTGAAACTGCTCCTTTATTTTTCTTCCTGTTTTTGTCGGAAACTTCAACCTCAGCCTGACTTTTCCTATTTTCAACATCTTGAGAGTTCATTGACTGTGATGTAACAGGTTTTTCAGGCTTAGCAGCTGCAGGAGGAACTCCAATAGTGTAAGATACAAAGGAAAAAAAATTAATTAACAATCAGAAACAAAGGAAAATGGTTAAGAGACCATAAAACTTGATAATCCAACAGGAAAATCAAGCAAAAGCTAGTACCTGCACTGCGAGAAGCTGGAACAGAACTCTTTGTTTGCTTCTTCAAGACAGGTTCAGGCTCAGAATCCTCCTCATCATCAAATGCACCCTTAACATTAAGATTTACATCATCCCAGCTCTTTGCATCCCATTCCTCATCGTCCTCTTCTTCCTCCATTCCATTCTCCTCAGGTACACTAGCAACTTCTGTTTTATCTTCCTCCACTGGCTCAAACTTCTCTAATTCTACGGATTCCACCTCATGCTCTTCTTCCTGCTCCTCTTGCTCTTTTTCTTTAACTTCAACAGGTTCCTCTATCCTGATACCATTTGCTTGATGGTGAGCTGCTCTTGACTTCTTAGTCTGGTACTTGGGTCTTCTTGTAGGTGCACCATCTCTGTCTGCATTAGGAGCGGTAACATTTGCATTCGCAAGTATTTGATTCCTCATAGCCTCTAGCCGCCGTTGTTCTTCCTTCTGCTTCCCTGTTAGAAGCTTCCCTTCCTGTTTCTTTTTCAAGAGTTTCTCCTTTTCCCTTTCCTTCTTCCTACGCCTAGCCTCTTCTGCTTGCCTCTCAAGTTCTTCTTGCCTTAGCCTTTCCTCTTCTTCCTTCCTCCTCTTCTCCTCTTCCTCCCTCGCTTTTCTCTCCTCCATTTCTTTTCGCCTAGCAAGTGCCTCTTGCATCTCTCTAACATGCTTCGGAAGCTTCTTCTCAGCAGCTTTACTCTTTGCATCGGTCTTTTTTGGATCACTTGTTTCAGCTTTTGCTTCTTCAAGTTTTTCTTCCTTTGCCACTGCAGCAGCTGCCTTCTTCTCTTTCTCCTTCCCTTTCTTCTTCTTCTTCTTCTTTGCAGCAGCAGATTCTTCTTTTTCTTCTTCACCCTCCTTCTCAACCACAGCATCTGGCACTACAACTGATTCAGGCTGAAGATTGGGTTTCTCCTCTTGTGGAGGTGATGCTGAGAATTTCGAATTAGGTGGCACATCACCAAGCTCCGCAAGAATCTTATCCAAATCATCCTCCTCTTGAGCAGTCCTTCCACTCTTATTCTTCTTCTTCTTCTTATTCTTTGAAGTCTCTGCCACCTCTTCGCTCGTAGTAACCTTGGTATCATTAACTTCAACAATATTAGATGCTTCAGGTACAACCATCTCAGCAACTTCTCCCTCATCCTCATCACCCAAAGAAGCAAAAACACTATTACTAGTCCCCTTCTTCTTAGAAGACTTCTTCTTCTTACCTGTAAATGCAATCGCTGACTCATTTTCATCCTCAATGCCAACCACATCATCACTAGCTTTCAATGATTCAGACACAGAAGCGTCTTCTTCATTCTCCTCGTCAACCAATGCCACACTAAACTTACTATCACCACTCTTTTTGTTAGATTTGGACGACTTCTTCTTCTTACCGAAAAAAGTAATTGCACCAACATCCTCATCCTCATCCTCATTCTCTTCTAACTCATCAAAACTCACTGCTGAAAACACACTCCCAGCACCCTTCTTATCACCCTTAGATGACTTCTTTTTCTTCCCTGTAAATGCAATAGCAGGCACATCATCATCATCATCCTCTTCTTTATCCACCACCTCTCCATCATTCTCACCATCGTCAATAGCATCAAAAGCCGACACACTAAACAAACTACCACCACCACTCTTCTGATTCCCCTTACCCTTTTTCTTCCCTTTAAAACTCACCACCGGCTCATCCTCCTCCTCACTATCTTTCCCACCAGTCAACTGCGAGTTCTCATCATCATCACCATCACCACCGCCGCCGCCACCATCCTCATCACCCAATAAACCAAAATTCGAAGAAGAAAAACCAGTATTCCCCCCAGCACCACTCTTCTTCCCTTTCGACTTCTTTTTCCCAGCAAACACAACCTCCGGCACTTCCTCCTCGTCATCCCCTTCCTCTTCCTTAAAACCCTTCTGATTTCCCTTCTTACCCTTCTTCCCAGTAATCGCAACCTTCTCCTCTTGAACTTGCGTCTCCTCTGACAATTCAGTACCAACCGAATACTCATCATCATCAATCACCAACCCCTTCTTCTTCGACTTCCCTCCGCCACCCACAGCCACGGCCTCATCATCGCGTGCGGCTGGCTTCTTTCTACCCATCGATAATTCGACGAATTACCCTCCCTCAAAAATAAACACCCGATTATCTCCTATATAACCATAATTTCAGAATTAAAAAAACAAATAAATAATCACATTAATACTAGCTGATAAACAATAAAAAATAAATAAACAAACACGTGCTTCTATGAGAATCAGAAGGAAAATGATTCACGTGTAAAAATAAATAATCAGATCCGAATTAACAAAAGTTAAATGGTAAAAATTGTGATTAGCGAGAGACAGAAGGCTTACTTGAGACTATGATGAAGAAACTAAGATTCAATTTGCGCGTTTGAAGATTGAGAGTTGATGATGATGATGATGATGATGATTACTGTTTTTATTATTATTATTGCGTAGTGAAGAAGAGAAGGGAGAGATTTGTATTTCTTTCCTTATTTCTAAAATAGTGAATGCAATAAAACGAGAAATGGAACGAGAGATTATTGAGTAGAGACAGAAAAAAAGAGCGAGAAGGGAGGTCGGTAGCGTCTGTAGTTGCTACTTGTATCGTTCTAGGGTTGGGTATGGACTGGGCTGCTTTGGCTGTGCCTGTTTTCTAAGTCTTCTTTCTTTCTTTCTTCTTTTTTTTTTTTTTTTTTTTTCTATTCTTCAATTTATTTCCTTGATTTTGGTTTTATTTCTATGATCTTCTTGATGCGTTACAGTTTTTTCTTAAAAAAAAAATATGTTTTTGGATCCAAATGACGTCAAATTGCTTTTTATGCTGAACAATATCGATGTTTTTGAATATTTTTTTAATTATAACTACAAGAATATTCTAATGTTCGTTTTTGTGCATTAAGATTTTTAGTGCATTAGGATGAATTTTGTGATTTATAAGCAATTGTTTCGTTTTAACTTTTTTCCTATGATTGAAGCTCTAGATAATGATGCAAGAAAGGAATCCATTTACCAACAAGGCGAAGGCTCAATAAATTTTAAGGATAATTATTAAAAAAATCTTTTATCTAAAAAAATCTCAATTTATTTTTAAATCTTTCAAATTCGAGACAATATTTTTCTTATCAAAATATCTAATAAATAACTTCCAATTTAACACTAATTAACTATTATATATTTTGATAAGATAATTTTTTTTATTTTAAGTTTGATAGATTTAAAAAATAATTTGATGAATTTTTTAGATAAATAACTTTTTTAGAGGTTTTTTTATAGTTATCTAATAACAAACTTATTTAATAGTTTTTTAATGACTTTGATACTGATTTTTTTCTTTTTATCATGATTGAGTTCAAGTTTGCTTATTGCAACTGGAATTAAAAATTTGAGATTCTTTGACTACTAAGATTCTAATCTCCGGGCACTATTTCTTTGTTATGCTAAAAAAGCCCTTATGTAGGAGTTTTTATTCATTTCCATCAACAATTTGTTTCATCGACTACGGATTATTACTTTTACTATATTGTAACTATAACAACTAATGCGATTCAACTAATTAATGTTGATGAAATAGGTCTCTTATAATTCTCTTGTAATTTAATCCAACGGTTATCATACAAATAAAAAAATCAAGAATACATATATGATTATGAATATTAGTGATCTCCTAAATCTTAATATATTGATAGGGAAAAAAAAAGCACCACCAATAGTATTAGTTTTTAATTAATCAAAACTCAACAGCTTTTATGAAGTAATTAGATTAAATTACAAGATGAATGTGCAACATATTTTGATGCATTAATTAAATAGAACATGGTCATTTAAAATAGAAATACATATCTTGGAAGATGATAGTTTTATTTAAACTATAGATAATTACCCAAAAAGCCTTCTAAAAAATATTCTATCTTAAAAATCTATCAATTTATTTTAAATCTCTCAAACATAAAGCAACATTTTTCTTGCCAAAATACTTTTTTAATCTTCCAAACCCAAAACAATATTTTTCTTACCAAAACACATATCATTCAAGTTTTTTCTTTCTCTCGCTTCACTAGTCCCCTCTATAAAGATCTTTTTTTTTTAACCAACCTTGGGTATAGACCAAATCATTCGCGCGGGTGGCCTCTCCGTAAATATGCACTTAATCTCTTTGCTTGCTTAAAACATCGAGTTCATGAAATCTAATGTCTAGTTTATGATATTTTCATCAAATTTTAAAAGAAAGTCGAATCGGACATTCAACGGGATATGTCCGAAAAGACAGAAAAGAATTTTCGTCACAAAAACATGTTTAACAAACCCATGCATAGTTGCACTTATTGAGCCTTGACTCGTGACTTGTGTCTTTTAGTGTAGGTAATCGTAACGATATCTAGAGCATGTTATTGCATTTAAGAAGCTCGTTGAACGCATTTTGAGTTTGCCAAAAAGTATAATATAGACATAGGTTTTAACCTCGAGGTCTAGACATTTTTCATGCAATGTGTATTGCCTAGTTTTGGTTTCTAAGAAATAGCCTTTTTGGGGTCATGACAATGTATGAACTAGATATTTTATGAAACGAAGCTTTGTTTTATAAAACTTGTGTTGGCCTTATTTACGTTGAATGTTTTACGTTATAACATGCCCATTTCGTTGACGAAATATTTTTACGTCATGATATGAAAATTTACGTTGGCTTTTAATAAGTTGAACCAAGACTCGTCACGAGTTTAATTCCATGCCTCCGAGCTTTAAAAAAATATATATCTTTCTATTGTGCATTTCATATCCCATACAAGTCTCATGTCACGAGGAGTCGTCGTGCATTTGACTAGATGTTTTGATAAAAAAAATATTATTTTACGTTTGAGAAATTAAAAAATAAATTAGTGGGTTGTTTAGATAGATTTTTTTAGAAGATTTTTCTAATAATTATTCCTAAATTTTGTTACAAAAGTACTTTTGAAAACATCAATAAATGTATTGGCTAACCAAGTATAAGTGATGCCCCTAATAATTCCAAACAACTAGCACTATTTGGGTAAGCAAGTCACTCGATAAATAAATTATTCCATTTTTTTTTTTTAGCATTTTTTCTATTCAACCATGCGGGGCATTTTTGGATTACCTTATAAATGTATCAAGATTAAGTTTTCTATCCGAACAATCTAAAAGATGCACTATTTGTATTAACCTAATGCGTTTAGAAGAGTTTAATAAATCTCTCTAGTAACGTCTCGGTGTTTGAAACTATAAAGTCGAGAAAGAAACCTCACCTTTCTCACCATCAAACCAATCTCTTAAGGTTCTATTTAGAACATATCATCCATAATATATATGGACATTTGAGAAGATCTACATTGCAATTGCATAAAATAAAAGTTTAGAGTACTTGTTACCAACAAAGCATCAAAATATGGCTTTTATCTATAGTTGGAATCTCTACTATTCGAATTATTTTGATTGGGACGTTATACTTGTAATATCCCGAATCTAAAAATAGATAAATTAATATATATTAAACATGTGTCAAATTTTTTTTACGTGGATGGAATAATTGCTAGAAAGATGTCAGAATATTCAATGCACTCGGGATAATTTTTTTTGTGCTCGGTGAATATTTTATAGGATTTTCTCGTGCACAAAATAGTACATTTTTATGCAAAATAATTGCTTTGAGTATTTTAAATTTGTTTGAAAATTCTTCTATGACCATAAAAAAAATTGCTAAAGGGATGTAAGAATATTACATGCACTTAAGTGAATTTTTACGTACTTGGTAAATATTTTATGTATGAATAAGTACATTTTTATGCAAAATAATTATTTTGAGTACTTAAATACGTGTATAAAAATTATTTCATTGATGAATAAATTACTATAGGAGTGTAAGAATTTATTATAAAAAGACATTATTTTTTCAAAGTATGTAGAATTAATTATGTGCATAAGAATTGAATTGCATGAGGTTAGGGACCTAATTGCATAAAATTAAAAGCTTTAGCTTTCAAATAAGTTTTGAAATACAATTTAGGAGGTATAGAGATGTTAGAAAAACTTTTAAGAAAGGACCAAAAAGTATTCAATTAAAATTACAAGGACTAAAAGTAGGGGTGTAATACCCGATACCCACTAAAACTAAAATTTAATGAAATTAAAAGTATTAAAGACATATGAAAAATATCTTGAGGATATGGAATAATTTACAAGGGGATGAAAGAATATTTAGAGTTATTAAAATAGTTTTCCTGTGCTCAATCAATATTTTATTGATTTTATGGTGCATCAATAGTGATATTTGTGTAAAATAATTATTTTAGGCATGTTGTATATGCATGAAAAATATTTTGCTTGCTTAGAATATTTTCTAGACAAGTGTTAGTTTATTCTATGTTATTGGATGAATTTTCTGATATTTTATGAATATTTTATTTGTCTTTTATTATGCACAAATAGTAATTTTAAGGTAAATTAATTAATTTAGGTGCTTTAAAGATATAATAAAATTATTTAAAGGGTATAGAAAAATCATTTAGGATGTGTAGGAATATTAAATAAGCTTAGATGAATTTTTCTACGTATAAGGAATATTTTTCATACAAAAAGGTGTAATTTTTACATTAAATAATTTATTTGGAGGCCTAAATAAAGGTATAAAAATTATGTAAATTATGGATAAATTATTTTAAGAAGTTTTTTGAATTTATTATGAGGAGAAATTAAATTTTTGAAAGGTATAAAATAAAATTTTAAAGTTAGGGACCTATTTGCATTGAAATTAGGTACCTAATTGCATAAAATTATAAGTTTTAACTTTTAATTTAAATTAGCTATGAACTTAAGGAGTTAAAAAGTTGTGAAGATATCTTTAAACGAAGGGCCTAAAGTGATTAATTGAAAAATTGATGGATCAATGGAGGATTAATTAGAGAAATGATTAGTAAAATAAGGGATTGAAATTAAGGAAAATTTTGGGAGCTTTTCTACCCTTCCAGCCAACTTTTAGCTGTATGATTACAATTTAATTAATAAGTTTTGACTTGGATAAAAAGAAGAGGTTAGAATTAGGCAAGATGGAAGGCTAAGAATAAAAGGAGGGTTAATGGCTAAAATTAATCCATTTGAAGGGCTAGGATTTAAAATTGATTTGAGGGTTAGAATCATTCCAAATCATAGCAAATCAAGGGTGGAGATGAGATCAAAGGTCCATCAAAATTTGGCTATAATTATGGGTGCAAGAAATTCAAAAAGAGCCATGAAAAATCACTAAATACAAAGGAAACTCTTGCAAAATTTCCTTAGAAATTTTCACCCAAAAACCCACCAAATCACCTCTAACCACCTTAAATCAACTAACCAAATAAATAAATCAAGCTAGAAGATCAAAAACTACTAAGAGGAAAGATCAAGGTTTAGGCCGAATTGGTGGAGGAAAAGAGAGGAAGGAATTTCTCAAATCATCCAACCTTTCAAGGTTAATTTGGAGCTTAATTAAATAAGTTAACTTCACCTACATCATAAGCAATGTCTAATTGAAGTCAATTTGTGATTTGGATGCTTTAATTTATGATTTGTAGCTTTAATTTTGTAAATTACGGTTAGGTTTCTTAGTGATGAAAAATTGGAAGAAATAGAATTGAACTAAAAATTCGTATAATTAGGATTGAAATAGGTCAATTGAGCTTGAAATTGAGGTTTAGAAATAAAAAATTTCTAGAGTTAGGAAGAGAAAAACTTTCGACCCAAATTAGTGATTTAGGGCTTTTTGATCCTTTGATTAATTTGATGTTCTATAGCTTAATTGTGGCTTAATTAGGTGTGAATTGGTGTTTAAGAATGAAAAATTCCATTTAAAATGAAGAAAATTCAATGAATTTCTTTAAGGCAACATTTGACCTAAACCCTAAATTTTAGGATTTTGATTCTTCCATTTAGTGCATGCATTGTTAGTTAATTGGTAGTTGAACGAGTATAATTTAGTGGGTAGAAGTGGAAAATTTTAGGAAAGTTGAAGAAATTTGCTTAATTTAGCCTATGCCTAATTCCGACCCATTAAGCCCCAATTAGGCCTTACACATGAATTTAACCTATAAGTATCAATTAAATTGATCCTTAATGTTAATATATAATTGAATGGCTTATTATTAAAAATTAGTGATGAATGGAGAAGAAAATATTGAGGTTAAGGTTAATGTAGCATTCGACTCAAAATGGGGCAAACTAGGGTTTAGGTTTAATTGGTTCTTAATACTTCAATTAACCGTTTTGGACTTAATATAGTATGATGGATTGAGTTAGAATGAAAACTTACATTAAAATTTGAAATGTAGCGTAGAATGCCTAAATTAGGGTTTAGGCCCATTAAGCCCCAAAATGAAAATTCTACATACAATTAATCAAATAACACTTAATCAAATCAGTTCATAAAAGCTAGGGTTAAATCGAATAAAATTATGTGTGAAAGGGATGTTAAAGTTGAAAGAGAATGGTTAAATTAGGTTAGGATATCATTCGACTAAGTTAGGAAATTTAGGGTTCGTAACTTAATTTGCATAATTTAATGTGTAATTGAGTTTTGAAATATCAATTGACGAGTTTGAAATGTTTATGTTATGTATAAGTTACAATGTTGATGGTGATGGAGTTTTGTTGTTTTATATTGTGTATAAGTGTGATTATTTTTAGTGGTTTTAGATGATTTTTATCATGGTAATGTTGATAGTGCTTTTATGTTGTTAAATTATGCAATATCATGACATAAATGCATCTCATTATTGCATGCATTTTACGAAGCAATGATGGTTATGCATTCAATAAAATGCTTATGCATGCCAACATTTTATAGAAGATGTTTTAAAGTCATAAAAATATATTTTATTTCATGATTTTTCAATTGGAGTTGGAAATGTTTTAAAGAATGTGATTTTCATGACTTTGAGGATTTTTATGAGGAGGATTTCATAGGTTTTCTATACTTTTATGGTAAATGGTTTAAGATCGAAAAATGCGTACGTGCACTTTTAGAGGCTCGGCAAGATGTGTCTGCAGACAGGTTTGGTTCGCCGGATATACTATGGAAACCCTAAAGTACGTATGATGGGACATTTCCGGAGATGAAAAAAGATTTTCAAACTGATTATAAAATGTATTTATGATACAAAAAGGATTTTATGCGAGCAAGAAAATGATTTACACAAACATTTTCATTTACATGCATAACATGCATTAGTTAACTTACCGAGTTATTGCTCATCTATTTACTTGTGGCGTAGCTAATACAAGTAAAGATGATGCTTTTCACTTTTGAGTCGACTATCGAGGGATCCGTCCGACACATGTACATTGAATGTGGTTGGAGGATGGATCTCATACACATTATATCAGTTATAATACTTGGTATCCTAGCTTACTTTCTAGCTATGTTTGTGTTTTTCTATATGTTAATTAAAGTAATGAAAGAATAGATGGCTGACTAGCAAGAAATTAATGTAGATAGCTGATAAGCCATTCTTGTAGTAGTTGGCACTAAACTGGTTTTATATGTAAATAATAGTTCATATGTAAACAAAATATCAATAGTAAAATAGTTGTGCAATCGTAGTTAGTATAGTTTCTTTGAGTTATTTATTTCCATGCTAGCACCAATAGCAAAATAAAATGATATAATTAAACAAACAATAATTAGAATAAACAACAATTAACGAAAAGGAAAATCAATTAATTACCAAATGACGAGTCATGATTAAATAAATTCATATAAATTAATAGAAAAGGAATTTCGGAAAATCGATCGTCACGGATCCATTTATTTAAATTCAAATAATGTGAATAAAATAATAAAAAGCAAAAAACTTATAGTGCATTTCAAACTAAAATGTAGGACCTAATCGTCATTATTAGACTTTCGTAGTATAATTCATGCCTAAATGCATTATAGATGAGTCATAGTATCTTGTTGGTTTGCATTCATTGCACCTCGAATTTAGGTCAAGGACGATAACATTCTTAATATATTAGGTCCTAGATTGGGGGTGTTACAAGGGTTATAATCGAAAAAACATGATAAATCAAGGGACTAGAATTGACATTTTTGGTTAAATCTTCTCGCTTCAACCCGCCACCTTGCCTCTATAATTAATGAATGTAATAATTATCGGGCTTGCCCCATAATTGGCCTTTGTACAATTCTTATTTTTTTGATCGAGATGCTTTATTATTTTTTCAATTTGATTGAAACCTTCTACTTTTATAAATTTGTGGATTGAAACCCTTTATTATAACATCATTAACTATTCATCTTACATGGCAAGTTAAAACTAATAATAGCCAATTATACAAAGACAAATGGCAATGTTTATAATTTATTACATTTCAAAGCTTTTTTTTCATTTTTATTGTTGATCCATCACCCATTTCGGATGCCCTTGCAATACTCCTAGAAGTTCAATGGCCCGATATGACTACCATGTTTATACTTGCTCGCCATGAAGGTCATGAATAATATATATATATCAAATTTAGGGAATTAGAATGGTGAATCGGGGTCTTTAACCAAAGATACTTTGGCTAACTTGCCGAGGTTGAATCCGAGAGAATGAAGATGTCAATACGATTGGTGAATATTGTGGGAAATACCAAATAAAATTGGTGCATCTATGCATGGATTCATAACCATTTTCCGATAATTAACTTAGCATGCCATCCGAGTGTGGCAATGTTTCGCTCTTTATGTAACAACGATGCTCGTTTCATAAAATGATAATTGCTAATTAAAGACCATGTCCAAATAAACTTGCCCCGATTACATAGTCAAATCGAAAATTGACTTGGATTCCTATCTAGGGTTCGAAATCAAAATGAGCGAGAGGGATCCAACCGTCCATATAAACACTTCCAATTAAGCAACTTTTGGTAAAATTTTCTATTGTAAATAACCACTCGTGAAGGTTAATCTGTGTTGTCCTAGCCTATGTTAAAAATTTTCACGGTATTTAAGTACAAAACATATAAATTTTAGTAGGAATACACAATAATATAGCCATTCCTTTGTATTTTTATAAAAGCAGAAGAAATTTGATTTGAATTATGGTATTGATTTTCAAGTCACCTTCTATGACATTTTTGAAAAATAATGCTAATTTGATATAATTGTCTTGAGAGCCCACATTGCCACATGTTCTTGTATGATTGGCTAATGTTAGTTTTAACTTATCATGTAGAATGAATAGTTAACGATGTTATAACGGATGGCTCGAGTTAAAAAAATTTATAAAACTAAAGGGTTTCAATCAAGCTAAACAATAATAGAGAGTCTCGATAAAAAAAAAAATTAAAACTATACGAGGATCAATTATGAGGTAAACCCAATAATTAAATACCCAAATAGATGGTTAGAGATTAATGTGATGGAGGGTTAGAATTTAAAGAAAGATAGATGGCTAAGATTAAACCAAAATGAAGGGCTAGGATTAAAAGATCAAAGGTGAAGATTAAACCAAATGAACGGTGGAGATCAAGTCAAACAAGTTAAAAGCCTACTTAAGCTTACCTATGAGTTTAGCTATAAAAATGAAGGAAAAATGTTAGAAAAATTAGAAAATCAAGACAAACTCTTGTAAAATTTTATTAGAAAATTATACACCAAGTTCATCTAAACACTAAAATCACCCTTAAAACACTATATTAGACCTAAAATCATAGTTGGAAGGTCAAGAATCTCAAGGAGGAAAAACATAGCATTTGTCAAAATTAAAGAGGAAAAGGGGAGTAAAAGATTTTCAAGGAAAAATCAACTCAATAGGGACTAATTTGGAGATTTTAAGGTAAGTTAATCTTACTTATATCATAAGGATTTATTATTATATGTGAATTGTGGATGTTGCTCGAATTAATTTGGGTTTAATTGAATGAATTTAGTAAAATAAGGTTAGGGTTCTTGGTTAGATCAAATTGGAAAAAATGGATTAGAAGGTAAAATCGATGCAATTAAAGTTAGATTAGGTTAATTGGGTATGAAAATAAGTAAAAAAAAAAAATTTCTAAGCCTAATTCTAACAGGACCATTCGACCCAAATAGTAGAATTTAGGGTTTTTGATGCTTTTGTTTAATTGATGTTTAATGGCTTGAAAACATATTATTGTAATGCATTTAGATGATTTAACATGAAAATTAACCTTAAAATTGAAAAATAAATCAAGTTTCACTTGGACACCATTCGACCTAAATACTAAAATTTTAGGATTTTTAGTACTTTATTTATTTTTAGTGTTTTTGGTGTTTTCATGGTTAGTTAACCACATCACATGTACTCATGATATGTAATTATGTGTTTTGACATGGTTGCCTATGTTATTTGGATGATGAGATTGAATGAGGTGCAATGTATTGTGATTAATTGATCTTGTCAACTCGTGAAGTAGTATGGTCACCATGCTAAATATTTCATTGTTTGGATTGTGATGAATTGGAAGGTAATGATTTATTATGTGCATTTTTATGTTGTTAAGTTATGCAATTTCATGGCATAAATGCACATCATTCATGGCATGCATTCTAATGAATCATGAGGTTATGCATTTACATTAAAATGCATATACATGCCAAAGTTATAGAAAGGTTTGAAATCATAAAAAGGATTTTTCTTTGTGATTTTTCAAAGGCAAAGGAAAAAGGTTTTCGTGGTTCATGGCTTTCATGGGTCGAGTATATGCGGACGTGAACATTTAGATGCTCGACAAGATCGAGCATGTGCGTACATGTATATTTTGATGTTCGACAACGAGCATGTGCGGATGTGTACATTTAGGCGCTCGGTAGAAGACCGAGTATATAAAGACGTGCATATTTAGACACTTGACAAGGTGCATCCAAAGACAAAATATTTTTCAAAAAGATCATGGAAAAGATTTCATGGCATGGAAAAAGATTTAAGAAAAGACATGAAAGTGATTTTCACATGCATTTCACTTGCATACATTCCATATCATTCACGATTAACTTATTGGGCAATAGCTCACCAAATTCTTGTGATGCAGAGGTGAAGAATTTACAATGATGACTATGTTTTCTTTGGAGCTTGTAACTAAGGGGACTCCTTCATCTTTTCGAAGCGTGTATCTTACCTAAGATTGTAAGGTGGACCTACTCCATGTTGTCATACTACTAATTCTCGATATTTTAGTGTATGTTTTAGGTATGGCCACGATATTTTATATGATAGTAAAAGTAATGAACATATAGATAGTTACCTAGAGAAAATAAAAAATAGACTTATAAATAAAGAAACCACTTTTTGTAGCGAGGTGGTACTAGACTGATGGCCATGTAAAAAGGGAATAGGTTGTATGTCAATCGATTTTGGACATGTTAAATATGCAATAGTTAGTAATGTGTAGTTGTAGTTCTTAGTAGTTTTTATTAATTTATTTCCTATATGCTATTGTTTAGTAATGATGGTATAAGTAGTTGAATTATATAATTAAAAGATAATAATCAATAATGGGAAAAGAAAATAGGCTACCAAATAACGAGTATTGACTAGATAAATTTAATTAGGCTAATAGAAAAAAGAATTTGACAAAATCGAGAGACACATATCTAGTTATTTCGACCTAAACTATTAGAATAGAAATGTTAAAATAGAAAAATGTAATAGTGTTTTTTGGGTCGAAATTTGCAAGCATAGTTGGACCTAATGGTTGTCAATAGGCTTCCACGACTAAAACTATACCTAATAACATAATAGGAAGGACACGGTGCCTTGTGTCTTGCACTCGTTGTGAGGCACAACGATAATATTCTCAACCTATCGGAGCACAATTTACCTAGGAAGGAAAGGAAGGCGCAAGTAAGATACATGGGAGACGACCTTCGGTAACATGTAAATATGCTCGATGATTGCATGTTATGATTGCTCGGTGAATGTGGATGATGAATGTGAATGGCATGATGATTTATTTCGATAAATTTTTATGCTTGAATAATATGCGTATGAAATGTTATGAGTGAATGCAATGTGAACATTGATTAAGAACGATATGATTCACGTGGATGCTTACGGAATTAATTGAATGACATGATTTGTGATATGCATACACGTGAATAAGAGAAAGGAAAGATGCTTGTCAAAGAGGGTTAGTAATAATAATATTAGTAGTTGTTGAAAATTACGGTTAGATAACACATCTTTTGTTTCATAGAGAGTGGACAACGTGTCATCCAATTTTGTTTTTTGAGGAGACTGGCTCGCTTCGGGCCCGAACTAAGCCTCACCAAATTGTTTTTATTTATTTATTCATAAATTAATCAATAATCTTAGCATGAAAAATTGTATTTAAATTATTTGATAATTTTTTTATAAAAATTATTTCAATCATTTTATTTAAAAAAATTAGTTTTATAATATTAAAAAAATAATTATCTCATTAGCATTAAATAAGAATAATTTTTTTTTTAAATTTTTATACTAACCTATACATTAATTGTAACTTTATTTTTTGAATACAATCTTATTTAAATTTATACATTATTTGTAAATTTATTTTTTGGATACAATCTTAAGAAAATTATATTTTTAATTTTAGATTAATATTTCAGTTTAAATTATTATAAATTTTTATTTAAAAATCAATACATAAAGAAGAACGAATCATTTTTAATTGTAAAATTTATATAAAACACAATAAAAAAATAAATTAAATACAAGATTTTAATTAAAATATCATAAAATTTTGAATGATTTAACCGGCTAGTAAATTTCCAAAAGTAAATAAATAAAATACAGTGCCCCTTTGAACGACGTCGTTACTGTGCTTACTGAAACCAGCGGGGTATAAAATGAGAGATGCCTAAAACCCTAACTGCCACACCACAAGCTCTCAAGTTGCAGAACCAACAAAATCAATCAAAACCCCGAAGAAAGATCTGTGAAATCAGGAGGTAATAATGGACAAGGACATGCTAGGAGGAATGGAAGGTATGTCTAAAGAAGACCAGACCCGTATGCTTTCCATGATCGAAAACCTTCAGTTGCGCGACAGGTAACATCTCCTTAGATCTGTGAAATCTTTTCTACTTTGTTTCTTTGTTGTTGTTGTTGTTGCATTTTATCAAGTGGGGGCTTCACATCCTGGTTTATTATACTCCAAAAAGTCACGTGATTGGTTTTCTTTGTATGTGACATTAATTATGTGAAGCCCAGATGAATGTTCTCCTTTAAAACCAATGCAACACCATTTATGTTGCATTTGGACGTTTTGGGAACTACATTAGATAATTTTTAGTTCACCCTTTTCATTTTCGAAGTTACATAAAGCTTTCTTGATTTAACAAGCAGTTGTGATTTGGTTGGTTAGTTGGTTCTAGAAAGTAACGTTCTAGATGTTCTTGTCAATTATTTGTAGTTATTTTACTTCTTTAAACATTGAAAACTTTGAAAGTGGTGTCTTTTGATGCCATGTTTGAGTTTTTATATCAAGTGATGGAGATGAGTTGTCTAAACTCTGTTTTTGTGGTTGCTGGGCATCTGCAGTTTGAAGATGTATAATTCACTTGTGGAGAGATGCTTTAATGATTGTGTAGATAGCTTCACGCGCAAATCGCTTCAGAAGCAAGAGGAAACTTGTGTCATGAGATGTGCTGAGAAGTTCATGAAGCATTCGATGCGTGTGGGCATGAGATTTGCAGAGCTTAACCAAGGAGCAGCCACTCAAGATTAAAGTTAAAGAAATCCCCCATCGATGGTTGTTTGTCATTGTAGAATCTGCCTTGGATAATAATAGAAGCTGTTTCTTTTTTTTGGTTATTATCAGCTAATTTTCCCAATGGGAAATAAGCATGGCACCGACATTGGGTTGATGATTGTTGCTTGTTTATGCATCCTTTTGTTGTCACTGTAAAACACAATAGAGCCCTTTTTGCTTAAGAAATAGATAAAATTCAATATTCCGAAATTACCAGTACATGTTTTGTCACTACCTCTCATTTTCGTTGTTACATTTCATTGTAGCATCTCTCTTTGATAACATTCTCTCCAATTTTCTTTGAGAGTATTCACGCACTGACTGAATCACGGAGCTTTGTTGGGTGCTTGTTCCATGGTTTTAGCTTCAACCCTTGAATCATATTATCCTCATATTCAATCTATGATTTGATTTGATTTGATCTCTGCAAGATTCGATGCAGGTAAATGTTCTTTTATTTCATTTTTATGTTTAAATTGTTTCGGAAAAATATGAGACATAATAAATTTGGTGCCTTAATGGATTTTGAAGCTAGATGAAAGACAGTTCTCTGTATTGAATCATGTTTTTTTTTTGGCTTCTCTATAAAATTTAAGTCAGGGTTTTGGTATTAGATTACTCCTTACATGGCCGAATTTCTGGAACAAAAGATTTGTTTGGTTTTAATTTTAGCTGAGCTCGAGAAAAGAGAAGTTTGGACCTATATGTAAACACGAACGACATGCACTTGTGACTTGCACAGAACAATTTTTTCTCCTTCAATTATAATTGACAAGTTCAGATTGATGAGGAGAATTTTGAACATTCATTACGGCCTTCGTGGATTTTATGGAGTGCGAATGCTTGGCCTCGATGAGAATCACGCTGGTTTTTCTAGGGCCGCTTTGATCAGGGAATTACGAGGCTGGAAGAAGACCTGCTATATTTAAAGATTCTCAAATCTGATGTTTGAAGTACAATAACAGAACACCTGAAGAGAATCCATGTTATTTGTGGTCT
Organism: Dovyalis caffra; assembly: GCA_963924115.1. Classification (NCBI taxonomy): domain Eukaryota; kingdom Viridiplantae; phylum Streptophyta; class Magnoliopsida; order Malpighiales; family Salicaceae; genus Dovyalis; species Dovyalis caffra. The sequence continues at coordinate 441,944 of CAWUPB010000871.1, read as the reverse complement.
CATAAAACACAGAGTATATGGATATGCAGCCACAAAATGCTGGTTGCTTTAAAATCACAAACAACCACTAGGTACAGTGACCATAATATTTCCAAAGAGAAGCTTGATGTTCAGATACTAGCAGACTCCAGTTTTCCTGCCACTGGCAAGCCGCCTCCAGAACAGGTTGATTTCCTCCTGTGCTACCCTTATACTCTTTTAACAGGCCTTCTTCCGTTCTGTGTTCTCTCGTGTTTCGATGACAGTAGCCAATGTGCACTGCTTGAACTGCAACCCGGCCAGGAAGTGAATCCATTTCCTTCAAAACTTGCTCAACGTGCGAGACAAGGCTCTCTGCTAGATTCCAGTTGAAGTCTTCCCCGACCACCACACAAAGCACAGCAATTTTTTGGGCATCAGCTGCCATGGTATAGGCTGGAGTTATCCACCCAAACCTTCTCAGACTCTCAGCTATTTTAAACGCAGAATGCTTGCTACTGTACTTCAGAGAAAAGGCCACAAGAGGCACCCCTGACATCCTTAAGAGACAATATCAAACCGCCCTGTTTTTTGTAATCCATCTTTCAGCACTCTTGCATTCTCCAGTCAGTTCTCAATAATTCTTTTGTAATCCTGACGCAAGGGTAACATACAATTAGAAAATTAGAACAGAGCATCCTTAAATGGGATCTTGAAAAGGTTGTAAAAAGGATATCAATGAGCATGGGGAAAAAAAAATCAAGAAAAATCAAGTCCACAAGAGAACTGCAAAGTCATTTGGATTAACTCAGGGCGTAAAAAAGTCACAACCTTTTCAGTTCTATGGTGACTATAAGGATTCTCCATTAGAAAAAGAAATTTACCTCAGCCCTATAAACTGAAAATATTGAGCGATTATTTGAATCGAACCTGATAAAAACGTGGAAGAAAAAAGAGCTTAGTTAGTAAAAGGAAACCGAAAAATTACAAAGGTGCAACATTTAACTGTTTCAATGCAATGAACTATCTAATTTCAAGTGGACTTCTCAGGATTCAAATACAAATCATTTTAAAGGCACTCCAATGTTATAACAACGAAGAACTTGTATTATTTCTACAAAATCTTCTGGTAGAAATGGAGAAGAAACCTTCCATGTTGATCTCAAGAAATGTAAAGGTAAACCAAAGCAAACTGGCTTCTCTCAAAAGATAACTCTCTTAATGTATTACCTTTCGAAAAGCTGAGGGAGAAAGTAGGTTGATCAGAATCCACACCAGCATAAACAAGGCCATATTTGTGACCACTAACATCGATGCTCTTCACCAATGGCAAACGGAAATCCCATTCAAGTTCAGGCCAAAGCAAAGGACTAGAGCAAGGAACCTTCCACAGGCAGCATCAATTCGAATCGGCGTATCCCAACCAGTCTCCTTGTTCTTTTCTGTGAGGAGCTTATTAAGAAGCTTCGAATCTTCAAACTCTCCGGCAAGTGCTGATCCCGAAATGGCTGCAACACAGAATGTGTTCTCCTCCACCATCTTAACTCTTTCGCAGTGCCCATTACACAATATGCTTCCATCAGCTTCACCTCTTTCAGCTCAACTTCAAATTACCTTGCAAATTCCTCCCACCAAACGAAATACGGAGAATATTTAGCATTACTGCTCCAAGTGACCAAACAATGGCTGTAAATTCAAGCTACGAATAATTCCCTAATTCTCTATGGTATGATTTTGACCTGTTTCCAAGTAATTTAGGCCTTCAGTTTTTGGTAGAGAACAGATTCCATACGATATGGCTTGGGGCCACATGGTCCAATGGACAAACGGTTGGGCCTGAACCGGTACAAGAAAATTATAGGCCCAACAACAATAACCCGACCCGGTTAAGTTAGGGTTCAAATACTAAAAAACCCTAATAAGAGATTTAAGAGAGCTTTTGTGTCCCTCTCCCATCTTTCCTATGCTTGGAGCCTAAGAGCCGCAACAGAAGAAGACAGGCGCAGATCAGCACAGTTACCTTTCGAGCTTGTTACATTTGCAAGATGGTTAGCTTTTAGTCTTTTAATCTTACATCCTGTTTGTTTCTTTAGTTTTGTTTTTGGATTAGCTAGCTTATAGGATTTGATCTAATCTTACTGACGCTTCAGTGTTGTGTGGTTGATGTTTTGAACAACGCTTGCAATAAATAAGTAAATAAAAAGAAAACGAAAACTTGGGGTGATGTTTTCTTGATGGTTTTGATATTGTCGAACTTGAGGGAAATAATTGTTTTGTAGAAAGAAATTGGATTAGCTGTTTTGATTTTGTTGGTGCGGCCGTGTTTTTCTTTGTTTTGTGTGAAACAATATTAGTGAAATAATTTATTTTTACGTCTTTATGCCTTTGTTTATTTGTTTTCCTAATTCCTTCTGTGTGTCTTGTTGTTGTTTTAACCTGTGTATGATATCGATTTTTAGATGTTTTTGTTCTTACTCTGCCTTAACTGATCTCTGCTTTTATGATGCATTACAGGCTAGAGGGTTGAAGAAACACTTGAAGAGGCTCAATGCTCCTAAACATTGGATGCTTGACAAACTTGGTGGTGCTTTTGTATGTTTGCGATCTCTGACCCTATGCTGCAGATGTCATTTTATTCCTTGTACTAGCTTCTTTTCCTGGTCTTCTTTGCTGAATGTAATTAGCTTTACTTTGTGTTTTGTAGGCACCCAAGCCCTCATCTGGACCCCACAAATCTAGGGAATGCTTGCCTCTGATTCTGATTCTGCGAAACAGGCTGAAGTATGCTTTGACATACCGTGAAGTGATTGCTATTTTGATGCAGAGACATGTCCTTGTTGATGGGAAGGTTAGGACGGATAAAACTTACCCAGCTGGTTTCATGGGTATGTGCAATTCTGACTTTACTCCTACAAGTTCTATGTTTTTTTTTTTATGCGGATCTTCTAGATGGAAGTAGGATTTTGTATTTTTCAATGCTTTGGTACTGGTTCTAGATGGGTAAGTAGGAATTTTTATCAGTGCTATCTCTTGCTGAAAGTAATGGATTAAGTTGCTGTTATTTGATTTGTCACATCTCTTGGTGGGCATGATATGATTAAGAAATAGAGGCCTGCAACACCGCAAAATAGTTGTTGGCCAGTGATCATATGCTTGATAGGTTATAAGAGCCCTTGTATGCCAGAAGTTAATACTTGTTTTAAGTGGTCACTATCTGTGATGGGTTATGAGTGCTCTTGTCTGCCAGCTTTCTATCATACTTGATTAGAAGTGGTTATTATGTGTGATGAGCTATTAGAGTTTCTGCCATTTTTTGCCGTTATATGATCATTTATTTTTCTTCCTTTTTTTCCTCTCCCATCAAATTCTATAATCTTTATTTGGGTTGCTCACTTTGCTTTGCTTTGCTTTCTGTTACAGATGTTGTGTCAATCCCAAAGACAAACGAGAGCTTCCGTCTCCTCTATGACACTAAAGGCCGCTTCCGGCTCCACTCCCTCAGAGATGATGAAGCCAAGGTTTGTGATACTTTTGGTTATGTGGTTTTGCTGCTTTGAGTTGATTTGATTTGTGATGTTTTTGTTTTTCTGGACCATGCAGTAATTTGATAGATCCCTGAATTGTGTTTTTGTAATTTTATGTCTTAGATTGGAATCACCACAGGTATTGATTCCTTTTATTGTTTAATGCTTATGCAGTTTAAGCTTTGCAAAGTTCGGTCTATTCAGTTTGGGCAGAAAGGAATCCCTTACCTGAACACCTATGATGGGCGCACCATCCGCTACCCAGATCCCCTCATCAAGGCCAATGACACCATCAAGCTGGACCTAGAGAGCAACAAAATAGTTGACTTCATCAAGTTTGATGTGGGAAATGTGGTCATGGTCACTGGAGGAAGGAACAGAGGCCGAGTCGGAGTAATCAAGAACAGGGAGAAGCATAAGGGAAGCTTTGAGACAATCCACGTTCAAGATGCCACCGGCCATGAGTTTGCCACTCGATTGGGCAATGTGTTCACCATTGGCAAGGGCACCAAGCCGTGGATTTCTCTTCCCAAGGGCAAGGGTATTAAGTTGTCTATCATTGAGGAGGCTAGAAAGAGGCTTGCAGCATCCCAAGCTGCTGCATGAAGTTCATGATTTTTCCTTGAATTCTGGGGTCGGTTATGTTTTGTTATTGCTATAATATAGACTGTTGTTTTCGTAATTTAGTGCACAATTTTGAACAATGCTGGTTTTTACATCTCAATTTTAGCTTTTGTGATATGTATTGACAAAGTAATCTTGAGATTTTCTTTGTTCTGAAAGGCTACGCTCATTCTGAGAAACCTTTTTTTGCCTGTTAGTGACAAGAAAAGTTTCTGTTAATTTTGTTATGTTCGATCAACTATATCTTAGAATCTTTTCTGGTGGTCTGGATTTTCTCATCTTTGGGTTTGTAGCCCTATCCGTGACCCAAGAAAATTATTACTTTATCTGATATTTTATGTAATGAACTCTATTAAAATCCATCATGGATTTAATGATGATACATGTCGTCGGGATATATTGGATAAATTCTTTTATTTTTAAGACAACATTTCCAAAACAGAAGAGAAGTTCAACACTAATCCTTTTGTTTTATTTTTTCTTCTCCCTCGCAACCTATTTAACCAAAGCCTAGATAAAATTGCAAGAAAATAAATTAACTAATTGATTATAAATAAAGTATCTTTAAATCGTTGGTCAGTTGAAAAAAAAATCTTTATTCTTTCTTTTTTTTTTTTTTCTTTTTTCTGATTTGAGTCCCAAATTTTTTTAGGGTCCTCAATTAAGTCCTTTTGGCCATATTTTTATTCATCCTAGATCACGTGATGCGTTAAGAAGGTGACACGCGTCTTGAGACATACTTCCTAGGCACATGATTTCTTTCCTCCCTTTACTGAAGATAAAAACATAAAAGGGACAAATAGATGACATTAAAAAAAAGAAAAAAGAAAAGAAATCAAGACTATAGTTTATTGGATCCTAAAGCCTATCAATATAGTTAGAAGCCATGTTTCTTTCACGTGACATAGGAACTATTGTTATTGTTGCGGGTGAGCTTGGAATCACTATCAATAATAAGTAGATTGAGATTTAAAAGATGGGTTTAATAGATACAATCAGTTGGTCTTTCTTGATTTTTTTTTTAAATTTCCTTTTTTATTGTTTTTTTCCTTCTATTTTTTATGAAGTGAGGAAATAAAGCATGTGTTTGGGAGAGTGTCTCTCCTAAAACATGTGTCGCCTTTTGGATATATTACGTAACGTACAAAATTTAGCTGGAAAGAAGCATTATTCGAGTGAAAAAAAATTAATACATTCGATTGAAAAAAAATTTAAAGTAGGTGTAATTATAACGGAATTTATCCCATTAAGTTTTAGTAGAGAACAAATTCGGTATGATATGGCCATATGGTCCAATGGAAAAGGTTGGGCCTCAATCAGTCCAAGAAAATTATAGGCCCAACAACAATAGCCCGAACCGGTTAAGCTAGGGTTCGACTAATGAATGACCCTAATAATTAATGCAAGAGGGTTTTTGCATCTCTCTCTTTTCTTTTTTCAACTAGGAGCCTGAGAGCCGCAACAGAAGAAGAAAGGCGCAGTTCAGCACAGCTACCTCTCGAGCTTCTTACATTAACAAAAATGGTTAGCTTTTGGTCTTTTAATCTTACATCCTGTTTGTTTCTTTAGTTTTGTTTTTGGATTAACTAGCTTATAGGATTTGATCTAATCTTGCTGACGCTTAAGTGTTGTGTGGTTGATGTTTTGAACAACGCTTACAATAAATAAATAAATAAAAAGAAAACGAAAACTTGGGGTGATTTTTTCTCGTTGGTTTTGATATTGTCGAATTTGAGGGAAATAATTGTTTTGTAGAAAGAAATTGGATTAACTGTTTTGATTTTGTTGGTGAGACCGTGTTTTTCTTTGTTTTGTGTAAAAAAATATTAGTAAAATAATTTATTTTTACGTCTTTATGCCTTTGTTTATTTGTTTTCCTAATTCCTTCTGTGTGTCTTGTTGTTGTTTTAACCTGTGTATGATATCAGTTTTAGATGTTTTTCTTCTTACTCTGCTATAACTGATTTAGATGTTTTTCTTCTTACTCTGCTATAACTGATCTCTTCTTTTATGATGAATTACAGGCTAGAGGGTTGAAGAAACACTTGAAGAGGCTCAATGCTCCTAAACATTGGATGCTTGACAAACTTGGTGGTGCTTTTGTATGTTTGCGATCTCTGACCCTATGCTGCAGTGTCATTTTGTTCCTTGTATTAGCTTCTTTTCCTGGTCTTCTTTGCTGAATGTAAGTAGCTTTACTTTGTGTTTTGTAGGCACCCAAGCCCTCATCTGGACCCCACAAGTCTAGGGAATGCTTGCCTCTGATTCTGATTCTGCGAAACAGGCTGAAGTATGCTTTGACATACCGTGAAGTGATTGCTATTTTGATGCAGAGACATGTCCTTGTTGATGGGAAGGTTAGGACGGATAAAACTTACCCATCTGGTTTCATGGGTATGTGCAATTCTGTCTTTACTCCCACAAAAGTTTTATGTTTTATTTATATATTTATGTGGATCTTCTAGATAGGAGTAGGATTTTGCATTTTCAATGCTTTGGTACTGGTTCTAGATGGTAATTAGGAATTTTTATAGTTACTATCTCTTGCAGAAAGTAATGGATTAACTTGCCGTTATTTTGATTTTTCACATCTCTTGGGAATGATAGTAAGAAATAGAGGCATGCAAGTGATCATGTGTATGATAGGTTATAAGAGCCCTTGTATGCCAGAAGTTAACGCTTGTTTTAAGTGGTCACTATGCGTGTTGGGTTATGAGAGCTCTTGTCTGCCAGCTTTTTATCATACTTGTTTATTATGTGTGATAAGCTGTTAGAGTTTCTGCTCTTTTTTGCTTATATGATCATTTCTTTTTTTCCCTTTTTTCCTTTCTCAAATTCTATAATCTTTATTTGGGCTGCTCACTTTACTTTGCTTTCTGTTACAGATGTTGTGTCAATCCCAAAGACAAATGAGAGCTTCCGTCTCCTCTATGACACCAAAGGCCGCTTCCGGCTCCACTCCCTCAGAGATGATGAGGCCAAGGTTTGTGATACTTTTGGCTATGTGGTTTTGTCGCTTTGATTTGTGATATTTTTGTTTTTCTGGAGCATGCAGTAATTTGATAGAACACTGAATTGTATCTTTGTAATTTCATGTCTTAGATTGGAATCACCATAGGTATTGATTCCATTTGTTGTTTAATGCTTATGCAGTTTAAGCTTTGCAAAGTTCGGTCTATTCAGTTTGGGCAGAAAGGAATCCCTTACCTGAACACCTATGATGGGCGCACCATCCGCTACCCAGATCCCCTCATCAAGGCCAATGACACCATCAAGCTGGACCTAGAGAGCAACAAAATAGTTGACTTCATCAAGTTTGATGTGGGAAATGTGGTCATGGTCACTGGAGGTAGGAACAGAGGCCGAGTTGGAGTAATCAAGAACAGGGAGAAGCATAAGGGAAGCTTTGAGACAATCCACGTTCAAGATGCCACCGGCCATGAGTTTGCCACTCGATTGGGCAATGTGTTCACCATTGGAAAGGGCACCAAGCCGTGGATTTCTCTTCCCAAGGGCAAGGGTATTAAGTTGTCTATCATTGAGGAGGCTAGAAAGAGGCTTGCAGCATCCCAAGCTGCTGCATGAAGTTCCTGATTTTTCCTTGAATTCTGTGGTTAGTTATGTTTTGCTAATGCTATAATGACTATTGTTTTTCGTAATTTAGTGCACAATTTTGAACAATGTCTGTTTTTACATCTCCATTTTAGCTTTTGTGATATTTCTAGACCAAGTAATCATGAGATTTTCATTCTTCTGAAGGTGCGGCACTCATTCTGAGGAATCTTTTTTTGCCTGTTTGTGTGAACGAAAAATTTCTGTTAATTTTATTATGTTCCATCAAATATATCTTGGAAATTTTTCTGGAGGTCTGGATGTTCTATAGGTTTTGTGCCAAGGTGGTGTTCGAAAGTGTTCCTTGTTTTGTTTGTCAATACAAGTGATGTAGTAATACGAGTTTTAGCCTCAGTATCCCTTGGTGTTGCCAGCGTGATGACAAGCTGGTAACCATAGGCATCTTGATTCTCTCGGAAGCTTTCATCCTTTCAGATTGCTGGTGTGTTGTCTTTTGACCCATGTTCATTGTATTTGCTGTGCATGTGGCAGCAGATGAATGTTTGGTAATGAGAGCAAGCTTGACCTACGCCAAACTTGAGGGAAACAAACCCTCAAATGGTGATGTTTCGGACTAGTTTGCAATGTGTTGCACTGACGAAATAAAGAAATTTTTTTTCCCTACAAGAGAACAAGTTTTGTTAGAGGAATAGAGACCACAGAGTTGGAAAAATGTCAATGAAGACAATTCTAGGGACTGCAATGCCAGGATTGGTTGCAAAGGATAATTGCAATAATAGAATAAAATAATATTAAATTATGCATGATTCATACTAATAAAAAAAGCTAATAATTAGTTTTTAAAATAAGAAAGAATAATGAATTCGTTTCTCGAAACTAGAGGGATTAATTTAAAATTTACCCTAATTTCCTAGATGAATATTGTTTCATATCAAAGGCTGCTTATTCATCCACGTTTTAGCTTAGATTGGTCAATTATCATTTGTCTAATTCCTAGGCATTAAACTAAGTGATTTTGACGAGATAAACATCAAGTACTTTTGAGCAGTTGAATCAAGCTTGAGAGTGAAATGAATGCATAAGAATTTGACTAAAAATATTATCATTATTATTTAAAAGAATAAGGAAAAGGTAGTAACCCTTGGAAAAATATAAATACTAGAGACAGACCCTACTGTCTTTACAAATATTGCTTTCTGATGTGTCCGATTCGATTGATTGCTTTTCCTCTATTTAAATTATTAGTAGAGAGAGAGAGAGAGAGAGTAAATTATAAATTAGTCTCTCAGGTTTTACAAAATGAATTAAATAATTTCTCTAGTTTTAATAACTAATTAATTAGTACCTTTCTAGTCAAATTCATGCACTATTTCATTTTATCTTGTGTTATGTTTTGAGGAATAGAAAGTATAAGAAGATAAATAGAAATTATTGAAAAATATGAGAAAAAAATATATTTTTTAGAACAAAATAATATTAATGACCTGCAATTTTGAATTGCATAACTCATTTTTTCTCCTTGAATTATGACGGACAAGTTCATATTGATGGGGAGAATTTTGTGAAATTCATTTCGGCCACCATGGAGGCTGTGTAGGGTGTATACTTGACCTGGATGAGAATCACAGAGTTTTTTCTAGGGTAGCTTGATCTGGGAATTATGAGACTGGACGAAGACCTGTTTTATTTAAAGATTCTTAAATCTGATGTTTGAAGTACAATAACCCGAACACCTGACGAGAATCCATGTTATTTGTGGCACTCATAAAACACACGATATAGGATATGCAGCCATAGAATGCTGGTAGCTTTAAAATCACAAACAACCACAATGTACGATGACCATAATATTTCCAAGAAGATTGATGTTAAGAAACTAGCACACTCCAGCTCTCCTGCCACTGGCAAGCCGCCTCCAGTACAGAGCGATTTCCTCATGTATGTCCCTCGTACTCTTTTTATCAGCCTTCTTACCTTCCATGTTCTCTCGTGTTTTGTCAACAGTTGCCGCAATGTGCGCTGCTGGAACGGCAACGCGGCTAGGAAGTAGGTCTGTTTCCTTCAAAACTTGCTCAATGTGCAAGACAAGCCTCTCCGCCAGGCTCCGGCTGAAGTCTTCCCTGACCACCACACGGAGGACAGCAATGTTTTGGGCATCAGCTGGCATTGTATAGGCCGGAATTATCCACCCGAACCTTCTCAAACTCTCAGCTATTTCAAACACGGTATGCTTGCTACTGTCTTTTAGAGAAAAGGCCACAAGAGGCACCCCAACGTCTTTGGAGACGATGTCAAACCGCCCAGTTTTTTCTAATCCATCTTTCAGCACTCTTGCATTCTCCAAGCAATTCTCAATGATACTTTTGTAACCCTGATACAAAGATTAACATACAATTAGAAAAATGGCACAGAGCATCCCAACATATTTCATAACAAGTTTCTCTAAAACACTCCAAATAGTGAAAAACTGTTGATCCAGACCAGAATCCTTAAAGTGGATTAACTCTGGGAATAAGAAAAAGTCCCCTTTTCTCTGTTCCATGACGATCCATTAAATTTACCTCAAAGCCAAGCCGTATAAACTGATAATATTGAGCGATTATTTGACTCGAACCTGGAAAAAATGTGGAAGAAAAAAGGGGTTAGTTAAAGGAGCAAACTAAAACCATTACAAAACGTGCAAATTAAACTGTTACAATGCTACACACTGATCTAATTCAAGTGGACATCTCACGATTCAAATATTATTTTACAAGGCACTCCGATAGTATAACAATAGAGGACTCCTAGAAATCCACAGACACCTTCCACGTCGATAACAAGAAGGTAAACCAAAGTAGCTTAAAAAGATAACCTTCACTATGTATTACCTTTTGAAAAGTTGAGGGTGAAAGTGGGTTGATCAGATCCAAGGTAGTTGATGTGAAATATTAGCTCATCTGGCAAGTCTTCCTTGGTCCTCCAAACAACCCAACCAACGCCAGCATAAACAAGGCCATATTTGTGACCACTAACATTGATGCTCTTCACCAATGGCAAACGGAAATCCCATTCAAGATCAGGCCAAAGGAAAGGAGCAATGAACCCTCCACTGGCAGCATCAACATGAATCGGCGTATCCCAACCAGTCTCCTTGTTCTTTTTGGTGAGAAGCTCATTAAGAAGTTTCACATCTTCAAACTCTCCAGTAAGTGTTGATCCCAAAATGGCTGCAACACAGATTGTGTTCTCATCCACCATCTCAGCTGCTTTCACCGGGTCCATTACATAATACCCTTCCGTCAGCTTCACCTCCTTCAGTTCAACTTCAAAGTACCTTGCAAATTTCTCCCAGCAAACCTGCACAAAGAAATACAGGGAAAGTTTAGCGAAACTGCTCCAAGTGACCAAATCATCAGGTGGATGTATATAATGGCAGTAAATTCAAGCTATGATAACTCCCTAATTCTCTATCATTGTTGCTTGAAAAGCTGAAAAAAACAAAGCCAAGAAACTATTTGCTTGTAGTTTTGGTCTAATCCAGGCCCCTGCAGGTCCTTGCAACACCTGTTCTTCCATGTTCTGTGTAATTTTGCAGACCATGAATGTTTTCCAGTTTAGGATTTCTTTGACTTAAATTCATTGACGCTAGAGATTACCTCATTCTTATGAAATTGGCAAGCATATACAGCAGACATTAATTCTTACATAAAACACGAGCCCATACAAAAAGATCCTGCTGTACTGAATGAACATTGAAATAGATTGATGCTTTCAGTCTTGGCAAATATATAGAACTACTGTAAAGTTCTTGCTCAAGTGATGTACAACTTGAGTATGTTTCTGTTCTCGTAGCAGCTTCGATTGAATTTGTTCTCTACTCTTAAAATGTGTGATTTATGACTATTGAAGCACCATGAACTAATGATTCAGTAACATCACAATTTTCAATATGCTGAGAAAAAGAATACCAAAATATTGTACTACTGTTCGAAGGTAACAAACAACATGGTACAAGTAGCAACATCCTGACATATATGAATAAAGAGCATACACAGTGTCACATAAGTTCAAAAGCAAATGTATCATTCTTCACAAGAAAAAATGATGGGAAGGATACCAGATTCGCTTCTAAACTAAGATGCATGACTGCCATAATGCAAAACTCACCTGCACATTAGCTCCTGTGACTATGTTGGGCTTATCGTACGGTTTGCCCTCTGCTTTCCTCTTATTCTGCCACTTCCTTTTAAAAGCTAATCCGGCCAGCATTATTGCCTCTGATGATCCCACAGTCCCCACACCAACTGCAGTTTCACTATCCCCAACAGGAGCATTGAACAGGTGGGCTATCATATTTACACATCGATTCTGCATAATCAGAATTAAAATACAAAGCGTAAATGTCATAGTCTTTAAAAATATGATGTCCACTACTACACTTAATTAATAATTAGTTGCTCCTAAATTCATCTTACAATGCAAAATGTGAATAAAAGTCCTTTTGCATTTCGAAGACCAGTCATACTAGTGTGCTAGACACAAGGTAATCTAAAATCATATTCCATAACTCATTACTTCATGCTATGAATATGATACGCTAACAGTACTAAGGTTTTGCTGTGGATGATGAATATCAGCCCTTCTCATAAGTCACATCCTACACCATCTGGAGAAGACAATATTTTTCACATGTTGCAACAATAATGAAATGCATGATTATCTCCAAATTCTTCTTAAATAGTGATCCATTACTATAATAAGAGAATATATAAAACCTGTAGCTCAGTCGTAACAGGATATTCATCCATGTCGACGTAATTCTTGTTAATGGAAGCCATGATGAGATCATTACACTCAGGTTCCATCCATGTTGTTACAAAAGATGCTAAGTTGAGCCTTGGATTTCCATCCAGCATCAGCTCATCACTTATCACCTGGTATGCTGCATCCTTTGGCATTGAATTCGCCGGCATCTTGAACCTGCAGGTTGGCAAAGAACTTCACAATTAGCATTACATATCCACAGCTCAAAGTCATAAAATGAAAGCAGAGACTCTATTGACAAAAACAAGCAAAGTAAAAATTTGTAGTTCAACCATTCCAAATGACAACTAAAATGACAGTCTAGGTCCCAGTGCACAAAAAAATGCTACAAAAGGGTATTAGCATAGACAGTGCTGAATATTAACAAATTAACATCAATTATAATAATTTTTTGAGATGAGGAATATTTATAATAAATACAAAGAACCAATCTTTTAGTTTTTAAATTCCATATAAGATTTATTTATTTATTTATTTATTTTTTGAACACTAGAGATATGATTCTAATAGATATTGAATATGAAGAACATTTTTTTCCTTTTAATTTGAAACCAAATTGAAATATTAAAAGTGAGTGAACAAATTAACCAAATTCCAAATCCATTAGTTTGGATCTGCTTGGCCTGATCTCAAGTTCTAAACACCACTTATCTTATCCAGTGACGAAAAGTAAAATATATCGAGACACTACTAAAAAGGGCATCTCTTTTTTAAATTTCTTAAGTGCCAATGGCAACCAAAGTTGATGTAGCTGTAAAGTTCTCTTTGGTGGATCAAAGACCAAATGTCTGTCCCGTCCACCTCCATGGTTCAAGACTAGTAGAAACAAAGAGAAAAACAGCAAAAACAAGAAAGTCCCTTCATTCCTCCCTCATCTCCTCCTCGTATATATCCATCCAAACCAAATACTGGAATTGCCCAAAACCCAATGAAGGATCGGATGGATGTTTACATGCAGGGAAATGATTTCAACCGTCCATCTATATATTCAAGTTGTTGCTTTAAAAACCGAATGGAAGGCAAGAAACATAGGATATACTAATTAACAGAGAAAAAAACATACCTAGGAAGTGGAGTGCGAACATATCTGGAAGCAAAAGTGGAGTTCAGATTCTCATCAGAATCTACTATAGTAGTAGTGATCACCATGATGACCTTCTTCTTAAATTTTCCAAACTATACAGATATCCTATCCTGTAATATTCAGAATATCAAAGAGAGAAATGAAATGTTACAATATTAATTTATGAGCTATGACAAGCACTTATATTTGGCGACAAGATTGAGTCCTTTGGAAACCGAAGATGAAATAGAGCAAGTAAACAAGGGCCACGTACTCAGAAGAGTGAAAAAGTTTGGATAAATAAATGGCCACCCTATTGGTGACTGCCGACTACAGACCCTCAAATCCTTGCGGTGAGATGCTGTTTTAGAGTAGCTTTTCTTTTACCTTGTTAATTTCTTAGGTGCTACTCATTGCTTGTCTTCGAAGAGGTGGTCATCAGTGTAGTTGTGTGCAAACTTTGATTAGAATACAGGTAAATTCAACTCTGCACGGTGAAATTTTTCTTTTTCATGAATCAATAGTGTCTGGAGGGGAAACGCAATAAAAAAGAGAGATACTTGTAAATTCAACTACAAATTCATTGATTAAAAAAAAAAGGGTTTCTATTCCTAATTTTTTTTTCAAAAAAAAAAAAAAAAAAAACAGACGTGAAAAGGGGCTCTATTTCTTAGTTTCTTTTCTAAAAATACAGATTTGATTACTATTAGATGGATAGGGTGTGATTTTCTTTTCATGATCAATTAATTACTATTTTTTTTACCATATAAATTTTTTGTTTTATCTATATATCTTCGTCACATATTGGAGATATGACTAATTTTATTCAGAATGAAAAAGATAAAATTTAACCTCTTTCAATCTCGCATTGAAAATATGATTAATTATATTAAAAAAAAAAACCATAAGGTTTAACTCCTACCAATAAATGTAATTCCAAAATTCAAATTCTGTATATTAACAGAAAATCTTTTTGAAAATTATCTTGCTTACCACTAAACTAGTTGAAGGTATTTGAAATATGCAATCTATTATTCTGATCAATTTTTTCACTTAAATATTTTTTTTCACTAAAATGCCTCGATTGAAATAGAAAAAAATAATCTAAAGACTTAAAAAATAGAACATATAAGTTTTGTAACTTTTAAGTTTATATATATATATATATATATATATTTTAATACATGACATTTCGATTAAAAAAAAATTATGATCGGAATGACATATTGAATATTTAGATTTTTTTTTTCAGAACTACATAGAATGCAATTAAAAAATTTAGAGACAATTTTTTTTTTTTTTGAGTATTATATAAGGATAGATGTATATAAAGAAAATTGATTTTTTTTTCCCATGAATAATCATATGTCCAAAATCACATATAAAAAAAGGACTTTAATTATCTCAATACATAAAAGCTTCTCTGTCCAAAGCAATTCCATGCTTCAATATTTGGAGAACAAAGAGTGAAAGGTAGCTAGGATATTAGGTTAGAAGTGGATTTGAGCTGAAATGTGTGGACAAAGGAAGATAAGGAGAAGGAAGGCAAGAGTGAAATGGTGGAAATCC
Organism: Dovyalis caffra; assembly: GCA_963924115.1. NCBI lineage: Eukaryota > Viridiplantae > Streptophyta > Magnoliopsida > Malpighiales > Salicaceae > Dovyalis > Dovyalis caffra. The sequence continues at coordinate 426,827 of CAWUPB010000871.1, read as the reverse complement.
AAATATGGATCGATCAAGGGGTCCATAAATCCATTCATTGCCCCCCTCTATCCTTCCTCTTTTGTCAAAGATGATTGACGCCTTGATAGATACCATTATTTTTTGTCATTTGCTTGCCTCTCTATCAGCTGTAAAATAAGTCGCAATTTATTTTAGTTTTTGCAAATTTTCAGCTCCATAGAAAGCTCTTATGGGCAGCACACAATGAAAGGAGAGGAAATAAAAAACTACTTCTACAAAACGATTTGCCTCATACAATACAACTTTTTTCTCTTCCTAATATTTGCAAATAATAGAATATTTTTAGATTAATTTTCATATTAATCGAAACTAAATTTATTATTGTTTAAATAAATAAACATCAGAATATATTTATTTTTTATTGATTATTTTTTTCATAAAATACATATAGTAAAATGATTTAGTAGGAAAAACAAATAGACTTGCAGATGTGGTGTCAAACCAGCAAGTCCACTTTTGTTTTTGGCCTTTCCGCCACCTAATTCAGCCAGCTGGTGTTTTCTTTATGGAAAAAGACGTGGCGACACGAATCATAACACATATCCATCACTCACAAAGGCTGAATTACATTTCCATCCATGAATTTTTATGATTGTGTGATTAGGTCCAGAGAGGACCAAAAAATAAACCTATGCTCTTATTACCCTTTTGCCCTTGCAGTATTGATATATTGACTTAAGTTCACAACATAGATGAGTTATATATAAAATACCCTAGTTCACTTTAATGTATACATTGTAATATTTTTTTTAATAAATATGAAAATAGGCAAATCCAATTACGGATGACAATAGACCAGGTATAAAAAAGGATATCCTCTTTGTATGATCCAATAAATACTTATTAAAAATATTCAATATGTATTGAAGTGAGTAAAGATAAGAAAATACTTACCAACTAATATGATTTAGGATATGAGTACTTAATCTCTACTCTATTAATACCCATTAATTTATTTTTATTTTTTGTTAACCTACATGAATCTAATTGTAAAAACTTTAAAATTTAAGGATCAAAATATTTTTTAAAAAAAGCTTTGAGGACAATAAAACTTATAAATAAATGACCAAAATGCAAAAATAAATAAATAAATTTTAATGACATTTTTTAAAAGAATTATAAGGATTAAAATGAATATTTTGGATAAATTATTTTTAACGAGTGTTAAATGGATAGGTAAATTAATGTGAGTTGAGTATGAGTAAAGATTTATATAGTAATTTCTTAATGGGTAATGGATATGATTTTTTTTTTATGGGTATGATAAAAAATTGAATTAATGAGCAGAGTACCCATCCATTACCATCTTTAAATCCAATAGAAAAAACTATAAGAACTAAATAATCCAATCCAAATATTTTGAATGAAAAAATTTCATGATATTGGTTTTATAACTAACAAAAAGGGTAAATTGAGTCGAATTTTTATTGTTATTCAAGCAATTGAAATGAATGTATGTGATAATGATTTCATATTTGAAAATGAATTTCTCAAGTGGGATGGAAATTAGTTTTTTTTTTATATATAAATGTCACATATATGTATATTTACTTGCTGATAATTTAGAAAAAAAAAAAACATAACAGACAAAGTAAGATTGCTGAGATTATTTCAAGTATTAGATTGATTTAATATTTTAAACATCATTTTGTTTAAGTGTTCTTAATGTTATATAAATAACAGATTTGTATTTGTTGATATTGTGAAGAAGAGTGCAAAGGTTAGAAAGATTATTAATACAAAGAAATAAAAAAATTTATCATATGATATAATAACTAGATGAAACTACAACAAATAGATATTTCTAAAGAATTATTACTGCGAGAAATAACACTTTTTATGGACAATTTCTGAAAGTTTAAGTAAACACATGAGGTATTTTCTTAAACAATATAAATTTTTTTAACAGACACGAGAAAGAATATCAATCTATAGTACTTAAACATAATAGACAATTTTTTTAATAGGTATGATTATTATTAAAAATTGTTTATTTTAGATAATATTGATAAATTGGAAAAAAAAAATTAAGATCAATATGTATTTGGGCATCAAATCCAAAGATTGAAGTGAAATATCAAAAAGTATGCTTCAGTTCTTGATTTCTGTATTCGAATTTTACAGTCGAGGTTGAGAAAAATTTATTGAATTCCACTTAGTACGTTAGATGTAGAGAGTGTGTTCTTAAAATCATCAAACCTGAAATACTCTTTGTGTGGATTTGAATTCTTTCATGTTCTTATAGATAGAAACATGACCGGTTATATTCCAAATCTCATCATTAATTTTGAATTCAATAATTCAAATTAAACGAGAGAAATAAAATATTAAGGGGTTAAGTTATTTTTATTTTTATTATACCTAAATTGTGATAATTCAATTTAAATTTAATAAATATGATAATTATGTTTTCTCAGGAACATAGGAACATGAAAAGATTTCGATCCATGCATGTGTTGTCCATATGACACCTTCCTTCATATGCGTTGAGCTTTCTTTTTCGTTGTTGTTGTGGTTGCTGTTGTTGATGTAAGGTTGGAGCAACAATTGGAAAGGTACCAATCAAGGATTAAGAAAAAGTTATCGCCTCGAAGAAAAAAAAAAAGAAAAAGGAAAAAAGAAGAAGAAAAGCTGAAGTGATTAGGAAGGATGAATAAGGAATCGAGTAAACTTTCCAATATTTTGTCATTTATGTACAATCTACCTGGTTTTTCTTCTCTGAGTTTCCACCCAAATAAAAGGAACTCACAAGTTCATCTTGCTAACCGAGTTTGATTTCAGTTTTTTTCTCCTCAAATTGCTGAGAATGTCTGAAGATGAAGCTGAAGATAAATTATCTATCTTAGCATGCCATGACTAGAACAAGCATTAGGGGCAGCTAAATCCTATTCAGAAACCCAACCAGCAGTGACAAGTGTGCTTCCCAACTGTGAAGAGAGTTTTTCTTTCTAAACTGTCTCAGGTTGAAACTCAAAATTTAGCAGTATCCTTGGGCACATGATTTCTTTCTTGCCGAATCAGGACATTCTAAAGTCCTGCATGTAGCAAAATCCTATTTACTTGACATAGACTTGAAAGTTAAAAGAATGTGCAATCTAAAGCTCTTTTTGCTAGGATCAACATAGTTGCATGTAAACCACCTGTGCTGGATGCAATCTCATTATTGTCAATCCGAGTACAAGATTGAAGTTGTAGTTTCCTCCTTTCCTTTTATCTGTACAAGAATACAAGCATATAGAGTTTTCATGCATCATTATGAAACACAACTTTGGGATTTACAAAGAAAATAAACGAGAAGGAAGCTGAAAAACTGGATTTTCTTCCCTAGAACATTTTTCCTGCACCATCCTTTCTTGGAACAGATTCAGGGACATCCATCCGGCCCCAATTTTCGACCAATGAAGACATCTGGTCTACTTTGTCAAACAACCCAAGGAGACCTCCAGTGTGTATGAAGAGGACCTTTCTCCCTTCCCATTTCTTTGGATTTTCTGCCATGTCTCTCATCATTCCATAGGCAGCTTTCCCACTACAATGATAGCACAATGGAAGTATCAATGAACTTCAGGATATTCACACTACGAACGTGTATTCATGATTAAAGCTAAATTGGAAGGTATGCTTGGTGTTAACTAGTAGTTATATTAACTATTGTTATAGATCCTAACTAAATTTTACTGCTCAAAGCATTCAGCCATGCCAGTTCCTCCTGGTTGGCCTCCAACCATCAATAACGATCCTTCTGAATTCTTACACCCATGGCAGACACAACTAGTCAACATGTCCCTTATTATACTTTTCAGTTATCATAATACAAAAGCAAGACAGCTAGGTTGACCTACAGGGATATTTTTAGAAGCCAAGTGTTAATGCTCCATTTGGTTTGGATGCAAAAGAAGTGACTTGCGGAAAAATTTCATGGAACCATAATAATGTTGCCCTTACTATTTTCTTTTGTTTGATTACAATTTTAAATAAGGATTATAAACAGATGTAACCTAGCATTATTTTCAATCATGATAATGTTGGAATGCATTTGCTCACATTTTAGGATCCCATAATCAATTGCGGGTTGCATGTTAATGGCATTAACGCTGTATCAGAAAAGTACATATTATGAACTTTTGGTAGCTTGGAAGTGGGTGATCTAAAACTGCAAACTCCAATTCCCAATACCTCAACCTTAAGTCTTCAATCACAGGAATAATGCCTCATTGGCAAGGGAAAAGGAACTTCAGATGGCTATTGGTGAGAACGAATTCACATTAAAATTACGTTGGCCTACAAATTTTCCCCATCTTCTTTTCCAGTCCTTAATTTTTTTTTCAGCAGTAAACTATGGCCTAATAAGTTGAAATAAATGCTACTGACAATGAAAAAAGGTCAGTGCCCAAGTATTTTCTTATGGAAGTGGATCATGTGAGGGAAAGTCCTAAAACAGTCACATGGTTCAGCATTTTTGCATGAAGTAGCGACATCCCACTCTCAAATTTGCCTCCTTACAATTGCAAGCCCGAGAGCACCACTTTTTCAATAAACAATTGCCTTTTTTATGTAGTTAAAACACGAGATGATTCCAAACGTAGCAAACACGATGAAGAAAATAGTGACATGCAAAATGGCAAGGACTGTCGATCATATAATAGAATAGCTGTACCATACCTGTAAACTGGATCAAGAACAACTCCTGTAGCTGTAGCAATTTCCTTAACAAATTTAAGCTCGTCGGAGGTATTGATTGCGTAGCCCAGTCCTTTGGCCTGTGAGAAGAAAAAATCAAAGACGGGCATATAATATTTCCTGTTCTAAATTCAGCAAAACAACTAGACACCTTGTGCAGAAACATTATTTATAAGAAAAAAACTACAAGCTTTTAATTTGCCATTGAAAGTTGAAACTTCCGTAAGAGAATAAAACTCACATATAAGTTGTTTTATAAATTGAAGCACATACATTAATTCAATTGCAGATGAAACAATAAAATCAGGAAAAAAGTAGGAAGTAGGAACTAGCACATTTCTTGAAAATTATGAGGTGAAAATATGAAGACAAGGTTAATCAGTGGAGCGCAACTATACAATGGCATGAACAAAATAAACTAAGCAGAACATAAACTTGTGTGAATCCTTTAAAATATATGCAACAACAAAAAGAGCTCTCTACTCACTCCAACACAAACCCAAAAAGTGAAGAAGGAAACAGAAGCAAGGGAAATGATCCCAGTATCAGATGCTACATGCCTATATGTGCATTAATGACACTAACTTTTATCACAGTTTGCCTGATAGATTTATAATATGCTGCACTAAACACAAAACAGAATATGTTCACCACTGTGATGAAGCACTCACATTTTGGATGTTTACAATATCATGCGAGTCAACACCTGCTTCAAGTCCATCAATTAGGTCTTGAACAAAGTTGTGGAAGTAATCAGGATCATCACAAACAGCGAATGCATGAACCTACAAATAAGGGAATATGCAAGCTGAGTTAACTGACATATAAAGGACATAAAATGAGAATTCATTGAGAGGAAGACATACCTTTGCCTTTAATGTTCCCAGCCACGATCCCAATGCCAGACCAGCAATTGTTGCTCCACTAAAAATCAAAAATAAAAAAAAGTCATGTGAGTTTTCTTGAATGGTAAGAAAAGCATAATATGGCACCAATAGTTTCTGGATAAGCATTATGATAGCAGAATATCAACATTAGATGCTGAAAAATGTGTATGTTATTGATCAAACGCCAACACCAAAGGCTTTACTAGTCAAAGCCCACAAGCGAGCAGCATTTAACACAGATTCCACTCTGTAAGGGCAAGTGCAGTAATAAGTAGCAAAATCAAACATCATAATGATCAGACCAGATGCTTGTACTCATACTGTAGAACCATCTCATACTTTTGGCAGATTTTGAGACCTTTCACTAAGAATCTGAAACTCAAATTATTAGCAAATAAAAGAAAACAGTTATAATAATTGTTAGAAGGGTTCTCAACCAATTAAATCTTGGGCTGACAATCTTTAAGCTGAGTTCTCATGTGCCTATACTTCCCCATTATCCACGTAAAGAAATGTCAGTCCAATTACAATTTATAATGAAGATGATAGGGATGCTGGCGATGACTAGTAAGGATTAAAAAATGATAAAGAAAAAGAATGAGGTAAAATGATGACGCAGAGGAAAGCCACTAATGGTGAGAAAAAGTTGCAGTGAAGATATCCAACATGCAGATAGCAGCGAAATTGAGCTCAATTAAGTGGCTTGAAGAGAGTAAAAGTACAGGGACTCATTTGACAATTCTCTAGAAAAAGGAATCACAAAAGTGATAAACAGACAGGTTTAGGTAAATCTAGAACATCCAGGGCTAGGCTATCACATCAAGGTCTGATGCCAGCAGGTTTGAGGATTTTGAATTGGATCATGTTGACAGTGATAAACTTGTTGCCTTGATGGCTCTTATGATGAGAAGCTATAAGGTTACTGATGGTGTGGTATTTAGAAGAGGCTTGATAGAAACAAGGACATAGCAGTCAACTGACTTGAACCATCCACAAAAGTGATATCGTGATTATATCATAGATTGGTTTGCTGAAATAGATGAATGCTATAATGTCTTGGTGATAATTAAGTGAAATGTTTAAAAGGTCTTAAACCATTAAATAGTTTTGGAAATGGTTTTTCCAGAAAAGGTGCCCCTATAATGCCACAGCTTATCTAAATTCCTACAGGAAGCAATAATGGTTCAACAGCAGGGGAAACATTAACTAGCCTCACCATATAATTAGAGGCTAGAAATGTTTAGTGGCTCAAAACATCTCTGATTAAAACTCTTGAATCGAAAATTTTATCCCATATTGCATGCCATGGCTCAGAAATGTATTTACTTTGGACATACACTCCCATACCTTCTTAGAAGCAGTAATAGTAATAGTAATAAAAGAAACTTTCATCTATAGTATAGAGTTTTCATGTGAGAATTAAAATAGGTTAACCTTGCTTTGAGAGGAGAGGAAAGGGGGAAAAAAGAAAGAAAGAAAGGAAAAAGAAAGAGCATGCCATTATCTCCAAAATATTTAACAGATTGAATAGAGCAGAACCTGCCACATGCTGAAACAATATCATCAAATTTTACTTTGCCAGCAGTAGCTTGAACTTGCTGCTCAATTTCTCTGATCGCTTCAATATAACCCCTGAATGAAATTTTTAGAATAAAATAAAATTGTCAATTAGATGCTACAGAAAAGATACACCAGCCAAAACATTGTCTGCCCAAAAAAAAAAAAAAAAACTCAAATTTATAAAAATTGGGAATGGAGTTTAATAATGACATCACAGGTAATTGCTTGCTAAATAGCATTATGTTGCTCATCGTAACGAACTTGTTAAGAAGACAAATAGCTTCTTGCAGAAACAAAGGTGCCAACCAAGTTTGCATAGGAATAGTACAGTCATTCGTTTAAATGAGAGATCATAAAGCAGATGTAGAAATAAATCTAAAACGTTTCACAAGATTAAACACTGATCAGGAGGTTGAGTAAAAGAATTTAGAAAACTTGAAATGGTATTGCAAAGGAGAAGTGCATCTGCTATACAGACTCACCATGTCCCTAAGGAATTTGATCCACCAACAGGAATGACATATGGCTTTCTCCCTTCCTTTACCAACTTTTCTTTTAAGAAACTAGTGAGATTCTGATACCACAGATCAAAAAGAATATACATATTAAACACAGAACCAGCTCCTCCAGTATGTCAATTGAAAGCCACGTTAACAGTCAAAGCATTGGATGAATATCTGACATCAAAATAAATTATCAGCACGACTATTGAGTTCAACTGGCAACTAAGATGTTTATGCATTGCTTTGAATAGAACATCAAAGACAAACTTTATAAAGTTATAGGCAGAGAACCATGTTGTTAGACTGAAATTGCAGCAATGAAAAGATCCATTTTATAAACCGTAAAGAAACTAAAATAAGAGGATCCATGCAAGATGTAATTGTTCTTGCAGAAAAATGGAATCTTATGCATTGTAACTTCCAACAATCATGACCTAGAAACATAGATATACAAGCATGTGTCTCTAAATTAAAAGCTTAAAACACATATAATCTACTCTTTAGAGTCTGTATACTTGAAATATTTGCAGAAAACTAAGTGAGCCAAATCAATGGAAGAAAGTAATACAGGATAGATCTGAGGATGATGGCGAATTGGTGATTGATTTCAAATATGGCTTGCATAAATAATTCTACTGAATAGGCAGTTGTTTTAAAACTCCACAATAGGTTACACAATTACAGAAGCTATATTTTTTTAATTACAATACGTATGCAATTCAAGGTCAAATACTCGCTTCTCTACCTAGATTGATGAGTCCCCACATTTTCTCGTATCCCAAGAATAGCATTTCAATATGCTACATGCACAATAGCAATAGGCTATAAATAAATAAAATCAATAAGCCATCAAAAGATGTATGAAATCATAACAATCACCAATACACATGCATTAAGAATTGTTGGGTTATGAAAACAAACCACACTCCCAATTAGTGCATATTCTTCCTTTGAAATAAGTTGAACATTAGCTCCAACTAATCTCTCCACCAATAGATTTCCAGTCAATCCAGGATCTTTGTCCACAAGAATCTGACAAATACATCAAAACCATTCATCTAATTGACAAAAACATAAAAACAACACATAACAGAACATAGAAATAAAACAAAGATCCAACCTTTGAAGTACGAAGTATAAGGTAGCAATCAAGATTAAGGTACTTAGCAGCAACAGCAGTGGCACGACAATGATTACTTTGGATACCACCAATTGTAATAATGCAGTCAGCACCTTGAGCCACAGCATCAACCATTAAGAACTCCAACTTTCTCACTTTGTTACCACTCATTTGCATCCCAGACAAATCATCTCTCTACATAAACAAATCCATCCACACGCAAAAAACCAAAGAAAGAATCGAAATTTCATGGTGGGATTTCTTGAAATAAGTTGAATTTATCATAGACATAAAAAAAGAAAATTGACCTTTAAATAAACTTCAGTGTTGGCTGGCAAATTGGGAAGGTTCCATCTGTGAATAGGAGTAGGGAGATGACCAAGAGAGAAGTTATGAGAAGGAATTGGATTCAAATCTGAAGCCCATGAAGGTGGTGTATAGGCCTTTTGGCTTAAGAAATCAAATGAACTTCTTGGTTCTTGATTCTTGTTGTCCAAATCCATTATTTGAGAGTGAGAGACAGTGAGTGATGAAGTGAAGTTGCGTTTTTGAGAGAGCAAAAAGGGATTGGTTTTGAAGAACAAGTTATTGTTTTTGTTGTTGATGACTGGAGAAGGAATGAATGAGTAGCTGTAAGAAGAGCAGAAGCACCTATTGCATAGCATTTTATTATATTTTAGTTCACCATCCTCGCAGGTTATTCATCAGAGATTCTTATCATCGTCTGTTGTTTTTTATTCTGTTACTGACTGTAACGGATAAAGAACTAAAAGAGACACTCAAATTTGCAGTTTTATTACGTATAATACTTATAGTTTAATGTATTACAGACAAGTCCCTGAAATGGTGAAATTTTGGCCTAATTCAGCCTTTTGTCTCTGCCTTCTGTGGGGTCATGTTATTTCATTGAAAGAGATCCAACTTCATCGAAGAAATTCAAGAACAACCAATTTTTTTTTGCATGATAACATTATGCCTGTAAAAGTCTACTAATTAACAATTCTTGGGATCAGATTTTCTCACTAGATCCCTCTTATTGCTTCTTTTGATTTGATGGGCTGATGGCTGGAAGAAAATAACAAACAGCACAAATGCACAACACATGCAACCAATGGAACAAGTTATGTTTCAGTCACTATAATTTAATATTTATTTTATTTTGGTTCTTTAGGATTAATTTTTCAATATGAATCTTAAAGTTTTCAAAAATTCCAATGTCACCCTGATAATTCAATAACTGAAATTTAATAGAACCATATTTGTCCAATTATCCAATCTCCATTCTGAGTTCGAAATTCATTATTACACAATAAAGATTGGACAATTTGGATTATATTTGTTTGATTTTCAATACTTTAGAGTTCAAATTAAATGATTTGATACTATAAATTCTAAATTGTAAAATCATAATAGAATGGAGAAAAAATTTACTATTAAACCCTAATTAAAAACAAAAAATCGTTTTAAGCCATTGCAAATGGTCAAGTAGAAGTTTCGGGACCGAAATGCCAAAACAAATAACATGATCCAAATGCCAAAGATGAAGTTGCGTGACCATACTTCATTCAAATTGCATGACAAAACTTAATTTAACCTAAGTTTCCTTTAAAGGTCTCAAATTTCCCTTCAAAATGCTGCTCTTTCACTTTTTGTCTCAAAAACATTTCCGCTGTTTTTGAACAAATTCAAAAACAGTGGAAACTAGAAGAGTAATATGTCAAAATCTCGAGTGCTCTGAAAAAAAGCAATGAACAATTATGAATATATTTATATTTTGTTCAAATGTCCCAAACTTTCCTTCAAATGCTGCTCTTTCACCTTCTGTTTTCTAATACGTTTCCACAGTTTTTGAAACGTTTTTGAAACAAAAAGTGAAGAAGAGCAATATGTCAAATCTCGAGTGCACGAAAAGAAAGTAACGTAACAGTTAAGGGATGCATACTTAATATTGCAGTTTTTCTAACACCTTCATTGTTTTCTTCTGCTGTCTTTTTGGTCTTGAAGGAATTACAACTAGACATTGATTCATCCAAAAATACATCAAATTAATTCCTAAATTAATTTTTTATATATACTTGCGGAAAAAGATTGCAGCAAATAGACTTTCTGGTGCACTGCAATGGATGATAGAATTGTCAGGGTTGGTACAGTTATCAGGAATCACGGCTTTGTCTAATTAACCTTTGCTCCAGATATTTACAAGCATTTTAGCACATCAGAAGTTTTTCTATTTCTATCCATTCCAAAGTTTTGCTACATTACCGATAACACATATTCCAGGGAAAAGGTAATGGTTTTAATAGATACATCTAACTATGGGTGAAAATGTTAATGTCCAAGTCTTCTTCTGATGTCAAAACAGAGCTAGTGTCTCTAGCCAACTTTGTTATAAAAAAAATAAAACAAAAAGATACATCCAACCTACATAAGCATCAAGTAAACTTTTGATGATTGCAGGCTCTGGAAATGGAATCCTCAGTTTCTAACTACTTAAAAGTCGGAAATGACACCCCCAACAGCTAAATGTTCCTTGAAATTCCTTGGTTCGCAATCCACTTACTCTAATCGGGGTCTGAAGCCCTAAACAGACTTTCCAAAGTCCTGCATATAGCAAAATCCTATTTACTTGACATAGACTTGAAAGTTAAAAGAATGTGCAATCTAAAGCTCTTTTTACTAGGATCAACATAGTTGCATGTAAACCACCTGTGCTGGATGCAATCTCATTATTGTCAATCCGAGTACAAGATTGAAGTTGTAGTTTCCTCCTTTCTTTTTATCTGTACAAGAATACAAGCATAGAGTTTTCATGCATCATTATGAAACACAACTTTGGGATTTACCGAGAAAATAAATGAGAAAGGAGCTGAAAAACTGGATTTTCTTCACTAGAACATTTTTCCTGCACCATCCTTTCTTGGAACAGATTCAGGGACATCCATCCGGCCCCAATTTTCGACCAATGAAGACATCTGGTCTACTTTGTCAAACAATCCAAGGAGACCTCCTGTGTGTATGAAGAGGACCTTTCTCCCTTCCCATTTCTTTGGATTTTCTGCCATGTCTTTCATCATTCCATAGGCACCTTTCCCACTACAATGATAGCACAATGGAAGTATCAGTGAACTTCAGGATATTCACACTACGAATGTGTATTCAAGATTAAAGCTAAATTGGAAGCTATGCTCGGTTTTTAACTTGTAGTTATATTAACTATTGTTATAGATCCTCACTAAATTTTACTGCTCAAAACATTCAGCCATGCCAGTTCCTCCTGGTTGGCCTGCAACCATCAAAAACGATCCTTCTGAATTCTTACACCCACTGCGGACACGACTAGTCACCATGTCCCTTATTATACTTTTCAGTTATTATAATACAAAAAGGAAGACAGCTCCGTTGACCTACAGGGATATTTCTAGAAGCAAAGTATTAATGCTCCATTTGGTTTGGATGCAAAAGAAGTGACTTGTGGAGAAATTTCATGGAACCATAATAATGTTGCCCTTACTATTTTCTTTTGTTTGATTACGCCTTTTTATGTCGTTAAAATACGAGATGATTCCAAACATAGCAAACACGATGAAGAAAATAGTGACATGCAAAATGGCAAGGACTGTCGATCATATAATAGAATGGCTGTACCATACCAGTAAACTGGATCAAGAACAACTCCTGTAGCTGTAGCAATTTCCTTAAAAAATTTAAGCTCCTCGGAGGTATTGATTGCATAGCCCAGTCCTTTGGCCTGTGAGAAGAAAAAAATGAACAACAGTTATATGATATTTCCTGTTATAAATTTAGCCAAACAACCAGACACCTTGTGCAGAAACATTATTTATAAGAAAAAAAAACTACAAGCTTTTAGTTTGCCATTGAAATTTGAAACTTCCATAATAGAATAAAACTCACATATAAGTTGTTTTATAAATTGAAGCACATACATTCAATTGCAGATGAAACAATAAATTTCTGGAAAAAGGTAGGAAGTAGGAACTAGCACATTTCTGGAAAATTACGAGGTGAAAATATGAAGAACAGGTTAATCAGTAGAGTAACTATACAATGGCATGCACAAAATAAACTAAGCAGAACATAAACTTGTGTGAATCCTTTAAAATATATGCAACAACAAAAAGAGCTCTCTACTCATTCCAACACCAATCCAAAAAGCGAAGAAGGAAGCAGAAGCAAGGGGAAATAACCCCAGTATCAGATAGATTTATAATATGCTGCACTAAACACAAAACAGAATATGTTCACAACTGTGATGAAGCACTCACATTTTGGATGTTTACAATATCATGCGAGTCAACACCTGCTTCAAGTCCATCAATTAGGTTTTGAACATAGTTGAAGAAGTAATCAGGATCATCACAAACAGCGAATGCATGAACCTACAAATAAGGGAATATGCAAGCCAAGTTAACTGACATATAAAGGACATAAAATGAGAATTCCTAGAGAGGAAGACATACCTTTGCCTTTAATGTTCCCAGCCACGATCCCAATGCCAGACCAGCAGTTGTTGTTCCCCTAAAAATCAATAACAAAAAAAAGTCATTTGATTTTTCTTGAATGGTGAGAAAAGCATAGTATGGCAGCAATAGTTTCTGGATAAGCACTATGCTTGCAGAATAACAACAATAGACGCTGAAAAATGTGTATATTATTGATCAAACGCCAACACCAAAGGCTTTACTAGTCAAAGCCCACAAGTGAACAGCATTTAACACAGATTCCACTCAATAAGGGCAAGTGCAGTAATAAGCACAACATCGAACATCATAATGATCAGGCCAGATGCTTGTACTCATACTGTAAAACCATCTCATACTTTTGGCAGATTTTGAGACCTTTCACTAAGAATCCGAAACTCAAATTATTAGCAAACGAAAGACAACAGTTAAAATAATTGTGAGAAGGGTTCTCAACCAGTTAAATCTTGGGCTGACAATCTTTAAGCCGAGTTCTCATGTGCCTATACTTCCCCTTTATCCACTTAAAGAAATGTCAGTTCAATTACAATTTATAATGAAGATGATAGGGATGCTGGCGATGACTGGTAAGGATTAAAAAAAGAAAAAGAAAAAGAAAAAGAATGAGGTGAAATGAGAACGCAGGGGAAAGCCACTAATGGTGAGAAAAAGGTGCAGTGAAGATATCCAACTTGCAGATAGCAGCGAAATTGAGCTCAATTAAGTGGCTTCAAGAGAGTAGAAGTACAGGGACTCATTTGACAATTATCTAGAAAAAGGAATCACAAAAGTGATGAACAGACAGGTTTCGGTAAATCTAGAACATCCAGGGCTAGGCTACCACATCAAGGTCTGATGCCAGCATGGTTGAGGATTTTGAATTGGATGAACAGCAGGGGAAACATTAACTAGCCTCACCAGATAATTAGAGGCTAGAAATGATTAGTGGCTCAAAATATCTCTGATTAAAACTCTTGAACCGACAATTTTATCCCATATTGCATGCCATGGCTCAGATATTTACTTTGGACGTACACTTCCATACCTTCTTAGAAGTAGCAATAGTAATAGTAATAAAAGAAACATTCATCGATAGTATAGAGTTTTCATGTGAGAATTAAAACAGGTTAACCTTGCTTTGAGAGGAGAGGAAAGAGGGAAAAAAGAAAGAGCATGCCATTATCTCCAAAATATTTAACAGATTGAATAGAGGAGAACCTGCCACATGCTGAAACAATATCATCAGATTTTACTTTGCCAGCAGTAGTTTGAACTTGCTGCTCAATTTCTCTGATTGCTTCAATATAACCCCTGAACGAAATTTTCAGAATAAAATAAAATTGTCGATTAGATGCTTCAGAAAAGATACACCAGCCAAAACAATGTCTGCCAAAAAAAAAAAACTCAAATTTATAAAAATTGGGAATGGAATTTAATAGCATTATGTTGCTCATGGTAACGAACTTGTTAAGAAGACAAATAGTTTCTTGCAGAAACAAAGGTGCCAACCAAGTTTGCATAGGAATAGTACAGTCATTCGTTTAAATGAGAGATCATAAAGCAGATGTAGAAATAAATCTTAAACGTTTGACAAGATTAAACAATGATCAGGAGGTTGGGTAAAAGAATTTAGCGAACTTGAAATGGTATTGCGAAGGAGAAGTGCATCTGCTATACAGACTCATCATGTCCCTAAGGAATTTGATCCACCAACAGGAATGACATATGGCTTTCTCCCTTCCTTTAGCAACTTTTCTTTTAAGAAACTAGTGAGATTCTGATGCCACAGATCAAAAAGAATATACAAATTAGACAGAGAATCAGCTCCTCCAGTATGCCAAAAGAAATTATCAGAGAAATTAACTATTGAGTTCAACTGGCAACTAAGATGTTTATGCATTGCTTTGAATAGAATATCAAAGACAAACTTTCTAAAGTTACAGGCAGAGAACCATGTTGTTAGAATGAAATTGCAGCGATGAAAAGATCCATTTAATAAACCGTAAAGAAACTAAAATTAGAAGATCCATGCAAGATGTAATTGTTCTTGCAGAAAAATGGAATCTTATGCATTGTAACTTCCGACAATCATGAACTAGAAACATAGATATACAAGCATTTACAATTTACTATCAAACTAAACCGTCTGAGCTAAAGGACCAATGATTTACTGTTCATTTAAACCACTGTTCCACCGGAGCTTGGGCTTTTTTTTGTTTTTAATTTTTAAGTTATTTCATTTGGTCCCTAAAAAGTTAAAATAAAAATTTTAATCCCTGGACTAATGCATCACAAATGCCTTTTCTTTTCTTTTCTTATAGTTTCTTTCTTTGCTTTTTTCTGTTAATTTATGTTTTTTTTTATTTGATTGAATATTAAATTTTGAAAAATTAATTTTTCTTTTACTTTTTTCATCAATTTATGTTCTTTTTTTTTTAAATATGGTGTTAAAATTTTAAAAAATTAATCGTAACTTTTTTCTACATAAACTAATGATTATATATATATTTATATTTTAAAATTAACATATATTTTAGCTTATATTACTCTTATTATTTAAATTTTATTCTTTGAATTTATCATTTTTTATAAAAATTCTCAACCGATTATTATTTTTTATATAAAATTTTATTTACTGATATTATATAATTTATTTTTCTTTATATTTGAATTTTAGAATAAAATTTTAGAACATGATTTTAAAAAAAATGGTATAATATATATCATGAATTTTTAGAATTTTTAAATTATAGTTGCATATGCATAAATATATAATTATTTCATTCTAAAAATTTCAAAGTGTATTTCAAATAATTTGTCTCAATTCACTAGGTATGGTCAATACATATAAAAAAATTATTGAATCTTTGATTTTATAAAAAATTAATTATATATCTTTCAATATAATACAAATTATTTACTATAAATATTTTTTTAACATTATAAAACCAATTTATTTGGAATGAAATAATTAAAATTATTTTTTAAAGGAACCAACCAATTATTCAAATACTGTATTTTTTTGCTAATTTTATTGATTATTTTATACATAAATATATATAAATCAAATGCATATACTTGGAAAAAAATTAATCTTCTCACCAACATTAAATAAGAATAAAAATTTTATTTTTTTATTGGTTAATTTTTATGCAAATCTATACATTCATTGTAACTTTATTTTTTGAATACATTCTTATAAAAAATATATAATTTTAAAGTATTTGTTTTTGAATTCTTAATTAATATTTTAGGTTTAAATTATTGTAAGCTTTTATTTAAGAATTACTGAATAACGAAGAATAAATCATGTTTTTTTAGCATAAATTTTATGAAAAACACACAAAAAATAGTAATAATTAAATAAAAAGTTAATGAAAAAATTATAACATTTTGAAATGATTTTGCTCTATTTACATGTAGCGTTAAGCGGATAATTTCAAAAATTAATCTTCTTATCAGCATTAAATAAGAATTTTTATTTATTAATTAATTTTTGTAAAAATCTATTCATTAATTGTAACTTTTTTTTAATACAATATTGTGAAAATTATATTTTTAAATTTTTTTTTCAATTCTTAATTAATAATTTTATTTAAAATTATTATAATTTTTAATTTTAAAATCAATCCATAAAGAAAAATGATTTATGTTTTTTAAATAGAAAATTTATAAAAAAATAAAAAAAAACTAATTAAAAAATATTATAATTAAAAAAAATTTAAAATTTAAAATAATTTTATTATATCGGATCCGTAGCATAGCGCGGGAACCAACTAGTGTATCTCTAAAGTAAAAGTTTAAAACACATATAATATACTCTTTATAATCTGTATACTTGAGTTCCACAACTCAAATATTTGCAGAAAACAAAGTGAGCCAAATAATTAAATGGAAGAAAGTAAGGTCCGAGGATGATGGCGAGTTGGTGATTGATTTCAAATAATTCTACTTAATAGGCAGTTGTTTTAAAACTCCACAATAGTTTACACAATTACAGAAGCTATATTTTTTTATTACAATAGCAATAGGCAAAAAAATAAAAAATAAAATCATTAAGGCATCAAAAGGTGTCTGAAATCATAACAATCACCAATACACATGCATTAAGAATTGTTGGGTTATGAAAACAAACCACACTCCCAATTAGTTCATATTTTTCTTTTGAAATAAGTTGAACATTAGCTCCAACTAATCTCTCCACCAGTAGATTTCCAGTCAATCCAGGATCTTTGTCCACAAGAACCTGAAAAATACATCAAAACCATTCATCTAATTGACAAAAACATAAAAACAACACATAACAGAACATAGAAACAAAACAAAGATCCAACCTTTGAAGTACGAAGTATAAGGTAGCAATCAAGATTAAGGTAATTAGCAGCAACAGCAGTGGCACGGCAATGGTTACTTTGGATACCACCAACTGTAATAATGCAGTCAGCACCTTGAGCCACAGCATCAGCCATTAAGAACTCCAACTTTCTCACTTTGTTACCACTCATTTGCATCCCAGACAAATCATCTCTCTACACAAACAAATCCATCCACGCCCAAAAAAACAAAGAAAGAATCAAAATTTCATGGTGGGATTTCTTGAAATAAGTTGAATTTATCATAGACATAAAAAAAAAAAAAAAAAAAAGCGTTGACCTTTATATAAACTTCAGTGTTGGTTGGCAGGTTGGGAAGGTTCCATTTGTGAATAGGAGTAGGGAGGTGACCAAGAGAGAAGGTATGAGAAGGAATGGGTTTCAAATCCGAAGCCCATGAAGGTGGTGTATAGGCCTTTTTGGCTTAAGAAATCAAATGAGCTTCTTGGTTCTTGATTCTTGTTGTCCAAATCCATTATCTGAGAGTGAAAGACAGGGAGTGATGAAGTGAAGTTGCGTTTTTGAGAGAACAAAAAGAGATTGGTTTTGAAGAACAAGCTATTGTTTTTGTTGTTGATGGCTGGAGGATGAGTGAGTGAGTTGTTGTAAGAAGAGCAGAAGAGACAATCCAGGTTATTCGTCAGATTCTTGTCATTGCCTGTTCTTTTTTATTCTGTCATTGATTGTAACGGATAAAGAACAAAAAGAGACACTCAAATTTGGAGCTTTATTACGTATAAGTACTTATATTTTAATAACTTACATATAAGTCCCTGAAATGGTGATATTTTAGCCTAATTCAACCTTTTGTCTCTGCCTTCTGAGGGGACCTGTTATTTCATTGTAAGAGAACCAACTTCATCGAAGAAATTGAAGAACAATCAACTTTTTTTGGATGATAACGTTATGCCTGTAAAAGTCTACTAGTTCACAATTCTTGGGATCAGATTTTCTATCTTGCTTCATTTGATTTGATGGGCTGATATCTGGAATAAAATATCAAACAGCACAAATGCACAACACAGGCATCCAATGGAAAAAGTTATGTTTCAGTCACTATAATTTAACATTTATTTTATTTTGGTTCTTTTAGTATTAAGTTTTCAATATGAACGTTAATGGTCAAAGATGAAGTTGCGGGACCCAAATGCCAAAACAAATAACATGAACCAAATGGTCAAAGGTCTCAAATTTCCCTTCAAAATGCTGCTCTTTCACTTTTTGTCTCAAAAACATTTCCGCAGTTTTTGAACAAATTCAGAAACTGTGGAAACTAGAAGAGTAATATGTCAAAATCTCGAGTGCTCTGAAAAAAAGCAATGAACAATTATGAATATATTTATATTTTGTTCAAATTTTCCTTCAAATGCTGCTCTTTCACCTTCTGTTTTCTAATACGTTTCCACAGTTTTTGAAACGTTTTTGAAACAAAAAGTGAAGAAGAGCAATATGTCAAATCTCGAGTGCACGAAAAGAAAGTAACGTAACAGTTAAGGGATGCATGCTTATATTGCTGTTTTTCTAACACCTTCATTGTTTTTTTCTGCTGTCTTTTTGGTCTTGAAGGAATTACACCTAGACATTGATTCATCCAAAAATACATCAAATTAAATTAGGAATATATATATATATATACTTGCGGAAAAAGATTGCAGCAAATAGACTTTCTGATGCACTGCAATGGATGATAAAATTGTCAGGGTTGGTACAGTTATCAGGAAGCACAGCTTTGTCTAATTAACCTTTGCTCCTGATATTTACAAGCATTTGAGCACATCAGAAGTTTTTCTATTTCTATCCATTCCAAAGCTTAAGCTGTCGTTTAATTATTTCATTTTCTTGGGATTTTAGCGCGAGAAAAAAAAGAGAGAGAGAGAGAGAGAAAAAGGCCTTCCACAGATTTCTTTGGAAGAATTGATCAAAAAGACATAGATGCCAGCAGGCTTGCTATACTTACTGACTGGCTCTTAGAATTGCTTTACTTATATCTATTGCATTACATATTTTCAATCTCCCAACTAGCTAGATTTGAAGAAGGATGAATTTTTATAATCATCTTTAGATTGGAAGATAAGGTTCTAGATTACAAATATCTTTTTCGGCAGACTATTGGCTATCTTTTTACCTTTTCCATGTTCAATTTGTAATTCAAAATGAAAGAAAAAAAAATCTCAACCAACCAAGAGTTCATCACGAAGCTCCCATCTCATACAGGGTAAACATAGAAGTTAAAAAATCAAGGTGTCCGGTTTAGGACAATTACAAGAGGCTCTGAAGATTACAAGGAAACAAAAAATAGAACTCTTTAATCTTGTATTATTTTGGTATCTTCCGTGTGTATCATCTAAAATACAGAGTCAACCCCCTTAGTTTTCCTCAACATGATATCCTTGGCTTCGTTAATCTTTGAAGCAAGATAATGGCTCCCTCCAGCATCAGGGTGATTTGCTACCATCACTCTCCTATGAGCCTCCTTGATCTTCTCCATCACAGCACTCTCTCTGAAACAAAGAGGAGGAAACGCACACATAATTTGCAACTGAATTGGAAAAAAACATCGAAAGATAAAACAAGATATCAACAACTTCAATGTATGTAGCGATGCACAGAGAGAACCAATAATTCAAAAAGGGGAGAAGTTCCCCCAAACCATCCATCTGGCCAAAGATATTTTTTAATCAATTGATTTTCACGCCTTTAATATGTTTAAAGCAATCTGCATGCTATTGTTTACTGAATCCGGAAAATATGAATTGGGAATATGTCACAAGTTTTGCTGGGAAACCCAACCCGACAAGTTGAACGTTCGAGCAAGCACATTACCACTGACCTACTAGAATAAGTCGAAAATTCAAATGTAAAACCAATTCGCTAGTAAACCCAGAAAGCATCCAACTCAAAATAGATATCAGGCTTGGATACGGACTATTTACCTCACTCCAAGGATTAAAGCTGCTTCTCTCCTGGTCATCATCTGCTCAAAGCCACCATTGTAAAATCTTCGAACACGCGGACCTACAGGCCGAGCTTTGAATGCTTGCCATGCTCCAATTAAAAATCTTCCACTCCAGGCAGCAGCTGCCACAGTAGCACCTAACACTAGAGGAGATTCCTGACAAAGGGAAACAAATTATGCAGGTGGACACTCATCTGAGTTATGAACCTACTAAAATATGGAAGAAGTAATGAATGACGATAGTTACTGCTAAATCAGCCTGCTAGCCATTATTGGTTATAGACTGTTTACAAATTAAATACAGCCTCTGCCCAAATAAAATATTGAATAATCAGATTTTTAGCAAATATATTGCATTGAAGAAAGCTTATAATCTAAAGACCTCAACCATCCAATTTAGTATCCTTTCTTTCTATCTTCTCATTCTATTACTTTCTCACATAGGCATCCTTGTGTGTGGCCAACAACGAAGAATGCTGAGTAATGAGATTGCTGCACTATGTCTATTCAACAACAACATAGTGGTCAAACTTACCACATAAACATGGTGAAAAATAAAATAGATTCGGCATGCATATGAGAGCTATAATGAATAAATTTGTCTTCGCATGCCAAGAAAGATGGGACTTCTCAACGGCCATTCTAATATAACTGAAAATGAGGTTCAACTAGCATAACAATATCAATGATCCATCATTCAATCAACTTCTGGAAAGTAAATGCAGATGTATGCGTTTATTGGAACATATTCAACCAATATTGGGTGAAAAGCAAAGCAAAATAACCTGTTCAAGAATCCTTGAAAGATCAAATCTTTAGAAGTTACATGCTTTGCAAAAACCTCAAAATTTTTGTTGAGTTCTCAGCACAATTCATGAGAACGGAGTAATCTGAAACCAACTCCACAGCTTACAGAGAGCCAACAGTGAAAAGCCTACTTCTGCAAGATGACACCTTAATCACATTTTCTACCTTTCATGTATGCTTCTCATCTCTAATTAGAATCATGTTTTTAAATCTTCTGCACCCAGGTTTATACTGTTAATTTATTTACCAGCTTCATCTTTCATTGTATAAAGGCTAATCTTTGAAATCCATGACCCCAAATGCCATCATTCTTTCACTCATCAAACAACCCAATTGGGTTGCACTATTTGCAAATTACATTCAAATCTCAAGTCTCAACCCCAGGAAAAAGTTTCACTGCGTTGCATATGTTCAACTAATAGCAAGAATATTCTGTCTAAAATTAAATATTGTAGGCTTGCAACCATAATGATGCATCTGGATGATTACACCCTCTAAATTATAGAAGTAGTTATTATCCTTCAACTGCTTGATCATTAGTTATTATCCTTCAACTGCTTGATCATTACACCATGTTTCTTAGAATAAGATTAAAAAAAGGTTTCAACTTCTAGAACCCACAGTGAAAAATATCAAGACAAAAGCTTGTGAAATGCCCAATTACTTGTTTAATGGTGAAAATAAATGCAACCCATTTGGCAAAAACGTCAAAAGAACCAAACTTTTTTTAAAAAAAATAGTCACTGAACAGGAAAGAAAAGAAAGGAGAAGGAGAACGATTGCTTGGAATCCTTACCATTATTATTATATATTGTAACAGAACTCTGCTATGTTTAGAAAGAACGTAATGATCTTAAAAATCAGCACCAAAAATCTGCAATCAGCAAAACAAAATTGAATTAAAATCGAACTAAGCAAAAAAATATACAACATTCTTATTCTTATAACTACTAAAGAAAAATCAACTACCGAATGAATCTTCTTCAATTCTAATTCAAAACCCAAAAACAAAACCAAAAAGAAAAGAGAAACTAGCCTTTTTTAGCAGCTGGTTAAGCTTGACGCTTCAGAAGAAGTAAAAATGGCACTGTATATACAAGAAAAAAAATAGAGTAATAGTCTAGCAAAATTAAAAGTTCAAAACTTTTTTGTTTTTCTGTTGCTGGAGATTTTATTATTTCATATGATGCCCTGTTAAACTTGGGCAACAAGACAGGAACACGAGAAAAACACGGCAACCGCCTCTGAATTTCGAGCCAGCGGTTTTTTTTTTTTTTTTTTTTTTCCCACAAGGTTCTATAGAAAACCGTAGGACAAAAAATGAGCTCAAAAACTGTGGGCTCTAGTTCTAGAGGCTTTCTTGTTGTCTTACCCAAATCGGATTTCGCAAGTCCATGATCATACACTTTTTTTTATTATTATTATATCTTATTTAAAATGTTTCTATAATTAAAAATTATTTTATTTTTATTTTTAATTAAAATTAAGTTTATAAAAAATTATTCAAATAAAATTAAAAAAATATTTTTGAAAAGTACGAAAGATGCTGGTTTAATAATTAATGACTTTTTTAATTTGTATTAAAAATCAAAATGGACAAACTTTTGTAACCAAGGTAGTAAATAAAAAGAATAAATTATAAATTACTCTCTTTATTTTAAAAAACAGATTAATTATTCTTTTTTGTTTTAAAATTTAATTATTTATTTTTTAAACTTGCATTTACCACGTCTAATTTAATATTATTTTATTTCATAAAATGTCATATTTTTTAATCAATGTTTTTATATTTTAAAAAAAATTAAAAAATAAGTTATAAAAAAATTAAAAATATATAAAAACTAAATAATTAATTTTTGAAATAAATGGGACTACATAATTCATTTTTCAAAACTAAAGAAACTAATTTATAATTTAATATAGATGGAAAAAAAAAATAAGGATAAGAACTAAGAGGTGTCACATGCTAATATTGTCTACGGTTTTGCTACAGATAATGAAAAAAGATATTGAATTCTTCACGAATGGAAATAGATATAGTGGTGAAGATAATAATTTTGTTAAAAATTTGATCATTTAATTCATGAGGGTAGGTGTTACTTTTTTGTTATAAAAATATTCGTTGTGTGAATATTTATCATATTATCTCAAGAAATAAAGGGAAAGAAAAAGAAATCATTATTGGAATAGTTTTTTAAAAATACTCATTTAGAGAGAAAAAAAAATAATGTACTTGATTTCATTTGTGGTTATAATTAGATTTAGATTTTGTGGGTGATATGTTTTGTCTCAAGGAAAGGAAAAAAAAGAGTAAATTATTCTTCCATCCCTCTGTTTTCAGCACAATTATAATTAGTCCTTTATTTTTTAAAAACTTATAATTATATCCTCCATTTCAATTCTCTTTTTGTAACTTAGTTTTATTTGGCAGTGCACTGTTAATTTATCATTTTTATTTAGTAAAAAAAATATCTATAAAAATTTTATTTTTTGATATTTTAAACTGAAAATTTCAACATGCTAATAGAAATCCAATCTATTTTCAAAAGTTTTTGAGATTAGAAAATATTTTTATTTTTTCTTAAACGTTGAATATTTACAAAAATCTGTAAAAAAAAATAAAAAAATAATTTATAATGATCTCGATTTTTTTTTTTGAGAGTCCTAAAAATATATATACATTTATATGCTTATTTTGCTTATTTTTAGTATGATTCACGAAATATTTACATAATCGAATGCATAACACCTTACTAAAGTTTAAATATTTTGAGAATCGTACTAAAAATAAAGAGATAAGTGCATATGATTTTTTTAGAACCTTCAAATTTTTTTCAGATCATTCCAAATTATAGAGATAGAGATTTTTTTTAATATATAAAAAAAGTGGCACATGAGGATGAATGTGAAGAATTAATTATGAAGCATCTAAATATTTTGCTTCAAAAATTCTTGTTAGATATCAAAATGCAAAATCATGCAGGCAATCAACGTCTTCGTGCATTTATTCTCGTAATTCTTTTTTTTTTTAATTATAAAAAAAATCTACCATTTATTGCCACTCTAAATCTAGATCAAATCCTGCACATAAAAAGAGAAACCATCAAAGTATTTTGTCCTTCAGGTTTATTATAGAAGAAGATAAATGGTTTTTGTTAATTGCTTTTGATTGGGGTACTATTGATTAAAAATTAATATTTGGAGGATACATATTTACTAAAAAACTAAAGAAAAACGTTTGATTACTATAGCGTTACTATTTAAAACACTCGTACATTCTCTCACATTTCATTATTCACCCTCTCACAGTTCACGAGTACGTTTCATTATTCATAATCATTTTTTTACACTTTGGTCCTTAATATTTTCAAACGCATATTTCGATTAACATATTCATTTACTCATCCATTTTGCTTCCTGAATGGAGAGAGAAGGCTGAGAGGAAGAGAAAGACGAGAGAGAGAAAGATCGTCGGCCAAACTCATTTAGGCTTCTCTCGTCGGCGAAAACCCACTAGATTTTTTTATCTTTGAGAAATGAGTTTGCCCATAATGGTTTCAAGCCATTAAACAATTAGAAGATGTAGATTGGAGCCAAAAAGGAGAAAAAATCAGATTTGATTTTGTATTTTTCTTTATTTTTGTGTGTATTAAAATAATTTTTAAGGTTTTAGAGGTGTTTATTGGCTTTATTTCAATCATTTAGAAGTGTTTGGGAAAAAAAATGATGCCGGAATTCAATTTCTAAGGATCTAAAAATTGACCCTAGATTTTTCGACGACCTCGGGTTCGTCGGAAGTTGCAATTTTTTTTTTCTTTACGAGCAAGGCACAGTGCGGGGGCTCGCCCGCACGGGCCAACCACGCCTAGCCTCCACACTTTCTTCTTCTTGTTTTTTTTTTCTAATAATAATGTGCAACTTGGTTGCACAAGCCAACTAGGCGCTTCTCTCTCCCCCTATATATATATATATATATATATTTTTTTTTTTCTTTTTACTTTTTTAAATGAGTTTTTAATTTTTTTTAACATATATATACACGGAGAGAGAGAGAGTACATATCCAATTATATTAATTTTATTGTTTAAATTTATTTTTTTAATTATTTATTTCTTATTAAAATTCACATCAAGTTAATTTTTTTATGATTTTATTTGTTAATAAATTTAGTTTTTAATATATGAATTTTGCATTAAAATTTTAGAATGTCAATTTTTATTTTTTAAAATATATTATTATAATTTACACAATAAATTCTTCTTGTGCTTTTTAAATGAGTTTTTTATTTTTTAAAATATATTGTTATAATTTATAAATTATCGAGTGAGTGAGAGAGTGAGAGAGAGAGTGAGAGAGAGTTAAAAGTAGGTTTTAGATAGTTTGACTCATATTTTTTTAAATTAATAATCGCTTAAAAGAATTTACAAGTTTTGTTTGCATTTTTATATATATTTATTTAGAATTTATCGAAATTAATTTTATTATAGTTTTTATTTTGATATGTTGACTTCAATATGTTTCATACAATTTAGGTGTTATATGTGTGTGTGTGTGTCATTAATTTTGTTAGAAATTAATCATATATCTACACAAATGATACCAATTATTATTATTTTTTTTAACATTTTAAAATTATTTTTTTAATAAAATAAGTTAGATAATTTTTAAAAGAGTCTGCTTCATTATTTAAATACAAATTTTCATGTTAATATTATTAAATATTTTATTAATAAATAAATAAATATATATATATATATATATATATATATATATATATATATATATATATATATAAATCAAACGATTTTGCTCAATATATAGATTTTATTTACATCAATCACTAGAAATAAAACTTCGATCACGCTATATCATACGAATAGTTAATTTTACGTATGCAACGGTTGTTTTATCGCACCATGGCGCGAGTATCTTATAATTTTCTTTTTTCATTCTCAGATTTTAATTATATTGTGATTTGGTCACATTTTATTTTAGTGTTTTTTCATAATTATTTTTATTATTTCAAATTTGCTACTTTAATTTATCATTTTTCTTTTAAATTCTCATCCAATTACTTTAAACTTATATGTCCTAAAATTTTATATACAATTTTTTTTAAAAACAATTTTAAAATTTAATTGTATTGTGATTTAGCCCATTTGTTTTAATTTTTTTAATTATTTAATTATTTAACATTTATAACTTTAATTTGTGATTTTTTTTCAAATTCTCATCCAATTAATTTAAAATTACATCTAATGATAGTTTTCATTTATTTTAAAATTATTCATTCTTTTCTCATCCAATTAATTTAAAATTATATGGTCCTCAATTTTTTTATACAATATTTTTTTTATTTCAAAATTTAACTGTATTGTAATTTGATACCATTTAATTTTAGTGTTTTTTGTTGATTATTTTTATTATTTAAAATTTACTGTTTTAATTTGTCATTTGTAAAACATTCTCATCTATTTAATTTCAAATTATATTAAAATATTTAAAATATTTTTTCACCTTTGATTTTATATATTTTTATACATTCACACCATAAAACAGACTATCAAATTAAAATGATTTTTCAAAATAATTTTATATATTTTATCCTACCTACAGCGTAGCGCAGGTAAAAAACTAGTAGAAACTAGATTAAAATCTCTTAGGTAATAGGGGGATTAATTTGTAATTTTGATGACAACATTATCACGGCTTGAAGTTGGCTTTTGCAGTTTCAAACTATTAGTAGTACCAACTAGTCACTTGTCCACGTATTACTATGGATCCGATAGAATAAAATAATTTTTAAATTTTTAAATCATAAGTTTTTATTTAATTATTTTTTTAATATTTTCATAAATTTTATGCTTAAAAAAAGCATAAATCATTCTTCTTTATGTATTAATTTTAAAATAAATAATTATAATAATTTTAACTAAAACATTAATCAAGAATTAAAAAAAATTAAAACATATTTTTCATAATATTATATTTCAAAAAATAAAGTTATAACTAATGGTAAGACTTTTATAAAAATCAACAAATGAAAAAAAATCTTATTTAATATTGATAAGAAGATTTAATTTTTGAAATTATCCTCTGAACGTCATGGCGAGATAAAACATAATCATTGTGAAATTTTATAGTTTTTTTCATTAATTTTTTATTTAATTATTAATATTTTTTTTCTGAAAATTTCTGCTTTAAAAAAAATAAATTATTCTTCTTTATTCGGGGATTTTTAAATAAAAATTATAATAATTTAAACCTAAAATATTAATTAAGAATTCAAAAACAAATACTTTGAAAATATTTATTTTTTTATAAGAGTGTATCTCAAAAAATAAAGTTACAATTAATATGTAGACTTGCATAAAAATTAACTAATGAAAAAATAAAATTTTATTCGTATTTAATGTTGGTGAGAAGATTGTTTTTTTAAAGTATATGCATTTGATCTTTATATATTGATTTACAAAATAATCAATAAAATTAGTATAAAAAAATATATTTGAATAATTAGTTGGTTTCTTTAAAAAATTATTTTAATTATTTAATTTCAAAAAAATTGGTTCTATAATGTTAAAAAAATATTCATAGTAAGTAATTTGCATTATGTTGGAAGATGTATAGTTAATTTTTAATAAAAACAATGATTCAATAGTTTTTTTTTTATACATTTTGATCATACTTAGTGAACTGAAATAAATTATTTAAAATGCACTTTTAACCTCTTAGAATAAAATTAGTTAGATACCTATGTCACGTTGCGCTCGGACAACCATTATAGACGCGAGGTTAACGATTCGTATGATGTGATGCGCGTAAAAGTTTTGTATCCGAAGATTAATGTAAATCGAATCTATATATTAAATCAACTTGTTTGATTTATATATATTTATTAGCAAAATAATTTATAATATTAATATAAAAATTTGTATTTGAATAATTAAAAGGTTCTTTCAAAACATTAATTAAATTATTTTATTTAAAAATACAGATTTTAGAACATAAACAAAATAAATAACAAATAATTGATATTATGTGTGTATATATAATTAATTTCTAACAAAACTATATATATATATATATATATATCGTACTTAGCAAATTCAAAGTATATAGAATAAATAAATAAAATATAAAAAACCCACTGCAATCGCATAAAATATATCGAAGTGAATAGATTTAAATAAAAACTATTATAAAATTAGTTTTGATAAATTCTGATTATATATATAACCAAATAAAACCTATGAATTTTTTAAACTAATTGTTATTTTTAAAAAACAATTAAGTCAAATTATCTAAAACACACTATTAGCTATCTCTCTCATCATACTTTATACATGTAATAACGCTACTCTCATTTAAAAATCATAAAAATAATCAATCGAATGAATTATAATAATATATTTTAAAAAATAAAACAATCACATTCTTAATTTTTATTTCAAAATCAATATATAAATAACCAAAGTTATTGAAAAATAAAATTATATAAAAAAATAAAAAAATTAACTTTATGAGAATTCTAATAAGAAACAAATAATTGAAGAAATAAATTTTAAACTATAAAAATAATATAGTCAAATATATATGTTCATACTAAAATCTTAGAAAATATCGTATATATTCTATCACCATCAAACTTACATAAAATTAAAAAAAATATATATTTTTTAATATTTTCACACTTAATTTCATGATAAAAAATAAAAAAATATATTATTGACGGAAAAAAAGAAAAGAAAGGCAAACACTCGGTTGGGACTCGCTTGTGCGAGCTCGTGCTTTTCCAATAGCCCAACTTTGAAAAAAAAAAAAAAACTACAATAAACGGACGAGTAGGCTCGTGAGCCGGCCTAGGCTAGCCTAATCCTGCTTCTCTAGTTAAGGGTTGTTTGTCGGCCCTTGAAAAAAGAAAAGAAATTATACGAGTAAATGAACAATAAAAACCCAAGTTCTTTTATTTTTTTCAGTAAAACATACACACACACACACTTAAAGAATGAAATTTAAATAGTTGGTATTGTTTGTGTAGATGCATAGTTGATTTCTAATATATTATATATATATATATATATATACAACTATCATTTAAAAATTCTAAGAAATTCATGATAGATATTATACCAATTTATTTTTTGAAAAAGAAAAAAAATCATGTTTTAAAATTTTATTCTAAAATTCAAACATAGAGAAAAATAAATTATATTTATTAGTAAATAAAATTTTATATAAAAAATATTAATTGAATGAGAATTTTCATAAAAAACGATACATTCAAATAATTAAATTTAAATAATAAGAGTAATATACGTTGAAGTATATGTTAATTTATATATATATAGACACACACACACACACACACACATTCAAATAAAGAAATTTAAATAGTTGGTATTGTGTGTATAGACGCATAGTTGATTTCTAATATATATATGCAACTATCATTTAAAAATTCTAAGAAATTCATGATATATATTCTACCAATTTATTTTTTAAAAAAGAAAAAAAATCATGTTTTAAAATTTTATTCTAAAATTCAAACATAGAGAAAAATAAGTTATATTTATTAGTAAATAAAATTTTATATAAAAAATATTAATTGGATGAGAATTTTCATAAAAAAATGATAAATTCTAAGAATGAAATTTAAATAAAAAGAGTAATATATGTTAAAGTATATGTTAATTTTAATACACATACACACACATTCAAAGAATGAAATTTAAATAATTGTTATTGTGTGTGTAGATGCATAGTTAATTTCTAATAAAATCAATGACTTCAATATTATTATTTTTTATACATCATGACCATATTCAATGAGTGATGATGTATACCATAAATTAAAAAATATTTTAAAAAATTAAATTATGAAATATATATTGAAGTTAATAGAGTACAATAAAAAATAAAAAATTAATTTTGATAAAATTTGATTATATAAAGAATAAGAAAATAAAATACATATATTCTATTTTTAAAATTTGATTATATAAGAATTAAGCAAATAAAAAAGGTATAAACAAAGCTTATTCGAATCCATGCATAGAGAAAATAAATCATATGTATTAATAAATAAAACTATATAAAAATAAGAATAAAAATTAACTTGATGTGAATTTTTATAATAAATCGAAAAAATCAATTTTAAACAATAAAAGTAGTATATATTTATTCTAAAATCTAAAAATATATCGTATATATTATATAATCATCAGTTTGTATGAAAAACAATAACGATTGATTTTTCAAAATTTTAACAATTATTTAAAAAAAACATAAATTGATGTAAAAAATCAAGGAAAAAACCAAAAAAAAAAAAAAAACATGTATAATGCATCAATTCGGGGTTTAAAATTTTATTTTAAAATTCTAAGGACCAAATTGAAATAATTTAAAAATTATTAAAAAACTGAGTGAATAGTGCTTTGTAAGGGGATGAATAGTGAGAATCAATAATCAAACACCCTTGTATAATCGTCAATTTATGTAGAAAAAAATAACGATTTATTTTTCAAAATTTTAACATTTATTTAAATAAAGAAAGAAAATAAATTGATAGAAAAAATCAAAGGAAAAAACCAAAAATAAAAAAAGCATATTTACTGCATCAATTAAAGATTTAAAATTCTAGGACAAAAAATGAAACAATTTAAAAATTATATATATAAAAAAAAACCCTAAGTGAATACTGTTTTGTTAGTTATATGGTAAAGTAATCTCTTCACATCTACCAAAAGAAATCCATTAATTACTGTATTTGTTTATACTTTGGGTAGAAGATGATCAAATTAACCTTTTAGATTTACGAAGATATGATGGTCAAATTAATCTTACGTAATGGTCAGGTGGACATTATTATCTAACCAGTAATATTCATGTATTTTTCAAGAAAGAGAAAGGTAAACCCTCGCAGGGTGCAAGCTTCACCAAGACGAGGTTATTCCTTATTAAAAGAGTCAACTAAAAATAAACTTTTCTGAAGTAGACAGGGAAGATGTTGGATGATAGAAGGAAACGAATCAGAAGCAACGTCGAGGGTTCCATCATGCCCTGGTTTAGGTCTGTTGACTAAAAAGATTAAATCATCAAAGTCTCTCGTCCTTCATGTTTATTATATAAGAAGATAAAATGATTTTTGTTAATTGCTTTTGATTGGGGTACTATTGATTAAAAATTAATATTTTAAGGATACATATTATTAAGAAAAAAAATAAGAAAAACTAAAAGAATTAGAGTTGTTTCTATTCATTTACTATTGCTTCACATGCATAATGCCCATTCATTGTGACTAACGTACCCTGTTTCAGACATTTCTTGGATCTCAGCCGTCCATCAAATGCATTCTTTTTTTGCAGTCATCCGATATGCCAATTTGGCATTTTTTTTTTAATTTCTTTTCTCTTAGAGGTGGAGTTGTTTCTATCTCTTTTCTCAAATTGGATCTATAAGTAATTATTATATATGTCATTAATTACTCTTTGTGTTTTATAAAATTTCTCGTAGAGTTATTACTTAACTTATTTTATGTCACTATAAAAGAAACTAAAAACCCATTCGTTTCACCTTTAATTTCTACCTTATTACTCAACGGACTTATGAAAATCCATACTTGCCCTAATGGATTCTTCTTTTAATTTTCTTTTCTTTATTCTTTTTCATCATTTACTTTTCTTTGCACATGGAGCATTGTAAAAAAGACTAAACAAAAACATAAGTTTACTATTCATTATACTATTTCAAATATTATTCATTTAGGTATACATGCACTATTTATCCATATTTACATGTACTATTTCTTTTACTATGTAATGGTGTTTTTATAGTTTTTAAATATTTTAAAGACATTTATTATGAAAATTTCGTAACATTACACTTCGGTCTTTCTTTTTTAAATATTATTTTTTAATCCACAAATATTTTTTTATTTGATTTTGGTCTTGCTTTTTTTGTTTTATTTTGGTCACTTTAGTCCTTACTTTTTTTCTTCGATTTTTTAATTAAAAATTTTAAGGCAAAAAGATGTTTAGAAAAAAGAAATTTATAAAATGATTTTTTCAGGTAATAAAGTGGACAAAGATAAATAAATAATTTTTTTCGATAAAAAATTTATGAAAATATAAAAAATAATTAGTCAAATATGAATTTTTGATTAAAAAATAATAAAATTGATGAATTTTTATTCAGTTTTGATTTGATATTTTTTGATAGACGTATAATATAACAAGTGACATTAAAATGAAATGATTTTTTAAAAATAATTTTATGTATTTTGTCTAACACGCAGCCTAACATTGGTAAAAAAAACTAGTAGAAACTAGGTTAAAATCTCTTAGATAGTAGGGGGATTAATTTGTAATTTTGATGACAACATTAAAGGCTCGAGGTTGGCTTTTGCAGTTTGAAACTATTATTAGTACTAATCTCTTCACATCTGCCAAACGAAAACCATGAATTACTGTGTTTGTTTATACTTAAGGTAGAAGATGATCAAATTAACCTTTTAGATATACTAAGTTATGATGGCCAAATCAATCTTACGTAATGGTGGGTGGACATTATTATCTAACCAGTAATATTCATGAATTTTTCAACTAAGAGAAAGATAAACCCTCCCAGGGTACAAGCTTGACCATGAGAACATGGGACCATCCAATGCTAATAGCAATGTGAAAGGTTTTTGTTTTTTGGAAGAGTCAACAAAAATGAAGTTTTTTCTTTTTTTTTTTTTAGCAGACAGGGAAGTTGTTGGATGACAGAAGGAAAAGAATCAGAAGGGTAAAATGGCAATGTCAAGTTGGGAAAGTGCATTAAAATCTTGCAAATTGTATTTAACAAAGCCAGTCAATTGGCCAAAACTTCCCCTTCTGTCCTTGGCATGAGACGATACCAACGACTGACTTTTCAAAGTCTTTCACTCTCTATCTTCAAAGCTCGTGGCACTCTCTCCTTCTTTCCTTTTGTACCGCTCTATAGAAGCTTTGATTGCTTTGCTAATTGCTAGGTGATGCAGTTTGGAAATTTGTAGAGTTGGGTTTTCTTTGCTTCGAGTTGCAGCAGGTTTGTCTCTTTTTTGAACCTTCTTTTTTTCTTCCTGCTTTTGTCTACTTATTCTTAATTGGGGTTCAGCAACTTAGCTTAAAAGTTACTTCCCTTTGTTGTTCGTGAATGACTCTGTATCAATGTTGTTGAATTTGTTCCTTTGAAGTCAAATTGGGTGTTCTTGTTCTTGTTACGAGCTGTCTTATCAATATGCACCAATGTGAAAAGCTAGCTACTAAATTTGTGAATTGTTATGCTTTGCCGAGTAATGCCATCTTGAACTAGGTCTTTGAGTTTTGAGCTTACAACTCCTCTGGGTTTTCTCTAATGGGTAAGAATTATAGACGCCCTGCTGAAGTCCTTATGACTAATGATCTTTTCCACTATAGAGAATCAGGTATCTATGTAAACTGCTTGGTGAAGTCTGGATTTAAGAAATAATTAGCTGCTGAGTATCGTTAGGATTGTCGCTAGGTTGATTCAAGATTGAGTGAGAGAGTCGTATATTGAGATTAAAATGGCTTGTTCAGAACTCATTTGTGGAAAAGAAATAATCATTGAATGGCTCGAGCTGGAAAGATGTTAACCACTCTAGGAACTTTGCAGTATAGAAATTAATATCTCAACTGCACAGGAAAATTTTAAGTATGCTGAAGATAGATTGCTTGTTGGTAGAAATCAATAAAAAGTGCCTACACTTGCATTAAGAAATAGATTCTGTTGGCAGTTTTTGATATTTCAATCGCTAGTAGCTAGAACCATTGCACTTGAGTACTACTACGTTGCTTAATTGTAAACTTTTGATCTTGAATTCAGTGAGCTGAACTGTTCTTCATTAAAGGTTATAACCACAGGAACTAAAATTAACTAGAATTTTTCTGTTCTAATGTATTTGGCTTGAATGAGCGGTTTTTATGTATTCATCGAATCATTACTAGCATTAAAGCAAGTGATGTTTCACACACATTTCTTATTTTTCTTCTCCCAGCTTTTGGGTTCCTGTTCTTGTTAATCAAAATAGTTAGTGCAATTCTTCCTTGATTTTTTGTTCTGTAATTGGACTTGCATTTATGTGCATTGAATATCGACTTCATTTTCTGTTCTTTTTGCAGGCAATATAATAAGAAATGGCTGACCATGACAAAGATTATATACCAATGCTGTCAGACACACATCCAAAGTCAGTGGATGAAAATGCAGATTCTCGATTTCGGCCATTTCTTTCCAGGACTCAGAGTGCATCAATTTCTATTCCTGTGGATTCCACAGAGTCCTATGGTTCTGAAACCAACCTTGTTGGCTTTACTGGTCCACTGCGTAGTGACAGAAAAGCTCCACTGGTACAGATGAGTGGTCCATTATATATCAACCGTAACACTGAAAACCTGTTTCTGGTAAATCATGGTGTAACAGCTCGGAAAAAGGTGGAACCCAAGCCAGAAAGATATCCATCTTGCAATGGAATGGATCAGAATGACTGGGATGACAAGTACACTGCTACAAATGCCCATTTAATGAGGTCTGGGCAATTAGGGATGTGCAATGATCCTTACTGCACAACATGTCCATCTTATTACCATCCAAGAGCTTCACAGCAAAGACATGCAAAAACTTCTAGTATATTTGATTCCAAGGTATTCTTTTGTTCTAATAGAAAAAACCTTATAGCTTCTGGAATATCTGTCATGTTATCCTGGATTTTTACTGCTACTTCTTGTTGCATTCAATTATACGAACAGGGGGAACCAGTTTCTATTTGGATTTAGGATTTAGACTTCAGCTCTAAATGGCTATTTTGTTATAAATATTTTTACTTGGGTACT
This sequence comes from Dovyalis caffra, assembly GCA_963924115.1. Lineage (NCBI taxonomy): Eukaryota > Viridiplantae > Streptophyta > Magnoliopsida > Malpighiales > Salicaceae > Dovyalis > Dovyalis caffra. The sequence goes on along the minus strand of CAWUPB010000871.1, from coordinate 391,568 downwards.
TTGGTTGGATAATTCTATCATATAACTAGGATTTTCCCCATCACTAGTTTGGTTTCACAATGACCTCTGTTTTTATCAACATTGCCAGTATAGCTCATCATTTGACTGTCATCTCTTTATAACTTAGTTGCAGTTGAGAATCAACATTGCTGATTGCTCACTTTTTGAGAGTTGAACACCCCAGCAGTATTTTTCATGGAATTTACTACTTTAACAATGGGATACTGAAACATTTAAATTAATTTCATTACTTCACTTGCTGGCTTTATGTCTAGAAGAGGATTTTTTTTGTGAATATTTTACCATGTTTGTCCAATATGACTGGAATTGTTTGCTAATCTTGGTAGTATTGAACCCAAAATCCAGAATACTTTTGTTACTGAAAAAAGGCTAGTTCTTGAAAGTGATGAGTAGTTGTTTGGTTGGATAAGGCAAAAAAACTTGTAAATGGCTTTTCATTTCATTGACATGCTATCTCAAATTGGTCGTACTTTGTGAAAAGATGAGATCTTGTGAATTCATGATGTGATAAATCTCACAAGTCAAAATACAAGTTGTGATTATGGTGATTGGTCTGGGTTCTTGAGGCTGTTCCTGTTGGTGATAATAGAGCGGCAGCGGTGGAATGGGATTATGATTATTGTTTTGATGCTTTCATGGAGGAAAAGGTGGTGTAGTTTTGGCAGTACTGCAGCAGTGTGTGGGTGGCGGTAATAGAGGTTGTACAGATCCAATGCGGGGTATTGGTGATATTCGTTATGGTTGAAAGGTGTTATATGTCATCTGACTTTGTGTCTCAGTTTCCTCTTTTGAGCCATCTTGTGTTTTACTTGAGCCAATCAAAAAAGGAAAATGTTATACTAAGGAGTCTGATTTAGTGTGTATAGTTAGGTATTGGTTGTAGGAGTACTGTAGGTGTATTTATTTGAGGGTGGTGGCTTTTATGGGCTCTGGTTGCATGTGCTCTCTAGGCACTGAACTTCATAACTGTTGATGGACCTAGTAATGATGATTCGCTTTGAATGTAGTTTGTTGGTTAGGTAGTTGTGGTTTTGAGTTTCGTATTCTCTTTTTGGTATTGGGATTGGAATAATTTTGTCAAGAAACCATCTCACCCAAAAGCTTAAGCTATTAGATGAGGTCCAAGATATGATCTATATTATTCTCTAACACATCTCTTCATGTGAAAGTCCTTTAGGCTTGAAACTTGCATAAGCCCACACTTTCTTGTGCTTAATTAATTAGAAGAGAAATTGGAGGTAGTAGGATTCGAACTAGTGACCGTTTGGTTATCAAGGCTTTGATACCATGTCTAGAAACTATCTCACCCAAAAGCTTAAGCTATTAGGTGAGGTCCCAGGATATGATTTATAGTATTCTCTAACAATTTTATCTTTCTGCTCATTGTAAATTCACTTGTTTGCGTTATTCTGTCGATAAAGCCAATTGTTATGGAACCATTTAAATTCTTGTGTTCTTTGGAATGCTCACTTTCATTAATTCATTTGCAAAACTTTCACTTTCAATGAGTTAAAGTCTTCTATGGCATAAATCATAAAAGCTCAAGGTTTGATCTTTAACCCTCTGTTGGTTGGTTTTGAGGACTATGACATGATGGAGGGAGAATTGTGGTTCATGATGGAGAGAAAAAGAAAAACCAGTTAAATTTTTGGGTTTTTAGAGTTCATGATTTATGATATTTTTGAGGACCTAATATGATAGCTAATTAAGAGAATAGGTTCATTTGTTTTGAAGATTACGACAGCTCATATGCATATGGTGAAGATGATGGCTTGATGCATTGACAAAATTTGATCATTGGTTTGATGTCTGAAGTTCCTAATTTGATTAGTTTTTTCAATTAGTAAAGTTCCTATGCCATTGTTAACTTGGGAAACTAGGCAAACCAATTTTTACTTCAAGTATGTTTGTAAAGACTTTATAGAAGGGGTTGGTTGGCTTCAAACCAGATTAAGAAGCTGTGGTAACTAATTGTATTGGAATGTGTAATATCATAAATACTAGTAGAAATTGAATCCCTTTCTGTTATTTTATATAAAATTCCATAATGTTTTCCTTGTGGGAGAATGCATTGTTGAGAGAAGTTGTGCACTCTTTACTGTCATTTTTTCTTAGTTACATGGGCTTCAATAAAACTATCTTCCTGCAAAAGCTACATCCAACTGCATGTGAGTTGTATCATTTCTAATTTTACAAGTACAAAACAATATTCAGTATCCTGTGAGTGGCTTATATTCTCATTTGTAATATTACAGTCTGTCAAACCATTGCTAGATCATAGTTTTATTTTCTAATTATTGTCACCGTTTCTTAATTATTACCAACTGTAATAATTTTCTGTACCTACTTCCATCTGTTCATGAAACTTTCTGTTTGTGCTTCTTGCAGTTTCATAGTGTTCTCTATGGAGATGCTAAAGGTTGGGCAAGGAGATTCAATAATGCTATAAACTCATGTATTCCTGGAGTTATGAATCCTCATGCTAAAGTTGTTCAGAAGTGGAACAAATTTTTTGTCATTTCTTGCTTGGTGGCGATTTTCGTGGACCCCTTGTTTTTCATCTTGCTGTCAGTGCAACATGTATGGTTAATTTGTTTACAGTTCCAGAACTTATATTTCGAGGATCATTAAAATTGTAAAAGTTTGCAGATTGTGCACTTACATACAGCTCAGTAATCATGCTTTTAGTAATTTTTAAGCAGGTTTGTGCAGCATATAATGCAGAGATTTTTTTTTCTATTTTTCTTTTCCTGCAAGGATATGAGGTTTTTTTTTCACATCCTATTTAAGTTAGTATTCAGATTCCATATGTTAGGGTTTTTGATTTGCTGTGTTCTAATCATGGATATTCTGTTGCTGAGAGGGTCCAGGATGAGGTCTTTGGCTGTTTGTCATTTTGTGTGGATATATAGCACTTCCAGATTCCACACATGACTTTTTGGAAAATACTCTCATACTAATGCTCAAAGTTGCTGTTATTGTTTGGACTGTTTATCTGTTTTTGGTTTCAATGCTCTGTTACGTAGGCACTGTATATAATATTCTCCTCTGTTTATTACTTTAGGTTGTATTATTTTGGGATTTACATGATTTTCTTTTTTGGTTGCAGGAAAACAAGTGCATTGTTATTGATTGGGCAATGACTAAAGCAGTTGTGGTTTTTAGGTGCTTGACTGATGCCATTTACTTACTGAACATGCTTCTTCAGGTACACAGGCCCTTAAATTAATTTGTGTTTGTTTCTTTCTTTCTGGATGTTTTTAGACATTTGATCTCTATTAGAACCGAAAGCTATCTTGTTATTCACAAGTAACTCAGAGGTCACTTATTGTTGGCTTTATAGTAACTTCATCCATACACTCAACCTAAGTAACACACCACTTAACATAGTAAAAGCTAAAAGGATCAGGTGAAATTTTAGAAGAACACCTTTTTTCTATGATCTATGATCTATGATCATGACACATGATGCTAAAACCTAAAGGTGAAGGAAGCCCGTATGGGCTTATACAACGACCGAATGATGAAAAAGCTCCTAATGAAAACTGACGAGCTTGTAGTTGTTTTCTTCTAATTAGTTTGGTATGATTGTCAAACTCCAATGCCTTCCTCTTAAGCTATTCCAAAGTCCAGCTTTGAGCTATAACAATTAATCCATCAATATTCTCTTCATTTATTTTCTGCAGTTTAGGTTAGCTTATGTAGCTCCCGAATCTAGAGTGGTTGGTGCTGGAGAGTTAGTTGACCATCCAAAGAAAATTGCTAAGCACTATCTACGAGGATGGTTTTTAATTGACTTATTCGTGGTATTACCACTCCCACAGGTATTTTTTTTTCTTGCATGGTAACTATCCATCTTCTGAAATTTGCTTATAAATCAACATGTTGCATCTATATTCCTATGCTTGAGTAATTAGTTATCTAATTATCAAGTTCTGAACCTAGCTGAGGATGCGGAAACTAATTAGATGTCATTGTGTGATTTGGATTATGGCAAGCATGAGGAAGTCACTGGGCTTTATGCCCAAGTTAGTTTAAGGAAGTCCGAGTCTGATTGCATGATATGGGGAGGATAAATAATGTCCACAATTGGAAATCAAGTCTTGCAAGAACCTGAAAATGGTGTAGATAATGAATCACCAAAAGTGAAGTGTCGAGTGCTGCAGCCTGTAATATGTAATGAGCAATGCTACAACAGCGACTATTGAACACTCTCCTAATGTCACCGTTGGTCAAGATATGTATCTCAGGTGCTATATATGGAGATTTGCGTCTATCTTGCCTAGAATGAGATTTGGAGAGCATCTGGACAATCACTTTCATATATGGAGATGTGCGTCTATCTTGCCTAGAATGAGATTTGGAGAGCATCTGGACAATCACTTTCAAAGTGACTACCCTTAGTGTTACTCAATGTGTATTTGCATCCCTGGTAAAGAAAAAAAAAGCATGAAATATTTAACTTTCCCCAAAAGATCAAATCAGGATAAATAAATTAATGAATTTAACATGAATGGAAGGCAATATGATTGTGCGGAATGGAACAAAAGGATCAATATTGCCAAGCCCAACTAGTTTGGGATCAAGGCTTGGTTGTTGTTGTTGTAATGTGAATGGAAGGCAATTACTTTGAAATGATGGTTTACGTTATTGATAAACTGCAAGGGTGTGAGTAGAACTAGAAAAACTTTAATGTGATTATTTTAGGAAAACCTCCCTAATCAAATGGCAATTAACAAGAAAAAAAAATTAACAAATTCATGTGAAGAGAGCTTCTTAAGTTGGACTCATCTCTATTAAAGGAACCATTCTGCCTTTGAAGCAGTACATCATACAGAGGCCAAAAGTCCTATCTCGCCTCATTTGCTTTGAATTGAAAGGAAAAGATCCTTAAAAGTCCTCCATTCCCTTTACCAAACAACAACAAACATAGGATACCTCCAAAGAAACATACAATCCTTTTGTTTCCCAGCTCCCAAGTCCCACCCAATCCATCAAAGCCTAAGGTTTTTTTGGCGGGCCTTGCTTTACAAGTACAGTTGACTAGAGTGACTGGCTGGAGTTAGGAGCTGGAGGTAGCGGAAGTTTTAACTATTCTGAATTTCTTGTCACCTATTCTGAAATTGGAATAATTTGTGATTGCTTGTATAATTGTGCATGGAATGTACTCTGTAATCTTCTAGTACTTGGTTAATTGTGTGTAATATAAATTTGTAATCGTTCTAGTATTTGGTTAATCGTGTCTAATATAAATTTAAACCTGCATCTGACACCATATTCTTGGTAATCATGTGCAGATCATTGTATTATTACTCCTACCAAAAGGATTGGATTCCTCTGGAGCAAACTATGCCAAGAATCTTTTACGGGCAGTTATTCTTGTTCAGTACATTCCAAGGTTGTTTAGGTTTATTCCTCTTCTCATTGGCCAGTCTCCAAATGGCTTCATATTTGAGACCGCTTTGGCAAACTTCTTCATAAATCTTTTCACCTTTGTGTTGTCTGGCCATATCATTGGGTCGTGTTGGTATCTCTTTGGGTTGCAGGTGAGTAGAAGTCATTATGTGCTTAAATATGCTGGTAGAGCTTTATTTCTTTTAACATTTTTCTTACCCTTCGAATATCCTAAAGCTTTTATAGACTTTGTTACTATTCTGGATTTCAGTATCTAGAAATATATAACAGTGGCTGAAATGTTAATGATAATTTTTTTCATTATTTCTCATCCTCTCCTATTCAAGAAGTGCAGTCATAATTCATCCTCGAATTTGTCACGTCTGAAGCAATTAAATATTGTATCATTCTGCTTTCCATTTGAATTATAATATAATGAAATCATAATTATTTTCATATGAAGTATAGTAACTAGTTTCAAATCAAGACCTGAGCATCATTCTTCTAAGTTTCTCTTGTTGATGTCATTGCTCGGATTTCAAGTTCTTTTCTTACAATGATTTTAAGACTTGTTTCATACATTTTCTAGGTTGTATCTCTACTCAGCTGCATATATCCCTCCCATATAGCAGCCTGCTTCAATACGTAATTCTTGTAATGACTGAATTTCTTAGAATTCGAACACTGAAGTTTTAATTCTTAAGCAATATTTGTGCAATTGAAGTCAATAAATCAAACTCCTAGTTATTTTTCGGTTTACTTGTATCGCACTGTATTTATCTTCTTACATTATCTTGGCATGGTTTGGTTGCTTTCTTCTTATGTTATCCCGACATGGTTTGTTTTCTTTCTTTGGCATATTGCTTGCTTTCTCCTTTTGGTCAATTAAGCGAATTCTAAAACTAGTTTCACAGTACGATGCATTAGTGGTGGTACTCAAACAATTCTCCTACTCTTTCAACAGAGGGTTAATGAATGTCTTCGTAATGCCTGCCGTGATTCTGCTTATCAAAATGACTGCAAGAAGTTTATAGATTGTGGATACGGGGATGCTGTTGCTGTTAAAGAACATGGCTCCAATCCGAACTGGTATAGCTGGAAAGAAAATGATAATGCCAGTGCTTGTTTTACATTGGATGGTTTTTCTTATGGAATCTATATCCAAGCAGTCAATCTCACCAGGGAAAGTACCATCACCAGATACACATATTCATTATTTTGGGGATTCCAGGTATGCGATCAATGGTATATTATTTACACCATTCTTAACTTTTCTTCTATCTATTATAAATTAACTGGAAATTTGATCTAAAGTAAGGACTAAGGAATATGAAACTTATCACTTAAAGGTGTGAACTTGCAACTTAAAGTGTGTTTTCCAAGATGGTATTGTTACTAAAATTATTGTCTTTTATCATCATGCTTTTATTCTTAGGTAATATCTTCTTCATTGTCCATCTTCTTTTGTATGATGGGTAATTGATCGCTTTAGTGCACTTATTCTCAGACCTAATCTAACAGCATCTCCTTTTTAGTCGGTGGGTGTTGCCTAAGTTACAATACATGGTCCATTTTAATCCTGTTTATCCTAAAACCCCTGATTTCTTAGAGTAATTCTTCATAACCCTTATATTTTATGCCATGTACTTGCTTGATCTTAAGCAGTTATTGTATATTTTTCCAATCATTATAATTATGTCTATATTGGTGTGAAATATAAAACTGTCTATATTTCTTGTTGAAATAATCTTATACTTTTTATTATGTGAAGCAAATCAGTACTCTTGCTGGAAACCAAATACCAAGCTATTTTATTTGGGAAGTCCTCTATACCATGGCAATCATTGGACTTGGCCTCTTGCTCTTTGCTTTTCTAATAGGAAATATGCAGAACTTTCTTCAGGCTCTTGGTAGGAGGTATAACTTATTATTAAAATTTTCTTCTCAAATATCATGCGAAAGCCCTTGCCTGGGATGCAATTTTTTCTTTTTGTTAAATGTTTGTTGGTGAAAACCTTATTCTTTTGTATCCATTTCAATAATGTTCGTATTTGAGAGCATGGATGGCCTAGCCATCTAGGTGAGAGTGTGTATGTGAAGTGGTGCTTCTAGTGAGGAAGAAATTTATAGCCCAAGCTTGGCTAGGTTGTAATCACAGGTCAAGGTTTAAAGATATTTTTCATTACTTTCTTATTAAAACTCTTTCATGGGTTTTAGATACATTTTATGCAGTCATGGTTCATGGCCTTTTTTTTTTTAAGATAACCTGAGGTTGGGCGATTAACCAATACCAAAATAACTCCACCTTGCTTGAACTCTTACTCTCAATAAAGAAATCTTCTGATGCAAAGGTCCAAAATATTAACAAGAGACTTTTTTGAATTATATAACCAATGAAAACAAATGAAAGTCTGTTTAGATAATCTTGAGAGTGCATGGTATGGCTCCTGCTTAAATTTTCATTACGTATGTGATTGGCTCAGTATCATCATGATAGAATCCTATTTTTATAGAGAATTGTTAAATTTAACTTAGTTTCCAGTATTTTGGTTTTACATCCATGATATGCTTAATGAAACTCATAGTATGTTATCACCTTCTTTATCAACATATAGCTGTCTTATATAGACTTCTTCTGAATTGTTTTTATGATCCCCTCATTAACTGTTATAATAGTTACCATAAGTCAAGTTGTAGGATGGAGGAAAAATGGATAGAATTACTGCAAACTTGGACACATTTATAGTACGTATTGTTGTTCATGCCTAATGCCATAAAAGTCAACTTTGATATGTTGATTGATCTCTATGGGCTTGATAACAAATATAGTCATCGGTACTTGTAGTTCTTTACATTGTTTTCTCAGTATCTTATTCTAGCAAGCTGCTCTTTTGGTGTCACATCACATCAAGTTCAGTTGTTGAGCTTACACCAATTGGGTACTTGAAACAGTTAATCTTGATGATATGTGAGTTCAATATTACTTGTTTTTTTTTTTAATTTAAATCTCCAAAGATGGAAGTGATATATGAGAAATGAGATGCAAGTCTACTGTGATTGCTTCCTTGAGAAGAAATTGTTGTAAACCTGTATGTCACTTTCCATATGGTGCTATTACAATGCAGTTCATATTAACCAATTAGTTTTCTATTCCTAATTTGTTATTTGCGAGTAGGCTAGAATGTCATCTGTTTGACTAATCATTACTTAGTAACTGTTTATTGGTCTCCCTTCTAGGAGGTCAGAAATGTCACTAAGGAGACGTGATGTTGAGCAGTGGATGAAACATCGGCGCTTGCCACAAGAACTAAGAAGGTTTGCCATTAATTTTTTTTAAAAATTATTATCTCTCTCTCTCTATCTTTCTTTCTTTCCTTCTTTCATTTTTTTCCCCTCTTTTGTTAAACCTCTCTCTCTCTCTCTCTCCATCACACACATACACACTTCAATCATATGTTATTTGACATGAAGGATTTAGTGTTGAAATGTAATGTAATTCCACACGGTTTCAAGGCTGTACTGTTCGAAGTACACAATGAGTGGAACTCTGTCATTGAATTCCTTTATGTAGTGCTACCAAACTCAATTAAAAAACACTTGTTATCTCCATCAAATGTTACTAAAATGATATGGGATTTATGGAATTTATTCTCTTGGATCATTTTGCAGTGTAATATTCTTTCCTTACGACTTGCCTGTTGCTATTGTCTTTTACTATTTCTATGCATTTCTATCGATAATATTCCCCTTTGTTGTGGCGCATTTGTAATGATTTACTTCTATGTATGATTGCATTCCTTGGCATATAGTTCATGGATCCAATAACTATTGAAACTGCTCTCATGTAGGAGAGTGCTAGAAGCTGAACGGTATCATTGGGCTGCTACTAGAGGTGTGAATGAAGAAATGCTTTTGGAGAATTTGCCTGAAGACCTCCAGAGGGATATAAGAAGACACTTCTACAAATTTGTCAAGAAGGTAAGACGCAAAATGTCTGAGTCTAATAAAATCAATTTGTTACATATTGCTTGCCCATTGATTACTTCAGATACTTAGGGCAGATAACTTCCGATCCTTAGGGCAGATAACTTCCTGATTTGATGGGCTGTGAGACAACATTCAAACTCCATATCTCATCCCAATCAAAGAGCAATATAATATTTGCTGTGTAAATAGATTTTCCGATTTCATAACCATGAATTTTGGATTAACTTATTATGCATTTACTTGCAAAATTTTGTAGGTATGGATTTTTAACCTAATGGATGATCATGTCCTAGATGCTGTTTGTGAGAAACTAAAACAGAAAATATACATAAAAGGAAGTGAAATTTTTTATGTTGGTGGTCTGGTTGAGAAGATGGTTTTTATTGTGCGTGGAAAATTGGAAAGCATCGGACATGATGGAACTGTGGTAACCTTGTGTGAAGGGAATGTTTGTGGTGAGGAACTTCTCACATGGTTTCTTGAGCATAGTTCGGTGTACAGAGGTATATCATGATTCTTAAAAGTAAATTGATTTTTATATCACTTCATTATAGACTAGTTTAAGTTATCCACTTAATAAACTTCCAGTGATTGTGGTCTATCACATCATAAGAGCATGAGTGTGGTTAATTTTGACTCAGGTGCAGATGGAAGGAAAATCAAAATTTCTGGACAACGCTTGATTAGTAGCAGGACAGTAAGATGCTTAAAAAATGTAGAAGCATTTTCACTCAGTGCAGCAGACCTTGAAGAAGTCACCAGCCTTTTTGCAAGAAACTTGCGGAATCCACTTGTCCAAGGAGCCATAAGGTTACTTCGATGCCAATTCATATCTTTTTGCATAAGCTTTAATAGGTGTAGCAATTTGACTTTGTTATGCCGGAAAACAAAGCATGTCAATTATTATTCAAGCTTTTCACCTTTTATTTAGGAAAACACCTACCATGAAAAGAATAATAATAAAAGATTAAGCTCCATCAAAATTTCATATTAGATGATTGCATTCCAGAGTCGTTGTCATGGATCCAAATCATAATCTTGAATATATTACTCAGGAGGTTGAGGCATAAGTCATAAACTTTTAAATGTGTAGGGATTAAAAACAAAAAATGGGGTGGAGATAATTCTTGAATATGAGCTTAAAAGAAGTCACAGGGATCAGCAGGATAGAAAATGGGATCATCTTGGCTGAGTCATTGCTTTTTGGAAGGAGATAATTAAATTTTTTAAGACTTATGCATGCACAAAAGGGATTGAATGACGGTATCCTTTTTTTCTTATTTTTTTTCTGAGTATGTAAACGAGCTTCTCTTAGCAATGCCTTATGATGAAAACACATTTATGCGAGAAGATTTCATGGGTACGTGGGAAGCAATGATGACAGTTAGGAGTATGTATTGAGGCCACAGACTTAGAAACAGGAATGAGAGAAAGGATGCTATTTTAGAGTTTGATCTAGCAGATCATTTAGGTATTGTAAACACCTTTTTTAGTAAGAGGGCATCTAATTTAAAACTACTTGAACATGAAAGAAATAAACAAGCCCTTCCCTCTCAAGAAGAGTCAATCGAGCCTCATAAAAAAAAATCATAAAATTAAAACAGGGAAAGTGCTTATGTTAGTGGATACAACTTTCAGTGAAGGTGTTATTTCGGCAGTGGTTGTGGTTCTATAATCACAGACCTTGAAGGTGTCTTCGCTCTAGGATCATAAAGTTAACTGTCAGAATAACTAAGCCATCATGGTTCTAAAGTTCCAGCTGCCATATTGAATTAGAGTCTTGATGCAGGGATTCTAAAGTTACCTGTAGAATCGCTTTGATCTTCTTTGTGGCTACCATTGTAGTAGCCAATTAATACTACAAGCCTCATGCAAGGATTTTAGGGTTAAGCCACTACTAGTTCGGCAACTTGTGGTGGCGGCTTTTAACTTCCAGTGAAGTTGTGATTTGATGATAAATACAGGGCTGAACATGCTACATAAAACAGTGACAAGTTCTACTAAACATATATGAATGTCTTTCCTTTATGTAGATTCTGAAGGTTGAGTTGTTTAGTGCTCTTTTAACATGACTTATGCATAACTTGAAGTTATATATAATCAAAGATTTGCTTCAAGTAAAAAAATTAAACAAAATGTTGGTTTGAGTAAAAAATTAAGGGGGATAAGTGCACATTAAATTATTTGGTTGCTAGATGCACTCTTAAAACAGCAAGGCCTTCCACTTGACTTTGTTTTGCTTTCTGACAGGTATCAATCTCCCTACTGGAGAGCCCTTGCTGCTACCCGCATTCAAGTTGCCTGGAGATATAGGCAGAAGCGTCTAAAGCAAAGCAAGAGTTCTCAATCAAATCATTCTTCATACTCGCGGATTTAGATCTTGTAATATAAGCATGGTTAGCATATAATAGAGTTAAATAAAACCTATGATAGAATCAAATTAAATCTTTGGAACGTATGGCAGCGGAGAAAATTTCCATGTAAATTGAGGTCAACATATGAATTAGGAAATTAACCTTAGGAACAAAGTTATAATCAATGTATGAATTTGTATCAACCTTATGAAGAAAATTTGTATTTCTTGTACAAAGATGTTTTTATATTCCCTATTGCTGCAGAAGAGTGAAGATATATGATTTTGTAAAAGGCAGAATAAAAATTGGTATTTTGTTGGAGGTTAATCCGGATCCAAACCAGTTTAATGACTATTATCTAGTTGGAGAAAACAGAAAAAGGAAAGAAATTCTGTGTAGGTGAGTCAGAATGGTTTTCTTATGGTAACCCACTAATTTCTTGAAAGTATAGGAGCCAAGTTTTGAGATTTTGAAAAGACTTTCCTTTAATAATAAAAAAAATTAAATGATCCCTCGTGGACATGGGGATTTGAATATGAACAGATTTCTTTGCCTTTTTCATGGATTTGCTCTCTAACCCTACCGAAGACTTCTTTTTCATGGCATTTGTAGCTGTCTAACCTTCCTTCAAAGTCTGTGAATCCACCTTCTACAAGTCTTTCTCTCGTCATACAAAAAATACTTTCTTTTTCACTTGTTCCCCAAGTCTGTCTTTATTTTTTACTGCAATGCAAAGAAATATGCATCACTTTGGCTTTCTCTTCATTTCTTTCGGACATGAGACTCTCTTCTCATCAGTCTTTCCTTCTCTACTCTTTCTCCTTGTCTTTCAACATCTTCAGGCTTGAACTTCTATGCCTTTGCTTGCCTATGTGATACCGTTTGGCTGTCTGCATTCTGTGGGCAGCTCCAAGTTTCAGTTTTGTCTTTGTTTTGATTTTTATTATAGAATTTTTTTTTTTTTTTTTTCAGTTTTAAGGCTACTGCAAAATTTAGCTTAACAATCTTTTATTGTTTCTTGGATAATTTTGCATGATTATTGACTTGCTTCTTTTTTTTTTTTTAATGCATGAATAACCCAGTTGGTGAAATTTTGCTATGCTCCTTGGTCATGCCATGTTGAAAATGGGTATTGGGTTTTAAGATTTTTTGAGTACAGCCAGTTCAGAATGCTGCGTTTGTGTTAAAACTTAAGGAGGTTTGGAAAAAGAAAATCATAATAAGTTTTTGTAGCTTATTTATTGTATGAAAATTTTGCAACCTTGTATCGAGCATTATTGTCAGTAAAATCTCTAGTAGATTGGTCTGTTCTCCAGAATTCTGACCTAACGTTACCACGGTGAGAGATGATGTTTCTTTATTGAACAAACCTGATAGAAAGCATACTTTCATAAAGAGCTAGCCTATTAGCCTATTAATTAATGGATCGCCTCTTTTCTTATTCAATGCTTGAGCCTGAGAATCTATGCACCTTTTACTATGGTAATGCACGGATGCTTCAAGACAGACAGACACCATTATCAAAAATGAAATGCAGATACCCAGCTTCATGGATTTCTTTCCAGAACCTGACCTATATCAATTTCTATTCCAAAGAATTTCATGGAGTCCTATAAAGCTCAAACCAACCCCACGTGGGTTATACCATAGTTTTAAATAAAAGTCATTATATTATATAATGGTCATTATATAACGGTTTCAAAACATCCCATTATCGTTATTTTAATATTATAATAAGTCATAATCCGCGATAACGATCGTGATCATTTTTTCAACCATCCATTTAGACTGGTATATCGGGTAGTGTTAGAAAACCTCCATAGGTACAAATGAGGGATCCGTCATGTATTAACGAGAATGTGAAAAACCTCCATTATCGTTATTATATAACGGTTTCGAAACATCCCATTTAGTACACCGTCATTATATAACGGTTTCGAAACATCCCATTATCGTTATTTTAGTATTATAATAAGTCATAATCTGCGATAACGATCGTGATCATTTTTTCAATCATCCATTTAGACTGGTACATCGGGTAGTGTTACAAAACCTCCATAGGTATAAATGACGGATCCGTCATGTATTAACGAGAAAGTGAAAAACCTCCATTATCGTTATTATATAACGGTTTTGAAACATCCCATTTAGTACACCGTCATAATATAACGGTTTCGGAACATCCCATTATCATTATTTTAGTATTATAATAAGTCATAATCCGTGATAACGATCGCGATTATTTTTTCAACCATTCATTTAGGCTGGTATATCGGGTAGTGTTAGAAAACCTCCATAGGTACAAATGAGGGATCCATCGTGTATTAACGAGAATGTGAAAAACCTCTCTGCCAAGACACAGGATAAAAAGTTGCAAAAGGCTAGAGGAAAAATTTCCATCTATTCATGGGTTGATCAGAATGATTGCACAGAAGGCAAATATGCTGCCAAAAATGAACATTTACTGAAGAATTTTTTTTCCAGTTCTCCCTTTTTTTTCCCCTGCAATAATATAAAAATTTTCGATATATATTCAATTTAAATTTTTAATGACTTCTGTGGAATATAAAATTGTATCATTTGATATATATATATATATATATATATATATATTTTTTTTTTTTCAGAAAGGCTCCACTGAAATCTAATTAAGGTGCAAATGATATATACATAATTTACACCTATATCATCATAAATTTTTAAAAGGCTTAATAAACTTTGATGTACGTAAGTTGATTTACTGTCACAGATCGACAAGTATTTGCTCTCTTTTCTCTTACAATATTAAAAAAATCAATTAAATTAAAAATACTTAACAATAAACATATTGAAAGAAATTCTGATTCAAAATTTTTAGTTTACAATTTTTTTTTCCCTTCAAAATTGGCTTATTTTTCAAATTGCTGTCTTTTTTATATGTGCACATGTTGGAAGAGTGACCATTTATGTTTAACTTTTAAAATAGATAGTAAAATATTATTAGCTAGTATTACTGTATTTGGGACCTCATGTCTTTTCTCTTAGAATGACCAAAGATAAGATGATTAACCAAAAGCTCTACAGTGCAAAGTCCCATATGTTAAACATATTGAAAATAAGATTAACTCTGTTTAGAGAGAGAATGCTAAGATTTAATTTTTTTTAATAAATACGATTTTAGAATTTAAACTCTGCATATTAATAAAAAATTCAATCTAAAATCAACTTACTTGCTACTAGATCAACGGGAGAAACTTTTATTAACAAATCATGATGGTGAACAAAATTTTTCCTCAGATAATCTTGGGGGTGCGTGGTGGGGACCTGCTTAAATTTACTCTCATAGAGCATCTATGAGTAGCTGGATATAATCAATGAGATAATCCAATTTTGACGGACAATTAATATGTTACTGTAAAAACGTACATTACATTTTGTGGTTTATATCCATGATTTGCTCCATGAAAACCACTGATATTTTCATCTTCTATATTGTGATGGTTGTCTTGCATAGACTGCTTGGATAGCTCTTTTTATGTTCACCTAATAGCCGTGAGACTAGTTACCATATAAATTGAGAAATAGCATGAAGCTGAAATGGAAAACTGCGACATAAATGGACGCGTTTGTAGAAGTAACTGTAGTTCTCCAAGAGGTCTTTTAAAATATTATTCAAGATTTTGGCTACTCTTCTCGCATCATATCACACCAGTTCAGCTATAACTGCTGCAGATGGAACAAAAGCCAGGTTTACTGGACAGTTACTTAGCAGCAGGACAATAATTAGAAGCTTAACAAATGTACGTAGAAGCATTTTCACTTAGCACCATAGACGTACGTAGAAGAGGTCACCAGTCGCTTTGCAAGATTCTTTCGCAATCCACATGCGCAACGAGCTAGTCACAAGGTTATTTCATTCGATGCAAGCTCATGTCTTTCTGCATATCCTTTTTACAGATTTAAAAATTTGGCTGTTATTCCAAAGAAGAATGCATGTCCACTATTATCCAGGTTTTCCATTTCTTTTTGCTAGAAAATTCCGTATCTGGAAAAACAAAGCCCCCATATAGAGCTAATAAAAACATCATATTATCTAACTTTCTTCCAAAATAAATAAATATAGATTTTTAATTATGCGTTCCTATATAATTAAATTTTTATCATGGATCCATAAATTTATGTAGTTCGACAATTATGTCTACTTCATGATTGTAATAAATATTAAATTTATTTATAATGTAGACAACTAATATTATAACAAAAAAAATCTAGCATAGCGTCGACTTATATTTCGAGTTCCTATCCACGTCAATCTTCACAACTTTACGTATATAATAAAATGAAACGGAGACGTGTTGCTAAATGGTAAGAGTTTAAAAGAAATTCACAAGGATATTTAAGAGTGAAAGGAAATAATTTTTGATGTGTGGATAAGCTTTTGTTAGGCATAGCTAATAATTAAGGAAATGGTATTCAAAGGAGAAGATTCCATGGCCAAGGATTCAGAAACAAGAATGAGAAAAAGAGATGATACATTAGAGTTTTAAATTTGGTTTATGATTTAGCTTTAGGGAACACATTCTTTGGAAAGAGGGTGTTTCATTTAGAAATCTTAAACATGGATGAAATACTGGCCAGATAGATTATTTCTTCACAAGAAGAGTTGATTGGCCCCATGAAAGACCTGTAAAATTAAAAATTGTTGAGGTGCGTATCAAATCGATCCCTATTTGATAAGTTGTCCTATTTCTATCTATTTTTGAGTGGGTTAGTGTGAGCTGATGTCCTGATCTACAAATAGAAGGATGAACTAAGAGTTCATTGACATTGTTCCTAAGAGAAGAGAAGGTCTCTTGCGGAGAAAATTAAGTGATGTGAAGTTTTGTGGTATTGGCCTTTTCAAGTCGTATATAGGAGGATTTGTGGCCTGGTTTTCCAAGGCATATATCTTTGAGAAGTTTGCTTAATTAGCCATGAAACCATCTCTTTGTGATAGTACTGTTTTTTAGAGGGACAGCATATTGCTCGATCTTTTTTAGCGGTAGTTTGGTATATTTTGGGCATCGTGGTTTCACAGGAGCTCCTTGTCGAGGTTTTGGATTTGAATCTAAGGTATTTGTTCCGGATGTCTCTATTGAAGACTATTTTCAGTTTTGAGTAACTAAGTTAATTATTTTGTTGAGCAGGAATTCTCAAAACACTTACGCAGAATTTGTGTGCACTGGTTTTATGCTTTTGTGGTGGATTTGCATGCATAACAAAGGGAAAGTTGCTTGTGGTTTAAGCTTCAGCTTTTACTGAAGGTGCTGCCATGGCAATGGTGATGGCTTTATAATCACAGGGCCTTGAAGATGTGGCTTCAAACCTGGTTTTGTAGTGTTAACTATCAGAATAACTTACCTGATAGTGTTCTAAAGTTACAAGTGCCACTGGGAATAATTTGATCTTCACACAATGATTGTAAAATTACCTGTCAGGATAACCTTACACCTTCGTTGTGGCTAACTGTTATAGCCCCTACGTACCAGAAGCCTTAAGTAAGAATTTTCTTTTGTTACTTGAAACAGCCAGCAGTTTTCTTGGATCGTAAGATTTTGTTTTCTATCTTTACCAGGTATGAATCTCCTTAATTACTGGAGAAACATTGCTGCTACCCGCATCCAACTTGCTTGGAGACGTCGGCAGAAGCTTCTGAAGCATCATGAGATTTCTCATTCAAATGTTTTTACCTCTCTAGCTATCAAATCTTTCTTCAAATCAAAAGTTTAAGTATGGTAATACATCCTTAGAAGGTATGAAGCCATATGAAGAAAATTTGTATTTCTTGTGCTGAGCTGTTTTTCATTTTCCAATTGAAGACAAATTCTGATGTGGCTGGGTGTTTTTTCATGTGATGTAATAGGAGTTTGTGGTGGAGGTTAAACCACTCTCATGGTAATTAAATTTGAGAATGTTTTCTTTCTAATCTGTAATATATTTTCTTATATCTTTTCATTTGTCTATTTTTCTTCTCAAAATGTGGATCCATGAATTAACTATAGTACATGTCACTAATTATTTCTTGAGTATTATAAAATTTCTCGAATGAACATCTCATTTATTTCTAATTTGAAAAACTTTTTCTTTTTTTTTCTTTTTTTTTTTAACCTTATGTTCCAAAAGGTTAGTAAAAGAATAAATTATAAATTATTTTTTTGTTTCAAAAACTAATTATCTAATTTTTTAACAATTAGCATTGATCTTGTTTTATTTATTATTATTTTATGTCA
Source organism: Dovyalis caffra (assembly GCA_963924115.1). NCBI lineage: Eukaryota > Viridiplantae > Streptophyta > Magnoliopsida > Malpighiales > Salicaceae > Dovyalis > Dovyalis caffra. The sequence continues at coordinate 373,564 of CAWUPB010000871.1, read as the reverse complement.
TAAAATGTTATTTTTTTCTCATCAATCCCTTTATATTTTTTCCTTTATTTATTTTTTAAAACAAAAAAATTAAAATAAATTAAAAAAGAGCAAAAAGAATTAAATTACATGAAAATTAAAAATATACAAGCTAAATGATTAATTATTGAAATAAGAAAAACTAATTTACAATTTACCCGTATATAAACTCGTTAAATTGTTTCCAGACTCATCAAATTAAAGAAGATATATTTTTGGAATAAAAGAGTGCTTTCTTAGTCTCAACAGCTTACTTAGTAATTCGTTTATTGAAGAAAAAATCATTTTCTGGAAAATAAACAGGACATACGGAAACCTTAATGTAGTCCCTAAATTGGAGTCCAAAAAGATATAAATTTTATCAATTTCATCCCAAATGTTGTAGATAATTCTCAATCAAGTCTTTTTATTTTATTAATGGTAATTAAATTTTATATTAAAATTTCTTCAAATAAAAGTTTTTTTAATATGAAATCGTATGGTAAATATTTAAAAAAAATGATGACAAGACCCTATCGAGAAATTAGGGAAACATTTTAGACCTAATTGATAAAACGTATAAGTTTGCGAGCCAATTCAGAATTGGTATATAGGTTAGGGAGGTTTCTCGTAAAACAATATCTGGTGGACATTGGAGTTTGGACACATTGCGCGAGGCCTATTAATTAGTTTACGGTAAATACAGGCCCAACCCAAAGGTTTGAAGGGTTTTCATTAATGGACCAAAGTATAGCCTAATTCATTGCAGAGATAGTCAACCCAGGTCCAACAAGACACATGCTACTTTCCTAAAGGGATAGGTAATTATTATTTTTATTATTTTTTATAGGGAAAAAGGAAAAATAATATTATTTTGACAAGAATAATAATTAATAAGATTTTATGGCAAAAAAAATAAAAAATTATGTATATTTATTGCCGATGATATAGGTGGCTAATTAATCTATGTCCAATGTAGGTTGCTAATTAATCTGAAATATGAATTTATCGATGAGAGTACTGTTATCTATTTTCTCTTATGAAGTCACTTAATTTCATATACACTAATAATTACTAGACTTAATATAAAAAATATGCGGGAGAAGCATTGGATTGGAAATCAATGGAATTAAAGAAGGGGAGGGAGAATGTATTATCAATGTGCACTCTTATGCCCAAAATAATTAAGCTTTATAACTAGAATGTAAATAAATAAAGAGTACTATTTGAGCACACAAACTTTAACTATATTTATTTTATAATTGCACAATATTTTTATTTTTTATCCTCTAGGATATCCAGGTTCAAACACTCGGACTAATCTTTTGTCGCTTTCCGTCGAGTATATAAGATGGAGACAGATTACGTAGAGGGTTTTTGCATATACAAAGATTTGAACCTAAAACCATTTACTGAAGCAATTAGAGCTCAATCAATTCAAATCAACTCTTTTGGGTGAAATCAACCCTTTTGGGTGAATGATGTCGTATTCAAATATGTCAAAAAGTATTTAAAATCATGAAATATGAATTTTACCATAAATTATGAATCTTATGATCATGTGTATTAATAGCATAACTAAAATAATGAAATTAAATCATTGATAATTTATTTTTTGGTTTTTCCCGAGGTATTCATATTCCACCTTAGAGGTAGGTAATTTATTTTTTGGTTTTTCCCGAGGTCCAACAAGACAAATACTACTTTCCTAAAGGGATAGGTAATTATTATTTTTTTATTTTTTATAGGAAAAAATGAAAAATAATATTATTCTGACAAGAATAATATTTAATAAGATTTTATCGCAAAAAAAATTATATATATTTATTGCCGATGATATAGGTGGCTAATTAATCTATGTCCAATGTAGATTGCTAATTAATCTGAAATATGAATTTATCAATGAGAGTACTGTCATCTATTTTCTCTTATGAAGTCACTTAATTTCATATATACTAATAATTAATAGACTTAATATAAAAAAAATGCGGGAGAAGCATTGGATTGGAAATCAATAGAATTAAAGGAAGGGGAGGAGCATGTATTATCAATGTGCACTCTTATGCCCAAAATAATTAAGCTTTATAACTAGAATATAAATAAATAAATAAAGAGTACAATTTGGAGCACACGAACTTTAATTATATTTATTTTGTAAATGGTGTGGTATGTTTTTTTTTTTTTTATCCTCTAGAGTATCTCGAGTCCAAAGGTTGAGACTAATCTTTCGTTGTTATGCCAAATGCACAAGATGAAAATAATTACTTAGAGAGTTTTTTAATACACAAAGACTCGAATCGAAGTCATTCGCTTAAAACAATTAGAGCTCATTCCACTCAAATCAACCCTTTTAGGCAAATGGTGTGGTATTCATTATGTCGAAAAGTATTTAAAATCATGAAATATGAATTTTACCATAAATTATGAATCTTATATATGATCATATATATTAATAGCATAACTAAAATAATGAAATTAAATCTTGATAATTTATTTTTTGGTTTTTTTAGAGGTCTTCACGTTCCACATTAGAGATAAAACGAATCATTTTCGAGACGAAAGTAACAAAATTTAATTTTTTTCAATAAATACGATTTTAGGATTCTAACATCGCATATTAATAAAAAATTCGTTTAGAAACTAGCTCGTCTGCCACTGTGCTAAGAAGTTGTTGATAAATCATTGGTAATTTATTCATCATAAGACACCTTATCCTTTAATAAGTGTGTGACTAAACGTTTTAAGTTCGTTCTGCATTATTTAAATGATGATTTAAAAATTTATCACAGGCATATGTTTAATTTCCCACTATTAATTGAGGAAGTTGTTTTTGTTTCTTGTTCTGATCATTCATCAAGAGATCCATTGTCCTGAGCTACACTATATATAAAGACTAATCCACTCCATTTTCTAACTTTATTTTACGACTTTCAAGCGAAAAAAAATCTCAAATCTTAACCGTTAAGTTGTGCCCTAAGAACTTTTAATACAGGCCTAATTAATAGTCTTGATTACGCGAGAAAGCGAAGCAGGATCCATAAGCTTGCCCCACAAAGCCCTTTCTGGATGAAAGAGATATAAAGAATCTGGACATGTATAGGCAGACTGCAATTGCAGATGGATGTTTTAAAGCAACCAAAACCTGTTAGCTCGTGCATGTAAATGCATGGGCATGGATGCTGGCAAAAAATATATAAATATATAGTTATAACTACGTGGGTGAAAAAGCTGTGAAGAAAGAAACAACACAAAAACCAAAGGTCATCTCGCCTTACCAATGACGTGAACATATTGTCGATCAATACCAATATTTATTCCAAAACTACTAATTGTAACTACTTTAGGTTCTGCCGGTACGTGAAGAAATTGAGGCAAGTACGAACATGGTTTTTAGTTTCAGCCCATCCGGTCGGAGAGATAAATTTATTAAACTGCTGTATTTAGTTAACGCCAGATAGTAAGATTGGCAAAGCAATCAAATTCAATATAGTTGAAAGATGGTGAGGAATTAATTATGAAATGAAAACCCCATATGAAAGGACCATTAATTTGTTAAAGTATTTAAGTGATCTAGCTAGAAAGCATTACGCCTTAGTAGCTGGTTAGGTTTACCATATCGACTTTGCTACGGCTAGTTTACTTCATCCGTAACACTGAAAGCTAATCAAGATGTTGGGTTTTGCAATAAAGGCCGAATTCAATATGAACATGATTTTATTTATTTATTTTAATAAGACTTTGAAGATCACTGTAATAGCTCTCGAAAGAGTTACCTTTGTAGTATAATCCATCCATTAAATCGAAAAACACTCATTTAATGATGAAAACATATGATTTAGTAATTAAGTTTTACCAATCAAATGTTGTGCATGGCGAGTACTCTATATTAAGATAAGCTAAAATGAAAGCTATGATCTTCAATACCTAGCTATGTCATGAATGAAGATTTTGTGAGAGTTGTTTGATGTTTCACTAGTACAATAATATCTCAAGTAAAATGTTATGCATGAACTTTCAATGACGTTAGAATTTAATAAGCAATAGAGGTATAGATACAAGCCAGCAACCGCTTTCCCCATTGCTTAAAGGCTACATTGTGTTAATTTATTAGCTATTATGACTAAGTTGCAATGAGTTATTGAAATTGTTTATCAACTTTAATGTCAAAGAAGAAGAATTGTATTTTATGGTTGCTACGATCGGTTATCGTATTGCCACGCAACATAACGATTAAAAAGAATGAGTTTTGTCGTCTAAATTGAAGAAAGTCAATACGCTTTAATAATATCGGACATTTAGTCTCGCTTGATGTCTTTGATGCATGCATAGAGATAAGTTTGAAGAATGTTGTAAAGAAAATTTGAGAAAAGACTTTACATTTATGTAGTGCGGTTATTATATCGCCACGCAAAATGATTAAAAGATAGAATTTCATTGTCGGTTTGAAATAATTCAAGAAAATAACCAAATCTTTGAGTTTGAGTAATTGATATCTTTGAAATAACCAAAAAGTTCTGAGAAAATAGTGAAACTAATTTAATCGTGACAATCATAGGTTAATTAATGACATTTATATTAAGGTCCATTTTGTGTGTGTGCGCGTGTGTGTATCACTTTTATGAATCCAATGCCATATTTATGTTAATTACAATCCAATTGGTGGTGGTAATTCTGTTTTTTTTTTTTTTAAGGAAAAAATGGTGATTGCACCCTATTTTATTCTTTTTCTATATATATAAAATAGGGTAAGAAAAAAGTGCATGCCATCACCATTTACTAAAATAGGAAAGGCAAGAGTACTTGAACTCAATTAGGCATATATGAGAACTACATTGTGTGCTAAACGCCTATTATATCCTTTTTTCTCCTCTTAGCTACGTACATTAATGACTGTTAATTAATTGATTGATCAGCTCAAAAAAGAAAAGAAAAAAAAAAGATTGGCATTTTGATGTGTGGTTCTCATTTTATTTGGCTTAAACTCAACTTATGTCATTAACTATTTTTATAATATAATAATTTTAATAAGTGTCCATGTGCAAACCCTCTATATATTTCATCAATATTTCTAAGTTCTTTGTTGAAAGAAATTAAAGAAAAATGCCCCTAAAAGAACATTTTTCAGTTCCTTCATAGCCTTTAATTATAAGAGTTGTGATTTGTCTTTGTTTTGCTCATTAACTGCGAAAGTATATGATCCAGTTATGGTTATGCTAGTACTTCTCAAACATGCGCAACAATTTGAATGCCTAGTTGCATGCGTGCCTATTCTCTAATAATCACCAATAATATTGGATTAGTTCGATGCAAGAGGTTGATTTGAGCGAAAAAGTTTAATCAATCGCTTAAAAAAAGTGGTATCAAGTTTAAATTTTTATACGTAAAAAAATCTTTACATAGTTATGCTAATCATCTAGTACGTTCGATTGAACAATAAGAGATCAATCTGAATTTTTAAGTATGAAATACTCTAAAGATCCAACAAAACTATTGGATTAGTTCATTGCATTATATAATCGGCTTTTTGTAAAGTGATTGAGTTTTGTTTATTTCTTTGGTTGAATTTGTGTGTTCATTTTTTAATTTGATACTATCATAACAAATATGTATTGAAGTTAAAGTAATATTTAATTTTTTCAATCCAAATATATTTTGAAAAGTGCTTTCAACTATAGTTTATTTAAAATTTTGTGAGTTCAGTTTTTAGATTATTGATTATATATAAAGTTTTGGATAGTAGGTGGTATAAAATAATTTTTTGTAAGAGTTATCCTAAAATTAATTATGTGAAGCTATTTTTATGAATTTTGATACAATTGAGTGATGAATGCCTGAATGGAACGTTATTTAAACTTCAGTATCAATTTCTCAAACAAAGAATTACCCTTAATTTCGTGTTGATTTATAAATCATGAAACCTTAACGAGTTTTTTTATAAGCCAAAATAAAATTTAAAAGGCTAGGAATTAATGTCCTAGTTTAATTCACTATAAAACACCTAAACTTGGTTGACTAAAATATGACTAATCGTATATTTCGTTTATTTACTCTTGATTTTTTTTTTAATGTTTCACCTTTATTTTTCATATATATTTATTTAGTCATTCTATTCTAAGTATTTCCTTAATGTGACTCTTTTGGTAGGACTTCGATCATTTTTCCGACAACAAGTGACATATGGACTGCCACATCAAATAATAATGACAGGTGTTAAAAAAAAAAACTTTAATTTCGACTTTTCCTCTTGTTTTTATTTTAGTCTCATTGTATTATTTTTTAAATTAATTTTTTTTGTAAGTATCACTATTATATGACGTGGCAAGCTTACAAATGCTTACACGTACATAGCTAGGTTGATAAAACCAACAATTTTTTTATTTGTAAATGAGACAAGCCATAAACTTAAAGGGGATTTAATTAAAATCAACCTTATTACTAAGTAGAAACTCGAACTATTTTATAGGCGAATTTATTCATTACGTGTATTATTAGTAATAATAGCGCACTGCATGTGATTTGATTGCTGAATTTCGGTTACTAGAAATTGAAATTAATTAATTAGTTCATTGATTATTTTTTATTAATTAATTATTGAGTTTAATGACGAGAACCATATCTTATTTTTTTGCAATGATAATGACGTTCTATTTGCTTTTATTATTATTATTATTATTATTATTTTTTTTGAGATTTATGTTCTATTTCCACTTTAATTCTACTTAACTAGATATAATTATCCTATGCAAACTCATCCCAGATGCTTGTATTAGAAAAATGAAATACTAAGGATACAGCACACTATATTAATTGGTCGTTTTGTTAACCCCTTCTTTGTAAAAAATGATAAGAAAATAAATTGCTAGTATGTGTAAAATTTAAAAGATAAGAAAGGATATATATATATAATTGTCATTAATTGTCTCTCTCATTCCAATATTTTTAAATTTAAATCCATAGTCCGCAAGTTGTATTACCACGAGTCCACCATGAATTAAATTGACCATCACTATAAAAATTAATATGTTCTAAGCTCAAATACGTATTTTTTAAAAAAAAAAAATTGAACCCTTGATCTTTTATAAATACAAAAAATTCACTATCGCTATATATATTAAAAGTTTATTGACTCAATTTCTTGATATATTAATAGCATAGCAATAGCATAATTTCAGTTGCTAAATACTTTATGCCATATTTGTTTAGATAGGATAAGAATCGGAAAAAAATAAAAGATGGATGGATGGATATCCATAAGAAGAGTAAAAAATAATAATAAATAAAAGTGGTGCCATTTTTTGAGTTGATTCTCGAGGGAAGAAGTGAACAGAAAGATCCATAATTTTCCTTCTTACTCATTTTTTTTTTCAAGCCTTTAAAATCAGAAGGGTTGAGACCTGAGAGAAATATATATAGAATTATTTTTTACCTCTTCTCTCTTCCAATCAAATAACTAGAGTTATTCTTAATGATCTAAAGGCATTTCTCTTATTTGCAGGGACTAAATTGTTAAACCAATGTTTTGTTTCATTTCGGTAAGAAAAAGTTGGTAGCAAATAGTCAGCTCCCAAAAATATATGCTTACGAAAGTTCCCTGCGTCACCTTTGTTGAGTAAATTATAAATTAGTCTTGTTTGGATAAACGAATTAATTAGTACTTTTTTTTCAAAAATTAATTACTTAATATCTCACCATTAAGTTTTTTTTAATATATATATATATATATGAAAAAAAAAGACAATGGAAATTAATAAAATAAAAGGTGGAGATTTGAAAAAAGAAATAGGAATTTGTTTTGGTGCTTGAGGAAAGAAAAAGAATGTGTGAAAGAGAAAAATAATAAATGAAAAAAGGTAATTTAAAAAAAATTATTGTAAGAATACTTCATTATCATCTCTAACAAAAAGTTGACGAAAAAAATAGATTATTGACAAAATTAAATGCAACGGACTAAATGATTAGCTTAAAAAAAATTAATTTATTCATTTCTTGAAATGAGGGGAACTAATTTATAATTTACTCCGCTTTTTTTGTATATTAAAAAAAATTATAAAGAAAAAATAACAGAAAATGAGATATTTTTTTAAAAAAGAAGAAATTCAAAGTTTTAGGACATATCTTTGACGAATTCTTTGCTGAAAATTTTTTATTTTCTTTTTTTAATAAAATTTTCGAAAACTTCTTCTTTCTTTTAGTGAGAGATCCTTTTTTTTTTCAAAAATTGTTTAATTAATAGAAATATTTACAATTTCTATATATATATATATATATATCATTGATAAATAGGTGAGTGACATGTATCTATAAAAGTGCACCACAAAAATGTATGGTTCTCTGTGTTGTTTTTTATTTCATAAGACTAATAATTCAATAATATATATATATATATATATATATATATAGGTTAACTACTAGTATATATTGAAGAAGACCCAAATAACCATTGTAGTGATCATTATATTCAATCATTATATCTGTTATTTTTCTTTAATGGCAAGTTCAAATAACATTAAAGACTGTCACTGAAATCCTATATATAAAATGTCTTCGGTTCTTTTTTTTTTTTTTTTTAAAAGAATGTTGTCTGCTTAATTTATGGAATGATAAATAAATTAATTTGGTCTCTGGATTGTTTCTTCATTTTAATGTAAGCCCTTTTAAAGCACATCTTTAATCTCAAATCATGGTAAATTATTAGAGCATTATTGTTTTGCTCTTAGCCGGGCAAAAACACAATTATGACGGTTGCAACCACCGCCAACGCCACCATTTCCCTTTGCGACCAACATCATTCACTGCCCAGTAACAACCTCCACAGCTCGTTTTTGTTTCTTTTACAACTCGGATTTCGTGCACGGCTCATCCTACCAGTTATTTAAGAGAGTGATGATTATTAATTATACTTATCCATGCAATGAAATGGTTCCCTCTTTCTAATTATGAGGGTTGATTTTAATGAAAGAAATTTTAATCCTTTCAGTAAATAATATTAAATTCGATTCTTTATATATATATTTTTTTTTCTTAAATAATTATTTTTGTTTTATACATTTAACAAAATAATGATTAATTAGTCTGAATATTTAAACTTCATATTCTGATGATAAAAAAAATAAAATAAAAAATTGATGTGTTCCTTCTCTCAAAAAGGGAGTGTTCTATAGAATTAGAGAGGAGATTTATGACACTTAAAAAAAATAAAAGTAAATGAAATGAAATTGGAGATTTATGATTATGATCCAACCGTCTGTTTTTCCCTTGGTGACGTGTGAAAAGTAAATAACGTTTGAGTCAATGGAAGTGCCACACGTTGGAACCATGGAAAAAGGGGCCAAAGTTAGGCGGTTGTCATTGCACTTGTTTTTCTTTCCTTTTATTATTATTTTTTTTAGATTGGAGTTTCCCCAATTTTCCTTTTTTGTACTCAGCATGTCATGGAATAATATCCTCTTCTCTAAAGAGGTACAAAATTATTCGAAATTGCTATCAAATCTAAACGAAAGGACATTCTCAAAACAAAATTCCAAAAGAAGAAATGGACGCTAAATATAAAAACATTTAATTTTGATTAACTTGAGTATAAATTAATTTAAAAATATCCTTTGAATAAAAAAAATACAATTAATATGAGCAAATTATTTTTTTTCTTCATATTAAAAATTAGATTAATTCTGTTCAAAATAAAAACAATAAAATTTAATTATTTCAAACAAGTACCATTTTAAATTCAAATTCCATACATTAACAAGAATAAAACATACAAATGAGCAAGTGGAATTTTTTAAATGAAGAAACAATATCTGTTGAATAAAAAAAACTAAAACTAAAAACACTAACAAGATTTTTCATTTACGTTTTATTAAAAAAAAATAATAATAATACCTTATTCCTCACGTGTATGATTGTATGGGGGCCAAAACGCTTGCTTTTATAGAAAAGGGGAGCTTGATTGAAGCATAAACGAGTAAGAGAATATATATATATATATATATATATGGATTGAATATTTTCAGGGCTTTTGTTTGGTTCCTTTCGTTGTCAACATGCATTGAAAAATATGACTGGAAAAGAAAGTAGAGAGTTGACATGAATCCGAAGAAGGGTTTTAGGTTTGTGGTCCACGTGACATAAGTTAAAAGAAACGGGTTATAATGTGGGGTCCAAGCCCAGGTCCTACTCAAAAGAATTGTGATTTTGTGGTGAGCTAGCTGTGAATCGTGGACAGAACTCACTCACTCCAAAAAGGTTTCAAGTTTGACTTTCGTTACACTGTTTTGTAGCGTCTGTAATAACAAAAGAGGTAAAAGAACAAGAACTACTAAGGAATATATTAAACCACAACAATTAAAGGCTTCTAATACACTCTGATTCCTCGATATACGGTTCAGATTCTACTTTTTTTTCTTTTTCTTAATTGGAAAAATAAGTGATATTTTTAGACTTGTTTATGCGCAGATAGATACTAATCTCTCTATTTGATTGATCTAAAAAATATAATTTTTATATCGTTTTGATACGTTTAGATAAACTTGTTAGTCTCGAAATTTTAATAAAAAAGTTAAAAAAAATATACATATTTCGAGATTATTCAAATTCTAATAATTATGTTATGCTTCTTAATGTTGTAATCTTTAATGAAATCTTATATATATATATATATATATATATAGTAAAGTATTTTCGTGTCGGTTTTCGTATCAACTGAAACTAAATTTATTACCTTTTGCACTAAAATAGCATCAAAATACGCTTAATTTTTGATCTATTACTGAACTTTTTATTTAGACTCATTTTTTAAACTAAATGAGCTCAAGTCCGATACTAAAAAAAATTACTATGACTAATAATATGTGAATACTAAAAATAATTATAATATCTTATATCTTATAAGTATGTTTAGTTTAATAATTATATATTTGAATTTTTTTCAAAACAAATTTTGAATCCTAATGATTATAATTTGTCAATTATAATGTTGTTGAATATCCATTGAACCTCTTGTTGAAAAAAAAAACATCTTTTTTTTTTAAAGTTCCATTTTCATTATTTGCTAACCTAGAAACAAATTATTCATCCAATTTTTTAAAAACATAATATCTATATCGGTTTTCGAATCAACCAAAACTAATTCTATTACTTTCTTGACTAAATCAATATCAAAACTTTTGGTCAACTATCGAACTCTTTCTTTAGACTAAATGAGTTCAAGTCCGATATCATTAAAGAATAATTATGACTATTTATCCTTAAATAGTAGAAATAATTGTACCATCTTGTATTATAGAATTATGTTTAGTTTAGTAATTATATATTTGATTTATAAAAAAAAACAAAATTTGAATCCTAATGATCATAATTTGTCAATTATAATGTTGTAGAATATCCATTGAACCTCTTATTGAACAAAAAAAAATCATCTTTTTTTTTAGATCCATTTTCATTATTTGCTAACCTATAAACAAGTTATTCAAAGGGAAGATTTGAATTCATAAATAAAAAAAAAAAAAAATTGAACTGCTATAAAATGAAATTGACAACAAAACAAGGGATGTCTTAATGATCGACAGTGACTAAATAGCACCAATCTCCAGTCAAGGATGTGTCTATTCTTGCAAACTCTACAATAAAAAAGGGAAAAAAGCTAAGCAAAGGGGCAGATATAATATCCCAATAAAAGAAAGTAAACAAAAAGGCTATATTTGTCAACAAACGTAATGAAACGGGAAAGAATGCAAAATCACACGCCGGAGATTAATTATCAAACCCCGGCTGACTAGCAACCTAGACTTTTTTGCGACCGCTTTCTTTTTTGTCCTCCTTCTCTCTTTCTTAATTTTTATTTTTCCTTTCTGTTTTTGCACATCTGGCCATGACTGAGCGATGCATGCAATCGCAGTACCACGCTAGTTGAGGAGTACTTAATGTTTGGTTTTAGTGAGAGAAAGAAAGAGAGTTAGGGAGAGAGAGAGAGAGAGTGTGAGTGTGTGTGTCTTAAATTTTAGAGAGAGAAAGAGCCCCCAACTGACTCCCATCTCTCCTTCCTGTGCCTTCCTCTCCCTCGAATGTGGTGATGACGCAGAATTTGAAAGCCCACAAGACTGTCCCTCTTTAAAAGCCCCTTCTCCATCAGTTACACGCATTTTCACAAACGAGTTTACTAAGCAAAATACTACAGTCCACACTCCTTGTAAGGTATCATAGAGCAGTGCTGGAGTGTTTTGGTGGGGTGTTTTTGGTTTTTTCAGAGAGAGAAATTGGAGAGACTTAATTAGAGCCCAAGATTTAATCTTTTTTTTTTTTTTTTTGAAAAATCTCTCTCCCCTTAACTCACTCTTCTCAAATCATGCCAAATTCTTTGACATTCCAGCCGTTTCTCTCCTTATGATATGATATTATGTCAGTGGCCTTTTTAGGCCTTCAAAAACCAAATGCTTAAACCCCTCTCAACTTCTCCTCAAACCCCAAAAATCAAAAATCAAAAGGTCCTTTTTATTTTTTGGTAGTCTACAGGAATATTATTGTAGTTATAGTCATGGTATATTATAGCATGGGCCATCATTCTTGATAGATTCTTTCTCTGCACTATAGAGGACTGACTAATAGCTTCGTCTTCTCCTCCTTCCTTCCCTTTTATTGTTGTTTATAATAAAAAGGTCTTCTTTTTGGGAAAAAGAAATGGAGTATGGCAGTGTTGGAGGGGGAAGTAGTGGCGGTGGTGGTGGAGACCATGACTCCTCGGACCCCCAAAGGAGGAAGAAGCGTTATCACCGCCACACTGCTCATCAGATTCAGAAGTTGGAGTCGTAAGCACTCTTTCACATTGCAATCTCTTTGTTTTTGTTAATCATGCATTTTTTGATGATTTAGTACTGTTGCTTTTGTGGGGGCATATGACATATGTGTGTGTAATGTTGCTTAAAGTATTGTTCTTTTGGTTGTTGATGTTTTTCTTCTTGTTTTTGTTTGTACTATGTGGGAATGAAGAATGTTTAAGGAGTGTCCACACCCAGATGAGAAACAAAGGTTACAGTTAAGTAGAGAGTTGGGTTTGGCACCAAGACAGATCAAGTTTTGGTTTCAAAACAGGAGGACCCAGATGAAGGTGAATTAAAGATTCTCACTTCGTTTGTCTCTTTATTTTGTTTTTATTGAATGTTTGTTTAAGAGTAATTAAAAGGTTGTCTTTGTTGTTGTTGGAAAACAATTCAGGCTCAACATGAAAGAGCAGATAACTGTGCTCTTAGAGCTGAGAATGATAAGATCCGATGTGAGAATATAGCCATTAGAGAGGCACTCAAGAATGTAATTTGCCCCTCTTGTGGGGGTCCTCCTGTTACGGAGGATTCCTATTTTGATGAACACAAATTAAGAATGGAGAATGCTCAATTGAAAGAAGAGGTTTGCTTCTGTGTTTCGAATCCTCTCTATTTTTTTATTTTATTTTTTTCATGCACAATTTGTGCTATAGTTTGCTAAATTTTGGTTGTGTGTTATGTGGTTGTTGCAGCTTGATAGAGTTTCTAGCATTGCTGCTAAATACATAGGGAGGCCAATTTCCCAACTTCCTCCAGTGCAACCTGTTCACATTTCTTCATTGGATTTATCAATGGGGAATTTTGGAGGCCAAGGGATTGGTGGTCCTTCACTTGATCTTGACCTTGATCTTATCCCATCTAGTTCAAATTTGGCTTTCCAACCGCCAGGCATTTCAGACATGGACAAATCCCTCATGACTGATGTTGCTGCAAATGCTATGGAGGAGTTGTTAAGGGTTTTGCAAACCAATGAACCTTTATGGATGAAATCGTCTGCTGATGGGAGAGATGTTCTTAATCTCGATAGCTACCAGAGGATCTTTCCGAGGTCTATGAGTCACTTAAAGAATCCCAATGTTCGAATTGAAGCATCCCGAGTTTCAGGTGTTGTTATCATGAATGGTTTAGCCTTGGTTGACATGTTTATGGATTCAGTAAGTCCTTTTCTTACTCTCTAATAATAATTTTTTTGGACCCTCAAAATATCTTAATTATTATGGCTGTCTCTGAGTTGCATCACTGATTGGAGCTTGCAGAACAAGTGGGTTGAATCATTTCCCATGATCGTCTCTGTGGCAAAGACCATTGAAGTAATTTCATCTGGAATGCTGGGTGGTCACAGTGGTTCCTTGCAACTGGTAAAGGAAAAAAAATGCTTTAAGTGCTCACTTTTATTTCTATGTTTCACTGGAAGAATGGTTTATCATATGAAATGTGCTTTTTTGCAGATGTATGAAGAGTTGCAGGTGCTTTCACCCCTGGTTCCGACAAGGGAATTTTGTATCCTCCGTTATTGTCAGCAAATTGAGCAAGGCTTGTGGGCAATTGTTAGCGTTTCATATGATATTCCACAGTTTGCTTCCCAATTTCGATGTCATAGGCTTCCCTCTGGATGCTTAATTCAGGATATGCCTAATGGATACTCAAAGGTTGTCTACTTGCTCCTGAGAGTTTAATTATATGTGGTTATTTGGTGTTTCAATGTCAAAACAGTGATAGTTGTACAACTATTTTTGGATTTAGTTAATTAATCTGAAGTGCGAAACAGGTTACTTGGGTGGACCATGTAGAGATAGAAGACAAAACCCCAACTCATCGGCTTTATAGGGATCTCATTCACAGTGGTATGGCCTTTGGAGCTGAACGGTGGCTTGCTACACTGCAAAGGATGTGTGAAAGGGTGGCCTGTCAAATGGTTTCAGGCAATACAACCCGGGATCTTGGAGGAGGTAAATTCAGAGCCATAATCACATCATTTTTGTTCTTAGTCACGATATTAACTGAACGTTTCATTTTCCAGTAATTCCATCACAAGAAGGTAAGAGAAGCATGATGAAACTTGCCCAACGAATGGTTAGCAGTTTCTGTTCTAGCATCAGCACATCTAACAGCCACCGATGGAGCACGCTATCTGGGAATGATGTTGGAGTTCGAGTTACACTTCATAAGAGCACGGATCCTGGCCAACCTAATGGTGTAGTTCTAAGTGCAGCTACTACATTTTCACTTCCAGTTTCTCCTCAAAATGTTTTCAATTTCTTCAAGGATGAAAGAACTCGACCACAGGTATTATAGATTTTGGAATTGAAAGTCGATGATTCATGGCTTGTTCAATAACTTTGTAGAATGTTTCATTGATAAATTTCCTACTGATGTTTTTGCCTTTGGTTTTGACACTCTTTTCTTTAGTGGGATGTACTCTCTAGCGGCAATGCAGTCCAAGAAGTTGCCCATATCGCAAATGGGTCACATCCTGGGAACTGCATATCTGTTCTTCGAGTAAGGCTCTCTCAGTTTTGCTCATTTTCTACTTCTTTTAGTGTACTGTTTCTTTTTATAAAGTGAAATGCTTATTTAATCTCTCTATAATATTCTGTAATAGGCCTACAACACTAGTCAGAACAATATGTTAATACTCCAAGAGAGCTGCGTAGACTCATCAGGTTCACTTGTAGTCTATTGTCCTGTTGATCTACCAGCCATCAACATAGCAATGAGCGGCGAGGACCCTTCTTATATACCCCTGCTGCCATCAGGATTCACCATTTCACCTGATGGCCATCCGGACCAAGGAGATGGTGCATCAACTAGCTCTAATACACAAGCAAGCATGGCTAGGTCGAGTGGTTCACTAATTACAGTAGCATTTCAAATATTAGTCAGCAGCTTGCCGTCTGCTAAGCTGAACCTGGAGTCAGTGAATACCGTTAATAACCTTATCAGCACCACCGTCCAGCAAATTAAGGCTGCCTTGAATTGTCCTAGTTCCTGACGACCTGATTCTGCTACTGTAAACGTAACTGTTTCCTCTCTCTCTCTCTACCATCTTTAAATATGGAGATCAGAGAAAATTGAAATTCCTGTTTTTGCTGGTGGTATTAAGTATCGGGGTTAGTTGGGACTTTGAATGCCTTCTCATCGAGAACCAAAGATGCTTATTTACTGCTGCTGCTGCTGCCGCTGGTGCCTGTTTTCGCTGCCACAATTCATTACACTCTACACCAACTAAATTTTATTTATTTTTTTACAAGCCCTTTTTTTGGTTTTTGCAAAAATTTACGTTGGAAGAGTAGTTATTTAAAGAGGGAGTCAAGAACGCACCATACATGTGTCTTTCTTGCTTAGAAGGGGTAGCAATAAATCTACCATCCTTTCTTCCTTGCCACCCCAACTCAGCTAGAAAAAAAAAATGTGTGGTTCGGGTATTGACTTCTGTTCATGGACTTACATTCTATCTATCCATCAATGATGAATGATGCTCTCTCTCTCTCTCTCTCTCTCTCTCTCTCTCTCTCTCTGGCTGTAATAAATCTCTCTTAAATGGTGTATGTGTGTGGTTGTGCATGTTAGGGTGTGCGTGTGAACGGAGAGAACCATGAGGACGGTGGGGGCAGCCATGGAGATGGTTTTGATAGCCATTTTTGCTTTATATCAATGTTGGGCTCCACCTCCTGCTTGACCAAACTTTTCTCATTATACAAGAAATCTGAAAGTACTTGAACCTCAAAAGATGATATCTATCTGCATTAGCCTTGACATTTTCTGATGGGTAGGATTTCCATTTTGATTGATATGACCTCAACCCCCATTGCTCGTTTGTTCTTTTTCTATTATTGCTTTGGTGGCTTCGCTTTTGGGATCTTTCTCAAGTGTATTGGGACTTTTTGTGCTTTTGATTTGATTGTCCATATCTTTTTTCCATGTCGATGTGTGTGGGAATATTTTTTAAAAAATTCATATTTAAGAAAGAAATTAAATTTTGATGTACGAAAACCCCTCTTAAAAAAACTTTTAGCCCTAAAACCGAGAGGATAAGGGGGAAAAAAAAAACATATCTTCTCTGCTAAAGCAATTAATCAATTCTATAAACTAGATTAACTAGTACTTAAAATGGATAAGATGGATAAAAGTAGAATCAAGCCACGCAACTTGGTGTGTATGCATGGTTTTATTATTGTTATTACTATTTTATGAAGGAATTTACAGAGACTATGATATAATGAGTATACCATTTTGCTCACTCTTCAATCAAAGCAAGAATTTAAGAAATAGATGAAGTTTATCTTCTATTATTGTTTAGTCCAAAGCCTATCGGATTCTCATTGAACCAGTACAAAAAGAAAAAAACTTTATAGATTTGGCCTGATTGTGCTACCCGGCTTAGGAGCTGAATTTCGGCCGCAACATGCGAGAAGAATAATTGGCTTCTTCAACCATAACTGGATTCAACTTGAAAACCTGACTATGAGTTCGAGAAGGTGAAGATTGAATTCTTATTATTTACGGACAATAAATTATAATTATTTTTTAATGACATTAAATTTAGATTGATGTAGCTTTAAAAAAGAAATTTAGTAATCGATTAAAAATTAAATTTATTATGATGTCAGTTTAACCTAAAAATAATAAATTTAGTTTTGATTGATGCGAAAATTGATTTGAAAATACTTACTATCCGTAAATATATATATATTTTTTAAAAAATCAACTAGCGAAACATGACAGCTATTTCTCATAACGAGAATTCATGCATGACAATTATTTTGATCTACATATTTCTCTGTAACATAATTCAATAGGGAAATTATTAGACTCATGTGAGAACCCCAAGTAGCTAATTATGTAATATTCAGATTTAACTGCAGTAAATAATTAATGTACAAGTCATGCCTGTTATTTTTTTTATCCTTAAGGTATTCTATATAAGTTTAAAATCCTGACTGATTTCTTATTATTCCGTCGAACATACAAAATAGAGATATAACTATACGAAGAGTTTTTTATATATAGAAAGGTTCGAATTTTAAATCACATGCTTAAATGATTAGAGCAGTCTTTTTTTAATATGCCTGTTATTTTTGTACTATAAGATCATAGTGTATGATGTTGGCTTAGATTCCAATTTATCTCAAACATTTATGTCACATTCAAAGTCACATTACCATATATTTTATACCTTAAGCTATTACTACACCTTATGTTATCTCATAGAAGGTACAAAAATAATAATTCAAGCCCTCGTGTGATTGGCATGGCTGTTGAAGAATGTTATAAAGTCTATTAAAAAAACCATTAATGCTTGTCACTCCAACATGTCTGATGATCTTACCGCTTCCTACCATGCTGATGAGTTTAATTTTCTTGACGACATTTTCATTTTCGACCATGTAGAATGTATGGAGATGCCAACTCTTCCTACATTAACATCCCTCACGTGCCCATATGCCTACAGAAGCGGAAAGAGGTCCAAAATTAGACAAACAGGGATTACTTTGTTCTTTAACTCCATAGAATGTGTATTGCTTTAAATGGAATATTAAAAAATTTCTATGTTTTTCAATTATGACTCTGATCATTAAGAAAATTTTCATATTAATGGCTGACTTCTTACTAAATGCTTCAATTTACACCCTAATCACCGTGTTTAATGAGTTTTCCAAGTTTCAACAAGATTTTATTGAAATTTTAAATAATCAATTCAAGAATTAAGGGATTATAGTGATATATTTTACAAGCCAAAGAAGCTTAGATTTGATATATATATATATATATATATATTTCTTTTTGGTATTGTCGAACCATTGCACATCTATTACTTTCTAGACGTGGCTAAAGGGCAGGCCTCAATGCATGATCTTGCGATATATTTTACAAGCTAGAGGCATAGACTTGATTTTTTTTTCTTTTTTTTTTTTTGTTCAACAATAAGGGTGTTTTTGGATTAATTTTTACACATCTGAAAACTAATCCCTTCTGAAATGTGATTAAAATGTACTTTTCAACATATAATTTTAGTTATTTTAAAAATATTAATTATAATAATCGAATTTTAGAATTAATTTTCAAGTTAATGCTTGTTTATTAATGAAATCCTACCGTATGGCTAAAACTGGTTTTGAACTTTGATTCTAACTCGGAATTGTGGGAGGGGGAAGAAAAACTTGGAAGAGACTCGTGAGAAAAGCAGTGGTGAGGATTTCGGTAATCGATAGGAAAGGATGGATGGATTGGTGGTGACATAAAAGAAAAGAAAAGAAAAGGCAAATTTGGCAGAGTTGGTCCCCGCAATTGAGCCTACGATAGATGGGTAAGTGAAAGTGAGATGCTGTAGAGCGCAGACTCTTTCCAAATCTTGTCCCCTACATTTATCTTCCTGCTGCTGCTGCTGTCGTCCCATGAATCTAGCACTGCTGCGTCACCTCTGCTCTCTTTCTTCTTTTCTCATATATATATATATATATATATATATATATATATATATATATATATATATTTTTTTTTCTTCTCTTTTTTCAAGAAAACATAAAGAAATGGAATCAATGTTTTTCTGAGTAAATTATAAATTACTCCCTCTTATTTTGAGAAATAAATAAATAAATTTTTTTATTTATTTTAAAAACTAATTATTTAATCCTTTTTATTTTGATTCCGCTAATAACTTTTTTAAAATGATAAAATAATTTAGAAAGAAATTTTCCTTCAATATAAAAAGATATAATTATAATTTTATATTTGAATACATTATTAGTTAACAAAAAAATTGATTGAAATACTTAATTGAAAATTTTAAAAAAAATAATGTACTTAAATAAAAATAATTAAAATTTATTTATTCGATTGAGAAAAATGATAAAATTAGAATTTAATATTTTAAGGATAATAGACATGTCATCAATTAACAAAAAAATTGATGAAAATACTTTATTAACGGTTTTGAAAATATTAATTTAGTCAAATAAAAAACTTAAAATTTATATACATAATTGAAAAAAATTAAAAATTAATATACTCATAGTGCAGTTATCTCAACAAATAATATAAAGGCAATGGGTGAGATGATGAAAAATGAGAGTAAATTATTAATTAGTGCCTCTCGTTCTGAAAAATGAATTAATTAGTTCTTTTGGTTTCAAAACTCAATCATTTAGTCTCTTTTTATTTTTATTTTAAGAAATATATATATAAAATAACTAAGTAAAAGTTATGAAAGGATTGATGAGAAGAGGTTATATTTTATAAAATAAAATAAAAATTAAATTAATTATGATTAACTTTGTTAAAAAAATTAAATAATTAGATTTTGAAATTAGAAGAACTAATTAATTCATTTTTTAAAAAGAACTAATTAATTCATTTTTTAAAAGAACTAATTAATTCATTTTCAGTAAATAATATGATTATACATGACGTTGGTGAGACCAAAAATCAAATATTTTATGTTTTCCATAACATAAAATGAGGCCACACCGTAAGGAAGGGCAGAGAAATAGAAGGAAATGGAAAATTTATTTTCCCTCTTCATTGGATTACGAGCAAGGAAAGCCCATAAAGCTCTGCAAAGATTTGGTACAAAATAAAGGTCCAATCAGAATGCTGGACTTGAAGCATGTTATGGACCGATAGGCCCAGTTGTAGATGTTACCATTTTTTTGAACTGCATGACTAGCTCCTTTGCAACCCATAGGTTTGACATAATTACTGAGAACTGTAAGTGATGATTGCTGCCTGTGGAAATAAAAATAAATTAATTAAATAATAATAAGAGAGATTTATCAATATATTTTTTGCTTGTATTTTTTTCTATCTACCTTAATACTAGTTTATTTTAATATCCAAATAAGTAGCATTTTAATATAAATAATGCTAAAAATATCACAATTTTTATAATATAATATTTCTTACTTTTCCAGAATTAGTTATATTTATAAGAAGCAAATGTAAAATTGAAATAAAAATGGGCCTGATTGGAAAGTCAATAAAAAAATTTGATGAAAATTCTTGATTGATAGTTTTAAAAAAATTAATATACTCAAACAAAAAAAAATTTATATGCACAATTGAAAAAAAATGAAAATTAATATATTCATACTGCAATTATCTCAACAACAATATAAAGGCAATGGTTGGCAATGGTTGAGACGAGGAAAAGTAAAAGTAAATTATTAATTAGTCCCTATCATTTTAAAAAATAAATTAATTAGTCTCTCTAGTTTCAAAACCCAATCATTCAGTTTTTTTATTTTTTTGTATTTTTTTAAAGAAATATAAAAAATAAATAAAAAAATTATAGAAAAAATTGATAAGAAAAGATACATTTTAAAAAATAAAAAATATTAAATTAATTATTGTCAAGACTAATTAAAATAATTAAATAATTAGATTTTAAAACCAAAGTACTAATTTATAATTTACTTCCAGTAAATAATACGATCATACATGACGTTGTGAGACCAAAAGTCAAATATTTTATGTTTTCCATAACATAAAATGAGGGCCACGACGTATAGAAGGTAAAGAAATAGAAGGAATTTTTTTTTTTTTAACACTGATCTTATTGTTTTTTTTTTTTAACAAGAAAAAAAAAGATTGGAACTCCAAAATCTGAGGAAATAAGTGACATCACTTCTACTACTAATGATTTAATTAAACTATTGAATATCGACGTCATTAGTCATGTTGCCGCATTTACTGATACTTAAGCCATGGTCAAAATTATTATTTTTTTATTAAAAAATTGATTTGAATGTAAGGAGTTCTAATAGATTGAACTAGATGTATACCCATGTTACGTTGTGGTTAGACACCCGTTATATACATATCGTTAACGATTCGTATGGTATACTCGCGAGTAAAAGTTTTATTTTCGATAATTAATGTAAATCGAATGTATATATTGAGTGAAATCGCATGATTTATATATAGATTCATTAACAAAATATTTAATAATATTAGCATAAAAATTTGTATTTAAATAATTGGGAAGTTCTTTCAAAACATTATGTAACTTATTTTATTTTTAAAAAAATTTAGAATATATAAAAATTAATAAATAAAAATGGGTATTATGTATACGGATATATAGTTAATTTCTAATATATATATAATCAGAATTTATAAATTATAATAATATATTTTTTTAAAAAAACACTCATTTAAAAAGCATAAAAATAATTTATTATATAAATTATAATAATATATTTTAAAAAAACCGATGTTCTAAAATTTTATTCCAAAATTCATATATTAAAAAACCGAGTTTATTAACAAATAAAATTATATCAAAAAGTTAATTTGATTATAATTTTAATAAGAAATAAATAATTAAAGAAATAAATTTTAAATAATAAGAGTAAAACTTTTTAAAAAATAAATAAAAAAGTAATAGTGAAAATTTTTAAAAAAAGGAAAAAAAAAAAACTAAGATTGAGTAGTATAGTGTGAAGGTAAAGTAAATCATCGAGCCGAGTGGAAAAAAATAATAATCGATTTTTAAAATTTTTAACACTTAATCAAATAAAAAAAAGAACATAAATTGATGAGAAAAAAAAACCAAAGAAAAAAGATGACATATAGTGCATCGGCTAGGGATTAAAATTTTTATTTTAAAATTTTAGGAATCAAAATGAAATAATTTAATTTAAAAAACTAAAAAAAAAAGAAAATAAGTAAGAGTGAAAATTAAAAAAGAAGGAAAAAAAAAGATTGAGTAATATACTTGAGGGTAAAGTAATATATATATATATATATATATATATATATATATATATATATATATATATATATATATATATATATATTGTTCAAATAAATAGTACAATCGCGTGATGGTTTCATTGTTCATTCGAACAGTGAAACCATCACGCGTTTTAGTTTATAAGTAATACTTCTAAGTTGATTAATTTTGCTTCCTAGTTAATTAATTTATTAGTCCATCTCGTAGAAAGGTATCACATGATTATTTTAAGAAAAAAATCAAGGTAAATTTTTAAATCAAGAACTTACTTTAATAAAGTAAATTCTAGTTCAATTTATTTTAGTTATTAATATTTTTCACACCTAATTTTATGATAATACACACACACATATATATAGACACACACACACACGAGAAAAGGGGAAAAATATATATATATATATATATATATATATATATATATATATATATATATATTACAGTAAATGAATAATAACAAACTCAAATCTTTTAGTTTTTTTTAGTAATTTCATAGGAAGAAAAAAACATAAAAAAGAGGCCAGGCTCAGGCTAAAAAATAAAAAAGAGGCCTGATATATATATATATATATATATATACACCAACCAGGCGCAGGTTCAGGCTTATATATATAAGCGCCTGGTTGATACATATATATAGGCCGGCCTCACGCCTGGTTTTTTTTTAATGCCAGGCCCTGTGTGGCAGGACAGGCCAGCGCACTTGGCCTGCGAGCCAGCTTTCGGCTGCCTCTAAAAAAAAAAAAAATCAAATGCTTTTTATATATGCAAAAAAATCTCTAGATAATTATTTTCGTCTTGAATATCGAACAAAAATATAAGAAATATAAGGGATCAGTCTAAGTTTTTTAATCTGGGATACCTAAGAGAATCTAAAAAATTTGTGTTTTTTTTAAATGCATCCATGAGAAAAAGTTGTTTAGGTTGGACAAAACCATACTCAATTATTTTATAAGTACCGCAAAGCCATAGTAAATATTGATATGGTATTTCTCTCCATGCTCTTTTATGGTTTTAGCATAATAGTATTTTTTGATTCATTGGCGATCCAATAAACTTATTGGTTTATATAATGAAAGTAGCATTTTTTATTACATAATTATTAAAAAAACTAAAATTATCAGGACTCAAATCTTATTTAATTAGAAAAGATAGTTGAGTACATAACGGTTAAGCTATTTTCTAATGAGGTTTCAAATAACTATGCATACTTGAATTGAATAAATTTATTATTCATAAAAAATAATTCTCAATGTCATTAACGTTTTATTCATAACTCATGTTATTGTATCTCTCAGTAACAAATTCAATGGAATCTGTTCTAATTAAATCCTTTTTTTTATTTTTCAAATGAAAAGATTATTTTATCATTTTGTATCGAACAAGAAAAAAGTAATTGTTTTAAAGATTAATCTAAAAGGATTTCATCATCTGGATTTGATTCAAGAGAAAGGATGGAAAGAACTTTGCTTAATTTGGTGATTAATTTGTTATGATATATGTAATAAAATTTGCTTTCGCATGCAGGTTAAATTACCTGACATTTTTTACAATGCTTATAAGAGAACTATAAGAATTTTTAAAGATTATTTTTTAAGAGTTCTTATAATAAATATATATGTACTCTATATTTTCTAATTATTAATTATCGAATCCATTCATAAAAAAAAAATAATGTTAAATATGTAATTAAATAATACACGTATTATGCACGTGATTAAAAAGCTAATAAGAATAGGTAATAACCCGTTATTAAACAAGTGTTGATTTGTATACTAAGTTCATGATTCAATTTTTATGAACTGTATTTTCAAAATACCTGAGGCTAAAGCTGATTTGAGGACTTGAGACCGTGTATTGGGAAGTGCTCATTAGCCACACTTAAGGAATGATTAATATTGAGGTGCGTAAAAATTGACCCGGACACCCTTAATGCTGAATAAAAAAAAAAAAAAAAAAAAAGCAAAGAAGAATAAAAATGTGAAAGTCCTGCATGGTGTAATGGTGACAGGTGAGCCTTGCACCGTCTAAAATGCAATAATTCAAGGATCTGCAGCCGGGGCTGGCCATGGTGGGGATAATCTTTTCATCGCTCTTCCGTAATTTCTTTGGTGTTAATTTTGATTTTTTTTTTAATCCCTCTATTTTTTTCATGCTGTAGGCACTTATACGTTGGGCAATAACACCCTTTTGTTTTTTTTTTTATCTGAGAATAACTAATAATACATTGTTAGACCTTAGGGAAAAAAACATTTAGAAATATATTTTCGTGTATATTCGCGCAAGAATCAGTAAGAAGGAAATGGAAAATTTATTTTCCCTCTTCATTGGATTATGAACAAGGAAGGCCCATAAAGATCTGCAAAGATCTGGTTACAAAATAAAGGTCCAATCAGACTGCGGGACTTGAAGCATGTTATGGACCGTTAGGCCCATTTGTAGATGTTACTATTTTTAGAACTGCATGACTAGCTACTTTGCAACGCCATAGGTTTGACATAATTACTGAGAACTGTAAGTGATGATTGCTGCCTGTGCAAATAAAAATAAATAAATTAAATAATAATAAGAGAGATTTATCAATATATTTTTTGCATGTATTTTTTTCTATCCACCTTAATACTAGTTTATTTTAATATCCAAATCAGTAGGATTTAAAATAAATAATGCTAAAAATATTACAAGTTTTGTAATATAATTTTTTCTAATATAATATTTCTTACTTCTCCGGAATTAATTATATTTATAAGAAGCAAATGTAAAATGTAAATAAAAATGGGCCTGATTGGAAAGTCCATAATTCCAAAACAGAAAATGTAGGGCCTGTGGATCTCGAACCCGGCCCGTTTATAGAACTTAGTCTGCTGACTAGCACAATAGTTTCCTGTGTCTACATTTCACAATTAGCTTACACCATTTTTTGTCAAAGGTAGGGCACGTGAACCAATAATTTATAATGAGGAGCGATTTTGAATGTCATTAGTAGAAGCACAAAGTTATTGACTTTTGTGTTTCAATCGAATGTTTAAACATCTAATTGATCATATTGAAGCGTATAAAAATCAATAATTTTATATTTCAACAAAAACATTGAATAATTTATTTTAGAATAAATATATCTATTTATTTTTATATAATAATCTAAGTTTTTTTTATATGTTTTTAAAATTTCAATTGCATTACATCGGTCTCTGAAAATTTTTTAAATATTCAATTTATCATTTCGATCAATTTTTCGGATTAAAGATAATTTTTTTTTATCAAAATTTCCTTTATTAAAATGCAATATATATATATATATATATATATATATATATATATATATATATATATATATATATATATATATATATATATCATGTGACCTATATGTTCTATTTTAAAAGTCTTTAAAATTTTATTTTATTATTATTTTGTATTTCAATTAGGAGCATTTTGATAAAAGAAATATCATGACTAAAAAATTTTTTTAGTCACATTTGAGTTTTTTATTAAATATTCGATCTATCATTTCGATCAATTTTTCGGACCATAGATAAATTTTTTTACCAAAATTTTCTTTATTGAAATGAAAAGAAAATATTAAAGTCATGTGACTCGTATGTTCTATTTTAAAAGTCTTTAAATTTTTATTTTATTATTATTTTACATTTCAATCGGGAGCATTTTGATAAAAAAAATTTATGACTAAAAAAATACTTATATAATAATCTAAGTTTTTTTATCTATTCTTAAATTTTCAATTACATCAAATCTATCTCTGAAAATTTTTTAAATGTTCAATCCATCATTTCGATCAATTTTTAGGACCATAGATAAATTTTTTTTACCCAAATTTACTTTATTAAAATGCAATATATATATATATATATATTAAAGTCATATGACATGTATGTTCTATTTTAAAAGTCTTTAGAATTTTATTTTATTATTATTTTGCATTTCAATCGGGAGCATTTTGATTAAAAAAAATTATGACTAAAAAAATTGATCGAAAAAATAGATTAAAGATTTTAATTTTTTTTTAAATATATGAGATACAATTTAAAAAATTAAGGATAGACGATAGATTTTTGGTATCATATAACGACAAATGGTATATTTTCTTTTGATTAATTTTATATAATTGTATATAAGTAGAGTTGATCCATTATATATTTTTTAAAAAAAGGTTTAACATAAATGTCATGTGTTAGTATACTTAAACAATTTCAAATTTGGATCATGATACAGTAAACTTCAATTAATCATATAAAAGTTTCAGATATCAGAAGATAAGTGGAAACAAATGGTAAGAATAACTTGCATTATCATATAATTAATAAATTTTCTTCTAAGAGATTTCATTAGGTGTTGATAAATTGACTAGCTATTTCTCTCAATCCCTTCCTTAATTTGGATGCGAGATTTGATTCCCTATACCTTTAAACAAATCATACTACCCGCCAATTAATGACACCAAATTAAGACGAATGAATCCAGATTCCAGAATAGACACCAATCTTACTTGGTTAATTCCTTGAATTCTCCTTTGGTCACTTTCTTTCTAATGTCAACTTAATAGGCAGAGATCGGAAAACGCGTTTAGTTGACTTTCGCTAGCTTGCATATCCTCTAGCTTCCAAAGTCAAGCACACCATATTCTTCGCCACGCATATTTCAGAAGTCTTCTTCCCTTCATCAATCTATGCCCTAGCAAGACAATCAAGCAGAAAAACACATCTTCAATTATATCTCTCCTAGCATCCTTGCAGACACAAAGAAGAGAGAGAGAGAGAGATGGGGAAGCTAAGCTACGATCTAACCATCAATCACTTTAGCCATCCTCATCCCTTAGAGCTATCTAACTCTCAATCTATTTACATAACCTCATGTTCTGCTTGCAATCTCCAACCCTCTGGCTGGATGTACACTTGTAAGCCATGTAACTTTACTCTCCACATTTCATGCACCCAAATGCCAGCTTTAATAACCCACCCTTCCCACCCCATCCACCCTTTAACCCTCTTCTCTACTCCTGTTTACCCTGGTGGCTCGTTCAACTGTGATGGTTGTGGCCGACAAGGAACTGGATTTAGCTACCATTGCACCACCTGTGATTTTGATGTACACATGATGTGTGCCACAAATCCACTCTCGCTTGCTCACCAATCTCATCCTCACCAGCTTAACCTGGCCTTTTATCCTCCTTACCAAACCAAAGGTTTTTCTTGTGATATTTGTCGCAGGATAGGATCTAACCATTGGCTTTATCGGTGTGGTGCTTGCGAGTTTGATGCACATATGGAGTGTGCAATGAGAGTTAATAATACGCCTTTGCCTCATCTTCAGCATACCAGCTCTTTACCAGCAGCCAACAGTGTCAACATTCAATACCAGCAGCGGCCTGGACCTGGAGGTGGCGATTACGTTTACAGGCACAGCCAAAGCATGGGAGCTATGCCTATGCAGCAGCAGCAGGAGGAGGCTAGCTATGGGGGTCCTAATGGGGCAGGAAATGGCACCATAATGGATACAATGGTTCAAGGTTTTGTAGATGGGGCTGCACAACAGGTTGGTCAAATGTTTGTGCAAAGCATCATCAATCCTGATGCTAATGGTGGCACTGGCAACAATAATGGTGATGATTCTTCCAATCCTTCTACAGTTAGTATTGGATCTTCCATTTTGAGTGCTGTGTTTGGTGGTGACTCTGATAATTCATAAAATTAATCAAAGGTTTGATGGATTTTGAAGATCGTGAAAGGTTAACTACAGTCCTATCAGGAAAAAAGAAAACATGTATGGATTCAAGTTATTGGTGTTATAAGTTCAGTTAAGTACTTTGTTATAAGTTTAATCCAGTTTTTTTTTTTTTTTTCCTCAGGGAAAGTGTTACTCTCCGAGTAAATTATAAATTAGTCCCTCTATTTTAGAGAAATGTATAATTTGTTTTCAAAACACAGAGGACTGATTAATTTGTTTTTAAACTAGAAAGACTAATTTATAATTTACTTGTTAGAATCTTGTTCTGTTCTTGTTAACCACGAAGGGAAGGAAAAAAATAGTATTATTTGAATTGTAGAAATTGATCAACCAATACAAAGATAAATAACAATGAGGTTAATTTTGTGAAATCAACTTATTCTAATACGATAAAAATGTCACATTCCCCCTTTTTTCTTTTTTTTTAACAGAAGAGAGGTTCATACTAGAGACCTCCTTAAACGCTTAACGGTATTTTTTGCTCCTAAGGAAACTATTCGAATTTTGATAAATTGAGAGCTATATTATTAATTTGATCAATTTTAACCTTAAACTATCATGCTTTGACTAAATTTTAATCCTTGATTTGACTATTAGTATTTTTACAACACTTTCCTCAAAGTCGGCTAATTTTTATTCCTTTAAAAAAATTTAGGTGTATTGTGTTTGTGTATATCTATCAACAATATCAAACCAAACTTGACACTCTCGATCCACCAAATATATCTTTGTATGGTACTCTTCTAACCAAAAAAATTGCAAATGCTTTTGTCATGACAACCAAAAGTTTTATCACACCATGGATGCTATATTTTTTTTAAAAAAAAACCTATTACCTAAAACTGATATTTAACGGAAGGGTTTTAGTTAAAGTCAACCATAAAAATATCGGCTTTTATTGAAAAGCATAGATTGCACACCAAAAACACTTGAAACTACTTCTAACCCATCTCCAAGTGTCCAACTTGAATGCGAAATGCAACTAATTGATTCCGCATCTCCTAAGATAATTGTCTATCATAGAAAAAAGGAGAAACTTGAAGGAATCGAGAGACTTTAGCAGATTTATAGCTACCGTCAATATCCGGACTCGAGGTAAATATCTCGACATTTAATTTACAAATTATAGAGGAAAATTCTATAGATTTTAGTTCAAGTGATCTTGGTAATTTTAAGAGAATTTACCCATTGCACTTAAAAAAGGAGTGAGAGAATGCAAAAGTAGGCTATTGTAGGGATTCGAAGTGATGTAAAAACAATCAATGCGGCGGAAATAATATCATAATAAAAAAATTTACTTCGAAACACCATATGATCCATGCAAAAACAACGAAGTCACGGGATCAAATCATTATCTCTTGTAGCGTAGATCACGTCTCTTACACTGAAGGATGCTCGAATCATGAGAACAAATCAATGAACTGCACCTTTATTGGTATCCATACGAATGTCTCGATCACCGGAACAATTCGGAATGGAGAGTCACCTCGAGTCAAAGTGCTGGCTATGAGTTTTGGTGTTTAAAGGTTGGATCAATCTTCCTCTCAGGGTTTCTCTCAAGGTTTTCTTAGAATTTCTATCTCACACAATATCCTTATATAAATAAGTATTACGTGCTATTTGTATTCTACAATAACTAGAATGTGTATGAGTCATAGTCCTACTAGGAAACTAATTTTCTAACCCTAAGGAGAGAGAGAAACATGGGCTAATTATTTTGACAAATTAATGTCCAACGACCTTGGACTTGGAATTCATTAAGCCCATTTTATATGTCTTAATCAATTAGTGTAATTAAATACTATAATCTAAAACGTATCCTAGTCTAGTTAAGATTCCTAGTGAGATATCCTAGTCTCACTAGGAATCTTAAGCTGGACTACGAATCCTAATGCAATTAGGAATCTTAACTCGATTAAGAATAATTCAATTAGGATTTCTAGTCATACTCCAATTTCGAGTCGTTCTTTGTATGTAACCCTATAGGTTCTTATTACGTTGGCAATGATCTTAAAATCATAATTTATAATCACAAATAATGAGTGGCATCTAGCAATAAGAATGTCGGTGACTCGACATAACCTTATTCGTGACATATGTTACCAAGTTTATTCAAAAATAAAAGTGATAGTTCTTTTTAGTATGAAAATTTTCAATTTGTAAGACACATTTGCGGTTTATACCTATTCGGCCATATAAATCATCAAAACCTTTTTCTATAATCCATAGTGATGTTTAAGGCCCATTTCAAGTTCCAAATGTCATAAGGGCTTGGTGGTTCACCTCTTTCATAAATGATCATACTTGACTCACATGAATTTTTCTCATGAAAAATAAATCAAAAATTCCTAAAATATTTAAGAATTTTAACATAATAATTAAAAATTAATTTCAAACTTTCATTCAAATACTTAGAACTTAAACAAAAAAGAATTTTTTAATTCTAATCTTGACTCATATCTATCAATTGAGGGAATCATACACTAAAGTTCATGTGTAGATACCCCTAAGCAAAATGGGATAGTCTAAAGAAAGAATAAACACCTTTTGAATATTGCCAAGTCTCGGTTATTTTCATCTAATGTTTCAAAACATTTTTAAGGTGGAGTCTGTACTTATAACAACATACCTAATCAATCGACTTTCATCCAAAGTACTAGATTCTTCCATTCTAAATGAAGTATTTTTACAACACTTTCCTCAAAGTCGGCTAATTTACATTCCTCTAAAAAAAGATAGGTGTATTGTGTTTGTATATATCTATCAATAATATCGAACGAAACTTGACTCTCGATCCACCAAATATATCTTTGTATGGTACTCTTCAAATCAAAAAAGTTACAAATGCTTCTTTCTTGACAACCAAAAGTTTTATCACACAATGGATACAATATGTTCTTTTTTTAAAAAAAAACCCTATTACCCCAAAACTAATATTTAGGAGGAGAGTTTTAGTTAGAGTCAACCATAAAAATATCGATTTTTATTGGAAAGCATAAATCGCGGACCAAAAACACCTAAAACTACTTCTACCCTATCTTCAAGTGTCCAACTTGAATCTAAAATACAACGAATTGATTCTACATCTCCTAAGATAATTGTTTATCATAGAAAAAAGGAGAAACTTGAAAGAATCGGAGACTCTAGTAGATTTATCAGTTATTGCTAGCATCCGAACCCGAGGTAAATATCCCGACATTTGATTTACAAATTATAGAGGAAAATTATATAGATTTTAGTTCAAGTGATCTTGGTAATTTCAAGAGAATCTACCCATTGCACTTAGAAAAGGGGTGAGAGAATGCAAAAGTAGGTCATTGTACCTTATTGGCAACTATGAGGGACTATCTTTATCTTCCCAATCATTCACTAGCAAAATCAATTTTATATCCATTCCAAACTCAATACAAAAAGCCATGGCTATCTTGAAATGAAAGAAGGCAATCAATGAAGAAGTTAATACTCTAATGAAGAATGGTACTTAGGAAATTATTGATTCGTCTTATGGAAAGAATGTGATCGAGTACAAGTGGATCTTTAATGTAAAAATAAAAATAGATGGTAGTATTAAAAGATATAAGGCTCGGTTAGTAGCTAAGAGATTTACTCAATCATATAGCATAAATTATAAAGAGACCTTAGCTACGGTTGCAAAACTTAGCATCATTTTGAATACTCTCTTGCAACAAATTTGCATTAGCCCCTCCATCAACTAGATGTCAAGAATTTATTCTTGAATGAGAATCTAGAAAAGGATCTATATAGACATTCCCGAGGACTACAAAACTCATCAAACATCAACAAAATATGTTGACTAAAGAAGTCACTTTAATTATGATCTCAAACAATCATCCGAACTTGGTTTGAGAGATTTATATAGTTATAAATAGTAATAAACACATAGAAGGACAATTTGATCATATAATATTTGTAAAAAATTCTTCAAAAGGACTAATTTCTATGTTAATTATCTATGTTGATGACATTATTCTAACATGGGATTATGCTCGAGGAGATTTTAAGAGTCAAAGAATTTCTAAATAAAGAATTTGAGATCAAGGATTTAGGTAAACTCACATATTGATCGGGAATGGAAATGGCTAAGTCTAAGCAAGGCATTGCGGTCTCTCAAAAGAAGTATGTGTGACGCCTCGGCTCCCTTACCTATCACCTAACAAACGTGACCAGGCGCGACACACTCGTCGGGACTAAGTCTCCTACTTCCTCCATCATACACAACGTAAACTAAACCATGGGAAACGTATGATATAATATACAACATTATTACGAGATAGTTCTATAATTTATAACATATTCAAAATGCCTAAAAATTTACGTCATAGGCTCGTACCCCTTTTTAATGACACAAAAGATATTTCTATTTTTATGAGTGACACATGAGCCTCTTTTAGCGAGAACCGATAGCATCCTCGATCGACTTAACTTTACCCTTGCTCGAACAACACACAAATACAATAACGGAATAAGCCAAAGCTCGGTAAGTAGGGTGATGCACGTGATATGCAATGCTATTCTGTTTCTTATATTTTCATCCATTTTAATCCGGGTACCCTAGGTATATGCAAGTCCATGCGCCCAATTTCTCGATGATCATGTGATCACCTATCGCTCTATTACTTTCTCTCGGTGATCTCAATATCACCTATCGCTCGCAACGGAATTATCCCTTGTTGTAGCACATAGTTAACGAAATTATCCTTCGCTTAACGGTGTTAGTAAATAGAGCTCGCACTATGGATTCCTTGCTATTACCCAATCCACTTAATTCGGTTACCAAACCGTGTCAATTCAAGACTCAATGATTTTTCTCAATTTATTTTCACCTCAAATGCACATGATGATATGTTTAATCACATTCAACCAAACTCGGGTACTAGCCCTTCTTTCTTAAGCCATACTCACGGTCCAACCATCACTCGGGATTCACTTGGCGCTCACATACCAATCATGGTACTCATAGCGGGAACACAACCTCCGCTCATTAATATTGTTTATTAGTTTCATTAAGAATTAAAGAAGGTCCAATTCTTTTTTTTCCTCTATGAAAGAATAAATTTTCTTTAAAATTTTAAAATCCTTTTTATTTCTATCTAAGTCCACTTATTTTAGCCTAAGCCCATTTCCATTAGTCTAAGCCCATCTACTTTAAAACCAAGCCTTTTGATTTTAGTCCAAGTCCATTACTAAGTTTATTTTATTTAAGTCTAAACCCATTAACATTAATCCAAGCCCAAGTTCATTTGTTTTAATCTAAGTCCACTTTATTTGTAATTCCAAGCCCATCTCATTTTAACTCAAGTCCAAGCCCATTACCATTAATCCAAGCCCATTTATTTTAATCCAAGCCCAAGTCTATTTATTTTAATCTAAGTCCACTTTATTTGTAATTCCAAGCCCATCTCATTTCAACTCAAGTCCAAGCCCATTACCATTAATCCAAGCCCATTTATTTTAGGTTAAAAATTTTTCAACGAGTGGTACACCTAAATAACTTATACCAAATCAGCCATAACTCCTTAAATATATATATATATATATATATATCTAAAACTCATGTAATTTTAAGGGGAGATATTAGACATATAGATCAACAACTTTCATTCTTTGAGTTTTCTTCAAAAATTATTCTAAAATCCTTAAATAAATCACACAAGTTTCGGAACTAAATAATCTTTTTCGAGTAGCTGGTCCATTCAATGATCCGTACCAAATCAGTCATAAATCTTTACATACAGATCTAAAAATCACGAAATTTTATATACATCTAGTAGACACATAGATGAAAAACTTTTCTTCTTTGATTTCTGTCCAAAAACCACTCTATGATCTCGAAATAAATCACACAACTTTCGGAATGAAATATTTTTTCAGTAGGTAGTCCATTCGAATGATCCATACCAAGTCGAGTCATGACTCTATATATATATTTCTAAAAATCATAAAATTTTAAAGAGACATAGTAGATACATATATCAACAACTTTTATTCTTTGCAGTGTTCCTAAAAATAACTCTAAGATCCCGAAATAAATTACACAAATTTCTGATTTTTCCACCCTAAAATCCAGAAATCTTCTCTTAAAGCACATTTCTCATTACACATGCATAATCATCCATTATCAAACATCAAGTGTTTAAAATCATCACAAAATACCATAATCACATTTTACATGAATTAACAACTTATAAAATAAACATGGAAGGCATAAATAAAGCAAGAAAAAAATGAAACCTACTTACATTGAATTAACTTTCATAAAATCTCTTTTGCTTCCTTTTAGTTTCCCTTTCTTTTTCCTTTCTTTTCCCCTTCTCTTCCTTCCCTTTTTTTCTCTTTCTCCCCTCTCTTTCACTTTTTCTTTCCTGGCTTTAAGGAAGCTACGGGATGCACCAAAAATGCATCTTTATCCTATTTTTTTTTACTTAAATATCTCATCTAATCTCATCCATTTAATGCTCATTACAAGTGTCAAGAACTTGTAGTGAAATGCAAGGTAAATGTGACTGAAATTAATGAAATGATGGGTTTAAATTTCGAGGAAGAGGTGATGGTCAATGAAAATTTATAGAAGTAGGGGCCAAAATGTGATTAAATGAGGATAATTAAATTAACTACATTTTTAGAATTCCTTCCAAAATTTTGGCAATTAACACTTTGTTTTTTCTAATTTATACTTATTCCATATAAAAGAAATTTTCTAACTAATTTACCCAACGTTTTTTTTATTGACGTACACCGCTTACTCTCAAAAAATACGTATATACCACATATTCCAAGTACATATGTTGACTCGGTTACGTGATTTTCACGTACGTAACCGATATATATATATATATATATATATATATATATATATATATATATATATATATATATACGAATATAAATATCTCGATACGTACACTTATACGATTACGGATTTTACGAGGGTTACAAGTATGTACTAGATTTTCTAAAAGAAACGAGTGTGCGTGGGTAAACCTCCATAAACACCTATATACTACACCTCCAGAGACACCTATCTACTACACCACCAAAATTGGGTCTAATAAGGACGAGTGCTCCTATAAATTAGGAAAGATATCAAAGACTCGTAGGGAGGTTGATCTATCCATCACATATTATGCTAGATATAGCATTTTCGGTAAGTGTTGTTAGCCGATCATGAACAACCTTGCGAAAAACACATGACATTGGTGTACGAGTCTTAAGATACTTGAAAATGACTTTAGGTAAAGGACTATTCTTTAGAAAGAACTCAAGTAGGGAAGTGAAATTATATTCTCATGCGGATCAGGCGAGCTTAATCATTTATAGATGATCCATTTCTGGATATTGTATTTACATTTGGGGAAATTTTGCAACTTGAAGGAGTAAAAAGCAAGCTATGATAGCTAGGAGTAGTGCCGAAGCAAAATTTGGGAAATGGCTCATGTTATTTATGAAGGAATCTAGGTGGAAAGAATATCAGCTGAATTAAAGATACCATACCAAGCATATGTATATAAACATATGTAATGCTAAAAATAGATTGGCATTTTATCATAGAAAAGATAGAAAGGAGAGTAATCAAACCTACTTTCCTTCTAATCTACAAACCATCAATATCCTAACTAAAGCACTTTTAATGGTGCATTTTAAAGATCCTAGTTTCAAGCTAGGTATGATAAATAATTAGGGATTCTTAGCTATAAAATAGCTATGAATTAGGCTGTAAATCAATATGTAATTGACTATGTATTTGTTTCTTTATTTAGAATAGATTAGACAAGATTTTTTTCTTAAAGCAAGAAATATGTCCTAATGTTTAGGACGTTTTTGCATATATAAACAGATGTTCTGATAGAATAAAATCAGGTCATTAAAACCTAATAATTCACAATGTTTAGAGGGGCCGGGGTTATTCACTTATATATATAAGGGCATATGAAAGTTCAAGGATATTACGACTATTTTATCCATAAGGCCTGAACTTGAAACTTTTACTGAAT
The DNA here is from genome assembly GCA_963924115.1 of Dovyalis caffra. NCBI lineage: Eukaryota > Viridiplantae > Streptophyta > Magnoliopsida > Malpighiales > Salicaceae > Dovyalis > Dovyalis caffra. The sequence continues at coordinate 337,265 of CAWUPB010000871.1, read as the reverse complement.
TCTATAGCCTCGTACTCAGTAATGAGTTCATGAACAAATAGCCAACCAATTCAAGGTTTTCTCTTCTCTCGATCTTCGGCCTCATTACACTTAGAGATAGTAATGAATACCTGAAACAGCTTCAAATTAAGTATCATATCAGCCAAGTTAGCTATAATACCTACCAATGGCAGCAAATTAAAGCCAACGGAAAATCAAACTTGGATCCTTGGCATTTTCTTTGATTAATTTGTTTCAAAAGTCAACTAATTAGTAGGCTGAGAATTATAAAAACGCGTCTAGTTGACTTAGCTAGCACATGCATGCCATCTACCTTGCAAAGCCAGGCACACAATATTCGAAAGTCTCCTCCCTTGATCAATCTCTACACTTGCCTAGTTAGGGCTAGCAAGCTAATTCAGAGATAATTAACACCTCTTCATCTCTCTCCTAATTAATATACCTGCTGAAAAGAGCAGAGAGATCAGAAAGATGGGGAAGCTTAACCATGATCCATACATTACCCACTTTAGCCTTCCTCATCCCTTAGAGCTATCCAATTCTCAATCTCTATACATAACATCCTGTTCTGCTTGTAGTCTCCAACCCTCTGGATGGATGTAATCTTGTAAGCCATGTAACTTCACTCTCCACATCTCATGCACCCAAATGCCAACTTTAATAACCCATCCTTCCCACCCCATCCACCATTTAGCCCTCTTCTCTACCCCAGTTTACCCTGGTGGTTCATTCAACTGTGACGGTTGTGGCCGCCAAGGAAACGGATTTAGCTACCGTTGCACCACCTGTGGTTTTGATTTACACATGATGTGTGCCACAAATCCGCTCTCGTTTGCTCATCAATCTCATCCTCACCAGATTAACCTCGCCTTTTATCCTCCTTACCAAACCGAAGGTTTCTCTTGTGATATATGCCACAAGATAGGGTCTAAACATTGGCTTTATCGGTGTGGTGCTTGCGAATTTGACGCACATATGGAGTGTGCAATGGGTGTTAATGTTGCACCGTTGCCCCATCTTCAGCATGGCAACTCTTTACCAGTAGCGAACAATAATGTCAATATTCAGTACCAGCAGCAGCCTGAACCTGGAGGCGTTAATGTTTTTACGCACAGCCAAAGCATGGGATCAGCTAAGCCTATGCAACAGCAGCAGCAGGAGGCTAGCTATCAACAGCCAAATGGGGCTGGAAATGGCACCGTAATGGATGCGATGGTTCAAGGTTTTGTAGATGGGGCTGCACAACAGGTTGGTCAGATGTTTGTGCAAAGCATTATCAATCCTGATGCTAATCGTGACACTAGCAACAATAATAGTACTGATCCTAATGCTGGTGATCATGATGATGATTCTTCCGATTCTTCCGATCCTTCTGCGATTAATATTGGATCTTCGATTATGAGTGACGAGTTTGGTACTGTTGAATCTTATAGTCGACAAAATATGTTATCAAACGTTTAAAGTAAATTTGACGGAATTAATTTGAAAATCATGAAAAGTTAATTGTTGTACTCTAGGTTTCCTATGGGAAAATTTGGGACAGCTTACGTACTTTTTCTATTATTATTACCAACAAAGAAAGTTATTGGTATTATGAGATTTGTTACTGTTTGTAGTTTAATTCAATTGTTTAAAAGTAAGGGGAAATATGTAAGAATCTTGTTCTTATTACCTATGAAATAAAAAAACAAAATGTCTGGTTTTGTGTTTTATTCATGCAGCTTCTCTTTGCATGTCTTTGTAAAATGAAAGTTGAGTGGATAGAAAAAATATATAAATGATCCAAGATCATTAGATTGAGTAAAAAGGGCTTTCATAATTTAAACAAGTAGTTTCGATTTCAAATTTTTTTATATATAAAAAACTTATTAAATAGTTGTATCCGTTTTATGCATCCGATCGAATAACAAGAAATTCATCGAGCCTTTAAGCTTAGAATATCTTAGAAATAATATATATATATATATATACACACACACACGTAAGAGGATTGTTTTTGTTGGTACACAGAATTGACAAATTATAAACAGTTTGATTTAAAAATGGGATCAAAATTGTATAAACAAGCTGATCCACTTTATACTGCTCAATAGCCAAAACCCTATGAACAAAATTTTAAATGACCTGATTTTTATTATCAAAGTATTGAGTATTTTTCACTCTGATTTTATCGGGTTCAATTAAATAAAGAATTTTGGTGCATTGATAACTCTTTTGGCATTTTTATTATACACATTTAATAAGATTATGCTGAGATTAATGAATATTAAATTAATGTTAGAATGGTGGTTGTTGCTTAAGTTACAATCTTATTTTTTTAACGAGTGCAATACTACTACATTCACAAGTAAAATGTTTCAATCTGTAAATGATAATATAAACAAAATTTTCATAGAAATTGATGTGTAAATTTTTATAAGTGATAAAGTGTGGATGTTAATTATTTAAATGATTGGTTTTTCATTAAAAAAAAAATTATCACATATATTTTTATGAGGATTTTATAAAATTTATTTGTTTGTATAGCACCACTTTTTTACAATCTTCTATTAGATTTGAAACCAGAATGATAATGTGGAAAAGTAACCCTTAATCAATGAAGGAATAGTAGCTGCAATATTCTGTGTTCGTTTCTCGGTGGATGGAAGCATGATGGGGTTTGTATCTGAATGGATTGGTTTTATTTGGTGTAATATGGGCTGAGCCGCTGAGGTCCTAGGCAAAGCTAGAGACTTTGAACATGTATATGTAATTAGTGGACTGAAACTTCGTCCAACCATGAGGCCCGTTGTCATTGAGGTGGCAAAGTTTGGAGAAATTTTTAAAAAAAAGTCATAAAGTATTTCTAATACTTCTATTCAAATTAAGTAAAATACTAAAAAAATTGGGAATTTTACTGGTTATTTACTACAACATTGGATGACGCATCATCTACTGTGTTGAAAAAGACGATGCGTGGTCCATTGTCTTTTTGTCCCACAAGGCCAGGTCAACTGGTCCTGTGTCTTTTTCAGGCCCAGAGGCTCAGGCCTGGCTTTGGTTTTTTTCCCCTTTCTTTTGTTCGTTTTTTTTTCCAGCAATTTTTTGATTTTTTTTTATTATTGATTTCGTGCAAGATTTATGAAAATTTTAATTATTTTTTTTCATACAGCCTGATGGTGAAAAAATATGATTTCTTTGATTTGTAATTTCTTATTTTAAAAAAAATTAAGATAATTTTTTTTTCATTTTGTCATTTTTTTGGAAACATTCAATTAATTTTTAATTTATTTTTCATATAATTTTATTTGTTAAGAAAATATAATTATATTCTAAAGATTCTTTTCTTTTTCTTCTTCTGGTGGTGGAATTAAAAAAACCTTATTCACTTCATAATGATAAAAGCAATGCCATACTAACACGTACAACTAGTTGGTAGGTTAATAAATTAATTTCTTGTATAGATACACATAATCTATATGTAATTAACATTTGCTTGTGATAAATTAATAACCTTATTTTTTCCAGCAATTTTTTGATTTTTTTTTTATTGATTTCGTGCAAGATTTATGAAAATTTTAATTATTTTTTTTCATACAGACTGATGGTGAAAAAATATGATTTCTTTGATTTGTAATTTCTTATTTTTAAAAAAAGTAAGATAATTTTTTTTTCATTTTGTCATTTTTTTGGAAACATTCAATTAATTTTTAATTTATTTTTCATATAATTTTATTTGTTAAGAAAATATAATTATATTCTAAAGATTCTTTTCTTTTTCTTCTTCTGGTGGTGGAATTAAAAAAACCTTATTCACTTCATAATGATAAAAGCAATGCCATACTAACACGTACAACTAGTTGGTAGGTTAATAAATTAATTTCTTGTATAGATACACATAATCTATATGTAATTAACATTTGCTTGTGATAAATTAATAACCTTATTTTTTCCAGCAATTTTTTGATTTTTTTTTTATTGATTTCGTGCAAAATTTGTGAAAAATTTAATTATTTTTTTTTCATACAGCTCGATGGTGAAAAAATATGATTTCTTTGATTTGTAATTTCTTATTTTTAAAAAAAGTAAGATAATTTTTTTTTCATTTTGTCATTTTTTTGGAAACATTCAATTAATTTTTAATTTATTTTTCATATAATTTTATTTGTTAAGAAAATATAATTATATTCTAAAGATTCTTTTCTTTTTCTTCTTCTGGTGGTGGAATTAAAAAAACCTTATTCACTTCATAATGATAAAAGCAATGCCATACTAACACGTACAACTAGTTGGTAGGTTAATAAATTAATTTCTTGTATAGATACACATAATCTATATGTAATTAACATTTGCTTGTGATAAATTAATAACCTTATTTTTTCCAGCAATTTTTTGATTTTTTTTTTATTGATTTCGTGCAAAATTTGTGAAAAATTTAATTAATTTTTTTCATACAGCTCGATGGTGAAAAAATATGATTTCTTTGATTTGTAATTTCTTATTTTTAAAAAAAGTAAGATAATTTTTTTTTCATTTTGTCATTTTTTTGGAAACATTCAATTAATTTTTAATTTATTTTTCATATAATTTTATTTGTTAAGAAAATATAATTATATTCTAAAGATTCTTTTCTTTTTCTTCTTCTGGTGGTGGAATTAAAAAAACCTTATTCACTTCATAATGATAAAAGCAATGCCATACTAACACGTACAACTAGTTGGTAGGTTAATAAATTAATTTCTTGTATAGATACACATAATCTATATGTAATTAACATTTGCTTGTGATAAATTAATAACCTTATTTTTTCCAGCAATTTTTTGATTTTTTTTTTATTGATTTCGTGCAAAATTTGTGAAAAATTTAATTAATTTTTTTCATACAGACTCGATGGTGAAAAAATATGATTTCTTTGATTTGTAATTTCTTATTTTTAAAAAAAGTAAGATAATTTTTTTTTCATTTTGTCATTTTTTTGGAAACATTCAATTAATTTTTAATTTATTTTTCATATAATTTTATTTGTTAAGAAAATATAATTATATTCTAAAGATTCTTTTCTTTTTCTTCTTCTGGTGGTGGAATTAAAAAAACCTTATTCACTTCATAATGATAAAAGCAATGCCATACTAACACGTACAACTAGTTGGTAGGTTAATAAATTAATTTCTTGTATAGATACACATAATCTATATGTAATTAACATTTGCTTGTGATAAATTAATAACCTTATTTTTTCCAGCAATTTTTTGATTTTTTTTTTATTGATTTCGTGCAAAATTTGTGAAAAATTTAATTAATTTTTTTCATACAGCTCGATGGTGAAAAAATATGATTTCTTTGATTTGTAATTTCTTATTTTTAAAAAAAGTAAGATAATTTTTTTTTCATTTTGTCATTTTTTTGGAAACATTCAATTAATTTTTAATTTATTTTTCATATAATTTTATTTGTTAAGAAAATATAATTATATTCTAAAGATTCTTTTCTTTTTCTTCTTCTGGTGGTGGAATTAAAAAAACCTTATTCACTTCATAATGATAAAAGCAATGCCATACTAACACGTACAACTAGTTGGTAGGTTAATAAATTAATTTCTTGTATAGATACACATAATCTATATGTAATTAACATTTGCTTGTGATAAATTAATAACCTTATTTTTTCCAGCAATTTTTTGATTTTTTTTTTATTGATTTCGTGCAAAATTTGTGAAAAATTTAATTAATTTTTTTCATACAGCTCGATGGTGAAAAAATATGATTTCTTTGATTTGTAATTTCTTATTTTTAAAAAAAGTAAGATAATTTTTTTTTCATTTTGTCATTTTTTTGGAAACATTCAATTAATTTTTAATTTATTTTTCATATAATTTTATTTGTTAAGAAAATATAATTATATTCTAAAGATTCTTTTCTTTTTCTTCTTCTGGTGGTGGAATTAAAAAAACCTTATTCACTTCATAATGATAAAAGCAATGCCATACTAACACGTACAACTAGTTGGTAGGTTAATAAATTAATTTCTTGTATAGATACACATAATCTATATGTAATTAACATTTGCTTGTGATAAATTAATAACCTTATTTTTTCCAGCAATTTTTTGATTTTTTTTTATTGATTTCGTGCAAAATTTGTGAAAAATTTAATTAATTTTTTTCATACAGACTCGATGGTGAAAAAATATGATTTCTTTGATTTGTAATTTCTTATTTTTAAAAAAAGTAAGATAATTTTTTTTTCATTTTGTCATTTTTTTGGAAACATTCAATTAATTTTTAATTTATTTTTCATATAATTTTATTTGTTAAGAAAATATAATTATATTCTAAAGATTCTTTTCTTTTTCTTCTTCTGGTGGTGGAATTAAAAAAACCTTATTCACTTCATAATGATAAAAGCAATGCCATACTAACACGTACAACTAGTTGGTAGGTTAATAAATTAATTTCTTGTATAGATACACATAATCTATATGTACTTTTTATTTTTTTAATTATTTTTATTCTATATTAGAGATACGACTAATCTATTCAGAATGAGAATAATAAAATTTAAATTCTATAAAATGATAAGATTTAACTATTTTCAACAAATATTATTTTAAAATTCAAATTCTATAAAAAGACAAAAAAAATCATTTGGAATCAATTTCTTATTGTCCCACCAACTTGCTGGTTGAATTTATATATCTCTTACCTAACAACTCCTCTTCATTCTTAGAATTTAGAGACCTATCGAAATTGCTAATATATATTTGGCAATATATATTTATAGGGTTTGTTTTGACAGCATGGCAAAACAAAGCAATCCTAATCGCCATTCTAAAAATAAATAAAAAAGTAATCCAAATCACAATGGAAGAGGTTTAAAAGTGCAAATAAATAAGCAAAAAAGTGCAGCTGAAAGGTATTTGTTTATTGTTAGGCAGCATTGCATGGCACGCCGTGTTTGGAGTAGTTTTCTTTGGGTTAGGAATGCTAAAAACTTGTGGCCATAAATTAATCACTTTTAACCAGAATTACTAATACTGATTAGCATCTTCTTGTGATGCAAAACATGGGTTTTTAGTCATTAGTGGTAGCCACCAAGGATTGATTAAATCAACGACCAAAGATACCGCAATCTGAAGAAAATGATTCTGCTTTAAGCAGAGCCACAAAGGAAATATCAGTCTTAAAGAAAGATCCACCACCAGTTTATTCTAATGTTTCTTTTCCTAAACTTTCCAGAAAGAGAGGCACGTGTCATTCACTCTGCGTCTCTGGTTGAAGATTAGTGAGCAGTAGCAAAACTTCCCTCAGATGGGATTAGAAAAAAAATTATAAAAAAAATAAATCCAGAGTTGAAGAATTTAACAAGTGGCTGTAACAAGACTAAAACAAATAATATATAGGATAATGGGAATTGACATCTTATCTTTTCTTGTATCCAAAAAGGACAGTGGTGCTCCATAGCTAGTCTTGTGGGGTCTCGGATGGATGCTAACAAATCTTAATTACTCCCTCGTTCTTTTAATAAATATCCTAATTGAGAGTGTACAAGTTTCAAGAGTATTAATTTGAGCAAAGGGATTCTAATTATTTAACGAAATAATTTCGATTTTAAATTCCTATCTATGTAAAAAAAAATATTAATTATTATATCTATTTTGTGTGTTTAACGAGATAATAAAAAATTAGACTTTCTAAACCGAAATATTTTGACAATTATATATATATGTGTGTGTTGTTCATCGTTCTTGATTTTATTAATTTTGAAAATGGTAAAGGACAATAAGAAAAAGTGAATGAAAGTATGCAATTATTGTATTTTGATTTTGAAAATTGGGACTGCCAAAATGAAAAGTAGTTGCATTTATTTTAGAAAAATGCTTGACGATACCATAGTGACAGATATCATTTCCCAAAATATAAAGGGTTTAGGAATAAATTTAGAAAGTGAAAATGTTAAATGATATAATAATCATTGAAATAAAGTATCCTTCCTTGTATTCCTTCAAGAAAACACTACGCTTATAAAATTATGGTGATTTTTTTTTTTTAACATCACTGATGTCATGTAGCACTACTCTTTATTTTAAGGATTGAGGAAATGGATTTTAGTTAACGTGATGATGATAATTGCATCTATATTTTGACACATGTATCCATAGTAGTGTTCGTGTCAAAAATAAAAGACTTTTTTCTTTGAAATATAAAATAATTTTTTTATTATCAAAAGCTAGGTTTTGAAATGTTTTTGAAAATGAAAGTGTCAAGATATTATTTATTAAAGGATTTGTCTCATATTTAATTCATTTATTGTTTAATTTTTTTTGTTGAGATCCTCTTTTACATTTAGTTGAGCTGAAAAAAGTAGACAGTTAATTCAGGATGCATATTTCTTAATTAATAGCATTATTTGATCGACTAGGTTTGTTTGATTTTAGGGTTTTTTTTAAAAAAAATAAATAATAAATATAGACAATGAGAAGAGTTGCTATCTGTCGATCGCCAGCTACTCCCCACTACAACACCATCGATCACCAGCCACTTCCCATTGATGTTCATTCCGTACTTCAGTTGACAGTATCTAGAGTTTCGAAATCACCAATTTGCAAAGCTAGGTTAAACTTTAGATCCATACAATTCAATTATACATAATTTAACAATAAGAAATACACCAATAGCTCAAAACTCGACCCGAAGACAAGCTTAACGAGATCTTTCATCTTCGACCACAACAATTGCTGCAACCACTTGGAAAGCATTCCTCATCCTCTAAACAACCAAATCCTCTTAAAACCAAGGCAAAAGCTCGCCTAGAATCGAACAAAAAATTGATTCTAGCCCATTTTTAAGACTCGTATCTATAGCCAATTCTAGAGCAAATTGGATTGTCCAATGACTGAAAAACGGTAAAACCACTTTCAATCCCCAAAACCACAACCCTTACAGCTACAAAACGTGACCACTCTAGATAGATTTTTTGAACTAGGTTGAAAATAATAAGGCCTGAGGTTGTTTTGATATTTTCACTTTTGATATTTTTTTATTATTTAAATTAGCTTTAAATTAAAAACAAAAATTGCTAAAGACACTGTTATTTGAGACTTATTATGTCATATATGTGTTTGTGATTGGTTGTAATTAATTTTAACGTACTACATAGGATGAACAGTTGACGAATTTATAAAAGAAGATTTGAATTAATAAATTTTTAATTTAATAGAGGATTTCAATTAAATAAAAAAAGAATAGAAGTTCTCAATCAAAAAAATTCAAACAGTATAGAGATTAAATATTAAATATGAGGTAAATTCATTTATAAAAAATATAACATAATATGTTGATTGGGAATTTGCAGATAGGAACTAAAATCTTAAAATCTAATAAAAACAAAGTGACATTTGTCTTCCTTAATAAGCAACTGGCCTAACTCCATGTCTCCGTCTACCCTTCATTGGCCGGTGCATAATAGTTGTATTTTTTTTCAACTCCAACTTTTATTACTATTGTATATTTTAGTGATATCTACCACATAACTTATAACCGGACGTTAAATATCTATTACAGATAGAATCTATTATCTAAGTCAGACTATCAAATATATCAAGTCCAACACAGATTAAATGGTGTCAATACAAGTGTTAAATATCAAATAAAAAAAGGCAAAAGAATTTGTTAGAATTAAGATTCTAACTAAATAATCATAGGTTAAAGTTAAAAAAAATTAAACTTTGTAGTTTTCGTTCCGAATATAATTAATTAGTTCTATTTTTAACATAGGATAAAAGGTATTTAGGTAAAAAAGGAAATAAGTAATTATGTCGCTAGTGATTATGTAACTGATAGCTTTGTTTCTAATTTTAATAACTCTAATTTATTTAGTTATTATATAATAAGAGTTGAAAATTATAAAAATATTATTGAAATAAAATTTATATATTAAGGAAAAAAATCTCAATGAAAATCACCTATGCTGTAAACTAAACTCTCACAATTAATTTAGAGTTCATTATGAAACTAAATTCAATAGATTTATTTGAGTTGCGAATGGAAGGCTCTCTGGTCACCTTATCATTGGGTAATAATATAAACCTTAACTAAAAGATAATTTTTAAGAGATTTTGAGTTCGAAATTTTATTTATATTAAAAATAATAATAACTTGATTCACGGATTATTGTATTTTGGTATCCAATTTTATTAATTTTATAAATACATTCAACAATTATGTTTTTCTCCAATAAACTCTTTTGGGAGGGCTTATGTGCCCTAATACTTCTCTCAAAGAAAAAAATAAAACCCTAATATGACAAATAATTAATTTAAAATGATTGGTTTGAATGAAAGAAATTCTAATCGTTTAAATAAATAATTTTATATTTAAATTCTTATATACGAAAAAAAAATTTTCATTATGTTCATGTTATATATTCGATCAAATAACAAATAATTAATCTAGACTTTTAAATTTGAAATAGCTAGGACCACCGTAGAAAGGCCGAGCTGAGTTGTCTTCTCATCTTTTGAGTTTGCCCAAAATAACACACTCATCTTTTGAGTTTGGCCAAAATAACACAGCACGTGAAGATGGTTCTGATTTAGCCAAATTTTCTGGTATCATCATGTGAAATCAATGCGATGCTGGGCTTGAAGACAGGATCAAGATCCGGTGCCACTGTCCCACTTGGCTGATCTTGAAGAATCGAAATGAAATCATGCCTGTTCCATGTAAGCTTTTCAGGGTCTCCATGTGATTAAATTAAAAAAACAAAAATAACATCCACAAGAAAAACAGTTAGGAAATTTGAGACAATGACTCTGTCCAAGCTTAGCCACAAAAGTAATATATCTTCAACAAACATCCACTCCTCACATTTCTCTCTTTGTGTTTCTTTTTTCTCCGCTGGTCCACAAGCACAGGCATGCTATTTCCCAACTCCTCAAATGGCGTATGTGTGTGTGGCTGTAGCTACAACTGCGTTTGTGTTTATCTATATTTGGATTCCGAACATTAAAAAAAAAAAATTAATTGAGATTTTTTAATTTTATTTTATTTGATTGAAATCTTTAATCTTTCAAAATTTTTTATTTCAAACTTTTTATTACAATATTACTTATTAGTAATTGATGCTTGACAATATAAAGTAAGAAATCTTACAAAATAAAAATAACGTGTTAATTATTAATTAATAATATTATAATAGAGAATCTGAAATAAAAAATTTTAAAAAACAAAAGATATCAATCAAGTTAAAAAAGAAATAGAGTGTTTCAATTAAAAATAAATAAAGAATGTAGGATTCAAATATAAAAAAAAACTAAAGAAAAAATTTAATAAAATATATAATAGAAAAATTATTTGTATTGATATACCTAAAATTATAGGATAAAAAAAGCTTCTACTCCAGCTCAGGAATTGTGTATGGTTTGTGCTTCTTGGATTATCAACGATTTGGACAACACTATCCACCTATAAAAGAGGTGACCATGGAACAGTTGCCTTGGCCTTTACAGGAGGGTTCCTATGCGGTTGATGCAGTGTCAGAGTACTTCTGTACCGTCCATTTCAGATTTAGAAATTAAAAATACACTATTACGCTGATTATTTTTTAATCTAACGTTTTTTTTTTACTAATTATTACATCCAAATATGAAATTCTATTTTTTTTTTTGGTGCTAGTTGTGACAATACAACGTAAATAGGATACATGAATCAATATATTATATTATGATTATAGAAACTAGAAAATAATATTGACATAATTAAAATCTAGTAGAAAAAGTTTTTTGGATGATAGACAATAATTTGAAGAGATATCATTTTTAACATACTCTTTCAAAAGAGAAATATCGTAAAACATTCTTATATAATAATTTTACATTTTTATATTGGTGTATTGATAATCATTTTTACTAACAATTATTTAATATCATGCTTCAATATTCTTTCAAATAATGATAATAACAATAAATTATAAAAAATAAAATAAAATAAAGTAGTTTTTACCAATAAAAAAAAATAAGATAAAGGAGCTAATCAAAGAGACCCACTTCTAAGAAGATGTTTCAAGAAAATGAGAACTTACTCTTTCTCTTTTATCCAATATAAAATAATAATAATAACAAGTATAAAAATGACAAAAGGCTTACGGTAAAAGGGCAGGAAGATGAACGGACAGATAAAAAGCGCACAGGGGAAGTAACGTAGGGTCCAGCTCAGGAAAGCAATGTAAATCTACCTGTACTAATATCTTTGTGATGTCCACTTCTTACTTACTAACGCCACTCTAACACCTGTCGTTGTCTAGTTTTTTTTTTTTTTTTTTTTTTTTTTTGGAGATAGAGAGGATGTTTTTATTTATTAATAGATATTATTTCTTGATTTTTTTCTGACCACATAGTTATTGAGTGGGACCATAATGTATGTGGAGGATTACAACCGGACGAGATCATTTGGTTGGACTAACATACATCAACATTTGAAATAGATCCAGATTTTTTTTTAACTGGATTTTTTTAGATTAAAAAATTAGCGAGATTAAACCATTTGTTACTTTGTAACCATAGTTGTCAAACCCTAGTCAAGGATTTGGGTGCAATTGGAAAAAAAAAAAAGTAGACTCGTAAATTATAAATTAGTCGTTTTTGGTTCTAGAAATAAATCAATTAATCTTCTAGTTTTAAAATTCAATCATTTAGACTTTTTTTGATATTTTTTAATTTACTTTGATTTTTGTTTTAAGAAATAAAAAATAAATAAATAAAAATTATGAAAAGATTGATGATAATAATATATATTTTATAAAATATAAAAATTAAATTAATTATGATTAATATTAGTTAAAATAATTAAATAATTTGATTTTGAAACCAGAAAGATTAATTAATTTGTTTCTCGAAAATGAGAGGGACTCATTTATAATTTACTCCTGGTTACTGAATCAACCATTGGGCCTATATATAGATCTTACTTTTTCCATTTTAGTAAAATAATCAAACGAGAAAAAGAAAATCAATTGATGGAGTCGGCTAAGTCAGTTTGGGTTAATTGGATCCATGACGTGGATGGTCCAATTAAAAACCTAATTTGACTTTCCTCCTAAATCACCGAATTTGATGTTGAATTGGGTTAGGTGAAGATGGTTGAAATTTTGTGATTAAACTCTTAAACTCAGTAACTTCTCTATTTAAAAAAAAAAAAAACTACTGTACAGTTATGCATGATGTTTTAATTTAGTATTATTTATGATGCTTTAATTTAAAATTATCGAGTATTTGAATAATGTTATAATACATTTTAATTTATATTTGTTGAAATTAACAAGTATTTATTTCTTTGGTTTAGTTAGCAAGGAATTTCTAGAGTCAATTCCTATCCATCAAAATTTGATCACCATAAACCACGAATAGCTAAACTATTGTATTCATAAATAAATAAATAAATAATTGAACATGAGATTATAACACACAAAAAAACAAAATTCAGTTAAATTCTTTCTAAACCAAACTCATAACAATGTTAAGTTTTAATAGAAGTCATAGATATTTTATAGACTATTATTTGAGATAGATAATTTATTTTATTTTTATATAATAATTTGAATTTTCAATCTATTTCTATGTTTTTAAGAAAGAATACAAATTATACGTATTAGTGATTTTGTATATAAAAAAGTTACGAGAGCGCTTTTGATAGCTTTTATTTATTTATCAATATATTAGCCACGAGCTAATAGTGTTAGAAAGAAGAGAAAGTTGCAATTGAGAAAGTACAGTTAATGCCTGTCATAGTAGAGAATTAATACGACCACCACACAAAAAATGAAAGACTAACACGAGCACCTCTTACACACGTGTAAACAAACTCAATTTCAAATAAATGCTCAAAAGTGAACTCTCATTGGAAACCAAGATATTTCCATTGTTAGCTAGACTACATAAAAATTTGTATGTAGAAAACATTGAGTTATATTTAGTTAAATCAGTTAAATAAATGAAACAACAATCCTTTAGATAATATAAACCTAGCAAAAGATTTTTTTTCTCTAAAGTTTTTAGTCTTTTGAGGTTTTTCATAGATGTTACTATTAGCAAGAACATTTAAAAAAATATATTTATTTTTAATAATTTCATATGTAATATTCTTTCTACTAGATATGATGTTGTTTTTTGTATTTATCCAGTTTGTCTAGTGTTTTTGGCATCTTTCTTAGATTAAGTATTTTTTTTTTTTTTTTTTTTTTATGGATTTTTGGCTGCAATATAAGTTTTACATAGAGTGATCTCTTATCTAAGGCAAAAAAGTAGTATCGAGTGGAAAAAAAGGTAGTAGAAATGTTGATGGATTGCCGATAAAGATTCTTCCAACTATTTGTTTACTTGTACACTAGTTTTTTTAATTTGTAGATTTGAATTTTGGATTTGTAGTTTTTATATAAGGTTTTCATTGTAGGTTTTTTTTTTTTTTTTAATCTTTAGCTTCTTTGTCTTTTCAATGTCTTTTTCTTTGTGTTGGGTAATGGCATAGTAAACAATTACAAGTTAAATGTAAATTGTCTATGTCTTTGTCTTTATATTTATGTTTAGTAAAAGACATTTATTTAGGGTTGGAATGTTAGTGTCTGACCTCATAGTTTTTAATTTTTTATGGGTTTTGCATGTGTGTGTGGTCCTAAACAAAATGACAGTCTTTTGTTAGGGTTTCATTTTTAAGAGTTTCAAAATGAAAATTGAATATTTATGTCAATTGTTTGTGTTTGTTATGTAGAAAATATGATGTTTTTTTTTTTTTGTCAATTGGTTTTAACATGATATTTTGGGTATTTTTAAAGTTGTTTAGGGTACAAAGATACTATTAAGGATAGTCTATGGTGGTAAATTCATATACCACATAAAAACTAACTATGTAGATATTGTAGATATTGATCGAGTTATTAACACAAAAAATTTGACCATATAATATATTTTAGGGACACTTAATGCGAGTGGATATTTAAACATACACTAGTTATATTATAAGTGTCCTAATGAGGATGTGGATACCAATTCAAGGGTTATAAATGATAATTATGATTTATAAAGTTTGGGTTTATATATGATCTGTTTATGAAAAGACTATGTTGTTGGGATATGTTAAGAATGGAATAGATACTCGTATACTTTGGATTTATATATATTTTTTTAGGATGAAAATGGTCTTGTAGGGGAAGATAGTGATAGTGAGGGTGGGGGTAGGGGTGAGGAAGGACAATTTAAGGGTGAGGGTGATCATGAATATGTTGATGTGGATGTAGAATATGGTGTCAACCGGTCGCGATGATGAAGAACATGAGAGATAAAGTAACTTTGAAGATAGTGATAACAAATAAGATGATTTGTTTTATATTAAGGCTAACGGAGGGGTATATGTAAAAGTTAAGGATTGAATAAGAAGAGTAGACATAATGGTAGTAATTGTGGGCCTAATAAGGAAAATGTGAATGATAGATGTGATTAAGATGGTAAGAATAAATGCGAACACGGTGACATTGATTTGGGAAGTTCGAATGGTTCCAACGGTGAAGAAAGGGCAAAAAAACCTAGATATCCTAGCTTTAACTTTGAGATTGATTTTAAAAGTAAAATAAGTCTTAAGCATGAGATGAAGTTTAGGAACAGATTTATGTTAAGGAAAGCATTGAGAGAATATTAAATTCAAATTGAATATGACGATAAGTATAGGAAAAATAATGATACATGCATTAGTGCAATCTATCATAAGAAGTATAAACGAAGTTTCATGCTTCACCATCTATTGATAGAACTTGTTGGCATGTTAAAAGCTTTTACGAAAAGCATAAATATGGAATGGATTTTGAGTTAAAAAATTACTACTTAATAAATTATAGAAAAATATCAAAAGATATTTAGGACTAACCTAATACTAATCCACAAGTCTTGAGAGGTAAGGTTACGAGGGAGAAGAAAGAAAAAGTTTTGTATGATGAGTATTTTAGGACGATCTAAAAAGCAAAAGAAATTATTAGAGATAGAAAAAGTAAACAATTTTTAATGTTGTGGAAATATATTGCTCCTATTAAGAAATTCAATCACGACATTATTGTCAAGGTTGATATATTTCAAAAAATATATATATGTGTTTGGTGTAGGAAAGAGTTTTTAGTTGGCTATAGACCTTTTATTAGCAATGATGGGTACCATTTGAAATGACTATTCAAGGATGACCTTGTAGTTACTATTGGCAAAGATGCCAATGGCAATATATTTTTAATTACATATGCAATTGTGTATTAAGAGGCAATAGCAAACCAAAGAGTTTTTAGATGAACGTGCCTAGACATTCATTTTAGATAAGCAACATGTAAGTTTATATTTATTACATACTAAATAAAAATCGTTAACTTTTATTTACATATATGTAGTCTAGAGATTGATGTTGTTGTGTTTATTGTAGAGTTTAGAGGCAAATTTTGAAAAAAAGACTTGAGGGTGTGGATCATAAATTTTGTGTAAGACATCTATAGTAGAATTTTAAGAAGTACTTCAGCAACCAAGCTTTCAAAGACCATATGTGGAATGCTCCAAGAGCATAAATAGTTAAAAAGTTTGAGTTTCACATGAAAAAAATCAAAAAGCTAGATGAACATGTATATAACTATTTGTTGAATATGAAGCTAGAAACATAAGCAAGGCTCGTTGTAATACCAAAAAATTTTACATAATAATATATGGTGTGTATATGTGTGCATATGTGCTTTATCTGTGTATGTAATTTAATATTTTTATGTTTTTAGATGATGTGATGACTAGGTATAGAGTTTTAGGATATACTTATATATATTTTGGGTATTATAGATAGTATTTTTATAAATAGGAATTAATCCTACAATCTTAGCCTAAGCTATTAGGAATTAAAAGATTAAAATAGTAATAATAATTAATAAATAATAATGAAATAATAATAAGTTTTACTAGCTTTTAAAGAAAATGAAAAAAGAGAAAAAGTTAGTGACATGAATGGCCATGAAAGAAAAGAAAGTGGCCATAAAAGAAGAAAGTTAGTGACCATAAAAGAAGAAGGTTAGTGGTCATGAAAGAAAGCCACTTAATGGCCATAAAAGAAGAAAGTTAGTGGTCTTTTATTATTTTTAATTCATGTACTTAAAATTTTTAAATATTTCAATTTCCCAAGCTTATATATAGGGTGTCATTCTCCTCATTTAGGAAAGTTATTTTAGAAGCATATATTTCGAGAGAGAGAGAGAGAGAGAGAGAGAGTATAATTGAGTAAGAAGTGAAGTCAAATGTACTTGGAAGAAGATTCAAGTCTTGGTGATTCAATATTTAAGGTAAGAAAAATATTTAATTTAATTATTTGTTTTCATATGATTTTAGGTAGAATTGAGTTTGAAATTTCATGATTTAGGATTGATTACATAAAAATTATATTTTAGTATTAGAATCTTAAATTTTTATTAGAATATTTGATGATTAAATGTATTTAAATAAGAATGGAATAGGTTAAGTTAAAATTTAATAACGTTAGATTATATGAATATAAATAGAGGAGAATTGAATAAATTAGAGTGAGTTGATGATTTAATTAGGACTTTTAATTTAAAAAAATTATAAGAAAAAAATAAGAATTAATAAAAATTAAACAATTAGAGATAAAATAATAATATTCAATTTTTTATATTGTAAGGCATATATGTTAAAGGTTTGAATCAAGTAGAGGTGTCGACTTTTAGAGGAAGATTACGATAAACGGTTGTCTTAAGCGAATCAAGTAAGTGTAACTCACCTACACCATGGACGTAAATGCTATATGTTTTACATGTTGATTGAAAGAAAATGTTTTAAGTAAACGAATAAGGTTATTTTTTTAATGCATAATGAGGTTCAAAGGTTGAGGTTGCCTATCGAGGCATAAAGGTTGAGGTTTGATCTGTTAAATGATGCGGTTAATGTTTTTATGTATGTTTTTATTGAGGCTAGACCCTACTAATCGATGTTAATATCTTTTAGCGAGCCCAAATGAGGAAAATACTTTTAAAAACATTCATGTACAAAAAGTTTTACTTGTAAAATCATGCATGTTACACTTATTGGGATATTCGTATCTCACGTCCGGTTACGTGGTGTAGGTAATGATGCAAATGTTGAGGATATTGATGTTGCTTTCGGTGATCGGTGAGTCATGCGCTTGCTTTTGCATGTTCCTAACGATTATGTTATGCTTTAAATAAATATTTATTTTTAAAATAATAAGTGTAATAATGTTAAACTTATGAATGTTGAAAATTTTTACTTAGAATTTAAGTATGAATATTGAGATAAGATTATTTAGAAATGTTAATTATGGTGGTAGATGTTTTATAAATATGAAATTTTAGAATAACGCTTTCGTTATGTTAATAAGAAAATCTTAAGATTATATATTATTAATTATATTTTTAAATTGACATATTTAAATAATATTAAATTAGGAACTTAATTTTAAGAAAAATAAAAAGGATATAAGTTTTAGTAACGACTTGTTTGATCATGACCCTTCGGTGAAGTGTCTCGATTGACGGGCGTTACACATGTTATGGGCTTCAACGTGAAGTGTGATTTGCTATTAAATAACATGGTTGAAAGTTTCAATACATTCATCTTAGACGTAAAAAATAAACTATTTTTCACAATGACAAAAACTATCGAGAGGATGCTTGATGAAGATATTCTATATGAAAATAACTGGCATAGGAACATATAATCAAAAGGTTTGTTTAAGAATTCTAAAAAAGTTAGAGACCATTATGGATAAATGGTTGTCATGTATTATTATTCGTAACTTGAATAATCATTTTAAAGTGACCTCGAGTGATGAAAACTCAATATGATTGATTTGGATAAAAAGACTTGTTTTATGTAGGAGATGAGACATGATTAGAATTCTTTGTCTCCATGCATTTATTGCCATTCAATATATAAATTTAGATGTTGATGACTTTGATCACCATTGTTACACCAATGAGTCCATATTGCAAGCATATCGGTTTCCTTTTATGTATATTTCAAGGCTTGATAATTGGCCATAAATTAAAGAACACATCCCCATCAACTCACCTATCATTAAATTATAGTCTAATAGGCCTAAGAAACAATAAAAGCAATAACAAACTAAACCCCAAGCACCTAATCCGTATAAAATTAGTATAAAAGGAGTAATTATGACTTGAAGCAATTGAAAAGCTAAAGGGAAAAACATTATGGGTTGTCCATAACAAAAAAAAAAAAAAACCTAATACCAAGCCTCGTACATGGAAGAAGAAGGATTATAATAATAATAAAAATTTTAGTTATTCTTGTCCAATTCGGTGCACTTGAATCACAAGTCACACAATAATCATCAAATGTTACTAAGAAAGATTAACAAATGCAAAAGAAAAGAGAAAGCAATTGCTACTAAAACCGAGACTTGTCAATAAGAAACTAGTAAGTGTTTATATAGTTGTTTACTTGTTGTATAAAATTTTATAATATGATTTTTTATATATATTTATTGTGTTTGTGAAGATTTATAATATCTTCTAGTTATTGTTGGTTGTTCTTGCTAATGTTACTTGTGGTTGTTATTGCTTGGTATAGTTGTGGAGTTTTGTTTGGCATGTCATGATCATCGAGTTATAGCATAATCATGAGTTTGTGACTAGTGTTACTAGTGTAATTATGACCATTGATATGGATTATTATTTGGCATGCCACGATTGTCGATTATAGCTCGGTCATGAGCTTATGGTTGTTATTACCGGTGTATACTATGATCTGTTGATGTAGTTATTATTTGACATGCTATGACTATCGGTTATAGCATACATGAGCTTAAATAACAGACATGCCCATAACTATTATCACCTAATACATGTAACTATGCATATTCATGGTGATACCGGTTTGAGTGGTGGTTATATAAACGATGCTAGAGTTAGCTATAAAAAGAGCAATCATGCTTATTAACTTAGAAAAATAGTTTTAAACCAACAAGACAATCAACAAGAATCAACAAAAATAAGATTCCATATAAGATTTGATATTTTATATTAGATAACACATAGTTTTGGGACATCGATTGAAACTTGACTTTTGATTATGTAAATGACAAAACTATGACCTTATTTTGTGTTAATAGTAGTGTGTCATTTACATTAACAAATATTAGCTAAACATTGTAATTAGATATGAGAACCATACATTTTGTAGAAATATGAGAATAGAATAATATATTTCACATATTGAAGTGCATAAGTACAACATAAATATAGGCCTAATATCAATCTAAATCCCTAGAATCAAGTCGAAATCCTTAAAATTAAGTCGTCATTAACTTCCTAGAAATTAGCTCCTCAACCTGACCTTATAATTAACATCCCTATAATTGACTTACTATATTTACATGAGAATCAATTCTATACTTGGACTTACTATATTTACAACACATTTCATTTTATATTTATATTTTTAATAATGCCAATAGTAGGATTATATGGATTGGCTAATATAAACCTTATATTTATTCAATGAGTGAACGTTTTAATTCAATCAAGTGTCTTTTACTTAGATATTCTTATTATTGTCCATTGACAAATCTCTTATGGTATTACTTGCTCAATCAATCATGGTTTACAATTATACACAAACCATACACGGATGGATAAAATAATATTTTTTTAAATATGAGATATAAAATCATCGCTAATTTGTATTCCTTTCTTAATCAAATTTACAACAACAACACCCATTTATTTTCTTAAATAAAAAGTAACAAACACCCACATATGTATACCCCTATCCCAAAAAGCTCTCAATAATGACTTCAATTTATTAATCAATCTAGCCATCCCTGGAACTTCTTAATTTAACTCTTGCATCTCCATACTCATTTTTTTTTAAGTTTTACGAACTCGAGCAAGTTTATTAGTTCACAAAAGTCTATAAACTTGCTTCTTTTACGATAAAAATATAGCGAGATTTGAGTTTTTCTTAGACTACGAAATCCTCAAAAGCACCTTGCATCTACATTCACAATTTTTGTTATCATATTTGATGTATAATTCATTTGACCATACTCTGTACCAACATAAGATTGAAGAGATGAAGAAGACATTTTATCAAACACTTGGTGGATGATTACTAAGACAAACACTAACGAAAAAAATAAAGAAAAAGATTAGTTTTTTATGGCTTTAGTACAAAATATCACACTTATTTTTCAATATAATACACATAAAATGGAATAGACATGAAAGAAAAGGAAGAAGGGAATGAGGGCATTTCTTTGTGTGCTAATTGGAGAAGAGAGAAATAAGTGTTTTTTCGTTTGTTTGTTTCATGTGTTAACACCGCAGGAATTTTAGGGATTTAGGAAGGAAAAAATAAATGGTGAGAGACAGAAAGAGAGAGGAAATGAGGGAAAGCAAAACAAACGAGGGAAAAGAAAAGGGCAATAGTTGTTTGGTCATTTTACTCTTACATACATGTCACGTGTGCTTAGATTTTAGTCAACGAGAATCGATTGACTTAATTGCAAAACAAAAAATAGTTATAATATTCGAATTGAAAAAATTAAAGTTAAGAGTACCAGTCTCTGTTTGATTGATTGTACAAGAAAATATCGAACCAATGAGCCATAAATGAACCAAGTTATATGGTAACTTCTTTAACTATTATGTAATTAATTTATTAGAAAATTTAATGTCAATTAAGAGTATTAAATGATTCATACAAGTTGAACCCTTCACATATATAAACTTGTTTACTTTACTTTCCAGTTTAACAACATCAAATAACTAACCTATTCACTTAATGGTCTCGTCCCTAGATTTGCATACCTTTTCCCACCAAAACACGTCCATGAATTTTACATTCTTGAAATAACAATAAATTATGAAATTGAACTATTTTACAATTTGATCAACATCAAATAACTAACCTGTTCACTCAATATCTTTAACTATTTTATAATGAATTTTGTTAGGAAATTGAATACCAATTGAGAGTATTAAATGATTCGTACAAGTTTAACCCTTTACTTATTTACATTTGTTTACTTTATGTTCTAATTTTATCAATATCAAATAACTAGTCTATTCACTTAATGATCTCGTCTTTAGATCGACCTACCTTTACCTAGCAAGACACTTTCATAAATCCACCTTTTTTGAAATAGCAATAAATTGTTATTTCACTTCATTCGTTTATGAACAAGAAAAAGTTTTGATTTTTGTTTTTATAGCTCATGTGCATATTTAAAAGAGGCGTTACTGAATATTAATACAAGTGAATATATATATTATTTTGCCTTATTAATATCATATAAAATTAAAATAATATACAAGATGACATGATATTGAAAATTGAAACATGATTTTATAATAACACTAATGCACGTAAGGCTTATGTTAAATAATTTTTTTAAATCACATTTATTAATAGTATTTCATTAATCTAATGCCAATTGTTTCAAATTAAAATCCAAATATGGGTTTCCCTCACTGAAAAAACAAAAAAGTATGAATAAATTTTTACGTCACCAATGTTTTGTAACAGAAAATTAACTAATACAATCATGAATTAAAGGATGAATTTTTTTAAAAAATTACAACTTATGCAACTGTTTTATTCGAGATATTTTTTGATTATTTCTAACTGTACATCTATATACATTAAAATTTAAAAAATATTGTTAAATAGTAAAAAAAAAAATTATCAGCAATAAGGGTGTCTTTAAACTAGTTTTTACATACTCTAAAATTAATCTCTTTCTAAAGGTGGTTAAGGAAAACTCTCTAATACACGATTTTGAGAATAAATTCTCAAGAATGTTGACTATAGGAATCGAACTCTGGACATGATTTACATGTCGACGTTTGCTTACCAATAGACTACCATCTTGTGGTTAATTTTTTTTAATACATTATGCTAATATGAAAAATATTTTAAGATTATTAAAAAATTTAGTCTGAATTAAGATATAAGTTTATTCGAAGATATTCTTTCCTTTAAATGAAGAAGAAAAAATCACAAAGATAAAATAATCGGACAGAAAAGAAAAATAAATGGATAAGAAGCGGGTCTCTCCTTCCTCCAATGGATAAAAAGAATCTTACAATAAAAAAAAAATGTCTAATTTTTTCCAATTAGTTAACAGCCTCACATTTTTATTACCGTAATCTTCTTAAGACCCACAAAAAGGCCAAAAATCTAACAACGACGCGTGTCGTTAAATTTGAGCCACAAGAACTCCAATGCCCCTTCTCGAATTTTCCTAGGAAATTATTTTTCTATAATCTGACGTGGCACCACCACCTTTCCCTTTCCCTTTTCTCTCTTTTTATCTCTCTTCTTCCTTCCCCTGTTTTTTGCATTTCATTTCTCTCTGTTTCCTTCGCTCTTCCTCTCACATATTTTCAGCACGGCTTTTCTGCGAATCAGATTCTAAACTGATTCCTTAACCCTTTGGTTTCCCTTTTTTTTTTTTGTTGCTGCTATTAGTCAAGACAGAACTGAACTGAACTGAAAGTGTTCTGTTTCAGTTTCAGCAATTTCAGTTACCTGGGATTGGAATCGGATTTTTATTTCCTGTTCTGGTAAGTTTTTTTTGTTGATCTGATTCTTTCTTTGACTGATAATTTATTATGTACAGTACTGTAGCAGCAAAAATATCTGATGGTAAATATTTGGAATTTGCAAGGAAAAGGAAAATTAAATGGAAATAAAAATCTAGTGGGTTCTTACAGTGTTCTTTGATTAAGTTGATGATGATGTTAATTAATGACATTAATGTTCAGGGGATTTTTACCGATTGGATAAAGAAAACCCATTTCCATGGCTGCTGCTGCTGATGATGCTAAGGTATTTAAATTCTTGTTTCCTTGAATTTAAGATGTAAAGGCTTTGTGCCTAATTATGTTGCTTTTTTTTTTTTTTGGGTTCTTTTTGATGAGTTAATTTTATGCCCTGTTTATATTTATAAACTGGGTTATTTAAGACCTGAAATGGGTTTCTTTATGATGCTGTAAATGGCAAATGAATAATTACAGCATTTTTTTCTTTGATTACTGATTAGTGGATGGTTCCATTAGAATTTTTGTATTAAGTCTTGCTTGGAATTGAATTTAGAAGATTGTAATTTAAGATTCTGAGTATTAAAAAAAGTAGGATGTAGTTGCGCAGTTCTGGTAGCATTGAAGTGGAGTCCTGTCAGAGAATTATGGATACATTTTAGTTATAGCATCTGTAAGTTGATTGGCAATGGTTGTTGTGATTCAGCCTTTCGGGTTCTGGGTGTGTAGAAGTAGTAATTGAGAAAGCGGCTCATCATGTTGTTGTTTTGTTACATAATGCAGCATCTTTTATTTCCATTTTGAAATAAAAGGTTGGGGAAATGTTTTTTGGTTTGGTGTCATCCATTGCGTGTTCACTCCCCTTGTTTCTATTTCCTTCCAATAGAAATTTTAGTATATTTTCTTGCTAGTTTTAGGAGAACTTTTAGGCTAATTCTTTTGATTTCGATACAGGAGCAAATTGAAGGCACAAGGCCAAACTCCTTTGGTCAAGCTAGTGATTCCTGTGCTGATGGTGGTGAACAATCTGAAACTGTTCTCCAGCAGAAGGAGTTGTACTCATTTGGGAGTGACAATATTCCCAAGGTTCCATTCTTTCCTATTGTGGGGCAATCATGCTCGCCTTTCTGATGTGATTATGCGATGACTGCCTTTTCCATTTTCCTTTGTTCACTGTCTTGGAATTTTCCTCTCTATTTCAATAGGTGAGGAAGCCTTACACGATTACAAAACAAAGGGAAAAATGGACAGAAGAAGAGCACCAGAGATTCCTGGAAGCTTTAAAGCTGTATGGTCGTGGCTGGCGGAAGATACAAGGCAAGTGTAATATAAGGTCATATTATCGTGCTTTGGAAGCTTTTCTCATGTGTTTTGATACGATGAAGTTGCTCTTTTCTTCATGCAGAGCATGTAGGCACAAAAACTGCTGTTCAAATCCGAAGCCATGCGCAAAAATTTTTCTCTAAGGTCTGGTTCTCCTGTCCAAGTTACCGACTTCTCTGTGATTATTAGGACCCCATAGAGTGCAAGCAATCTTCTGTGGGTTTATTTGATTGGAATGGCTTTCATATTAATATCATTTCTCTTCTTGATTTCAGGTGGTCCGGGAGTCAATTGGCAGCAACGAGAGCTCCCTCAAACCAATTGAGATACCCCCTCCTCGCCCAAAGAGGAAACCTATGCATCCTTATCCTCGTAAACCAGTTGATATCCTTGAAGCAACGCTATCATCTTGTCAATTGGAAAGATCTCCATCCCCTAATTCATCAGCATCAGAAAAAGAAAACCGATCACCCACCTCCGTTTTATCAGCATTGGGATCTGTACTTTCAGAGCAGCATAATGCATGCTCTTCACCTACCTCATGTACCACTGACATGCACTCTATTAGTTTATCACCTAATGCAAAGGAAACTGAACATGTAACATCAAATTCATTTGGAGAAGAGGAAAAGGGAACTTTCTCTTTGGTCCAAATGTCTTGTTCGCCCCTGGAGAAATTTTTGTCCAAGGTAAGATGAATATCCTGTCAAATCCAACTTGTTTACTATAATTAAGCCCATATCCTTGCTAGGTTTCTAATTCTATTGCCATTATTTTACTTTAATGATCAGAAATTTGAGATGGGTTCAGAGGACACTGTATGTGCTGAAGGTGATGCCCCAAAAGAAGCATCTTCCTCAAGTATAAAGCTTTTTGGAATGACAGTTATGGTAGCAGATTCACAGAGAAAATCTCCTCCAGGTGCAGAGCTGGTTTTGGCATCAACATCCAGTGAGAATCAAGACGATGTTGATGCTGAAAAGGATAGGCCT
The DNA here is from genome assembly GCA_963924115.1 of Dovyalis caffra. Lineage (NCBI taxonomy): Eukaryota > Viridiplantae > Streptophyta > Magnoliopsida > Malpighiales > Salicaceae > Dovyalis > Dovyalis caffra. Next base: position 311,371 of record CAWUPB010000871.1, on the reverse strand, counting down.
GCTCAGACGCCGCATTGGAAACCATCAGAGACGGAGTTATCACTTGGAATGGAAAATAGTGATCAGAATCAGTTGACATCTCCAGCTTCAGTTTTTGAATGCATTGAACTACAGAGGGGTGCTGCCAACTATTCTGCAACTAATCTTTCCATACCATGGTGGGTTTTTCACCAAGGCGTGCCATTCTTATCCCCCACATCATGTGGCCATACCTCCCAACACAAACCTATGCCTTCTTGTGAGGAAGAAAGGTCAGAAGAAAAGGAAATTCTTAATGAAAGATCTTGTACTGGTTCAAATGCAGGATCAGTTGGTGAATTGGAGAAAGTAGAGAGTTTGGTTGTTGTTGATTCTCAATGTGGACAAACTTCTGTTGAGGGAAAATCCAGCCACCAGAAGCGTGCAAGGGGTTTTGTTCCATACAAAAGATGTTTAGGAGAGAGAGATGTTAAGTCAATGCCGACTGTATACAAAGAGCGAGAGCGACAAAGAGCTCGAGTGTGCTCATAGCATTCCCTTCCTCGACTCTATTACCCTTCTCAATAGACAGGTTAAAGATTTAACTTGGATTGGAGAGGATGCTGTAGAGTATTTAAGATGAATACTGACAAATATTTTCGTAAATACACTTGAAATATGATTTTCTTCTCCTCTAGTTTCTCCCTCAAGCTACCTTCAAGTCACAACATGTTCTAGCACACTTGAGATGCAAAGGATCCTGAAATTTTTGCAGCATGCTTCTGCAGTTCCATATTTCCATTGTTTCAGAAGTTGAACGGTATGGTGCTTCAGGATGCTTTTTGAGGAGAGAGAAAGTACAAAAGTTTCATCACACTCGTCAATTTTTCAGAGTTGAACAGTCTCTCCCGAGTCCAGATGATGAAGAAGAGTTTCATTTATGTCCATTGCCATTGAAAGTGCTAGTGCCTCTTCATTCGCTATTGCAATTGTTTCATACTTTATTTTGCACTTCATTGTATGTATGTGCTGGTATAAATACTCATGTTTTGCAGCAGTCTTTGTAATCAAAACTCGATTCTTCAATCCAATTCTATTGATCGAGCACTTTGAAACTCTTAATCTGACATCAACAATTGAGACCAAACAATTTTTAAGATATCATGAACTTGCCCTTTTTAATAGACAAATGAATAGGTTGTCTAATTGAAGAGAATCTGACTTGCAAAAGGAGCTTAAACTAGTGCTTTTTACACTCATCAGTTGGGAAGGTGCTGCCATTTTTCCATTTGCATTCGAAACATCTTAAGTTCGAGAAGGTTTTAACCTCAGGTCTCTGCGGATGCGAAGTTTCTCGACAATGTTGGCACTCATGTTTATATGGTTGTATATTTTGCCGGCACACCCAGTTTAATCAAAGATGTCTCAATGTAAAAGCTTGCATTCCAATGGAAGATATATCATTTTCTAATCAATTTAATATACTTTGCCATTTCTTAAAATTTTGCACTCACCAGTTGACTAGAGATGATTTCTGCCAGGGGACAAGGTGGTGGTGGGTGGTGAAATTTGATGGCAGGATGACCGCCACCAGAGTATCCTACAGTGTATTAAAGTAGAAAAATTTTAATTACCTGGACTTCTAAATTCAATATAGAGAAATGCAGATTCAGCTTTCTCATTTGAAGCAGTCCTTTAAGTGACAAAGTTCATATTACTTGCTAGTCCACAAAGAAGGGTCAGGGGTGTAGTGCCAGTTTATCTCGAAGCACCACATTGCATTACACGCCCTGATAAAGGAAAACTGAATTAAGTTTCTTCCACATCTAACGAAAGACAGCTACATAAAAGTGAGATCCCAAATTTATACAATCTATTGTAACTTTCAAGATAGCTTTCTTTCTGTTATCCACAAATAACAATTTTGATGATTAACACCCATAATAGCATGCCATGAATAGCTCTTCAAAATTATCTTCGGCCATTGTTATGGCTTTGGCGAAGCTCTGATCTGGGTTTTGCAACTTCCACAAATATTACCCTGCCATCTAAGAACTGCAGGGAAGTGCTCAAAATATTACATTTGTGAAGAGAAGAAACAAAGGAAAATAATATCACTACATGGAAATCCTAACAATTTGCAATAAAGGCTTGTGGAGGGTCTACATTAGTCTTGGCAACAAATCGAGACCCTGAGTTGCAGTCAATGATGGTTGACGGCATCATTGAGACCATCTGCATCACCCAGATTTCATAAAATCTCGATACTTTTACATAAAATCACAAAATTGACTCAGCCAAGATATTAGAGATCAGACATTACGTATTCCTGAATGGTTGTTCGTTTTCCTCAAATGCCATGCTTCCAAAGATCATCTAATGATCTGCAGGTCAATAATTACATACACCAACAAAAAGGTAGATCCCTGATTTATTGAACTTGCTTTTGATTCTCATTGCAAGTTCATATGAAAAAAGCGTAGACACTTTCATTTCAATATTCTGCAAGTACACTTTGTTTAACTTTCAACGCTGTGTTCAGCATTTTTGGTTTCCTAAAGCTATCTTCCTACAGAAATGCCAAAACCACATGGCAAAAAACTTAGTCTATTAAACGTGAATTGATCATAAATATGAGGCATCATTGAGTAATATCACCTGAATGATAATAACAATCACTACATGAGGATGGCATAAAAGCAATTTGCAAAAGGACATTAGTCCTAGGAAACAACAACAGTGAAGGCCAGAGACTGATATTAGCATAGACTACTAAAGAATGATATTTCAACAGAAGACTTGCTTATGAAAGCAACCATGTGTACAATGAAGGCAGCGAACAAGTTGCAAATAGTTTGGGAAAATGGTGCTCCTTACGGATGGTGACAATGGTGGAATCTATGCTTACCTAATCGCTTTTGGTGATGTATCAACAACAAATGACCTGGTTACAGTCAAGTGCGCATGTGTATGTGATGTCTTGATCAAACTTTTACAAACTCTTCCCTAGCTTATTAAATTCTCTCTGTACATGTTCTGGTTACAGTAATCACAGTAAACCATGTCCATGACTTCTTTGTGGACCCAGGACACCATAAATCTCGTTGTAGAAACAATTATAGGCCAAGGAAGTAATGTAGCAAGGTATTTGACACAAATGATTATCTACTACGCAAAAAGAACAATACAAATTGATCAGGTTGGATGGATACAATTTCCTAAGAAAATGATACCTAGAACATACCTTGCCATGCATTCCCTCAATAGCCTTTTGAGCTTCCTCCTCAGTCTCATAACGGAGGAAGGCAAAGCCTCTCGGTCTTTTAGCTATTTTATCCATTACCAAATTGACTGTTAACATATAGAGAGAATACATTTAGAAACCCACAACACATGATGAGCATACACAAAAAATGCAGCTCTACGAACTAAGAGCAATATAATGGACACTGTTCTCACCATCAACGAGTTGCCCAAAATTTTGGAAAGCATTTACCAAACTCTCTTCTGTAGTACGAAAGGATAACCCTGCATTAAATGCGCCCAAATTAAAGCACTGAAACAGGCAATGGAGTTGAAAACAAATGGTCTGGATTCCTAGGTGAGCTGCTTGTAATACTTTTCAACAAGACATGTCTCTTATGACGTTGTGAAAGTTAACAATTCTTTTCCTTACTTCCTTGAGATTTAGCTAAAAGATGAACAGTTTCTTTTTATTACATCACGACCAATAAATAGCAGAACAAAGTTTGTCGCTTCAAAGATGCCCAAATTTTTTTTTCAGTGAAAACATACGAATTTCAACAATTTGGGTCTCCACTCTGTATAATAACTCTCAAGTAAAACCCCCAAAGCAAAGGGTATATACTACTTTCTCATCAAAAGGGCCCGTTCAGACCCGTTGGAGGTCCAAAAATGAGCTCTCAAATGAACAAAAACACAATATAAGTGCTTTTGAAATTGTCTTCAACTTTGATTTTCATTTCTAAGATTTCTGATCATTCAGTATCAAAACCAAAATTGGGGCCTAATCCATTTTCATAGGTTATTCATCAAGCATCCAAGCACATACAAGACGAAGCTTATCATGGATGCATGATACTATTTTTCTCAAAAGAACCAAAAAAAGGTTAAATTAGTTTGAAAAACAAAAAATTTGTGAAACCAAAAGATTTTAAGAAAAATGTCAATGACAACGTAGTGAAGGAAAGGAACTTTTGCTACAAACGTTCTAAAATTAGTACAATTCACAAGGAAGCATTAAGAAAATAAAAGTCCAATTTACCAACAATCAAATCCCCTCACAAAATAAGAGCAGCCCCAGATACACAAACCCAACAAAGAAAGTTTTTTAATCATTACATGTTATACGACCAAACAAGAAAGAATCCACTAATTAGCATTGAGAGGGGAAAAAAAACATGAGAAGGAAAACTAACCACTGACAAAAAGCTTGGTTTTTTTGAACGTGTAACCAAAAGAAGAAGGAGAAGAGGCTGAAGAAGAGAGGCAAGCTAAGACAGAGCTACAGCTGTTACTGTCTTCAAGTCTTTGCTTTTCAATATCGTTTAAGCCAGAGTAATAGAAATGGCTTCTTCTAATCTTAGTTTTAGCACTAACCCATGAAAGAGATGGGTTCATTGTCATCGTTTTCGCTTTAAAGGGTGGACTTGGAACTGGATTGGGTGCAATTTTGAAGCTGAAGATTGAGTTTGCTGTTGCCATTTTCTTCTCCGAGCAACGCGAGTGGAGTTCTCTCTTCCTAGTCCAATCTTGCTAGACTTTGCTGGGTGGCAAATGGCAATTTTCTTTTGAGACCTTATATGTTTTCTTTTCTCAATTAAGTACAAATACTTTTGTAAGAGTTTCAATCAAGTCTTCTTTTGGAAGCAAATGGGTTCTTCACCCGTAATTTCAATGAAGAAACCTACACAAAGAAAGGGCTTGGTGAGTGGTACATAAACCCTAAAAGACGCATTTGATCGTCACTATCCAGAGATGGCAAAGAAATATTGAATTAAAATTCGATATTTTCTTGACATCATATTCCCCGCGAATCAAGAAATGTGATGCCCTTTTAAAATGACGAGAATCACATTTTTTTGGTGGAAAATGTAAGAGTTTTATTTTATTTTATTAAAATACCTCTACTATTAATATTAAATGGACTAATGTACCAAAAATCTTTATTTTGTTCTTTTTGAAAAAGTACATTTTATGTAATTTGTTAGTAAATAAATTATTTTACTTGATAATTATAATTATAATTAATATAACATGGATGTGTTGGTGAGATTAATAATTATTATTATTTATCAAAATAAAACATCATAGTGTCAAATTAGATACTTAGAGTTTTGAAAATAAAATAATGATTTTGTTTGAATTCTTCGTGAATTCTCTAGTATAAACCAAACACAATAAAAACTTATTACTATAAATTTTCATTCTCAACCAAATACAAAAATCATATTTTCAATAATCACATTGCATAAGGGCATCTAAAAATCCGCATAGCAAATGTGCCGATAAGGTAATTTATGTTAATTTTTTAGGGATCATAATGACAATAAATAGAAATGATCAACTTCGTCCTTTGATTTTCAATACTCTTTCAAAAGAATCTTAATTTCGTCAACTCGTATGAAACTAGATGAGTTCCTGCATAATTCATTCTCCCTCGACTCCCAACCTATTTCCAACCCACATGATTAAATAATATAACGTTATTTTTATGTGTTATTTATAATTTTGTTAATTTAATAATTTATTACTACTCGAACTTGACATGGATAAGTCTAAATAATCAAAATATATGAAATATTAGATTTTTTTAAGAAAACTTTATTTAAATCAAATTATAAAATATATAATAATTTATTATACATAAACTGAAACAGGAATAAAAAGCAATGATTACAAATAATCCAGAAGAAGTTAAGCGAAATCTATTAGTTTTTAGGTTAATGGCTCTAAGCTTCTCTTTACTCATATATTTTTTTAATTTTTATCGTGTTTTTTAATTTTATTTCAATTAAGTTTGTCATTTTATATTTAATTTTTGTCTTAATCATATTTTTTTATTAATTTATCGAGCCAATAGAGTTAATATTATACCATTAGTAACACATGATTGCGAGGGTCAACTTTTATTTTTTATTTCTTAACCTTGTCTTTCTATTCTTTTTTGGTTATTAAAAAAAAAGAATCAGGAGAAAAAAGATGAAGATATATTCAGTTTTTGAATCACTTTTAAGTGAACATACCTAAAAAAATCTTAACAAAATTTATTGCTTTAATGTCAAATTAAGAAATGATTAATAGGTGCAAGAACCTTTTTTCTCGTAATTATCGTGTCTTTATTATCAATCAAAAGTTTAAAAGATTAACTAAAATTCTCTTGATATTTAAAAAAATACTATAAATATTTTATTTTATACTTAAAATTTCTTATTATCATAGAAATAAATTTAAAGTCATATAAGATATTTTGGATAATATATATATATATATATATATATATATATATATATATATATATACATATATATTTTACTTTTAAAATTTTTTATTTAAATTCGATAAATAAGAAAATAGATGAATGAGATTAGGATAAATTAAAAAAAAAACTTATACATGGTGCAATTTTGTGGTGGTAACGATGAGGTTTAACACCATTAGACGAACAATTTAAGGGAATGGCACTGTTAAAAAAGAAACTTCTAAAACCAAAATTCTAGAGAAATTTTAAACCCAGACCGACAAGAATACAAGTACAAAAGTAACAAAACTAAATGCACTTGCATTTTTACTAATTCCTTAAAAAAGTTATTTTTGTTATCAATTGGGTCAATTAAATATCTATATTTTTCAATATAATTTATCTAAATGAAAAAAAGAAATATTTAATAAAAATGGAGTATGATTGATGATATTAATATGATAATTAAAATTGATAATAATAAAAAAATAATTAACTGATAGAGATAAATTTTCAATTCTGAAAAATAATACTCAATTCAATTGGGTAAAGCGAAAAATATAACCGTTAATTAACCGAATTAATAAAAAAAGGATGCTTTTTGACAAATCGGTGAAAATAATAGGTTCGGCGGAAACTAATCTAAACCATACTTCGTCCCATAAAAATAAAAGAAATTGAACATAAAATGGCGGCCGCCGTTACCATGGCTTCTCTAAGTTTAGCCAACAGTAATTCCATTCGAAAATCAGCAGCAGTACTATACCACTATCCATGCCCAGATGGTGCTTTTGCTGCATTAGCAGCTCACCTTTACTTCAAAGCCTCTTCTCTTCCCGCTCTTTTCTTTCCAAACACAGTCTACAACCCCATTAAACCAGACCAACTTCCTCTCCATCAATTCAGTCATGTCTACCTTCTTGATTTCGTGGGGCCTTCTGGTTTTGTCCAACAACTCTCCTCCAAAGTTCCCAGGTCTTAAAAAACCTCATTTTCTTGATTGTTTTCGTTGCCAGTCTCTATTTTTGTTTGTGTTTTTTATGTTTCATGTAGTAATTTTTACATAGACTGAGTCTGCTAACCAATTGTAATGCTGGGATGCTTTGCATTAATCAGTCTATTGGTTTGGTCTAGGCAGATTGATTTTATGTAACAATTTTGTGTTTGATAAGACAAGTTTGGTTATTGATTGGTGCTTCTCTTTTGGTTTTTTATGTGCTTCAGGGTGGTTATATTGGACCATCACAAAACAGCAATGGAGATGTTTAGTGGTGGAAATTTCGAGGAGAAAATGTGAGTAAAGTTATAGATATGGAAAGGAGTGGGGCTACTATTGCTTTTGATTATTTCAAGCAAAAGCTTTTAAAGAGTGGTGAGAACAATAGTGATGAGATAATTGGTGAATTTGATCGTGTTAGGCGGATATTTGAGTATATAGAAGATGGGGATCTTTGGAGATGGAAACTTGAAAATAGCAAAGCTTTTAGTAGTGGTTTGAAAGATTTGAACCTTGAATTCAATGTTCAATTGAACCCCTCCTTGTTTGACCAGGTGCCTAATTCCCCTCTTCTCTTTCTGTTTGTGAGATATATAGTTCTTGAATTATCATCATAAAAATGAAAGTTCAACATGATCAGTTGCATAGTGTGTGCATCATGACGCAGGCCTTTGCCTTTTATGATTAAGAGTCATGTTATCTCTATAGTTTGTTCTTGAGATGTAAACAAGCGATGTTTTGTTTAATTTCTGCAGTTACTGTCATTGAATCTGGAGTCTGTCATTAGTCAAGGCATGGGGAGTTTATCAGCCAAGCAAAAGTTAATAGATGACGCCCTTGATCAGTCCTATGAAATTGTACTTGCAGGTGGAGCCTTTGGACGTTGCCTGGTATTCTGCTCGCTTACTCTTTGTTTTGGTTGGGTTCTGGATATAGAAAATATACTTGTTATTTAAACATTTAATCGCCAAGTCCACTTTCATCCTTTATCCAAAATTTGATAACACCAATTAGGTTTAGTTTTATTTTAAGGTTGCAATCGGTGTCACCTTGTCCTGGTAAAGCCAATATCAATGTCTCTGTTATTCTGTCTGAATTTTCAAATGAAACTTATATAGATTGATTTTCCTTTTAACAACGATTATTATAATATGGTTATTAGACTGTAAAGAAAATGTAGCTGCGGAAAAAGATTCATATTTATTTCCTATTTCTTACTGCACACTTGTTTGATCTGAGTTTCATTTTGATTGTTCTTGAAAATGGAAAGAAAGTGAAGAAACTTCTAATTTCATTCTCCTAAACGCAGGCTGTTAATGCTGATTCGGTTTCAGAGTTAAGGAGTGAATTAGGGCACCAGTTAGCTACTAAAAGCCGTAATCTGAAGTTGAGGTTAGTGATATCTATTAGTCAAAGCCATTCATTTGTACATGCATTTCTTCGCTTTTTGTTCTATTCAATTTGTTTTCATTGAATTAAAAGCTACGTATTATGGTTGTTTGTGTGATACTGTCCTTATTACACAAGTCTTTAGGAATAAGAGAATTAGAACAGCTTTGCATTATCTATGTTCCTCATAGCATTGAACCCAATATCTATAAAAGCTTAGTCTAAAAAAGGTTTAACTGATATTTGCTCATCAGAGGCATGCACCTTTTTATAGTCACCTGATTCTTTTATTTCATTTTTTAATACTGAAAAACATATTGGAGGAACTCCTTATCTATCTGATGCAATTCTGGTCCATGTCGATAGAGGAGACTTCTTGGGTGATTCAAATTCAGGGATTTAGGAATTGAAATTCAAATATAAAATTTTAAAAATGAACAAAATCAAATAACTACTAGCACCACAATGATTGAGTTAAGAAATCACTACTTGAAAGAAAGAAAGCGTTAAATCACATATGATGAATTGCTCAAATGCAACCAAGAAATTCTTTTTCATTCTTTTTATGTTCTAGACAAAAAAAAAAATTGCTTGCGTATTTATAGATCTTTAATACCCAAAGTAGACTTAAAATGCTTATGATGAATTGCTTGTTTGCGTGATTCACTGTCATTGTTATACAGATTTAAAGTTTTATTACTGCATTATGTGGGTAACACTAAAAAATCTAACTTATGCGCATCAAAATCAAGATAAATGCCATAGAAAATAAAAAATAAACCTCAACTTCTTTTGTATTATAAAAGAATTCTTTTGATATTAAAGTTATATTATCTTTGTTATAGGATTTTGTATTTGAGAATAATACTTGTGCAATTAATTTGATTTTTAAGCAAATAATAATACTAATTTGTCTCAGCTTGATATTATCTCTCACAAATCCTATGTGGGACAATCCCTAGAAGCTCTAGGAAAAAAAGAAGATAAATATCAAGCTTTTTTGTATTATGAAAGAATGAATTCTCTTGATATTAGAGTTTATTAATTTTATTATAATATTGTTTTTGAGAATAATACTTATGCAATTAATTTATTTTTGAATAAATAATAATGATGATTCTTATGCAATTAATTTGATTTTTAAACAAATAATAATACTAATTTGTCTTGACCTGATGTTATCAACTTAAAAAAAATCTCTTACAAATTGTATATGGTAGCACCAAAAATAAATCCCCAGAAGCTCTAGGGAAAAAAAAATTTGCATCACAAAAGAATGAATTCTCTTGATATTAAATTATTATAAGATTTTTGTGTTTGAGAATAATACTTATGCAATTAATTTAATTTTTAATACCAATCCTAATTTGTCTCGACTTGATTTTATCAACTAAAAAAACTCTCACAAATTCTATGTGACTGCACCAGAAATAAATCCCCAGAAGTTCTAGAAAAAAAAATTTTTGAAGCTTGTCAAAAAACTTTAGATTTAATATATATATATATATATGTTCAAAGGTTCGGACTTCAGAACATGTGATTTTCATTTCTCCTAAATGAGTAGGAAAAAGTAGAAAGAAAAGAGGACCCTTTTATTGAAAATATCATGGATACTAATGAAAGATACTTCTATCATGTTGTAATTACTCTTAGAAAACCCAAAGCTCTTGCTCCCAACAGAGGCAGAACAGCCTCCAGTACTTAGTCTTATCTCATTGAAACAACAAAAAGTTAGCCGCTGCCATCACATCAGAGAAATGCATGTTGAACTTATGAAATTCAATGAAAACTCATTCCTTCTTGCTTGGTTGATAATGGCTTCTAGATGTCTACTAAGTGTAGGTATGACTATGATGTCATTCAATGGCTATCAAGTTTGAGAAAACTTGACAGTTGACACAGAGAGTAGTTAACAGGCTTAAAAATGAAATCAAGCAACCTGCAAGCTTGTATGTGTATGGATTTGATGAAAACTCATGGGAATGTAGAAGCAGTCCAGGTGCCAAATTTCTGCATCTCCTCTTCTAACTTTGTAGTGCCTTTTGTTTCTTGTGTAGGGGAATTGGAGCCATTGTATATAGAGTACCAGAGCTTGAAAATGATGAGATGCTGAAAATCAGCCTTAGGAGTGTGGACAGCGAAGACACAACACCCATATCACAGGTCGTTTTTCTAGCGATTCTGCTCTGTTCATTTTTTGTTCCTCCTGCTAGCAAGGCATCATTTACTCCTCTTTGTTCAAAGCGCTGAAATTTGTTTTGTGGCTCATTTACAGGAATTTGGTGGTGGTGGGCATCGAAATGCCAGTTCCTTCATGATAAATTCTGCAGAATTTGAGCATTGGAAGGTTGACAAAAGTGCTGCATTCTAGGCAATTATGCGGCGGCTAGGTACTGGAGTTGTTTCAAGGCAGAGATAAACGTTGCAGTGGTTATCCAGAATGCACGAGCTCCCAATGGTTTCGTTTCTCCCCTCCTTTTTTGTTTCCCCCACCCCCGTTTTAAGCCTGCCTCTTTACTTGTCTTTATTTAGGATCATATATATTCACCAAGTTTCCTATCGCTGACTCATAGGCAAAGATGGTGTACCATTAATTTGTCATTTAGGTCGTCCAGTATAGATTCAAATTTCTGTAAAGATTATATAAATTAGACTTCAAATAAAGCGACGAGTTCAGGAGAGACAAGGCATGGCAACAAGTCCGAAGTCGCTCAGTTGGGTCATGCCTTCTGGAGGAGATTGACATCCTCGTACTGCATCAATAAATGATTTTTTTACTTCTGACACTGTCCAAGAGTAGTGAGTTTGGTCATCCCTTGTGGAGGGAGAAAAGCTTGATGTTGCAACTTCACTTAATTTGAAGCCTACTCTACCGATGTGGTTTATTCCTGACAAGCTTGCTTTGGATGCTAAGCGGCAAGGTTTGTGACTTCATGTTCAAACCATGTTGGTGGTCCTTCGGAAATTGTTGTTGTAGGTTGAACTTGTTCAGTAAATGCTGCAAGTTTGTTCAGTTTTATATTTATCACATTTTATTCAATTTTACTCAATTCTAAACAAACTACTCATAGCTATGCAACGTGACACCTATTATAATTAGTATTATTATTATTATTTAGAAAAAGGCATCACGTGATACTCAACGCTTTGATTAAAATTTTTGAACATTTTAAGAAGTAAAAAAAAAACCCTAATTTATTTCTATTTTTATAGTTTCTTAATGTTTTTAAAAAATTAATATGGCTAAGCATTTCCTAAATTTTTTATTTCTTGATAATTTATTATATATATTTTTTATTTTTTATTAATGAGTTGTGCATTGCTCATGCTCATGGCTATGGCCCGCTATTGATCCTCAAAATTATTAGTTAAGAAGATTTATTCTTTTTTCTTTTATTATTATTTTTTTGGGTTCAAATTTTTGGACAATATGTATAGAAATTTGTTAAATTTTTCTAAATGCATTAGATAGATATGAAAAATATGTGTTTAAAATCATATGAAAATGTATTTAATTTCGACAGATCAATATGAAGATGATGTGTCCAAATCATTATATTTGGGTTTCTCTTTTATTGATATTATGGGCTAGATATTGCCGGCTGGGCTATGTTCGTTGGTCATGTGTTATTGGACTGGTCAGACCTTTCCTGCCATGGGCTAGGTCTTTTATATGTGTGCATTTTGACTTGAGTCCTGTAAATGATCGCCAATTTTGACGTTTTGGGCTTTAGGCCTTTTATTGATGTCGATGGATCCTTGAAAACAGAAAAAGAAGAAGAAATTCTCATAGACATAATAGCCTATCGTTTATAAATATTTGAAATCGTTTTAGTCAATATACTTGGACGTAAGATTGTAAACAAGATTACCTAAAACGACATAGAATATGTCGTATGATTAAATTATACTATGTCATGCTGCATTATGGGATAAAATTTGTATTAATTAATAAATATATCATTTGGTAGTTAAATACACACACACACACTATTCTCTTTAACTACCAAATGATATATTTATTAATTAATACAAATTTTATCCCATAATGCAGCATGACATAGTATAATTTATCCACTATTAATATCTTATATCTAATGCTAATTAATTAATTATTTTGACCAAATAAACCTCTTCAAACTTCATTATTTACAAGAGAGAATTTTAATTTTAAATAATAGATAAGATATGAAAATGTCCAAATAGATAACTAAGGATTAAAGCTTATTAATTGTGAGCGTCAAAGGAACAAAAGCAATGTAGTAAATAAGAACAATCATAGGAGTAAGATATATTAAAAAATAACAATATTAATATTAATGCCCTTTTATTCCACAATTAAGTAACACCAAATCACCTCAAATAAAGGTCCAAAAACCTTTTTAAAAAAAAAACATGAAGCCATTTGATAAATTAGAAAAATTAATATTAATGCCCTTTTATTCCACAATTAAGTAACAACAAATCACCTCAAATAGAGGTCCAATATATATATATATATATATATATATATATGAAGCCATTTGATAAATTAGATACATTAATATTAATGCCTTTTTATTCCACAATTAAGAAACACCAAATCACCTCAAATAGAGATCCAAAAACCAAAAAAAATTAAAAATCATGATGCCATTTGATAAATTGGCTCTAGCCAGAGAGGCCACCATCCAATACCACAACAAAATAACTAAAAAATAACCCTCTAATGATTTTACTAACATTTTTGCACTTTATGCCTTATTGTAAGAAAAATATATCCAACCCACCGAACCATGCATGTTAAAGTTGCTGGTTAGTCAGTGAATGTGACATGAGAAATTTCTTCACCACCAACCGTAGCATTGTTAGAAGAACACCATGGTTCATCTGTAATGAACTGCATCCACGAATCATCTTTGTCTTCCTCTTCCGCACAAGATGATGATGCAATGGGAACATCTGGTGACATTGTTTCATAATCATTTATTACACCTTGCGATGAGCTCTCCATTAATGATACACTTGTTGTACATTGCCCTTGTTCTTCAATTTCAGAACATATTCCATTTTTCTTGAACACACGACACAATGCATAAGAATCCTGCAAATGCAACAAAAAATAGTCTTGTGATTAAGTACAATAGATTAGCCAATAAGGGAAATGATGCATGGCAGATAGATCTCAATTTTCTAGCAAGATATAGAGAGAGCAAATAAATCAAAGGGAAATCTTTTAGTACATGACAAAGTCAGCCTCAATAATTTACTGGTTCACCAATCACCATATGTATGGACTTTTTTTTTTCTTGAATCCTCAAAGTATCTCAAATTTAAATATTCGGACTAATCTTTCGTTAGTTTATTGGATAAACAAAATAGAGTCTATCGGATATATAAAATAGACATAACTATCTAAATATTTTTTACATATACAAAAATTCGAATTCAAAACTATTTACTTAAGTGACTAGAGCTTGTTTTGCTTAAGTTAACCAACCCTCTTGTGTCCATGTATGGACATTTAATCAGTAGTATTCACTCTTGCAATACGAAGGCACTCCTACCTTAATATCAGCTGATAGAGGTGGTAGGTCTAAGATAGTATAATGGAAGCTCATATTTTGTATGAGTTACATTTTTTTTTTTTTTTTTTTTGAACGATGGTCAGCTTTGTACACAAGAATAATGAAGTTCCTTCCTTCTTGGATCGTTCTTAGATAAACCATATACATCAGAATTGATATATTTTTCTCACGGTCTTTTTAAGTTTCCTACTTTAGAAAATGCATACGCATAGGTATATTATTAGGCAAACACAAAAAGAAAACAAAAATGTTACTATATATAACTATATATATACTCACACATTTAATATATACCATTGATTATCCATTCTACTTTGGATATAAACTTTCAAAGGGGGAAAAGAAAGAGGACATTGTTGAATGAGAGATCAAGCTACCAAGGGATTAACAAATGTTTATCCTAAATTAGAAGGAGATGGGTATACACTTTGATATCAATTGGCTGGTTTTGGTGTAATTGGAATAAAGTAAAAGGTAGCCGACACATTCTTACAAGATGAAAGTGATGGGGACTGCTTTTTGGGTAAGCATAGTGTTAATATATAATTTTATTAGTCATGGAATCTAGACTTGTAGAAAATGTAAAAAGATAAAGAAGCAAGTAATAGATATGCAAGAAGGGATTGAGTCTTATGGAGGATAGAACTTTTGTCTCATTACAGAAAAAACAAAGTGGAACCCAAGCTTTGTCACTTAGGGATCTCACTCCAACTGAAGCAAGGAATATGTCAGAGATTTGATGTCATAAAATATTTAAAGTACAAGAGGAGGTGATAGACTTAGAAAGTAAAAGCCCTAATTGCTCTAACTTTTCATGCAGAATCATGCACTTGTGTCACGTTCTTACACCTCATTATATTCTCTAGTTGCCCACTAGGATACTATGGTCTTTTCAATGTTTCGCAGAGAAACTTATTAATTTTGTAGTTTAACAGTTAATATTAAGCATAAAAACATGCAATTATCCAAAGACAAATCCTTGCAATTATGATATGCTTTTATTTGCTTTCTGTACTTTGGTGTAAAAGAGGTGTGGGTGAAAAAAACCAAACGACAGCAAAGGAAATGTTGCTTTTCCCGTTAGCTGAGGCATTGAAATTTTAGCTTTCCAAGTCAACTAGTGTAAATTAAAAACAATGTGTAATGAGTATAACTTAAGAATTACTCATTCCTGTGTTATTTTTTCAACAGTGAGGACCAGAAAATTGATAGTAGAATGAATAAGGTGAGAAAATTAAATGCGTAATGATATAACATCAATAATGCTCTAACGTTTCTCTCTTATTTTGTTTTTTGTTTTTCCATGAGAAAAGCAAAAAGAAAAAAAAGTGAGGACCAGAAAGTGATAGTAGGTGAATAGCAAACTGTTTAGTCTAGTTGCGTTCTCTCTAGCTAGTAAAAGAGGAAGGCATAGGAGAAACTGGGTTCAATTCTGTCCTAGCTTGTAAGCCATTTTGAGGGGATTATCTTGATTAAAATGGAATGATCATTTAATATCAGTGATTAGAATGGGATCATCTTGATTAAAATTGGACTTCTGATTAATTTATCTTAAGAAAGGAAATGTTGTAGATAGGATGATGATGATGATGATGGTAGTGGTGATAACAAGATGAAGAGCTTATTTTTCAATCTATATATATATATATATATATATATAATTCATCAGCAAAAGTTTGCATATCAATCGAAGAAAACTATAGTCATGCATTTAATGGAATGTTTAATCTAATGAAATCATCAATATCTATGTCATTGCATCCCCATGATCATTAATGGAGTAAATATGTCTTTAAAATTCATCAGCTAAAGTTTGCATATGATCGATCGAAGAAAACTATAGCCATCCATTTAATGCAGTGTTTAATCTAACGAAATCATCAATATCTATGTCACTGCACCCTCATGATCATTAATGGAGTATTTCTGAAGGTAGCTAGCAAGGCAATGCTCCAAACCTAGTCATGCCTCTCGCCCCCAGCAAGCAAAGGAGAGCAGAAGAGGATTAAATGCGTGTTTGTTAGTGATCATTATCATGCATGAATCACACAATTTTGCACAATGCACGAACTACCTGAATTCCAGAGGTGTCTTCACACTCCTTGTCGTCCAGCCGATACTCATGCATTACCCAATCGGTCCGCATCCCTTGAGGAGCTCGGCCTCGGTAGTAAACTAACGTCTTCTTCATTCCAATGGCTCTATTCTGGGAGTTAACCCTTCTGTCTTTTCCTGTTGATTTCCAGTATCCAGCTCTAGTTGCTCTATTAGTCCTGAACCCATTGGGATATTTCCTGTCTCGAGGTCCGAAGAAGTACCACTCCGGGTCTCTACTTGGCAAGAATGATTTTTCTACAAAACAAACAAGAACAGAAGTTTATGAAATGAAAATAATCGCCTTATTTTCCTTGTAATAACATGTGCATATATCCCTTGATCGGTGCCGTCGGTAGAATGGTAAAGATTAATTGTCAATGCTGCTGAAATGAAACGTAATGTGAACATAACAAAAAGTGAGTAGTACTCTTAGTTAGATATATATATATATACCTGCTAATTCCCAAGGCTCACATTTGTAGAGATCAACTTCAGGAATGATGTCTAATTCAATTTCCTGGCCATTAATTTTACGCTTAAGATAGTAGTTGACAAGTTCTTCGTCGGTCGGATGGAATCGAAAGCCAGGAGGCAATCCGACCGGTGCCATTTCCTTCCCTTCCCAATGATCTATTCTCTTTGCAAACACTTTTTGCATTATTATGATCAGCACTGCCCTCATCATATATAAAAGCATGCAAAGCTCCTTGTCATTGGTTCATTTTTTACTTTCGCTTTACAGATTCTTGGACAAACGTTTTATGCAAGCCGGCAGTTTCATTCTCTCCAAATATATATATATTTGATACTTCTGTTTCAAGTTCTAAACACACCGAAAAGAAAGCAACAATTCTGTATTACTTTTATATATTTATATATATATATATATATACACACACTTAGTCTCGTTTGTATAGAAGGTATTATAAATTTTGATCCCAAGACATAGGTGCAGTGTGTGAGTAAAAAAACCAATGTGTTCTCCCGCTACTCTCGGTATAACAAGCTTGTAAGAAAAAACACGGCCTTATGGTCCACCTGGATACGAAGTAATTCTTGCACAAAGGTTGGGTAAAAAAATGGTGATCATTGACTTGGCCATTCTAGCTCGAATCTTTTTGAATGTTTGTAGCTATAAGATCCACCAATTCCCACGAACCACGTTAGCCATTCTTCAAAAATAAAAGCTCAGGAGATATGAATTACTGAGAAAGTGGACGGCAGCCATTTGTTTCTTTAAACGCTGAATCTCTCAATCCTACAGAAACTTTTGGGTTCCTTTCTTGTACGTTGATCAAACGAGTCCATTGGGCTTCTTCCTAAAAAGTGAAGGACCTGCTCTTGTGAACCCAATAAAGATTTGAGTCGTTACAAAGTAGCGCAACATTGAATTGGATTCAAAAGATGGTTGGAATGGCAGCGCTCTATATTGGTCCATGTTCAAAGTGTATCAATCCAAGGTCTCAATGAAGAAACTGAACGGTGGGCGTCAGTCGCCATGAATGGACCTCAGCAATCAGCCCATAATGTGAGTACTCCTTCTTGAGGAACCCTCTCTCAAACAACCCTGTTTTCTTTTCTTAGCTTTAACCAAAACTTTTCCGGTTCTTCTGTTCGTGGAACACAATTTCATCAAGCTATTTTACGGGCTGAATTTGAACGAAAGAACCCGCTAACACTTTAACTTCAAAATCATCCTCGTTGAATTAATCAAAAGATTCAAAACTGAAACTAGAAAAAGTACGTTTCTTTTTTCTTTTACGAATACAACACAACATATATGTAAATCTTTTTGAGTCATTTGAATTTGGGATCACCGAAATTTCTGTGGAGGGACAAAAAATTCTTAGATTCATGATCAATCAAAACTTGAATCTCTTAATTGATCAACTTGGAGATTTTGGGATATGGATTGAGTTGAGATAGCGAGTTAGGAACCAATTGAGGTCGTAGCATGAGAATTGGAATCCACAGAAGAAATGAGGAAAGATTCATACACGTATAGCCCAAGCTAATTACATTCTCTTGGTCTTGGACACTCTTTTCAACACTCAATTCTCTATTAAATAAACTCCAACCTGTAACCTGCTATAGGAAGTTTATTCTCTATTTTTTTTAATCCTTCTTTTTTTTTTTAATTGTAGAATTTAGAAGATTTAATTTAGCTTTCGTGAAATAAAAAATGAGGGGAGACCAAATATAAAACGAGTTAATGATTGAACGGGTCTCTCATTTTTTATTTTTTTTTCTTAAATTTATTTTTCTATGTTTGGTTTTTGTATTAATTTTGTCATTCCGTTTTTTCCTATCTTAATCATCCCTCTATATTATTTTTCCATCTTAATCTTGTTTTTTTTTTTTTTTACTAAATTTAAGTATATAAATTTTGTAAAAAAAAAAACTAGAAAAAAAGGTAAAGATATATCTAGTTATTCTCTCTAAAATAAATAAAATAAAATAATGGTGAAGTTAAAAATATTTTTGATCATCCATCATCCAAAATATCTTTGTGGATTTAAATTTATCTTTATGATTGTAAACAGTTTTTAAGAGTTAAATAAAATATTTTTTAGTATTTTTAAAAAATATATAAAGAGAGTTTTAGTTAAATTTTTAAATGGTATTTATAATTTTATAATATCTCAAACAAGTCTATTATAATTTACTTATTTTTATTTTTTTTTAATTTGACTCTAAAGTAGGAATATAAATTTTTGTTCGTGTTAGATCCAACACTAACAAATTTCTTAATTTGACTAAAATTCGTAATAAAATTTATAATCTCATTTTTTAGTCAAATTAAAAATTTTGTACAATCAAAATAATTAAATTATAGTAGACTCTTTTGAGTTATTATAAAATTATAAATACCATTTAAAAATTTAACTAAAACTCTCTTGATATTTTTAAAGAGCATGATTGGATATGTCTTTACCTTTTTTTCCAAAATTAATTTATTTAAATTTAGTATAAAAAACAAGATTAAGACAAGAATTAAAATAAAGTAATGAGATTAAGATAGAGAAAAAAGGTTAACACCGTTAATATAAAAATTAACAAAAAAATGAGATTTAGACAGAAATAAAACGTAGAAGAATAAAGTTAAGTCAAAAAGAAATAAATAGAAAAACACGAGAAACAAAAAAGATTATAAAAAAAAAAAAAGACCCCTGCAAGCATTAATTCAATCTAAAACCAAGATAGTTATCATCATAAAACGAGACTTTATTTTGTTGTTCTATATTCCCATTAAATACAAGAAGAACCAAGCTACACATTTCATAGCCAAACTAGGAATAATTTGTAGGAGGTATTATTGACTTGACAATATGATAATGCTTACTTGACAAGGCATCCATAAGAAACTGCTTTAATTCTCGTTGCTAGTACAACAATGTTATTACACGAATTCGTGTTCATGAACTAAACTAATAAAATTTTTACACATTATTGAATTTATTCACATTATTTTATGACAGATATATCATTAATTATTTCATTTCTTAACTATGAATGTGCTATTTAATAAGAAAAGATTTACATTCTAAACGTGATTTATTAAATAAATAACTTGGATAAATTTAATTTATTTATGTTGCACTTGTACATCAAAGAAAAAATCTTTTGGAATTTCAAGATAAAAATATATAGTTTTCAAGAAAAATAAAAGGTACATTAATTTATATATCAAATTACTTAAATAAGCTCATCGTTAATGCTAATAGTCATCTGTCTCAGCAGTAAAAACAATATCCTACCGTTAGTAGCCAGTGAGAGAAGACTGAAGCAGCAGGACACCCCGGAGTGCGTACCGTCTCCTGGCAGCATAACACATTATAAATACACCAATGTTTTTTTTTTTCTGCATAAATTAGTTTAATTTTAATTCTTTTTAATATATTAGTTTTTTAAATTATCAATTAATTTTTTTATTAAGTGACGCGTGTTTGTTACTTTTAAGAATACTAAATTATAATTTTATCATTTTTTTCAATCGAATATATAAATTTTAATTTTTTTATTTGAGTATATTATATTTTTTAAAATTATCAATTAAGTACTTTTATCAATTGATAAAAAATAAACAATATATATTATGTTTTAGCTATATATCCTGAATTAATCTCAATTATTTTTAAGCATGAAAATCAAAGAAAAATATAAACATGAGATTTTTATTATCAAGAAAATTTTATTTCAAGTGAGCATTTAGAAATAAAAATTCACTCCCACAATATATATATATATATAATTTAGTATTCAAGAGATAATGAACACGTTACGAATTAACAAAGAAATGGACGCAGGCACTTGATTGATAATTTTTTTAAAAATTAATGTATTTAAATGAAAAAATTAAAATACAGGGACTCGATTGAAAAAAATAAAATTATAATTTAATATTTAAAAAATAACCGATAAATTGTCACTCAAAAGAATAACAGACCAAAGTAATTGATTAGCCGTTTAAAAAAAAAATAACAAATGAAAAAAAATATAAAATCTACATACTCAATTAAAAAAAAAAGTTAAACTTTAGATATTTATAATGTAATTTTCCCATTTTCTTTCCCTTGCACAAGAAAAATTCAGAAGCTTTTTTTTTTTTTGAACGACATAAAATGTTAAGACGTAATAATACTCAGAAGTAATTAGTGGTATATAAAATAGTTATTCTATGATCTCACTTGAAAAAAAGAAATAAAAAAAAACAAGAGAAAGAAAATTAAAAAAAATTAAGCGAACATAAAAATCTTCTTATCATTTTTTGTGAATTCGAAAAATATTTTTTTTAAATGAATTTACATAGTAATTATTATATATGTCATTAATTATTTTTTAAATATTATAAAATTTTTGGAGATTAGATCTATTATTCAAGTCTGATTTAAAAATTCTAGAGTGTACATTTGCAAGCATCCCCATGTGACACCCTTTGTCAACTTGTGATTTATCTTTCTATTTTTAGTACTGCCATATTCGTGCTGTTTGTGTTTAAAGTTTGGAGCTTTTACTGCAACAAAATTAGAATCCCATCAGCCGTCACTGTCAAACACCCAATCCAATGCCTTGTTGCAGTGTCCATTTGATTCTTGTAACAGAGGCCTCTCTATGCTACTGCAGACACAATTCTTACAGCCAACACAAAATTTACTTCTTTATTTATGCTGCCTGGTTGATGGATATATTGAATTTGGAAAAAACTGCATTAAATTCCTCAGTTAATTCTTAATTAATATAAAAAATCTAATCATCACAAAAAATGGGGTCTGTGTCTTTGTTATGCCCCACAAGTAAGTAGAGTAGAAACCCATAGGTCCAATGAATTTATGGATTGGGGCATTAGGGCATCATCCTTGATGCTGACCTTTTGCCCAGTTTTCATCGGCACCGCTGTTTTAAAATTTCAAACGTAGATGTTCCTTTCTTCTGTGACCATTCGTAAGCAAACGTTTGTCAGTTTCCTATCTTAAAGTTCAAATTTTTTGTCAGTGTTTCCATGTGTACCAGTGTAGCCAGAGAGATCAGGATTGTACAATTTCGTTGCAGGGGTCTATGACTTGTCGATTTGGATGATGCTCGTATAAAGATCCATCCTTGACCAACAAACAATTTTCACAGCTTGCAATTCACATGACTAGCTGGCCATCCATTTGAAGTTTTGAACTGAAATGGGGGACATCTCTTCACTTCAAAACACCTCAGTTGGGTTACCCACCGAGGGACTCGATGAGAGAGTGAAGATGTTGCTCAAGTACTTCAAATCAGAAGAAGACATGGGATGTGGTGACAGTTTTGCTGAGAGAGCTGAATGGTACTATCAGAAACGCCCTCAGCTTCTTGCTTTACTTCAAGACTTGTACAATGGGTACACGACCCTGTTGGACAGGTGCAATAGAATGGAAAAAGGCAAGAAACTTAGCAAACATTTCTCATCTTCAATGTCAATCAACCTTGATGATGGTGATCAATATCAAGAAGACAGTGGCGGATCTAGCAGCTGCCAGTTTCTTGATTGGGATGCTGAGAGCTCTCTGTCTTACCAACAACCACCAACCCCCATTCAAGATGGCAGTAATACCACTCTTGGGATCGATGAGATTGTAGCTGATCTTGTAATGAAGAACGTAGAGAACGATATATTAGCAGACCAGCTTAGTGACATGGAGAAGCAGCAGCAAGGTCAAGAATCAATATGGAGGAAAGTAGAGTTGTTAAAGAAACTTCTTGAGGTGTTAGAGTCGGAGAGGATAGTGTTGCTGAATGAGAACGTGAGAATGGGGTACCAAATGCAAGCTTTATTGGAAGAAAACAAAGGGTTGTCATCCGAAGCTATGTTCTTGAAGAGGAAAGCTGGTGAGCTTGCCAGGTGCGTGTTGAAGATGAGGGAGGATCGTAGGGTGTGTATGCTAACTAGGAAAATTGAGGATCTTCAAGGGCAGATATATGGGTTGGAGATAAGAAACAAGGAGTACTATCAGCAGTTGTTGAAGAAAGAGCAGCAAAAGGAAGAGAAAATTGGCAACAGCAGCAGCAAAGATAGGGTGGCTTTTGTAGGTTGTTGCTTTCAATTGGAGAAGCTGAAGCTGAAGAAAAAGAACGAAGTTTATGTTAATAATGGTGATGAAAAGAGATGGCCAAAATGGTGGGACAAGGTAAAGAGCATGGACATGTTTATGTGTGGCTTTCAGTGTTCCCCTTGACGTGCCATGGCTACCTTCCCTGCTCCCACTGCTGCATCAGATGGAGATACAGGCAGCAGCTGATATCATTAGTTCTCTTTTGGCTCATACAAATTAAGTATGAGATAATAGTATCGTATGTCTTATTTTCTGTTTAAGCCTAATAGAAATTGTAATATTTAATCTAATTAAATGTTCCCAGATGCCATTACAGGTTCCTCATTTATGTTTTTGGTCGATGAACAGAAGTTGGATAGAAAAATCTTGATCCTGGCTTGAATTTAAACTCAGTAGCTAGGTTGTGTGAATAAATCCAAACAAAAACCGAAGTTTGCCTAAATTGCTAGTGAAACGTTAAAGTCATACATTTTGATTATGCTGGCCCATTAAACAATTAGAATTACAACTTTAAGATCCTGATATTAAGAGGTTTTATTTGTTTTTTTTTTTTTTTTTGCAAGTAATGAGATAACATAAAGCTGGAGCCATAAACAGGATAGCGTAGGAACTCCCCCAGAATTATGCTACTGCTGCACAGATGCTGCAGATATATATATATATATATTTTTTGAACTAGAATGCTGCAGATATTATCCGTTTCCACTTTTGGGTTTATATCAATAATCAGATAGCAGTATTGTGTAATGACTTTTTTATTTCAATTTAAATATCAATAATCAGATAGCAGTATTGTGTAATGACTTTTTTATTTCAATTTAAGCCTTGAAGAAATTAAGATATTCACTTAATTAATATTTCCTACTGGTTAGCCATTTATGTTTTAGTTAATGATCATTTGTATTAGACGGATAATTAACATTTCTATTGGATGAATTTAACATTATTATTTTGACTTGATCGAAATCATCTGTTCGTCGAGATTTGTTGTTTAATACCCATAAATTTATAACGGCCCCTCAGCTTACGAAGGGTGTTGTCATTTTGAAGCCACCGACAGCGCGACCACCATTCATGTTGATTCACCTTAAATTGCTATAATTAAACGGTAACGATGACTCCCCTGAGATTTGGGAAACTCTGCTTTTATTCATGGCCCCCTTGCTTTATGTACAATCAATACGATAAGGTTTCAAACACAAAACTATAATAGCCATTTCTTAGAGCTATGATACGAGGCCAGGATTTATCCTCTCTGCCGTGATATATTTGCTTTCATTGATGAATATAAAGGAACTAAGGGCAAGTTAGAAAAGAGATCATAGCTCAGACAACAACAGTTGAACCAAAAATGCCACGTCTTAAACAAATTAAGTATCTTGTAACTTGATGTATCTCCTTTAGCTTTTCAACTGTTTTCACCTATCTTTCACATGTGTTGTTGATTGGAGACGAAGGATGTTTTGTGGTTTCCTAACATTCACGTGTTGGCTCGGAAAATAAAGGAGTTCGCTTTCTTATTTTATACTTAATTTTGATTTCAGATGCAAAGAGAAATGAGAAAGAAAATACAGTTGTCGTATTAATTTGTTTAAGATTTGCTGGAAAAAAGGTATGCTTTCAGTATAGCATAAATTTTATAATACATATCGAGTAACTCAGTGACGTATGCAGTAATTACTTCATGAGTCCACTTTGAGGAGAGAAATTAAAAAAGAAAAATTACATTTATACCTATTAAAAATGATAAAAAGATTTCTACAACTCTTCAATTTTTTTTAATTTTCTTTCTCTTGTTTCTCTCTCTCTCTCTCTCTTTTATGTATATCTCTCTTCTCAAAGTTTGAATCGATAAAGTAACTATTATATATATATATATACACTAATTATTCCTAATATATTATAAAATTCCCCGATAACATAAACATTAAAACTAAATACAAAACTTCAAGGGATTGGATTATTTACTAGGGAGTTTTCCTTCATTTTTTGATTTCTTAAGTTTAAATTTTGAAGTTAACAATCAAAATAATTTATTCAATTGAATACATTAGATTGATATAAAAAGTGTATTTTTAATAATGTCGAAAAAGAGATTTAATCTCATTTGACATTCTCAATTTTGTTATGTCCAAAATGATTGATATATCTCGTCCGACTTCAAAAATTAAAACAAAATGAAACCAATTACATCTTATTCAGAATCTCAATTCGTATATGATTTCTCGGCCAAACACCAGGCCGAGATGTTTTGAGTATGTTTCATCCATTCTGTTCTAGATCAAAACAAAGACAAAATTGAAATTTTTATTGGTTTTCATCATAATTAAATTGTTTTTTTTTAATATCCTTTATTTACAATCAAATATCTAATCTTACACTACGCACAAAATCAAGAGTGCATTAAAAAAAATATAGAATTTCAAATAAAACTTAACAGTCAGTTTTAGTCAAGAGAATAACTTCTAATTTTTAAAAATAAAGCGACTAATTATTTAGTGAAATTAGCATACTGTGTGTGAAATTGCAGGTATTTCTAATTTTATATCTAGTTAGACAATGATTTTTGAGTCTTCCAAATTGGCTTTTAATAAAAAAAAAGAAATAATTTGGTATTTTGCTTGTATTGAACACATGTTAACTTCTTTTAAATATCTGAAAATGTTGTAAATTTTGAAATTTATTTTCAAATGATTGACTTTTTTTTTATTTCACTATTTTGAAACTAATTTATCTTTAGATTTGAGTTGGAAATTATAAATTTTAAAATATTACATTGAATTTTTTTATATTACATGTATGCATTTGTATCATATATCTATGATCTTGAAATGGAATGTTGAAATACACCAATATCAAAATATCTCATCACAATTTTTTTTTTAAAAAAATAACACAATGCAGTTTGAAACCAAATTGACAACCTTACCACAAATACCCGTCCTGAAAAAAAAAAAAAAAAAAAAAAAAAAAAAAAAAGCATTTAACGACTGTAAAGTCCAAGCTAATGGCCTAGCTATTACTTGAGCCTCGCAAGTTTTGACGCAAAATGCAAGTTTTAGCAGATTTAAATTGGAAATGCAAAATGAATCGGAAGTCAAAGAAAGGACAGACGCACTGCCCGAGAAGTTTCGTCAACATACTGTGGCTAACACTACACAGCCTGATGGGACGAACGAAATTGCTTCGCACAAGCAGGAGTAAGTAGGATTATTTAGAATAAAGTTGATAACTCTCGAAACGTTTTAACCATTGTTTCTCGAAAAATGTGTCTTTTTTTTCAGCTGAAAAAATCGGAATATTTCTTAAAACCAGGATATCATTGGTACATGAGCATATTCAAAATATAAAAAATAAATAATATTTTTTCAGCATCAATCATTAAATAAATTTTTTTAAAAATATCAAAAGCTATAAAATCAAGTTTTATGAGATTTGATATGATAAAAATTTTATAATACAAATCAGAAAATAAAAACAAATATAATTATAAATTTAAACTTTTTAAACAATATATATTACATCATTAGATTCTATATGTTAAATCATTCAAGTTTTTTAAACTTATACTCTACATATTATTAGATTTAAAATAAAAAATAAATCATATATATATTTCTTAATGATTTAATTGATTTAGATATTTTTGGTAGAGCAAATGTGTGGAAAAACAATTCAATGATTGAAACATATAATTAAGTTTTTTTTATATAAATACATACATCTTGGTTTATTATATTGGTTGGTTAGAGCTTTATACTGATAATATGTTGAAAAAAATAATTATAATGATAAAAGATTGTTACGATAATAATAAAAGAACCAAAAGAAAAGATTATAGAAAAATAGTTTTACTATAAAATAAAGTGGATACAAATGACAACAACTTCAAATAATTATCTCAATCTCTATAAAAACACTTTAACTAAAATTAATAAATAATCAAGTTTATTTATAAGTTTTAAGATAAGAAATAAAATTAGAAGGAACTTGTGAATAGTTAAAAAATATATAAATAATTGAATCAATTGCATTACTCTTTTAATTTCTCATATTGAAAAATGAATTGAATCACTTAAAAATTATGAGTAGTGTTGATACGAAAAAATATGAATATTCATATAAATATTAACTATTTTATAACATTTTTTATATATATAAATATAATTGCTTGATATGACAATTTACTTTAAACTTGGTTTGAAGGGTATAGTTTTAATCTAGTTAAGCCGATTCAAGGACAGAGTTAGAAGAAGTTTCCAGAAGGGGCCCAAACTAATATAACAACAATAATTTTTTTTTTCATCCATTATAAATGAGTTATAATACATAGTTCTACTTTACAAGAAAATGAACACATTATAATTTAAATAGAATAGTATTTTTTAAAAAATACAATTATTGAATAATCTAAAGAGAGAATTAATAAATCAATTGAGATTTAAAAATCAAATATTAGAAACAAGAACGGTATCTAAAACACATTAAACCAAACTTATGAGTGACACTTGTTTGGTGTAGAAGCATTCACTAAAAACTAGGGTTAATAATCTAACATGTCTTTATATAATGACCTTAACTTGTCCTTGTATTCTAAAATGATCCTATTATTTTATATAATTTTTAATTTATCATTCTGATCAATTTTTTTTTTTGACAAAATCAATAGAAATTGATAATGTAATTTGTACATGACCTGTCTTGTTTTTTTCCCCCTCAAGAATCAATCTAAAGAAAAAAAAAATCAATCTCACGGTTTTTATATATCACATAGGTGTGAGATCGATTTTTCAAGGAAAAAAAATTATTTTGCACAAGAGGGGCGTTTTCGTTACAAGACAGGTTATGTGTAAGTCACATGGTCAATTTTTGATAGTTTTATCGGAAAAATTGGTAAAAAAAAAGATTAAAAATGATCTAAAATAACAATAAGATTATAAAGTTGTTTTAAAATAAAAAGACAAATTGGAAACCTAAGCCATCATATAAACACATATCAAGCTATTAATCTCCCCCAAAACTATATAGATCAAAGAGATTTTTGGTATAATTAAAAAATATAACTGCATTTCCTAGTTCATCTTCCAAAATTGTTTATTTGCAATCTAATTTTGATTACAAAGATAAGTGGGTATTTCTTTTAAAAAACATTGATTAATCTTTTTGCTTTCCAATGGAAAGATGAGTAGATGATCTAAATCTATATATATAATAAATAGTTGATTGCCAACGCTTCGTTATGGTTTATTGTTAAAAATCAACAATTTTGTTTATTAAAAAAATACAGATTTAATCCAACAAACCAATGAATTAGCACTTCTTGTAATTAAAAATAAATAGATATAAATTCTCGAACAAAAAAATTAAATAGATAGAAAATATATGTATATGTATGGAAATACTTCTCAAATAAAAAATCACTCTGAATCATGTATCAAATAAAATTTATATAGAAAAAGAGGCACAGAGAGAGAGAGCATATTTAGCAGTGACGAAACGAGAGTCGTGTATACATACATACATACATAGCTAATTATTAGAATTGAATTTGTATTTAATAATTAATTTGAATAAATTCCTAAAATCTTTAGGATTAAAAAAAACTTAAAACTTATCAAAAGTATTGAGATTTGATATATATATATATATATATTGTTTTATTTTTCAGTAAGCATTTTTTTTTATAAAAAATACTAGATAAACAATTCAAATCTCTACAATTTTTTTTGGTGGTATTTTATGTAAGCTTAATCTTTATTTTGTAGGAACTAAAAAATTAGTAAATATTCCTAGCAAATTTTGAATTTTTTTCTTTTAAAGAGTTAGGGCTGCTACTTAGAACGCTGGACTCTGCCCACATTACGGCAAAATAAAAATGAAGCGTTGTTTTTTTATATGGGCCCAAACCGATGGTTACCATCTGAACTATATTTGGGCCAGATATAATCGGGCCCTGAAGTATATATTTTGACCCAAAACGCACCCGAAACTCGAAACGCAATACGAAACGGAAGCCTGACGTTCGCTGCAAAATGCAGAGACAGAGAGAGGAGAGATGGTAAGGAGCACAAAAAAAAAAAAAAAGTGTACGGCAAAAATCTTAAGATCTTGACACGTGGAAATTCATAGCATCTTACCGTCAGATCTACTAAAGCAATCCTCTTTAAAGTGCCTCAAATTCATGGCGAATAAAAAGGGCATTCCCTTAGCGCCGCCTGTAACTGAGAGCTGAAAAAACACTCCTCTCCTTATCTCCCAGAACCCATTAAACAAACCAAGGTAAACCAAAACCCTAATATCCCTAGATTCGTTCATTTATTTTACATTGGCTTTTAATTTCCTTGCTGTTTTCTTTTAATGGGTTTAATTTCTTTTTGGCCTTTAGATGCTAAAGTTTGTATCCTTTTATTCATTTCTACTTAATGCCAGTATATTATTGTTTCTGTGGTTTTTGGTGATATGGGTTTTGCCTGTTGAGGCACGTAGAGTTTGATAGAAACTGTTAATCTCTATCTACGGCTTTTAACTATGATGTTTATGAAGAAAGTGTTTTGTTACTCATAATGTGATCAATTTGATTTGTTTTGGAGTTATAATATCAAGATTTGAGTTAAGTATAAGAATTGAAGTCCTTTTGGAACTATTATTACTGAAGTTTTAGTGATGAATATCTGCTAAGTAATTTGATTAATTAGGTCATCACTGGTTTTGCTATTTTGTTTACTTTTTTTGGTGGAGTGTGTTGCTTGAGTTTGTGGAGCTTGCTTTAGAATCTCTAGTTCGGAAAGAACTTGTTAATTCTTGCTTTACTAGAATTATACCAAAATATGAAATCGAAATTTTATAAGTTATCTTCAAAACCAAAATCTTAAAGGGCTTAATCATGTCGAGGCTGCCTAGGAGAATTTAGTGGATACAATCTCGTCTATTTGGATTGAAGTTCTAGTCTTTTTGCATCAATTCTAATTCCTAAGTTCTTATGATATAAACATGGGTTTTTTTTTGGCCTTTTAGTTAATTGATTTTTGGTCCCATTATTTTTTTCATGTTCTAGATTTTAGGCCAACTTGGTATATTAGAAAAAAAGGTTAAAAAAAGCCTCATTTTAGTTGCTGTTTGGAACTTTTGAGGGAGGGCTGATGTTGGGAAGCAGGGTATTTGATGAAAGGTGCTGCATATTACTGCGAACATGGAATATTAGACTTTTGGTGTTAGGCTGTTTTCTCCTTTGATGATTTCTATATCTATTTTATGAATTTAGTAATTCAATTTGCTCAGTGGTCAACATTGAAGTTTTTAACTTGTCACCTTTTTGTTATGTTCCCTTATCGTGAATGCTTAATGGAACATGCCAGTGATTTATAATCTTGTTGTGGTTTAATCCTTGGTGCATACTTCTCTTTGAATTCCTTTTATACATTTTAATTTTCAGATTTTAATTGGGCAATCCATTGCACAATTCTTTTCTTGCAGATGGATCGGGAGAAGCTTATGAAGATGGCCACTGCAGTTCGCACTGGTGGAAAGGGTAGTGTGAGAAGGTGGGAAGACTATTCCATTGCAACTGTTTGTCTCTCGGTGTGCACGTGCTTTATTTTTGTTTTAATGCTACAACAACTTGAATGTTTTTCTTCTGGCTGGATTGAGGAATGGCCATTGGATGGTCCTGTAGTGTTGCTTGCATTTGGGCATTTTGCATAAAATTCAAACATATGTTTCTATTTAGTAATTAAACTTAGTGATAAAGATAGATCATGGCTACTGTGTTGTATGTTGACCTTTTCTGTTGTTTACTACTAACGAGGTTCTTTTAAATCCATGCTTTTAACTGTAGAAAGAAGAAGGCTATCCACAAGACTACTACTACAGATGATAAAAGGCTTCAGAGCACCCTGAAGAGAATTGGAGTGAGTGCTATACCTGCAATTGAGGAAGTCAACATATTCAAGGATGACATAGTTATCCAGTTTCTAAATCCCAAAGGTAAAGCTGACTACCTTTCATGGGCATGATATATTCTCGTCTTCCAAATCCTGTTGATCAATTAGTAGCTGATTATTATTTTGATTTTAATTTTGCAGTGCAAGCATCCATTGCTGCCAACACATGGGTCGTCAGCGGTGCTCCACAAACTAAGAGTATGGCTCTAAGACTTTCTATTTAAAACCTGGGAATGAAAAAACAAATCTTTTTTATTCTGTTGGTTGACATTTTCTGCTTATCTGGTGGTTAAATGTTCTTGGACTGGCCATGTTGGAGTTGTTTTCTCATAGGCAAATTTACGACTATTGTTAGTTTGCTCATTTTTTATTGCATGATATCTGACATGCAATTTTTTTTCTGTTTTCTTTTCAGAATTGCAAGATATTCTCCCTCAAGTTCTCAGTCATTTAGGTACGCACTTTTTGAGTTTATTCCCTGTAAATGCAATCCATCTGTGAAGTTTAACCATGCTTGGTCTATCTTCTACTCATTTGTTTCTCTATCTGCAGGACCTGATAATCTGGACAACCTGAAGAAATTGGCGGAACAGATCCAGAAGCAGGCACCTGGAGCGGGTGCTGCCCCTGCAGATGCAGCAGCACAGGATGATGACGATGATGTCCCTGAACTTGTGCCTGGGGAGACCTTTGAAGCTGCAGCAGAGGAGGGTAAAGCTGCTGCTTCTTAGAGAGATTTAGGAGGATTTTGTGCTATTTTATATACTTCCCTGTGTTTTTAAAGTGTTACCCATTTTTCTAATTACATCCTTCTTAAGCTTATGTTCTCAGTGACTCTTAATTGTTGTTATGTTGAGGTTTCGCTTCAATATACTTCGCAGAAATTCATGATTGATGTCTACTTACAATGTCGGTTGTTCCTGATTGAATGTCATCACACAGTAACCATGGCAATGCGTGAATCCTTGTGTTCTTAAGAAATAAGTCAGGAAGAGAAGTGTAGGATACATCACACAGTAACCAAGTTTTTTGTAGAAAATAAAAAAATAACTGTAAAAACATATTAATAATTTAGCCTGTTTTCAGTGATATGGTGCTAACGACGTCGTATTTGTGTTACATGGCATACGTTTTATGCCATCACAGCAAAAGAACGAATATTCTGCTTTTTTTGGTTAAAATGTCCGTTGTCTACGCACTGCACTGGTCGTTGGTCACTGCCTCAGTCTTCTCTGTTCTCACTTGAGACAGAGGATGATGATGATGATTGTAAAAGGAAGCCACAGCGTTTTAGCCAATTCTAGCCAATACATCCTCTGGTTTCCGCCATCATCACCAATCAATCAGAAGCCTCTCTACGCACCGCCACCAGTATCAAAACGACACCGTAATCGTCTCACCAAAGCAGCAGCAGCAGAAACGCAAGAAATCCGCGTCTGCACCAACCGATCATGCCGTAAACAAGGCTCATTTCAAACTCTAGAAATCGTGACCGATTTAGCCCCTCCAGATATCACCGTCAAGTCCTGTGGCTGCTTAGGCCGTTGTGGTTCTGGTCCAAACGTCGCCGTGTTGCCTCAAGGAATAATTGTGAATCATTGCGGTACCACCGCTAAAGCTGCGCAGTTTATGGCTACTGCTGCTAATGTTAACGATGGTGATGTAAGTAAGAGTTTGGAAGCACTTGCTTTGAGAAAAAGAGCGCAGGCTGAAATTGATCTTGCAAATTTCTCCAAGGCTGATGAATTACTCTCACAGGTACACAATAAAATTAAATATTAAGAACAAATCCTAAAAGTATTTTATTTATTTATTTAGAGTGAAATGATGGAATGTTGATGGCGACATGATTGTTAATGATGATTTTTGCAGGCTATTGATTTTAAACCATTTGGTGGTATTCATATTATGTACAAATACAGGTCTCGTGCAAGATTGGCAATGGGAAACTACTCGGGTGCTCTTGAAGATGCTCGAGAAGCGATAAGATTAGCTCCTCGATATAGTGAGGTGAGTCAAAATGCTTCTTCTATATTGAATTGATAATGAAGAAGATTTTAGTGATGTATAAAGAAATTTAGAATTTTATAGAGGAGAATAAGAAAGCAAAATAAAAATCACAATAGAACGGTATATATGTCGAAGAAGTGTTGAGAAACATTAATAGCTGATTAGAATTTTGAATCTTCTGTTGTTATTGGGATCTATTTATAAAATTTTATTAAGCAGGGTTACATGTGCGAAGGTGATGCTTTAATGGCGATGGAAGAGTATGATGCAGCAGAGAAGTCATACTCGATGTGTTTACAGATAGATCCTTCAATTCGTCGTTCCAAATCATTCAAGGTATACCTCAATTTCTTGATGTTCTTTCATATTTGTTCATATGTAACCATCTCTAAGATTAGCTTTCTGTTGCTGTATTTTCCTACTTTATTTCTGAGTTTCTGCAATAACTCTGAGTGATTCTTCTTTTATCTTTCAGTTTTTAATGTTAAAAGAAAAATATGGTTTGTGTCAATTGGAATACTCCTGCCATCTGATATTTTATAATTCTTTCTTCGTCTATCAGATTATGGACTTCCTGAAATTTTAGTTTAGTGTATCACATAGTTAATTGCGATCCTTTTTTATGAAATTTTTGTGTGCAAATAAAAGCTGGGATGTAAAATCATACTATTTTAATTGCTTTATTGATATAAAGAATGTCAAATTAAATGAGGCTCCACTTGGCTCAATCTCTTGGGTTTGTTTTGATTTTGCAAGCACTTTGTGCTTGTTTTCACCTATCACATCTAATATTGACCACGAGAACGGTAGCTACACTCTTTCAAATAAAGCTACTTAAAATAATTAAAGGAAAGTTAACAATTTTGAAAGTCCTAAAATTTCCTATAAAGGAAAGTTTATTCTTTTTCAGTGCAAAATGAATGAATAAATTAATCTTCGACTTTGTTATCTGGTTATTTACTGTATCTGTTGCAACATTAGAAAGACTTTGAATTGGAAGACAATATTATCCTAAGATCTGAACTTTAATGGCTTGACAAGTTAGTAGAACAGAAAAGTATGAACCTATAATAGAGCATAGACTACCAAAACAATTCTTTACAAATTTAAAATTTAACTCTTGAGTCTGGACCTTGACACAACGCCATTTAGGCCACAAATAGATTACTTTTCCTAAGATATTCCATGCCACAATGTTGGTCTTTTGAGATTGAGCAACTTTATAACTTACCATGCACTATTTTTATGGCACTCCGGACATGGATACGAGTCTCATACTTCAACAAGGTATGAAATTAAACTTGCTCTTGAATTTATGTTTGATAACTCTCAAATACGTATGTATTGGAAGAGGGTGACATGATAAGCAAAAAGTAGTATTCATGTATGAATCAACTGATATTAGGGATGAAATTTCTCATAATCTGGCATTGCTTACATACAGTGTGTTTATGCCAAAGAAATGAAAAAACAAAGCTTCAATATTTCTTTCTGCCTCTTGCAGACTCGGGTGGAAAAGCTTAACGAGAAGCTAACTGCTGCAAATATGCCTCACAATCAGCATGAATGAATCCACTTACGTATTTATTACAATCTGAGGATTGAAGTCTTGAAGTTTCTCTGATTCCAGGTTTGATTTTCTCGCTTTTGAAAATCTGTCCTAATTGTGTCTCTCTGCATTTAAAGCTTGAGACAAATTATAAAGTTTATACAATTCTACAGCCTAGTTATATTTTATAAGAAATTGATATCCATAGATTTGGGCGTGTGGATTGGATCCACAAGGATTTGTGTCCACTGTATTTTACTGTGGCTGATTTATTACCTCTCTGCATATAAAACCACAAGTTTCAATTTCATTAAAAGGCGAGTAAACAGCTATACATACTTCTACACTGATTGCCACTCTATAATGATATAGGTGATCTTGCCTACAAGCTATCCGTCGATTTTCCTAATATGAAACAGAGTGCATTACAAGATAAATAAAACACCCCGTCCCCAACCACACACACTAAGATGCACGCACAGTACCGCACAAAGCCATGGATATTTTGAGTATCAATTTAGTATCGGTTGGAGGTTGTTGCTTGTCTCGTAAGGATGAATCCATTTCGGGTCTGTAGCGGGGACCTTAAGAATAGCAACTAAAATTGAAAGGTTGATTTATGCAGTGCTTGTATTTCCAGACATAGATGTAATGGTTGGAAAGCTATTGCTAATGATATGGGTGATGTTCGGCACTGATGCGTGCCTGAGGAGCATTTTATTTACACTATTTCCAGACATAGATGTAATCAGTGAATTTAAAAGATATGTTACAGTTTCATTTTATTTGAAGTACTAAGGAAATAGTGTGCATGCCTTGTAACTCTGTACATAAATCTCCGTGCATGAGTGTGTGTGATAATTGGCACTGATGCATGCCTGAGGAGCATTTTGCTCTGTTCAAGGAAGTACATTGGAAGTCAACTTCTGGTCATTTTCATAGAAATCATGCAAGAAGTCAGTCGCTCTTAACCTCTCATCAATCCACCAAATTTTCTGCCTCTCATAAAAGCAGTGGGCTGATTGAGTCACAACCAATGAGCATGTGTGCTTTGTGCATTCTTCTTGTTGAATTGAATTCACTTGCATTTCTTTGTGCGAGCCTCTTTCATAATTGAATTCTGTCAGAGAACAATGTATGTATATGGAAAAATATCATCGTTGATTGCATGCAACACTGAAAAAGACCTAGCTGTTTTTTTCTTACTTTCTTTCTTCTTTTTTTTTTTAAAAAAACAAAATTGTGAATCTAAAAGTTTAGATTTATTTCCACTTGAATTCTCAAGAGAATAATTGAAAAGAAAAAAACAAGAGATTTGTTACCATTTTGAGCTTGGAAATTGTGCAAGTTAGCATTTTTTTCCATTTATGTTTGGACATCTATACACATGCATGCAATTGTCATGATGTATTCGATTCACCAAGGATGTTACCTCTGTGAAACTCTTTTCTCTGGACCTAGGTGGAGGAATCAGCATCCAGTTATTGCTCTCTCTGTCATACCAACTAGACAAGACAGAGAGTGACCAACATAGCACATTTTCTGATATTAAAACTATCAGGAATATTAATTGCATCTTAAACTTCCTTGGTTTTCATAATGTAAGAACATGTTCCTCTGTTGTTCACAGTATGTGACTGGTGTTTTGGAACCCACAAATACCATAGAGCAATTCATGAAATTGCTAGTAAGAGGACTTTTGTTTGATTGAAGGGTTAGATGTTGAAGATATTTTAAGTGTAGGTTCAGGATTGATAGCAAATGAGGTCCAGCAGTTGATTGGGAAGAAAATAGAGAAGAAAATGTGTGGTTCTTCGTGAGAAACGCATATAGAAGTAATGTTAAAGAGCCTACACCTTTTCTTTACAGCTATCGAGCATTAAGACTTTATGGACTTATCCAAGGAAATGATGTAGGTGAATCATTCAGTGCCTTGGTTTAAAATACAGAGTCGTTAACTTTGCATTAAACCGAATGATACAATATTGCTTCGAATTTTCTATGTTTTGACCAGATTTTGTAACATCCGGTTCAAAGTTTCCATCTTGAGCCTGTTTTTACAAAAATCGAACACAAAATCACCGTCTTTGATTTTGAATCTAAGGCACTCTCGATTGTTTCAGTAGTTACCCATATCTTTGATCTCATTGATAGTGTGCAGTGGGCCTTGAATTCCCTGAATCACCTTGACAGTGGAGTTTGCTTTTGAAAAGCAGCTTATTCGCTTCTTCAATTTTAATCTACCATTGTTTTCTCCTTTATAAAGGGTCTGATTCTTTTCCCATAATCATGCGTTATTGAAAAAAAAGGCTTCCTTTTGCTTCTTCCTATTCTTCCTGTGAAATGTTAAGAGTTCACCGGAGTTGGAGAAATTATTGCATGATCAAGAAAATCTGCACATCATCCATAATATTAATAGATTTTCTTGGTACAAGAAAGACCAACAAAACCTCTCCATTTGATTCTAGCACACACACTCTAAAATGCATTGATGAGATAGAAGGAATAGCTCTTTTCTTTCTCAAAGCTGTGATTTCAAGATGATGAGAATCTTTAATGGGTTCAACAACAGCAAGAGTTCCTAGCGAACTCAAAAGATGGAACTTTCCCTTTAGCCCAATTCCATTCGTGGATCGTGGTATTGATCAAACGGATCAAAACAATGGGGATGGTGTAGTCTTCTCTTAACCATCCATGTTTTATCCCTGGCTGCTGCTCACTCTTGTTGAAATATGGATTATTACTGCCTGTCAAAACCAACAGAAAGCAATCTGTCTTCTTGGGATCATTCTTAGGTGAAGTATTAGACCAAAACCCAAATGAGAATTAAAAAGAAAAACTAAACTAAAATCATCGGATAGTATTCACTACATTAATCTTTTCACTCGATCACTTGTATTTTTATAGTTTTTAAATATTTTTAAGATATTTATTATGCAAGTTTTTATAATATTATGCTTTAGTCTTTTTTTTTTTTAAAAAATATTATGTTTTTAGTTTGTAAATATTTTTTATTTGATTTTTGTCCCATATTTTTGCTTTATTTTAATCATTTTGGTCCTTATTTTTTTAATAAAAAATTTTAAGAAAAAAAGATGTTTAGAAAAAAAATTTACAAAATGAGCTTTTAGCTAAAAACGTGGATATAGATAAATAAATAAAATTTTTTAATAATTTTTTTTAAAAAATATAAAGGTTCATTAGTTAAATACAAAATTTTGATTATAAAATGATAAAATTAAATAAATTTTTATTCGGTTTTGATTTGATATATTTTAATAGATATATAATATAAAAAAATATCAAAATAAAATAATTTTTAAAAAATAATTTTATCTGATCAATAGCATAGTGCAGATTAAAAATTAATATACACTAAACCAGATGAGAATTGATACTTGGAATTCCATGGTGGCAACTTATCATCATACCAATATCGGGGCAGGCGAGGATGATAATGCCCCCATTGGATCCCATGGGTGCACCAGATCAAAGTTAATTTTGAAAATGCAAGGTGGACTTCGTTTAACAGCACTTTTGTTGTCATCATCCAAGCGTAGCTGAAGCCATGGTGGAGTCGGATTTGGGGAATGACACTTTGTATGATTCTGCTCTCAATGACTTTGTCACGCCATGGTAACAAATGACAAGAAAATTGGGAAGAACCCCGTGATTAAAAAATACTTTAGATGTTGTAGATAAGTTGCTGTGGAAGATCTGGCCAAAAAAAGAGTAATTGGCCCTCTTCTTGGTATATAATTTTGTAACTTTCTCCATCTTCTTCTTTTTCTTTTCCAATTACTAAGTCAGTGTACGAAAAAAAAAAAAAGCCTGAAAAGGTGGTGATGCGGTAATGCAGGTACGAGGGAGATGATAAATAGTGACCAAAAAAAAAAAAAAAAAACAAAAATATTCAAAACCCTTAACCTCAGGCTTCTTGGCTATTTCTAAAGGCAAAGGCCTTTCCAAATTACATAGAGATGAGGACAAACTTGTCTTATCTTCTTGTTACTATCAACTTCGAAGAAATGTCTCTGATGTTTATGCGGTTGAATGCGTGTAATGATGCCATCGTTGCTGTGGATTGAATAAGACTAATGGTGAAGTTAGGAATTTAGTGGTCGTGGTAATTATCTTCCTGAAAAACACTTTTGAGTGCTGAAAAAAAAAAAAAAAAACTCAATTTAAAAGATTAAAGATGTTTATCATGTATATATTTGTTGACACCACATGAAAGATGTTTGCATGTCAAGTGCATGCCATACATGTGTATATTTGTTGACACCATATGAATTCAATTTAAAAGATTAAAGATGTTTATTTTTAAAGTAAATAACTTAATTTATTTTTATATATTACCTTGAATATATGTTTTTAGGTTTCTAATTACATTTTATCGATGTTTGAATTTTTTTAAAATATTCAATTATCATTTTGATCATTTTTTTTATCATGAATAATTTTTTTGATCAAAATATCGTTTATTAAAAAAAAACTTAAAATCACATATTTTTTAAATCTTTAGATTTATTTATTTATTTTTCCATTTTACTTAAGGATATTTAAATAAAAAAAATTCATGTGAGAAAAATTGATCTGTAGAAAAAATTGAACATTTCTAAATTTTTTAAAAACATATGAGATGTAATTAAAAATTTAAAGACAAACAAAAGATTCAGAATATTATTTAAGAACATAATGAGTAATTTATCCTTATTTTTATAAAGGTATTGTATGGTATTAATATATTTATTTTGTTTATTCTATTATTTTTTTAAGATGCAAATGATGAATATTAATACTATTATATAAAAACCAATACAAAGTTTGTATTCTCTTTCTATCAAGGTAAAAATACTCCATGGTCGTCAACAATTCTTCTTGTTCCATTTTATTTTATTTTATTTTTTAGTTTTGTCCTGTTTTTAATAGTAGCATATTTAGTATTTTTTTCTACTAGATATGATGTTTTTTTTTAAATATCTATTCAATTTATCTAGTGGCTGTCTAATTTTTTATGTTACTTTCTTTAGTTTTAAAAAATTGTTGTTGAATTTTTTTTTTTTTTTTTTAAAGGTTTGTTGGTTGCAATATAAGTTTTACACATAGTGTTAACAGATTATTTTTTAGATCTCTAATAAAAAAAAAAAAATAGTATCAAATGAAAGATTAAGATAGCAAAATTATTCGTGAATTGTCGAAAACAAATGCATTAGTTGTTTGTCCACTTGTAGAATAATTTTTAGTTTTTGGATATGAATTTTAAATATTTAATTTCTGTGTAAAATTTTTATTATATGTTTGTCGATTTTTTTTTTAATAACATGTAAGCTTGATTCACTCTCTATATGGAGAATCATCTTATTGATTGACCTCATTTCTAGATATAGAAACCTTCATCGATCTCTCCCTACAATGAGATTTATATTTTTTTAATAATAATAAAATACAATAAATACATATCACTATTTAAAACATAGCAAAACACTAATTAGGTTGAATAGTACTCATAATGATAAAATCATATATGTATATATATATATATATATATATATATATATATATATATATATATATATATATATATATATATATATATATATATATATATATTTGTTCACAATTATAAACAATGGGAGCCATATAAATTATTTTGATTTTGAAAAATTAAAATGTGCTCAAACTATAAAAACTTATTCTTAAATAAGGTATCAAATAGGCATTGGATACATAAAACCGTGGATACAGACATTTTCTAAGTATATCAAAAGTTTATTGTTTAATTTGGATATCTTGGACAAGTATCCGACAGATACCCAGTCAAATATCTTATTAAATTCAATTTTTTTTTTGAATTATCTTATTAAATTCTAACATGTACTCAAATGGGATATTGGATGACAATCATGAATTCAAATTGAATTACCATTAATTGATGAGAAAAATACTATAAATGAGAAGGTTTGTTTCTCTAGTATTAAAATCTTAAGACCAATTAAAAATCTTTTAAACACACCACGTTGTTGTGAGGTGATACATTTTTAAAATCGTGTGAAGATAAATTTAATTTCAATTAATGTGCAAATTAAATCGAAAATATTATTATTGTCAAATAAAAAATGACATAATAAATAAATAAATGTTTAAATTCAGAACCTTCATCGTAAATAACAAATCCACACAAATATGCTAAAGGCATACGCTGGCTGGACTGTTTTTGTTATTGTTTCCTTAATTTCAAAACAAAGAGGCTATTTTAATATAAAAAATATTTTTGTATTTTGAAAATGAAAAAATAGGAAGGGAATTTAATGGATATTCGACTCGAGATATCATCATGTAAGGGATTGCATTAGAAACAGAGTTTGTACGAGGACAAAATTGAAATAAATCAAGAATGTAAGGATGAAAGCACCAATAACCCATTTCAAACTCAAGGAGAAAACTGTTTCAACTTACTGCAGCTTGTGATAAGCTTTGGTGACAAACCGAGAAAAGAGAGAACAAAAGAAGAAAAATGAGAGGCTGCAGTGCTGCCTGTTGTGCAACACCCATAAGCCTCTCAACTGTTACAATTGCTACAAGGAGCAAACCTCTCTTCTTCCAATTCAAAGTCTTTTCTTCCTTTACTTCACTAACCACCACCTCCATTCACACAGCAACAAGACCATTTTTAGCTCTTTCACAGTCACAACCCAATAAATCAAAGGAAAAGCACAAGATTTTGGAATGCAATTGTGCCGCCATTCCTTCAAGTTCAACTGTAGCAGACCCATCAAATGATTTTATAGTTGTCAATTTCTATCGCTTTGTTTTTATTAATGACCCCCATGAAGAAGTTGCTAAGCACCTCTCTTTCTTAAAGGTTTGTCCTTTCTGTATTTTCCTGTCAAAATTTGGAATTTTTACGCTTGAAGCTTACGTTTCTTACTTAATTTATTAACAGGGTCTTGATATTCATGGGAGAATTTATGTGAATGAACAAGGGATTAATGCTCAGGTACAGTTTTTTTGCACTTATACTTTTTTTAAAGATTTAATCTTTTGATAAAGATAATCATGAGTTGAAATTGGTTTTTGATTTTCATGGATGTTCTCATGAGCAATGAAAAAAATCTACTGGTTATGTCAGGCGCAGAAGCTTGTTTCTGAATGTAATATTTGTGTGTGCCAATGTCTTGGGTTTATTTTGATATAGTGTTAAGATGCTTATTTCTCAGTTTCTCACTTGTTGAGTGGTCACATTGTTTCTATAGTTTGTAGCACGTTGAGTTTTGTATTTTGGGTAAACAGTGGTTTTTTCTCATTCTTATGAAAAATTTCTCTTGAATCCTTCCATGGGATTTAGGAGGAAGAGAGATTACAGGTGTCTTGGGCAATGTGCTGTGCTTGTGGTCATTTTATGTGTTTGGATGGAGAGGAATGCTTGAATAGTTTAACAATCAAAATCTGGCAAAATAGTTATTATGGGATTGAGTAGTATTTCTACCTTCTTTATTGTGTCCTACATTGTGCTTTTAGAGTGGTATTGTTTACGGACATTCAGCTGGATTGGCAAGCGAAATTTCTTCCACCCCAGGAAGATATCTATTTCTTCAATGTGTATTTTATTTTTTATTTATGTTCCTTTAATAGATAGACGAAGAATAAGATCGAAGCGTGTTGATTAAATTAAAATCTCTAGTAAACTATCCTTTTTTTCTGAAATTAAAATCTTTAGTAAAAGCTCCTGTTTTGCATTAAGATATATAAGTTTTCAAGCGTAATTTTGTTTGAACAAGCAATGGATGTCATGGTTTAAGTGTAATGCTGTTTGAAAAAGCCGTATGATTTTTAATCTGTTAAAATTTCAAACACCATCTTCATAGAGTTCTAGTGATATATAAAAGCTAAATACCACCTTCATCCCCCAAATATTTTGGAATATCAAACAAACTGTCCATGAAATGAAGTCCAAAGAATTTTGCCCTTTTCAAATAACATACTTCTCCTTCTCCACAGTTTTAGATAATGTCAAGAGAGTTTCTCAAATTAGGATAACTGGTGGAAAAATTGTAAAGTAATATATATATATATATATATATATATATATAGTATGCATATGTTGCACTTCCCCAAAGATTGTGTTTTTTGTTAAGTGAACTTTTTGTTTTTAATGGTTGTGGAAATTATGCTTTCTACCCGTTGATAATTTCTTAAGCACTGTATAATAGTATTTCCTTCTGATCTTCTCATCCTTGTGCAGTACAGTGGACCATCAAAAGATGCTCTGGCATATGTTGAATGGTTAAGAGAAGATTTCAGATTTTTTGATATACTGGTTCAGATATCTCCAGCATTAAATGGGCATGCTTTCCCAAAATTAAAGCTGCGTTATAAACCTTCCCTAGTACAGGTGACATTTAATTGCACAAATATTCTTGAATATTTTTTTGATCTCGTCCACTAAGTTTTGACTTTTATATGTCATGCATGCATGTTTTCATGTTGTTACTATTATTTCTTCACCAGTTGGAAGGAGGTATTTCACATCTCCCTTTGCTTGACCCTTCAATGCGAGCGACACCTCTGGCACCGTCTGATTGGAGAAAAAGATTGAAAGAAGTACATGACTCAAACTATGTTATACTGGATGTTAGAAATGGTATTTATTTTTCTTCTTATAAGTTGTTCTCAGTTCTCAGTTGGATTTTCTTGGAGGAAAGTGCTATCTTTTGTTATATGTTCTCGTATGCTGTTGATGTTAGTAGCATTTTGTTTGAGTCACTAAAGTGAGCACTATTTCAGGACCATGCTACATGAATTTGGGTATGGGAATCAAATCAGGGATTTTGTTGGACCATCCTTATGGTATTATATCATAGGTTTTCGGTATGAGCACTTGGATAAAAGAACAGAGCTCAAATAAATGAGTCTAACATGTGAAGCAGCAACTATAATAACAAAATATGGTGGCAGGCTATGATACCTTCCATGGGAATTTGCCACTGTTATTCCTTGGTGATGATGATTTCTAAAAAGTGTGATTTGAAAAAAAAAAAAAGGGAAGCTTTTCAATCCCACATATGTAGGATATGGAGAGAGCTGGTATGTTACTCTCCGCAAAGTGGCATTCCACTCACCAATAAAATTGCACTGGTTGTGGCACGGGAGAAACTTGGGTATTTTTCAAAAGGGGGCCTAGCAAGGCAAACTTTTATTCAAGGGCTTCTAAGATGAAGGCATAGTGGGCATTTAATTCATAAGGGGATATATTTTTGAGCTGTCCTGCTGGAACCCCAAGAAACCATCACTAGTAGTGGAGTTGCTTAAAGCTATAATTGGCGTGCCCTTGACTGAACTTGACTTATGTGGTTGGAAAACAAGGCCAGTGAGTTTAAGGTGGGTGTTTGCCTAGATTTCTGGGGATAACAGCTTAGCTGGCTCCAGCTCAACAAGTGAATTGTGCTTAACCTGAAAGTTGGTGGCTAAGTTTGATCCGGGCTTGAAAACATTCTCATTCTGTTTTCAGCATATGTCATCATTCCATTTCAAGTCACTAGTAAATGCTATCAAGCTGCACTTATTTGGGTTTGAAGAAAGCAATAAACTTGCAATATGTCATTGAGGTTCCTTGTGTTTCAGCCAACTTTTGTTGGCTCGAGTATGTGTGTCATCTGTGGGTGTATAGTTAGGTGTCATACTCCATGCAAACATTCTCAGTATGTAGGCAAAATGTGTTATGGTGTAATTTTTTTTTATTTACTGTGTGCTTGGAATTTAGTGATTGAAGTACAATTCTATTGTTCCTTGGACCAGGCTATGAGTGGGAT
The DNA here is from genome assembly GCA_963924115.1 of Dovyalis caffra. NCBI lineage: Eukaryota > Viridiplantae > Streptophyta > Magnoliopsida > Malpighiales > Salicaceae > Dovyalis > Dovyalis caffra. The sequence continues at coordinate 266,990 of CAWUPB010000871.1, read as the reverse complement.
ATTGGTCATTTTGATGGGGCTCAGCGACCTGACGTGGACTGCTTTAGAAGCACATCATTTGGGGAATCTGATAGTGAGGAGGTAAACTTAGTGGCTTTTTACTAGCCCATGATATCACCTTGCGAATTTTTTATTTGGTAGTATTTGTAGTAATGAGGATGAGTGACTTGGCAAATTGATTTCCACCCTGAAGTATGCTCTAACACCACGTTTAGGCACTTGCTTTTTTGAATATTCATATATGACAAAAATTTCATTTGTCAGATTCCTATGAGCAGTCTCTTGCTTGTCCGTGTTTCTGTTATTTCAGGCCATTGCCTCAGATCCTTTAGCAAATGTTGACAAAGAGAAGACAGATATATTGATGTATTGTACAGGAGGCATTCGTTGTGATGTATATTCTACCATCTTAAGGTATCCTGCTGTTTCCTTGCATTTCTCTTTATTCTGGTTTCAAATTGCATTTGTGATCAAAGTTTGGCTCATCAACCTGTATCTACATTGAACTAGACTGATCGTTGTGTTGCATTGATCTCTTTTAACGCCTGATCAGTTCTGCAATTACTTGGAAGCTCTAAACAGCTTGATGTACCAATCGACTTTCTGCCAGTTTCCTTTAACCAATTAAAATTTTGAAAAATACTTATAATGGGGAATGAAGAAAGACAGCAATGGGAACCATTTTTTGATTATTTAAAATTCTAAAGATTAACCTACTAAATGGTCCTGATTCAAAAAGGAAACTAATTTAGACTAAACTCATATTTAACTAAAAAAATAATAAACAGTTTCCTTTTTTAAATCAGGACTAAAATCATTAGAATTTTAAATAATCAAATAATAGTTCCCATTGCTGTCTTTTTTCATTCCCCATCAAGGCATATATACATATGGCAACAAAATTTCATTGTATATGACACATGTTAAACGAAGAACCTTCAGATATTTCCATGCAAGTGCTAGGAAGTTAAAGCATATTTAATGTGCTATCATATCCCTTCACTCTATACAAGGGACAAAGTCGAAATGATTGTTGTGCTAAGAGCTATGGCTGATCTTACCAGCATTTTGGTTTAAATGTTAGTTTTGCTTGGTGCCTCTTCCAAATTTGCACTACTTATGGTTTAATTGGACCATTAGATAAATGTTAGTTTTGCTTGGTGCCTCTTCCAAATTTGCACTACTTATGGTTTAATTGGACCATTAGATGGCAACAGATCAACAGATTTGGAGCTTTTGGACTTTCTTTTCTTCTCTTAACATTTTTGGGGCGCTTAATTTTGCATGGCAGACAACGTGGTTTTCAGAATTTGTACACCTTGAAGGGAGGGGTTTCTCATTATCTTCAGAATGAAGGTCCTGTAGAGTGGGTTGGGAATTTGTTTGTATTTGATGATCGTCTTTCTCTTCCACCTTCTGCCTACAACCCCGAGGATACAACTGTAGCAAGTAGCAATCCACAAGGACCTAAGAATATTTTATTTGCTAATTGCTACATATGTGGATCACAAGTCTCTGAGTTAAGACATCGGAACTGTGCTAATATTGACTGCAACCTACTTTTTCTGTAAGTCTGCATCTGCCCCATTTGCTCTTCCTCCTAGTTCTAATACACAAGTAGTGGTAGAAAGCCGAAGCCTACTTGTTGGGCTTCGTCATGTCAAAGCTGTTAACTAACATACCTATGTATTTAAGTGTTGCCAAGTTTCAATTAGCTTTTACTGAGTGAGTTTTACTTACGTGGCCAATATAACCCATTGCGTCGATTAACTCTTTGAGTCTCTTCACAGATGTTGTATGGACTGCGTGAAGGATTTAAAAGGTTGTTGTTGTCTGCAATGCACAACTGCTCCTCGGCTTAGGCCTGCTCTACCCGGGAGTCAAAGATACAAGAAATGGTACACATACAGAGAACTGGAAGTGAAAAATGAGTTGAGAGTTTGATAGTATGCCTATCAGCCTATACCTTGAACTTGGAAAGTTTGTATAAATATCCAGCACTTATCACTTTGATGCTACCATATCTTCTGATGACCGAGCCACTGTCAGCTGCCTCTTTATCTTAACTGTATAATTCATTTAGCAGCTTTAACTGGGGATTTGTAGGTATCTTTTTCTGAGGATCATACATTCCAGCATCAGATGGTCGGCCAAAATGGTCCCAGACTCCTGTTGAACCCAATACGGTATATCAAAACATGTCTTGTGAAATAGATGATTTTGAATGAAGATTCTTTTTTATTTATCATAGAATGATCTACCTTGAAATTCTGAAGATGTCATTACCCTCGTTACTGAAAGGAAGGCCATTGTTTTTATCTAGCATTAAAACTCAGATCTTTGCTTTCTGTAAAATTTCTTAAAACCACTATGAATTGGTGATGGGTTTAATAGCCTAGCCTGCAGTGCAAGCAAACAGGAAAAGAAAATCACGCACAAGTGAAATAGGACTTTTCTTATAGAGCAAGAGCAAGAAAGTAACCTTTTAACTGCCATTTGAAGCGTAGGGTTTGGCAGACGAAAATCTCAATCAACACAAGGTTAATTCCACTAACATGTTTGTTTGGGCTTAACGCTCGTAAAATACAGGACTGCGTCTGCTTTATCCTCTTCTTTTAGTACTGCGTCTTTCAATTTTGCCCCAGAAAAAATTAGCTCAACCTTCTTCTCCGCGTTACCAAGCCTTTCGTCAGCAATGGGCTTGCCAATGCAAACGGAGAAGTAAAGTTTTACTCTTATTACATACTGCACCATCTTCACACAATTTTCTTATCCAGCCCCACCATGGCATTCATGCTTCGATAATATATACTCACGAGGAAATTCTCCGCAAATTAAAGAAACTAGACTTGAAGTGAAGAGCATATATACATCCTCTCTTGGCAGCATGTTTAGCTCCCAAGAAAGCACTCAAACAGGTTGACATCAACAGCCCTTTTGAAATCGTCAGTGGAGGTAGCTAAAGATACTTGGATCCTTATTGCTTGAAACATCAGCATCGATGTGCATAGCATCAAGCTTTCTATACATGGAGACAGCCAAGTCTGCAGCTTTTTGCAGGTTACATCACAGGGAATGCAAGATATTGAATTTTCTGAGCCAAGTTCTTCACAGAGTTAGAGACCAAGTTCATCTTAGACATCGACAAACGAGAACGAAGACCGACATCATATTGTATAAACAGCCTTGCTGTAATGCTGTGGAATTCTCCTAGTCCACTAGCTCCATCGATATTAATCCCGCCTAAGTCGCCGTGCCTTCGAATCTGCGAAAAGGTTTTACAAAACTGAAGCTTATTTGACTATTGCGATTTGAAACTAATACCCTTTTTAACTCTGAAATTAATTTTATCATGCATAACTTCATATAAATATATATATATATATATATATACCTACTTATTTTCTAGTCAAGACAAATTATTTAATATCTCACATATTAGTAATATCAAATATTTTGTTAAAAAAGCTACAATGATGATGTCATAAAATTTTAGAAATAACATAAATGTCATAATTGATGTGCTAAAAATTGAATTCAAAATGCTAATATCCTTGATTTTATTGGACATGCTCATATAAATCTCTCAGGCATACTATAAGTAAAATTCTCATTAATTTGAAACACAAGCCTAAAAAGATAAATTATACTTAAGAGAGTTGGTTTGAGTGAAAAAAACTTCAATCATTTAAACAAGTAGTCTCGAGTTCGAGTTTTTTTGTATATAAAAAACTTTTTGAGTAGTTATCTCATCTTGTGCATTCGACAAAACCGTGAGGGATTGATTTGAATTTTTAGGTCTAAGATGCTTTGAAGGATAAAATAAAAAAGAAGATAAATTACGGTTTTTTTTTTTTAAGGTCCATTAAAAGCCCGACAACGAGGGGTAGGAATTCTCCACTTTCCATATTTGATATATCATCTATCCATCTATCCTATAAATGATTACATTATCATTATTTAATCATTCCTATCAGTTTTAGGATTGGGGCTTTGAGCTGAAACATTCAAGTGAAAATCAGACAAACATGAGTGAGTTAGAGACAAAACAAGAAGAGGGTGGAATGGAAAAGACAAAACCGAAGAAATACATTCTAGACAGACTGTGCCCTACCAGACAACATCATCCATAAAATACTCTTATTCCTTGACCTGAAGCAGGCAGTCGAGACAAGTGTGTTGGCCAAACGATGGGAAAACTTGTGGGCTTCACTTCCAAACCTTGACTTCATTGGTACAGATCCTGAATTCACAGATGTTCTCCCCTTTTCAACTTTTATCAGTAAAGCACTCTCTAACCGCAAAGATTGCGATGTCAGTAAGTTGACAATCTATTCCAAATGGCTTCTCTATAGTTCTGTAGTGCGTGCTGTCCTTGAATATGCTGCTTCCCATAATGTTAAGCGTTTGCACTTCCTTTACCCTATCTGTTTCTTCCATTCCTTGCTGTTATCTCCCAAGCTTTTGCAGTGTAAATCAGTGGAGACTCTTGAGCTGTTTGGTGTCCCATTTTGTGTTTTACCTGATAACTTCACTTTTAGTTTCAGTATGCTGACTGTTTTGAGTCTCAGCTTTTGTTCTTTCTCTTATGAAAGTGCTTCCTTGGAAGCTGCTGACCCTTTTTCCGGCTGTCCCAATTTGAAGCATTTATGCCTCAAAAGATGCGGTTTTCCTTCTCTAGAAAACCCTGAAAATCTATCGTCTGAACCCTTGTGTGATCCCTCTGAATCAGCTCCGGTCATAAAGGTTTTAAAAGTATCTGGACCCCAACTAATTAGCTTGGAAATTGTGGACCTTGAGTTTTGTTCCGCACCAACACCAATTGATCATTTGAGAATTGAGATTTTCGCACCAAAGCTTGAATATTTGAACTATACGAATAGACATCCTGTTTATCTCTATGGGCACGACCTGTCCTCTCTCATTTTCGCGAACGTTTATGTTTCTCTACCTCCTTATATCCGGGAACAAGGCACATTTGCTGAAAGGAAAAAGGCTGCTTTAAACTTGATCAAAATGTTCAGGGGGCTATATAATGCGGAATTTATCCAGCTTGCTGCTTCGACCGTTGAGGTATTCCTATCCATCTTCACAATGCAAACTTCTGCATCAATTTAATATATATGCTTTAAACTTGCTTGTTAATTTGTTCGTGTATCAATGAAATGATGCAAGAGGTGTTTAATTTCCTCTCTTAACTTTCCATGAATTGAAAAAGTTAAATGCAATTTGTATATATATTGTAATGTGATCTTTAAATATAGAGGGTTATCATACACTTACAGATAAAGGTTCCACGTACACATAGCAATTTGGCTATTTTTCTATAGCATTTGTGTTTTTGGTTTGTTTTCTACGGTGAAAAATTTGCACTTCTTAAAAGTACTGTAATTGCAGTATTCTGTTTGATCATACTCCTTTCCTTCTGAATAAATCTATAGGAATATTCATTTTTATCTTACCTTTTTTTTTTCCCTTTCGAATAACCTATGTGGGTCACATTTCACAGTCTTATTTGCTTTTCTTGGCATAGAGTGTTATCCTTCAATCATCAATTCTATAGTATTTTCTTTAGCATTCATGGTGTTTTTATTATATTTCAGTTTACACATATATCAACTTCCATCTCATAGTTACTATGTTTCCGTGACTGAGAACTTTTTTTTTTTTTTTTTTTAACCTCATGCACAAAAAATTAAATTACTAACAGAACTAATAATAAGGATTTAAATCCATAGTTTCTTGTTGTAAAAGACTACCGTCACTGCGTTACAAGCTATTTAATCCTTGACTATAACTTTTGTATCTCTTGGCTAGGCTCTCAATGTGACTCCCGGTTTGCTAGAAAAGCAGCCTTCTCCCTTACACATACCTGCCATCGTGCACAACTACTTGTGTGGTGACCCATCTGACGCAGAACCTACTCAATCGGTATCTTCAGAGGTACTTGTGTATCAACTCTCTCATTTCTACTTCTAATTTGGCCTTAAAAGCACAGACATAGGCTATTCTTATAAGGTCAAAGCAAATCCTTTCATTCTGAATTTTAAAAAATTCGGAATGAATCAAATCTCTCTGAGTAGGATTCGAATCTACGACTCAGTTAATTAACAGCTGATCCAATTTACCACTGAGTTATTAGGAGCAACAAGAGATTAGATCTCATAGAGTTTAATTTCCATTTTCAACCTACGAATCGATATGAACTCCAAGTTTCCATGGTTTGTTACAGAGGTGACTCTCATATGAGAGGAAGTCTCTTGAATTAAACTTAAATTACAACTATTACCGTATATATGTTTATAGTAATGTAGGATAATTTTAGAAACTCACATTATTAATACATTACATTACATTTATGTGTTTAGAATAATTAAAACGGACACTTCGAGAAACTTATTTTTATATTATTTTAGACTTCAAAATTACTTTCATAAGTGGTAATCTGAAAGCATTTAGCAAATATAGTGATTACCATCTTGAAAACCAAACTTTCCACCACAAACAGACAAGTTCGTAGCTGTTTATTTTAACGTAGTTAATTACTTGTTTATACCATTTACTATTTTCTTGATAATTTGTCAAATATATACTAAAAATCTTGCTGAATTGTGGCTTGTCTCTCTTTTCTTGCAGGAGGAAAATGGATCTTGAAAGCTGCATAATTCTAGGGAGTTTCAATAATGGTGATCACTTTAATTTGGTCCCAACCTTTTCTTTTGCTTGTCTTTTTTTGTTTAAGCAAAGGAATTTTACGTTTTGTGGATTTCTGCCTTTGTTTTAGAATAAAGTCATTGATATTTCTTTCATGCTCTTTTGTTTTTTAGGTCATAATTAAATACCCATATTTCTTTTCAGTGTCAAAATTTCTTCCCAGTCGTCATTTTGAGGCAAACAAGACATGCAACACTTACATGTTTTCTTAACCAAACACCCCTCTTCTGTAGATATTGCTTACAACTACATCTTGAGCACAAATTTGAAACTCATAGAAACTCATATTATCTTTACTCAATTCTTGAAAAAGTGAGATGGTAAGATTTAAACTCGTGAATACTTAATAATAAGATTCTGATATAATATCAAAAAACTATTTTAATTCAAAATGTTAAGTCTGTAAGATAAATTCTAGAACATGATTTAAATAATTCTAAGAATATTGTATAATATAATATATAATATATAATACAATATTCTCATTCACATATTTATTATTCTTTATTGAATCAATCTGTTTTCACAAATCTAAATTGAGCAGTGAATTTGATTTTTAAATCTAAGTTGACACTCTTTATTTCACTCTAGCTTGGAAAGGAACAAATTCATCTTTTTCTTTGTTTTTCATTTTCATGTGCCTATTTGTTATTTGTCTTTGATCAATTGTGAAAAGCCTACTGACACCGTTTGTTTATGTTATTGCATGGTCCAAATCTATGTTTTCCAGCTGCATATTTACTAAGAGTTGATTCTCACAGTGGTTGCGACATCCATCTCAACCTTTTCGTTCTCTGTTCCGGAATAAGGGTTCATATGCTGTGAATTTTATGACTTATCTTCATGAAGAAACCTTTCTTCATTTTTATGATGATTATGCCTAAAAGTACGCAAGAAACTTATGAGATACTATTTATGGTTTCTTTTTATGTAATATTAATTATGCGATAAGAACCCTAGCTACTTTATTGGTAAGTCACTTGTGTTGATGAATTTCTTTTCTTTTTTTGGAAGCATAGCCATGACAGAGATTGATGTTCTTTTAATTATAAAGAATCTCTGGAAATCAGGATTAAGAAAGATTGTTTACATCCGTGAGGATCAGGTTCTTGAAATCATCAATTCAGGACTACCCCTCTATCAATGTCAAGATGCTTTATCTTCATAGCTAAGTTACTCATCTTAGGTCTTATTTGAATCATTAATATTTCTACGTCTGGGTTGGCATGGTATAATTAAGCATGAACCAAATGGAGTGAAAAAGAGCATGTGAAATTAGGTATTTGGTTATTAGGAATGAAGTGGTGAGAATAAGAATGTAAATTTTATTCGAACCTTGTAATTTTTTGGTTGAAAAGAATGAAAAAAGAATGTGAATGGGGAGTAAGAATGAAAATAAAAATTAAACATGGTTTCATTTTCAAGTAGAAGGTGAAAATAAAAAGAAGAAACAAGAATAAATTTTTTTCTCAAAATAATAATATATAATTTTTATTTATTGTGTATCAACTATTTCTATCACTACAACCATCATCATTGGTGGTGCATTGTTATTATTCCACCTACCACTACCAAAACCATAATAATTATCATCATTTTTACCACAATCACCTCCATTGGCGACAGTGAAAAAAAAAATTATTGTTATTATTCTATTATTATTGCTCTTCAACCACCACCATTGATGGTTGTGATTAAAAAAAATATCATTATTATTATTCTTTCACCATTTATTTTTAACCACCACCATTGATGGTTGTGATTAAAAAAATATTCTTATTAAAAATCAGATATTAAAAAAATTAAATTTTATTTTAATTTTTTATTACTATTTCAAACATAGTATGATAATATAAATGTTATTTCGATTTTTTAATTTTCATTTTAATTTCTGTATTTTTATTCCAAATAGTAACCAAACGACACCTTAAAGTTTAAACTTGTTTTAAAACATGAAATTAGGTGGGCTTTTTTCTTTTGTTGAATTTGCTAGAATTGATATAAAAGGTTTTGAAATTAATACCATTTGAAGAGAAATTTAATTTCGATTGATACATATGATAAGTTTACTCTTACGGTCAAGTAAAAAAAAAAAAATTAACATAAGATTAGATTGAGTTAAGATTGCTATTGAATTTTTTTTTTTTTTTTTGGTTCACCAATAAAGGTGTTTTTGGACCAATTTTCACGTACCTTAATATTAATCCTCTCCGGACATGACTAATGGACACTTCTCAAAGCACGGTTTCGGGAATTCTAAGAATAAATTCTTAAGAGTCCCGACCACAAGGATAGAAAACAAATAATTATTACAATGGAAAAAAAATAAATTTCGTAGTCGGTTTTTACCCAATAATGGTTACCCTTAATACTTCACATTAAGGTAATAAATTAAAAGAAAAAAATCATCACAATCTACCTTACTTACTCATTATATAAAAGTCAAATTCATAAATAATTATGACAATGGATCTCATTTTTATATAAAAAGCCAGATACGAGGAGTATCTATTAATATTCTAGTTCTTATTTATTATTATTTTTTTAAATTTTTTTTAGAATTAATTTCTAGTTCTTAATTCTTTAAAAGAATATTATAATTTCTAGATCTTATAAGATTCGTGACGAGCCGGGCTCAGGCAGGTTTCTAATGGGCCTGAAAACATTGGATTTACTACAAAAGAGCCCAAATGAAAACTGTTATAAGACGAATATTATAATCAATGCATTGATTGAGCATGGAAAGCCCAACAGTGGATGAGGTAGAAGAACGCAGCAATTCCAACAAGGTCAAGAGAAGAAAGAGGAAGCCAAATTTGGTGGATGAAGAAGAAGATGAAGAGAAGGATGCCAAGAAGAAGAAGAAGTTAGCAGAGAAGAAAAGATCACTTCTTTCTGCTACTTATTTCAATAAGTTAGATGAGGCTTACAAGAGGAAAACAGAAGATAACACATGGAAGCCACCAAAATCTGAATTTGGGTTCTTGCACAAACATGCACACGACCCTTGGAGAATTTTGGTCATTTGTATGCTCATTAATCGCACTGCTGGTACTCGGGTACTGTTTATGGTCTCAAACTTCTATATCTCTTCTTTTTTTCTGTTTGTGTTGTTTTCATGGTTCTAATTTCTTCATGAAATTGAAATCTGAGTGTATTTGTCAATTTTTAACTGTTAATGTACTATTGATAATTGGGTTTGATTTAGAATATTGGTTTGAGTATTAACAATTGAACAGCACTGGGCTTCAGATTAAGCAAAAGAAAAAGAAAAAAGAAAAATTGAAACTTTATGGTGCTGTTTACATGTAAAAAATCTTGGAGATTATTTCCCTGTATAGGTAGGGGTGGAGATACATAATTTATGTACCAATTGGAATTAAATCTTTTTAATTCTCTGACAAACAGCTTCTGCAGAAATTGGGAAGTTTTTTTGTTCCTTTTGTTGTGTGTGACTAAGTTGTATACTTTTCCCATTATGTTTTTCAACAGAACTTAACTTAATTGTAAGCAAACTCAAAAGTCGTATGGTTTTTGAATGCAGTCAAGTCTTTCCCTGGACAATACACTTCCCTAAGCATTGGAAGTCGGTCTTGCCCTCATAACTATTATGCTTATTGGAGTGTTTTTTATGTTCTTGTCCCCTGATGAGGTTAATATACTGCTCTGTATTCTTATCCTTTGAGGATCATGTAAAGTGTTTATGTAGAGAATCTACAAACAAACAGCGTTCGAGATTCTCTAAAGAGCTAGGTTCATTAATATATTTGGTTATGGAGATGCCGTTCTGATTTCAATTGGAATTGTTCCTTCTTTGGCCTTAATTAAAATTTTTCTTTATAGTTGTATTGGTTCATTTCTTTTGTTAAAAACATCAGCCTTTTAGTGTTGTAGCAATTGATCGTCCAATGGCATGTGGTATTCTATTTCACTGCTAATTTTATCTATCTTGTTAGGTCTATCTAATTAGAAACCAAGCATAATCAGTTCATGGCTTGCAAATTTATATTGAACAGGTAATTAGGAGTCCATATAGGTGTAGATTTGCTTTTTACGATGAGAAAAATCCTGGCTTTCGTTCATGGCTTGCAAAATTATTTGCTACCATTCTAGTTCCTCTAATACTTGGGTGGCAGCTCCCGATGACAACCATCAAATGTTATTCAAAGATTTCGTTGATACTGTGAACTATGTCATCTTTCCCAGTGCCAAACAAGTTGCTGGCCATGTATATGTATATATACAAGCAGACGTATCTGCATGTGTATGGCTTTTAGATTTTGGACATCATATCTAGTTGGATTTGATTGGTAAATGCTGTTATTATTGCAAGATATGGGACACGGGAATAAATTGAAGGAGAGGGCCTGTACTTGTTATTGTGTCTTAGCATTAAACATTGAATTTTATATTTTCGAATAGAAGTTTTTGATTGACCCTCATGAATCACAAGCTTTGCCTCCTCACACGGAGAGATTTGGTTGGCTTTATTCCCTTTGAATCCCTACCCATCCTCTCAGCCCCTCATTGGGCCTCTGGATAAAGATTGTTTTGGTTTTGTGGCATTGCTTCATTTGGTTCTTGATGTGTTCTTCTGAGTAGCAATCCTAAAGTGTTTCTTAATTTTAATTTTGTTTGATAACATTTCCCCCTTCTCCTCTAATTACCTGGCAGAAAACTTGTTTGAATGTAGCTAACACAAACCCTTTCCAGTGTTCTTCATCTGTTTAATTTCAACTTGATTTTAAGTCTCATGTCAAACATGAAGGGACCATTGCATACAGCATTTATGCAGTAAGTTTGCTTAAAATAGAACTTATCTATACGCAGGCTGAAAAAGTAGTAACAGACCTCTTCACTCTGTGTCCTGATGCAAAGGCTGCAACTGAGGTGACTGAAGAGGAGATTGAAAGAGCAATAAAAAGTCTAGGCTTACAAAGGAGGAGATCAAAGATGATACAGCGATTCTCTCGAGATTATTTAGGGGAGGACTGGACGCATGTGACACTCTTGCATGGTGTTGGAAAGTAAGTCTGTAATTTTTCTCTCTTTTTTTCGTCACAGTTGATACTTTCTTCCTTTAAATTTATCGAGGGAAACTCTTATTAACTTTTCTCTAATTTCTTATAGGTATGCTGCTGATGCATATGCAATATTCTGCACAGGAAAGTGGGAACGGGTGAGACCGAACGATCACATGCTAAATCATTACTGGGAATTTCTCCGTAGCACCAAGAACGCTTTGTCATAGGTCTTTTGTTTATGTTAGATGAGTGAGTTGTCAGTTTATAAGCTAAATGTATGCTAGCAAATACATGATAAAATGCTGATCAGAGGCACAAAATTTGTAGCGGGTTGAGTTATGAGCTTAATCAGGAATCCCCATATTTTGAGATTGCATGAACTCAGGTTGAAAAATCACCTCAATGTACACTGTTGCTTCCTTGTTGCATCATTATTATGAATTTATGAATCCTCGTTTTTTTCTTCGTACTCGTTTTCTATCTTCTGGTAAGATTTGGACAGGGTTTTGCACTAATTTGATTTCACAAAGAAGTTGCAAATTGGCCTGATTTTACTAGAAAAGTGCAGCATATATATCATGAAAAGGTATATAATATTTCTCTTACCAATTTTCTTCCTTCGACTGGTGCATGACACGTTTCAATCATTTGAAGGGGACCCTATAAGGCCAACTTCGACTCATTTCCCTTTCTAGGAAGGAGATTAACAGCTGTAACACGTAATAAATAAACAGCTATCCGGATATCGGAAATGAAAATGGAGTTTAAGTTCTGGAATTGGAGCAAGCAACAACAGACCATTTCGACTGGGACATATATTCTACATCATAGACAGTTCAATTCCAATCTTTCTTATATCTGTCTTTAACATCTTGATTCCAGACAAGGTTTATAATGAGAATTTCGGGAGTTTCCACAAGGCATAGCAAGTGTATCTCTAGACGAAAAGATTTGCGATCAATTTTTGCATTCGGAAAAGACCCAAATATAGTTTGTCCACAAATCGACACCTGATATGCCACATTTAATTTGACCTAAAAATTTGTCCACAAATCGACACCTGATAGCAGATCTCTTAAAATAGATGTTGCATGATTCCTCGATAAAAAGTGTTTCGTTCTTGAGGATAACATTCAGCTGCCAGTGTAGCAAGAAATAAAAATCCGGAAATACAAGAAAGAGAAATCCAGAAAAACTAGAAAAGAAAAAAGGATACTAGCCGAGACCAACAAATAAAAATAGATTGCCATGCAAATATGTTCATCCACCTAAGATGTAAAGTAACAAGGTTCAAAACGACAAAAAGCCACACAACATGAACAAAACTAACACCAAGGATGCCTTGACGTTCTAAAGTCATGAATCCTTGGAGCTCTTAATTAGATTCTCACTTCTTGGATTTCTTGGTTCCCCTGTAAGCACAAAAAAAAAAAAAAAAATCAAGATGTTGAACCAGCACAATTGGTTCAAAAGAAATCATGACGTTCTAAAATAATTATTCAATGCATGCATCAGTAAAAAAATATGCTTACTGGGTGGGTAGAGGTGCAGCAGCAGCAGGTGGTGCATCTACAGGTTTCTCTGCCCCAAGTCCCTGTGAGGAATCATCAAAACATAAAAATTTCAACCATCCCATGCAATCACTAAACAAGACTAAGACTTCTGATTTGATTCTTTTATAAAATTGGGTTTAAAATAAAAGAGAAAATCATTTAGACTTGTACAGATTGAAATTGACCCATATGCATCATAGTTACCACCTTATATGAGTTTAAAGCTCATAAAATAATTTACTAAAAATGCACAACATTATGCGACTGAAAGGACCACACAGAAGCACGTTCATGATATTCCCAAGTTCCTAACAAGCAACAAGCAAGTCATATCCAAGGTTACTGTATATCTTACCAGGGCCAGTCGTTCCTCCCTCCTAGCAAATTTCCTTTCTCTGCTTGCCTTGTTCTTTGCCCTCTTAGCCTCAAACTGGTCAGACAAAGTCTTCTCTCTTGCTTTCTCAGCCTTTGACTTGTGAATGCTCTCCATAAGAACTCTCTTGTTCTTGTAGACATTACCTTTCACCTTCATGTACATGTCATGGTACATGTGCTTGTCAATCTTCTTTGACTCCCTGTACTTACGGAGCAGACGCCTGAGGACACGCATTCTTCTCATCCAGAGAACTTTAGTTGGCAGCCTAGCCTCCCTTGTACCCTTGCGCTTACCTAGAGTAGTTTCAAAAAGCTTTGCAGTAAGCAAACTTCTCCAACCAAAACCATATATTAAAATCAACTAACCAAAGACAAATTAATAGGTATATATTTTAAAAAATTTAAGTACATATTCTTTTCAAGTTCTTTAAATTAATCAAATTCAGTACAAATATTGGTGAAAGTTGGAGTGGGAGCAATACAAATAGAATAAAAAAAAATTTACATTAACTGTAGCCTACTGAAAACAAAACCATAGTTCTTTTCCAAACATATTTTATGGAACTCCATTTTCCATTAAGTCCTAAGTCTAAAAAATACAACAAAATTGGTAATACACTCTGGAAATTCAAATGGTTCAGATGAAACATACCATAACCAGAGTGCCTTCCCTTTCTCTTGGCTTCATTCATGCGACGGGCACGAGAGCGAGAGTGAATCTTTGTTGGCTTCCTGATGATGAAGCCATCCTTAACCAGCTTTCTAATGTTTTGGCCTGCATCGTACACATGAATTTATTGCTGTAAGTAATACATAGCAGTTTCCATCACAACAGATATCGAGGGCAACCAAAGCTGACATTGGAACAACAAAACTAAATCAAATAATGACAAAGATGGGTTGTATATTACTCACAAAAAACTACATTAAAAAAATTCAAGGTACTTTACAATTTCCAATAAATTGAAGCAATGTTAAGTATAATGCTACATCCCAACCCATTCTGACCAAACAATAATAATAATAATAATAATTCATTTATTCATTTTTAAAAAAATTAATACGATATATACTACTATATTTTTTGTTTCTCATAAATTAATAATTAAAACTTTTATAATTTGGCAAGCTCAACATCCAATGCGAGACTGAGGGAGCTATCAAACATAGCTTTAACTAAAAATTCAACAGCCCCAAAACCATATAATGACAAAATAAAAACATATCGATTGAATTCAGATCCTAAAACCCATCTTATCTATTAAGAACTCTACATAAATACAGTTAAAAAAATAACACCTTTACTAATCTAAAGAGAATGATTGAATAACAAGTGATCATTACTATTATTATTATCCGATATAAAAAATCTATCTTGAAAGATTGATTCTTGGACTACTACATAATTTTGGCATCATTATTTCTAATAGTGGATCTGTTGTTATTACGAATCAAAATCAGTACTAAAAGAAACAATCTATTACCGTTACCATGAAAAATCGAAGCCAAGTTAAAAACAAAAGACCACTAAAACAATGATATATGAGGTAAAGAGAGGGAGAAGGTATTTACGAGAGTTGGCCATGGAGATTTCATTGCATTCATTTGGATCAAGCCAAACCTTGCCCTTCCCGCACTTGAGGACGCTAGCGGAAAGCCGCTTTTGGAGCTTCAACGACACCATC
The DNA here is from genome assembly GCA_963924115.1 of Dovyalis caffra. Lineage (NCBI taxonomy): Eukaryota > Viridiplantae > Streptophyta > Magnoliopsida > Malpighiales > Salicaceae > Dovyalis > Dovyalis caffra. The sequence continues at coordinate 251,639 of CAWUPB010000871.1, read as the reverse complement.
TTCTCTCTCCCTCTCGGTTTCTCTCACACTTCGCAGCTGAGAGGATAACAGAAGCCTCTAATGGGAAGTGGACGCGGCTGTTTATAGCACGCCAGCCCTAGTTTCAGTAACTCCCCCGCTAGGGTTTTTCACTCTCTGGGCTTGTTTGGGTTTTAAGATCTTGGGCCTTACTTTTTCAATAGGGTTTTTACTTTGGAACCATGAGGCCCATGTTCAAGTAATAAGCCCAACTAAATTGAATATATATATGTAGTCCAGGTATTATTTGACCGATTTTTTAGGATAAATAGAACAAACCTTCCTGAATTTTAATTTTTTAAAACTCATTTTTTCAATTTTTAATTTCGCATTTGAATTTTTTTAATTTCATATTTCTTTAAAAAATTTATTCTATTTTTTTTGTCAAAAATAACAATTATATAAATATCTCAAATATGGAAATTATTTAGTAAGATTTATTTGAGACTCTTTAAAAAATTTAGAATAATAATTATTTTTTTATTCCAATTCTCTATTTTTTTATTTTTTTAATAAATAAATAAATACGCTTTCCAATCTTGAAACTATCTATGATTTTTTTAGAAAATAAATTGGACTTTTTTTCAATATATGTGCAAAATTTCAGTTCAAAATACATAGAATTAAATGTTTTCAGAGGGATGGTGAATTTTGAAAATCATAAGATGAATTAAATCTAAATAAATAAAAAATTCAATAAAGGTCAAATTTAAAATTTAAAATTTAGAAACTAATTTTAAAATAAATTAAAATTCAAAAGAGATTTGACATATTTAACCGACTTTTTTATGCACGAATATCAGGTTTTTTTTTTTTGTCGTCGTCAAGTCTCGGATAGATTATCATGTACTATTGGTGTATTTGAGAGAAAAAAACTTTTTCTCACAATTTTGCCTTTTGATTTGAAATCAGAATAATAACATGGGTGATAAATCTCTTTGAAACTTTAACGAAATTTTATTATATAATTGAAAGATATGTGAATATTTATGTCATTATTTTAATTTCTTTTTCTTCACGATAATAACACATGTCCTTCTTCATTATTGCGAAGATTTCTTGCCAATTCAGGATTGGATACACATGCCCAAGTTTTGAAGGATTAACAAAAGAAGAGGTTTTATGCATGTTAAGTAATCCAAATATTAAGTAAGGAAAAAAAAACGGAGCAAACCATTGGGATTATAATCCACGAAGATGCATGTGAAATTAAACATATTCTTAATTTGTTACATGAGCACACTTTCCACCGTTGAATCTGAAAGAAAACAAGAGGAAGAGAGCAGAACATCATACATATTGAAATTATGAAACTATTTTTTTCCATCTATACTTTCCAAGCTCTATGCCTGATTAATATTACTTCGATCGACAACTTTGTGTTTCTCCTCTTCTTCTTGTTGCTTCAAAGTCTCATAAAGAGGAGCATTTTTTGTCTCAGGCAGCCACAAACTTATAGCTCCACTAAAAATGGAGAGGACCCCAAATATGATGAAAGAAAGAGATGGGCTTAAGCGACCAGCAGCAACTAGCAAAGGTGCTATAGAAGCACCCAACATCAAGGATTGTCTTGATTGTGACAGAGCAAAGTTTCTCACGTTGGTTGGGAATAGCTCAACACAATAAATATACAAGACATCAAATGCTATTGAAGCAGCCATGAAACCAATTCCTTCAATAGCCAGTTGAACCCAGCTCCCAGCACTGGATTTATCACCCGTCTTTGCGCGTTTTCCATGAGCGAAGATGATGCAGAGAAGGCATGAAATTCCAGCCAGAAAAGCAGATAGCGAGAAGAGGAGTCGCCGGGTAGTGAGGCCTAATAGGATAGTACCAAAGACGATAGCAGGAATTTCCATCAATGCATTGAGCCCAACAGAGAAATAAAGGTTGAAATTCAGGTTCTCAACGTTCAGTTGAACACCGTAGTAAACAAAACCAACTCCAAAACCTGCTACCATGACTGTGATCATTCTTTTAGCAGCCCATTTTGTCCTCCACAGGCTTTCTTTTGTGCATGTTTTTGTCGACGCTTCATTTTCGCCACTCTCATTAGGTGCTGATGGATTTGCAAGACACAGATTTTCAGGCAGTGTCCTGCCATTGAGCCTGGCGAATTTTTTCAAGACATCGAGAGCTTCTTTGCTCCTTCCCCGAACGAGAAGCCAGCGCGGAGATTCTGAGATAAAAGGGAAGAACAAGGCAGAGTAGGCTAGTGGGAGAAGTGATATGATTTTGTATAAAACCCTCCAATTATTTCTTGTAGGATAGGCAATTAAAGGGAGGGAAAAAAATCCTGCAGTGAAGAGAAAGAAGCCGTATTGGCTAACAGGACCGCGCCATTTGCGTCCGACAACTTCTGTAGCTAGAACAATGCAACAAATTGCTATTCCAGATCGAGAAAAACCATTTGCGAATCGAAGCAACGCGTATATCCAAATGTTCGGTGAGAGGGATGTGAGAAAACCAGTGACAGAGGATGAGATACATGAGAGTAGCACTGTTCTTTTTCGGCCGAGTGATGCGTCTGCTAAGTAGCCAAAAAATGCAGAACCTGCATGCCAAAAAAAGCAATTCATAACAAAGTTGATCACCGTAAAAAATGTAGACTAAGGTTCTTAATATGAATTAGGACCTTCTCATATTCCTTTCTGTTGTGTTTCGTCACATGGTTATATCTAAAGTATTGAAAATGACATAATTTAACTACTTAATTAGGTTGGTACCTAAAAGAGAACCAATAAAGAACAGTGACGCAGGTATAGCAGCAAGGAACTTGCGGTCACAAATCAGACCCCATTCAGCGATAGTGGAACTTTGATGGCCACCAACCCATTCCCAAGTGCCTGGCATGAGTCCGCAAACAGACGAAACGTCACCTTTGCTGCTACTAGACATGCACAAAGACGACGATGAGTTATTTATGCATCTCCAAGCTGTTGGTTGGGCATCACTGAAGATGGTAACCAATGTGTTCTGTGAATCAAATACCCATGCTAGGGAAACCAAGAACACATGTATTAACTGTGACCACCCGAAGGATCCTACGTACTCCTCTACCACCTCCTCCACTGTTAGCACTAGGTTTCTAGGTGGTGGTGGTGCTACTCTTTCTACTAATTCTATCTTTCCATGCTCAAGATTTTGTGCTGATTCTTCCATTTCTACTCAAATTTCTAGTTTAGAAATGTTTGGTTGAAGACCGCCAATGTCTTGCCTGCTATCTTTGCCATTTTGTCGATCTATATATAGCCGTTAACTTTGACACGAGTTCTAGGTGCAAAATATTAAACAAATAAAATACTCAAGATCGTGAAGTGTTTAGAAAATTTTGAGCAGTACGTACTCGTTACTAGTGTTTATTAGTCAAAAGTTCATAATAATAAATAAGCAAACAGAAACCAAGTTCTGTGAGGAAAATTGAGATCAACATGGCTTCTATAATTCTTGACGCTTGGGTTCAAATGATAATTAAAGGTTTTTTTTTCCTACATTTGTAATTTGTATTTTTGAATTTTTTTTTATTGAAACTCTCTTTTAAAAAAAATATATAAAACTCTTTACTCTTCAAGATTTATTGCTTCAAATTGTATGTTATAATGCCATCAATGAGTAATTAATATGTGATCAAGTTTTTTTACTTTACAATATTACGTGTTTATTATTTATTAACACATTATAATAGAAAATCTAAAATAATAAATCTCGAAGAATAGATGATCCAATAAAGTTTTAAAAAATTCAATTAAAAAATTCAAATAATACATAAGATTAAGTATAGGATAAACCAAATAATACAATGTTCTCTATGTTATTATTCTTCAAACGTAGACTGCAAAAAGAAATTTCTTCTAAATATTATATCTCATTGAATTTGAATGACTTACCTAAAATCTAACAAAAAGGAATTTAATGTAATGAAAACTAATCCAGGAATATCATCTATTAAATCAAAGAAAAGTCAAGTCTAGAAAAGAACATGCAGTCACGGGAAGAAACAAAGTTTATTCGTAGGAGGCCATGCCTTCCCTAAAATTTGAAAACTTTAACATTTTAGTCCTAAATTTTGAAAGTTTTTAATTATATCTTTCAATTTTACACGTTTTGCATCTCTAAAAATCAATTATTTTCTTATTCCTCCTCCAAGTTCTAATTTTCTGGTTCCGCCCATGCTGTAATCCATCCAATTTGTTAGAAGTTTCCTAGTTGGCATGAAAAGGGAATGATGAAGTGTAACCCACCAAAAAAATAAAAAGCATGATAAAAATTACGTGGCCAAATTTAATCCTCAGAAATCTACTGCGGGAGAAAAACTGAAATCATGTTAGTGACTGGTCCATGCAATTAGCACTTGTTCTTTGCCAAATCTTGGTGACTTGATTACTTATTTTAGATGTTAAATCAAATAAAGATGGATTAGTATGAAATTTTAAGTTTGGAATAGAAGATCCATAAGGAAAAAAAAACTTATTGGCAAGCATGATACGTTGCTGGGATCTAAATCAGACCAGACATAACATAAGATCTACATCACATCAGACATATCATAATGTTGTTCGGTAATGAAGTCACCAAGATTTAATATCCTCTCGCTGTCGTTAATGCGCAGCTTTTCTTTTATTCGCTGTCGGTAAATAGGTTTGATTTTTAAAAATTTATATAAATTGGTTATATTTGATTTATACTTCAATATTATTTAGTATATATATTGAAAATATTATAAAATTCATAAAAAAAAATTGATTTCAAACAATACACTTTTTTTTATCCTATTTATCTTATTAAAAGATTTGGCTTCAAACAATGCATAAAAATAATAATTTTATTTGACCTATTGGATATTCATCGTCATCTGCTCATCTAATCTGATTGGATCAAACTTTTATTCGTTTGATTAAAGTAAAATCATACAAAATCGAAATTGATTTTATTGAAAATGAGTTGATTTTCCCGACCTGCTATTCGATACATATATAATCTTTTATACATAGAATTGTACTTTAAAACTTTATTTTATGTTTTATTAATTAATTTATTTAGAGATGATGTTGACTTGTGATTGTGTGAATGAAGATTTATTAATCTTGACGCTTTAATTTTTTGAGATGCGATTTAATGTCATTTCTAATAATGATATATTTTTTTTTTCAAAAAAAAAGCAAACTGGATTCTGTCATGTTCGTATTTCTAGAAGATGGATAAAACTCACCATGTGACTAAACCTGAAAGGATTAAGTGACGAGTGGACTAGCGAATCGATCCAATTCGTTAGCTAGCATCCCTATTCGGTAGGAATCTAAATCCAACCTGAAGTTATATGATCATCCAGAACCAGAACCAGAACCAGAACCATCCACAGTTTATCAAGCACACTGCTAGTATTGCATTGAAAAAGAATAACTCCACCATTGAAATGCGTAGCTGGCAAACCAGACGCTAGTGCACGTTGCCTTTCTTGTAAACAAGAAATCCACTACCAACAGTTGAAAGAATATGTGGTAATATGATCGTGTCCAAAGTGTGGGGAAAAGGATTTTGGTGGCCACACAATGCACGAAGATGACATTTGCCCAATAAAATTTGAAGTCTCTCTCTCCCTGTTTAAATGCTACGTGACATTAAGCCATTAACAACACCGAAGGAAGATGGAATTCCAATGAGGCCTATAAGGCCTACTTTGTGGCTCAGTTTGCTCTGTTTCATGCTCTCGTGGAAAACAATATTAATCTGCGAGCTGCAGCTAATTATAGCCCCACAAAGCTCTAATTCAATGAACATCTCTATTTTGGTTGCTTTATTATATAATATGGTGCAAAATACCTCTGGAGCAGAATAGACACTCCATGAATTTATCCAAAAGTAAACAAAGTAGAATTTTCAATTAGGGGAAAGCTCGTTTTCCCAAATGTACTTCTCTTCTTTGATAGCTTCTTCCTCTGTATTAGGTGCATTAATAAGAAAATATAGTGGGTGGTGTCTTTGTCGTGCGTTATTATCTACCTTGGAGACATGTTTACCACTGAGGAAGATGGCATTTCATAAATAATAATGCGATTAGTGGCTGTAATCAAAGCCTTCCTGCTTTACCAACCATCCTCTTTCTATACGTAACATGTGTCTTTGTTCCCTCTTTTTTAGTTATTCATACAAATGGTGCCTTCCCACTGCCTAAATACGAGAGAAGTTTATTTTTCTGATCCGGTCAAAGGCTAACTAGTCATGCCGAGTACTATAACATAGGTTTCACTAAGATTGGACCCAAGCCCAAAGGCAGGTATAGTTTTTAATCACGTTTTCATCAAGCAGAGTGTCGGACTAAAGACAACCGAATTTGCATCAATGCATGCAGGTCTCGAGCCCAGTCCAAGACTATAAAACCCAACCCAGACAAATCAGGCCAGGCATCTCAGTAGAGGATGAGCCGATTACCCACGCTACACTACGGATCCGATAGAACAAAATTATTTTAAAATTTAAATTTTTTTCAATTATAATATTTTTTAATTAATTTTTCTCATTTTTTTTGAATTTTCTGATAAATAAACATAAATTATTTTTCTTTATAGATTGATTTTAAAATTAAAAATTGTAATAATTTTAACTAAAATATTAATCAAGAATTGAAAAAAAAATTTAAAATATAATTTTCATAATATTTTATGCTAAAAAATAAAGTTATAATCAATGGGAAAAATTTTACAAAAATTAACATATGAAAAAAAAATTCTTATTCAATGCCGATGAAATAATTAATTTTTAAAATTATCCGTGCAACGCAATAGATAAATAGAACAAAATCATTTCAAAATTTTATAATTTTTTCAATAATTTTTTATTTAATTATTACTATTTTTTGTGTGTTTTTCATAAATTTCTGCTTGAAAAAACATAATTTATTCTCTTTTTTTTTTTTTTCGTGGATTCTTAAATAAAAAATTGTAACAATTTAAATATGAAATATTAATTAAGAATTCAAAAAAAAAATACTTTAAGATTATATATATATTTTTTCATAAGAATGTATCCAAAAAATAAAGTTATAATTAATGTATAGACTTGCATAAAAATTAACTAATGAAAAAATAAAATTTTATTCTTATTTAATGTTGGTGAGAAGATTTTTTTTTTTTAAGTATATGCATTTGATCTATGTATATATTTATTTACAAAATAATCAATAAAATTAGCATAAAAAACAATATTTGAATAATTGGTTGGCTCCTTTAAAAAATTACTTTAATTATTTTATTTCAAATAAATTGGTTATATAATGTTAAAAAATATTTATAGTAAATAATTTGTATTATGTTGAAAGATGTACAGTTAATTTTTAATAAAATCAACAATTCAATAATTTTTTAATATGTCTTAACTATACCTAATAAACCGAGACAAATTATTTAAAATATACATTTAACCTTTTAGAATAAAATAATTATATATTTATATATATGCAACTATCATTTAAAAATTCTAAGAATTCATGATATATATTATACCAATTTATTTTTGAAAAAAGAAAAAACAATCATGTTTTAAAATTTTATTCTAAAATTTAAACATAAAGAAAAATAAACTATATAATATCAGTAAATAAAATTTCATATAAAAAATATTAATTGGATAAGAATTTTCATAAAAAATGATAAACTCAAATAATGAAATTTAAATAATAAAAGTAATATAAGTCTGAAGTATATGTTAATTTTAAAATATAAAAAGATATATTATATAATCACCAGTTTATGTGAAAAAAAGTTACAATTGATTTTTTAAAATTTTAACACCCAATTAAATTAAAAGAAGAACATAAATTGATTGGAAAAAGCAAAGAAAAAAATAAAATTTCAAAATTTTAACACCCAATTAAATAAAAAAATAACATAAATTGATGGAAAAAAGTAAAGAAAAAAACTAAAGGAAAAAAAAGAAGGTATGTGTAGTGCATGAGTTAGGGGATTAAAATTTTTATTTTAAATTTTTTTGGACCAAAATGAAACAACTTAAAAATTACAAAAATAATAATTAAAAAATATATTAAAAAATAATTTATTTACTACAAATATTAAATGGACTGATATGTCCTTTTTTTTTTAACAGGGTAAAAGTATCTTATTTTAGTACTAAAATCTTTAGTATAATATATATACTTTTTTCTTTTGAGAAATACATGTTACATAATTGTTAATTAATAAATTATGTTATGTGATAGTAATATTTTACATAATATGCATGTGCTTATAGACATAATTATTTGTACAAAAAAAAAAGGCATTATTTTTTCAAATTAGATATTTTAAACTTTAGAAATAAGTAATGAAATTGTTTAAGTTTTTTCACGAATTTCTTAATATAAATCAAATACTTCACATTTCCAACCATTACTTCTTATGATAGCATTTAAGATTTTGTGTAGCAAATGCTCCAAATGCCCCCTCATAAGGACTGATTTGTTCAGGAATAATTACATTTTGATAAATAATAGCATCCTTTTTATCCTAATCAGCAAGATCAAATGTAGCAGCAGGTCATGAGCTTACTGCGTTTGGAAAACGCGTGAACAAATGACTCAGTATAAAAGCAAGTAAGAAAGGCAGGATTAGCAAGGAGGGAAAACGTGGAGGGCCAAAAAAAAAAGGTACTAAACACCGTTCAAATGAACAGGCATTTTCCTGTTAAAAACCTCAGATCTTTTAAGTTTATAGTAAATTACGACTAAACCTGATTTATCATTAGGCGAAAAAATCGTAATGATGAACCAAAACCACTGAGCAGAACGAGAAAAACAGAGTCCAAGCATTTGATTGCAGCAATCAAAGAGATAATTCCCCACTCTTCAAGAACATGAAAGCAAGTTCATGGGAGAGCCAAGACATGAATGTCATTAGATTGAATGAATAGGAACACAATCAGATTGAAATTTTTGGTTGAGATGAAAGAATGCTGTGTGTGAATGCACATGAGCTTATTAATTTTGAGCATCAGCATACGAGACGTGCTTCACGAGCAATGAACGATCGAGATTTTAACATGACAGAAATGCCAGGTACTAACGTTATCTACATTTCTAATCAGCAAGTGCAAATTGCCAAGAGGAAACAATAATTTCTTTTTATAGAGATTCCTCATCTTCTAAATTAGTACAGGTCCAGTGATTCAAGCACCCTGCGAGCTTGGATCTGTAGAGCCATCAACCTCTGTTCTGGATCTAGTGTTGATCCAAATTGACTGGCTGCCCAAATCAATGAGGCTGATTTCTCACCAAGGAGTCGCCTTACGTCTTCATGTATGGAAGGCATGGGGGCCCTTTCCTTCTCATTAAGATGGCCAATGAGTAGTAGCAAGAACTCTCCACACCTCAACCTAATCAGAGGTAAAAATATGCTTCTTCAGCAGTCAAATCTGAATTGAGCGATACAGCCCTATCTTAAAATTATAAAAATAGGAACTGAAGACTGACAAATCTAAAAAAAAGGATTTTTCTATGCAAACAAGAGAAACAAACAAAAACATGAACTAGCTAGAGTTGCAAATGAGAATTTTCATCTAAAACTGAAAGGAAACTGCTCCTTTAGTTCGTTATATCAACTTGGTCCTCGATTTATAACCCCCTCCCCTTCCTAACATTGACAACAGTTGTCCAACAAAACATACGCCTTACAATTTATTTTTAGGGGCTCTACATGTTTTGCAGGTGAAGAATTCAGTGTTTAATGCTTGAATAAAAATAACTAATAGTCCCTACTCTTCCCGACATTATCATAAAGCCTCAAACTTGTTTGTGTTCATGATAATCTTTTGAGAACAAATCCTTCAAGGGTGGACGTGGGGTAGCGGTTAGCTATCAGCATACTCTTTCACTTTTGTAATCACTGCTATAATTTTGTTGCCATTTGCAAAATTTGTTTTACTTCCAATAGCATCTTAGACATAACAGACAGTAATAACGGCACCATGCTGTACAGTGGAGGTAAACAGGGAAGGAATACCGAAATGATGAAAATTAATAAATACCTGAGATTCTCATCGACTTGCTTGTCCTTAATAACCACTGTTACTTCCTCAATACCGTTACACACTTCGAAATCCTGAGTAAATATAAGTCAAAATAAACAGTGAGGCTATGTAAAGATAAAAGATTTGTTCTTAATCAAATTAAAACATCACGATTGAGTTTACTGCTAGAAAATAAGAACAATATCCTTTATATGATTAACACAACTGTTTTTCCAGGTCATCGTATCCCCCTTAACCAAGTAATTCATGTCCTCTAAAGCTCCATCATGCATTTCATTGACAAGGCCAGAATTGGGCCACATGGAGCTCATGGAAAAGCAAGTCCAAAGAGCAAATCAAGCCTAGTTATTTCATCCAAATTGATGTCGGTTGCACTGGTATCCTCTATGTATGACAGGATAGAATTTCTGACCTAGTCTATGAAGTAGGCCAGTTCAGTAATGATTAGGCTTTATAATCAAATCACTTGAGGAAATACTATAACCATAACTGAGATTAAACTCTAACACGGTTGAAAATATTGATCTTCGAGGTTGCATAAAAGAGGCCTAATTCAATTCAGAACAAGATCGAGAAATCACAATCCAATTACAAAGAAAATAAGATATGAATTAGATTAAACCAGTATAATGTGGACAGCAAAGAAAAATTCCAGGCCTAGTAGCAGAGAATGTTCATAGTGGCAAATAATTTGAGAGCAATGCCCATACACCAAAGTGAAGCAACAAACTCTAAAAAATAAACCAAAATGTGTAACCAGTAAACAAGAGCATCACAGTCCTATGCATAGAAATCAAGTTCTCAGTCTTCAAGCTAGATGAAACCCACCAATACTGGACTCCAAAGCCTATAAGTAAATTTGCACCTAGACCAATACAAAATATAAATACTCATACAAACTACAAAGATAGAAATGCAGTACATTCAAGGTCTGACATAAATAAATAAAAAAAGGAAAAATAGAAAACTGAATAAGTTAAAGTGATCTTTTCTCGGTCCTGCATGAAACATTACATGACCTTTTCTAGAAGATGTCGAGGCTTATCACATGTTTCTTGGTTAGTATGCCGACGTTTAGCGCAACCAAATGGGAAGTTGCCTAGCATTGACTTTGATACTGGCTAATTGCCTAATTTCAGCACTGAACAATGTGTGTCTTGAGCATTAAAGGTAATTCACTGCAAAGCATTGACTTCAACCCAGTGAGGGAGTGTCACACAAAGTATGAGACTTGCTAGTTTAGGCCAACTCATGCTATGATCATCTTTAATCTATGCTTTATGTGTGCATTGGCCTCCTTATCTAATTGAACGAAGCATACTTAGAACTAATTTAATCAATTCAACTAGCTTACAAGTGGCATCCACAAAATAACCACACTATGATCATCTTCAATCCATGTTCCAAAAACAAACGCCAATTGCAATTAATATTAACAAATCAAGCTTCCTGTAAACAATAACACATGAGAAAAAGAGGACAAAACCGATTAGGCAGACTGTTTTAGCATTTGTACAAATGTACAAATGATAACTCTTTGACATTTACTTCCAGAAATTCAGTCAACATATTTCAGAAGCTACACAGTGCAGAGTTTATATAACAGAAATTACGTGACAAAATGATTCCATTCAAAAGATTCAACCTTCATACTACCAAAATCCAAAACGTCAAATAAACTCAAAAAAATATATGTACTAGGGTCGCTCTTCTTATCTTGCATCAGAAATATACGGAAAAAGAAAAACAGAAACTCATTTGCTACTAAATTAAAACATGAAGGACGTGAAAATCAGATGGATTAATAACAAAGAAAGATAAGAGGAAATTCATACCATTTGATTGGGTGATGAATCCAACATTATCGAAATTAAAGCATCTAAACAAGCACCTTTCTCCATTACACCTCTAGTTGACAAAATCCGCATCAAAACCTACAAAAGCAAAACCAAATGCTCAACTATCCCGCGTAATCAAGCCACTAACACACTACAAAATTCATTTTCTTCAATTTAAATTCTGATAACCACCTGAATTGCCTTATACTGATGAGCAAAAACAGTACTCTCTCTATGAAGCAAACAACAACCTTCCAGAACACGAAGCGCAAGCGCGATTTCTGCATCCGTGGAAGGACTCGTAATCCTCATCGGCTCCACGCCAAACACATGACTCAAGCTCTCTACGTTTTGCTCCTCCTCTCTCTCTTTTAACGAATTTTGAAACAAAACCGGAACCACTAAAAAATTCACCTCGTCAATAAAATTGTTAAAAATAAAGCAATAAAAATCAAAGAAGTGATAAGAAACGATTCAAATCGAGTACCTTGAAGTTCCGGTAAAGATTGTGTTTGGCAGAAGAGATTGATAGTGGAATCTGATTGAGCGACAGATCTGAGGAAGTTAAGGAGACAGCGGAGGCCGCGGAGGCGGAGGAAAGAGAATTCGGCACGAGCATCTCTAAGGCTGGTACGGAGCGCGAGTGTTACTTCTCTGTATAATCTTTGCTTCTTTAATGAATTTACTAGCTCGTCCACCGCTGTTGCCGTCGCTGGCGACGGTTGTTGCTGTTCCTCGGCCTCTGACGACGGTTCTCTTGTTTCTTTCAGTGCTGTGCTCCATAATGGCTTCTTTAGATGCATCGTAGATTTGTCTATCGGCTGCCCGTCCTTCTGTTACCTCTGCAGGGGTGCGTAATCGGAAAGCAGCTGCATTTCCTTGGTAGAAATTCACGAAATTGCCATGGTATAAGATGCTCAAAATAACTGGAAATTATTAATCAGTCCTCAAACTATATAAATTATTTTATTCCATCCCTAAATGGAGGTAAGGATACACAGGGATACAATTACAAAGACAGTCAACAAAAAAAATAATATATATATATATATATATATATATATATATATATATATATATATATATTAATTTTCAGTATTAGTGTCAATTTTTTAAATATCAAATATATAATATATATCAGTATTAGTGTCATTTTTTTAAATACCAAATTCGAATACAATAAATATTAATGTTATTATCTATTGATATTTGTAATTAAGAAAATAAAGTTTTCGAGTTATATTTTTTATTTATTGATTTTTTAATTAAGAAAGTTTCAATCTTATTATTATTACTGTTTTTTATATATTGAATAATGCTTTATATCATGAAAAACTTATAATGAAAAAATTACAAACAAATACAATTAATAATTGATAAAATATTTGCCTAAAATTATCAACCAAACTACCGTGCCTGTTTGTGATTTTTTTTCCTATGACATCGCAATTAGAACTATATATATATATATATATATACACACACCAGAATTGATAAATTCTGTTAATAACTTAAAATTTATTAAACAGTTTTAAATATAATTACAAATTAACTTTAGAGATGCATTTGAAACAATCTATATAATTGGGAGACTGATCTGTAGTGTTTTCTACAATAAAATCGGCAACAGCCCGGGCCATTTCTTATGTTTTTCGATTCATTTTCTTTTCGTCTCTCTCCTCCTCACAAGAAACAGCGACCAATTCCAGTGAAAAATCCTCGACCAGATAACGGCGTTGGTATATCCTTTCCATTCCCTCTTTCGTGTTTTTTTACTGGTTTTAACACTTGAAAAGAAATTTGTGAATTTGTGTTTCGATGTGATTTATCTACTAAATTTTGATTTTTTGAATTTGGTTGTAATTGAATGGATTGGCAAGGATGGAAAACAAGCAGAGAAATGGTAATGTTAGCATTTCTTATTGCTGCATTTGCTACAAGTTTGGCTGATTAACCGAATGGAATTCTACTGAATAATTGGTAGCTAAAAGATGATTCTTTCGTTATTTTGAGTGTGATTTTGCTTGAAAGTTTTTCCCTGGCTACGGCTGAAACCGCATTTTAGGAAATTTAAGTCCTGTTAATTTTTGTTTGCGATATTCAGATGTTGCATTTGATTGGCGAGGCAATTGCAATTTTCTACTGGTTAAATTTCTGCATATTCAATACATTTCTGGCCGCTTTCTCGAATGATTTAAACTGCAGTTGGGAGCAGAGTTAGTGGAGTCATCATTGTTGCATCTTATCCAATAAACAGGTGAGGTCCAATGTCTTACAGAAATTGTAAACTGTTCCAGATATAGTCTCGGATTTCAGACTTCTTTTGACTTAAATGAAGGCAGCTCTCTCCCATTTCATAAACCCTATTCCCCATACTAAAAGAATGAGTAGAATTAAGGATCTTCGAATTGGAATTCCAAACACAAACAATCGAGTCAAAAGTACCCCTGGAAACATCTATTGGTGGGCTTAGGAAGCTATTTGCTATTGCTAGATGTCCACTTTAAACAAGTCTATGGCTTTGCAATGGAAGCATCACTTATTACGGTTTAGAGGGAGTCACCAAAAAAAAATCATTCAAGAAAAACTTCTTACATTCTTTGATTTGATACAATTGTTATAGGAATCTGCAGATGTGCTTAACTATCAATCTTCTTATATGTCAGGAAGATGCAAGGATACTGGATGCATAAGGAAGCTTGACTCTTGATTTATGTCCTGCAAATGCTAAAAGTAGTTGACACTAGCAGTCAAACATATGAAAACCTGAGGTGATGTATTGCTTTTGCACAGCTTATGTGGTTGTTATTTTTTTTATTCTGAAAGTAATGAGGGTAGAACTCAAGCCTGAATCTTTTTCTTTCTCCATATTTTCATGGAAGAGTATCACAAGGATAAATGCTAATTGATATGCTATCAAATGATATTCTGAGATAAGGCTCGACATTAGTGGATTTCTTACGAATAAATCTTCACTGTTACTGATGAAACTAATGAAACTTGGAAATTTCAAGGGAACAATGCAAATTGAAATTTGAAACGTGCACAGGTAAAATTTCACTGTTTCCTGAGCTTCTAACATTTTGACAGATGCAATATTGATAACTCAACCAACTTAAGAAAAATGACTGGCACATGATTTCCAGAGGCGAGAAAAATAATTCCACCTACTGTTGTCCACTCCTACTAGCTCCTCATCCAACTGAAACGAGAATAGATATTCCCTATCTCAGTACTCTTCAATGTCACAAGTTACTTTGGCTCGACCATTGCAGAAACTACTTGCTCCTCTTTTCACCTGTTTACATCAATGGCTGCAATAAATTTCCATAACACCATTAGTTTAATCTAAAACTCAAACTATTAGAAACAAGGAAATAGGATGAGTTTCTAGTTCCGTTGTGACATTGCTTTGAACTTGAAGAAAGTTGATCACAGATATGGACTAATAGATATTGTCAGTCAACCATTAGGGTTGGGGTTTTAGGGGATTCATGAAATTGAAACTACATGAGAGATCTAATAATCATAGGAAGCATTTCTTATAATTGTAACTACACTAAGATTCATCTACTTTACATTGAAAATTTCAGATTTCAAATAAGATTCCCTGAAAGGATTGAATGGTCCTTTCTGGGAATGACATAGTAAGTAGAAACAATAAGGCAAGTTAAAGCACGAATGGATATCATAGTTTTACCAAAAGAAGTCAGTCAAAAAATTACCTGCAAATGAATTTGAACAAAAGCCAAGCACTGAAAATTTCTGTCTCCAAACAGGTCTTAACAATTCAAGAACTGTATTAATTTATCGTTGATGTGAATGTTAGGGATGTGAGCTATCTTTGGCCAATCTTCTCCTCTCTCTTTGTCACACACCCTCTGTAAAATTGGGCAGTCTCAAATTTCCAACTCTCTGAGCATTTGAGGCTGTGTATCCCTTCCGGCAATGACATCCGATTAGGACATTCAAAAATTTGTAATAGTGAAAGCTTTGTGAGATGTTCGATCTGATTAGTCAGAGAAGATAATCCCTTACAATCAGAGATTGTCAGCTGTTGGAGAGTGGTGAGATGCTGGATGCTATGAGGCAATGAATTCAGCTCTGAACAACTCCAAATGGACAAATTCTCGAGTGCAGTAAAACATTGCAGTCCCTCTGATAAGGAAGCAAGTTTCTGACAGTCAGTAATCATTAATTTATGAAGAGAAGACAAGGTATTCAATCCGTTGATGAGCAGAGAATGCAGTTCCATACAACCATTTATGTATAATGTCTCCAAAGAATGAAGTTTCCAGAGACAATCAGGCAAGCTGTCAAGTTTATCACACCTTTGAAGGGACAAATGTTTAAGAGCAGAAAGATTATGGAGCTGATCTGACAGGGACTTGAGACTTCTCATGTCAGAAATATCTAAGTGTACCAGGTGTGTATGGTTTTGCATGAGGCCTTCAGGAAGAAGTTTGAGCTCAGGAAATCTACAAATCCGAAGGAATGTAAGAGAAGGAAAATTCACAACTGATCTGAGTAATATTTCACTGCTTTCTGCAATTTCTAATCTTTTGATTGAAGGAATGATTGGCAACTTGACCAGCCTTTGGCATGATCCAACAGTTAATTCACGAAGGCAAGTAAAAATGTCTCTCCCATCAACCGTTTCCAATTCCTCTAAACTATACATTGAATACAAACTCAGCCTGTCCAATGAAGGGAATGCAACTTCCCCATTCCCATACATGTCACTGCTAATATACTTCACAGCATCCATTCCGCTTATATGAAGATCCTTACGGAACTGTAGTTTCCCTAAAGGTGGAAGCTGTTCACATTGGTGACACCATTCAAGCCTGATTTCTACTAGATTTGGCAGAAGCGAGTCCATAATCCAACTTGGAAAAGTTGAGCCGTGATGGTGACTTATCTGTAACTTTTTCAGAAAGAACATCCTCACTGTTTTCAGATCGGTTGTCAAGTCTCCAATATAACCTTAGTGACCGTAGATTTTTCTTAATCAAATTGGCACTTTACGCATCTCCTAGATTTCTAACATTATTAAGATCCATGATGCTCAACTCTCCCTCAAGATGATTTAGTCCTCCGAGCACCCCGATCAGGTTACCATGGTCCTTGCCTACAATGAACATGCTAAGCTTTCGCAAGCAAGTCAATTGCCCCATTCCAACTGGCATAGACCTGAGTGCATCACAGTCTTCAATGTCATGGTATTTGAGGTTTTTCATATTCTTCATATCTTTTGGTAACATATAAAGATAGTAACAATCTCTTACATTTAGAGTCTGCAAGTTTTGGAGGGAAGTGATTGAATCTGGTAGAGTCTTGATGGAGGAGTAAGAGATATTTAGATACTTCAGATGTTTCAAATTACTAATCGACTTTGGCAATTTCTCAACACCTAAGCGACTCACATCGAGGACCCTTAGATGCTTTTGCTCAAACAAACAGGGTAGAAGTGTGCCACTCCAACTGCATACATCAAGAAATACAAGTGAGCGCAATGATTGGGCTTTGAGAAGGTCCTTGTTCCAAGGAGCAGCTGGAAATAATCTCTTACAAACAGCCAAGTGACGAGCCTTGCTAGAAACTTCCAACTCCTTGTTCGGCTCAATCAAACGGCATTCATCTATCATGATTGATTGTGCAAGACCATGGTAAAGGTCGTGCATTTTACATGTTACTGCGCCCCGTATGTTCTCCTTTACATCTTGAAGAAGTGATCTCCAAACTAATCCACTGACAATCACATGGCCCATGCTATGCAAATCCATATGTCCCTTAGCCATTTGCCATCCATAGCTCGATCAACTGATCCCTCTCCATTATATAATCTTTAGGAAATATGGAGCAAAATGCAAAACACTGCCTCATATGTGGGGGAAGGTGATCATAACTTAACCTCAAGGCTGGTAAAATTGTGCTTCCTTCATCTGGTTAATCCCAAATTTCACTTTCCCTGACGGACAGCCACTCACTCTCATTTCTTTTCAAGCGCATAAGGCTTCCCATAGCCTTTATTGCTAAAGGTATCCCTCCACATTTCTTCACGATTGCTTTCCCGATAGTTTCCAAGCGTTCATACTCTCTCCTTTCCATCCCAAATGCACGTTGCTTGAACAACGACCGCGAATCATCATCCGACAGTCTCCGAATGCTGTAAGGACGTACTGTGGATTAGTAAAAACTTCCTCCCACTCAACTTTTCTTGAAGGCGTCGTTGCAAAGGATCCAGCTCTTGAACATTACAAGAGCTCCCTTCAATGTATTCTATGATGGCTCGTGTCAATCTCCTTATGTCAAAATCGTCAGATACACAAACCCAGATCCTCAAATCAAAATGCCTTGAAAATGCTTCTGTCGTTGTAGATTAACTGAGAAAGGGTTGTCTTCCCTAGCCCTCCCATGCCACAGATAGCATGAACAGAGATATCATCCGAATTGTTGAGCAACAAACTTGTTAGCACTTCCCTCTCCTTTGTTCTTCCACAAATTTCCGATTCATTCACGAGAGAACTTGTCAGTCTCCAATCAAAGCTATCTAATTCTATGTCCGCAGTCCCCTCTCTTAAGTGGAATTTATTTTTCTCACTAGCAATTGGCATCCAGTGTTTCTCTTACATTCTTCAATTTACGCACCATTTGTAGTTGAAAAACAATCGGATTCTGATCAAAAGAAAAGAAGGATCTTTTACTTGTTTTCCCAGATCTTTATGCTGCCGACGCCTTTGAGCTCCAATAGCAAAGTCATCAATTACATCGTCTGCATCATAAGCAGCAGCCTTAAGCTTTCTCAGCCAATTCTTCACAGCCTCACTCTTCCATTGCTTCTGCTCTGCGTCCTGGAGCACAGCCTGAACCGTAGTCAGCGTGCTCTCAAGATTCTGAAGCTCCGCTTTTAGATCGCCAGCAACTCCAAGCTCTTCAAGTGCTAGAGCATTCAAGTTGCCCAAGATTGTATTCACAAGAGAAGAAACAAGTGCATCAGCCATGCTCTCTCTCCTGAACTTGCCAATCTTCGATCCCAAAAGAATGAAAACTCAAGAGGATCTCACTTCTTTCTTTTTTTTTTCTTTTCTTTTTCCAATCAGTAGTGACTTGGGAATCGAGGAATGGAAACAAGGACAGGAAAAGAGAACTATAACAGAAGGCTATGGCCCTACACGGAATTGACTTGACCCCAGAGAACGTAGAAGACAAAACAACATGATCATTAAGTACTGCGTAAGATCCATTGACTGAAGCTATAGTTTATTAGGTACTGAGGTCTATTTGGTCAAAAATATAAAAATTATTTCACCACTATTTTTTATGGTTGGGAGGAAGCGAAGGCGATGTTGATATTTGATAGGGTGACTTTACTTAAGTTTAACATTAGGGACTTGATTGAAATAAATTATTTACTTAGAAGACTGGTTTGTACTTTTTCCTGAAACCAATGAAACTCTATTTCTTGGCTTCGTGGTTAGCTGGATATTAAATTCTTTGTTTTTGTTTTAGATGGATTGGCAAGGGCAGAAACTGACAGAGAAAGTACTGGTGCAAGAAGTAGCGTTAGCATTGGAGTTGCAGCATTTTCTACAAGTTGTGTAATGGTTCTAAGCACATTAATTTCAGTCGCCAAAGTTGCTCATGTTTCAATCTCCACCCTCTCCGGTGTTTGGATGATGACCTAGACAATGATGAGAAACAAGGCATACATTGAAGTCAGAGGAAAAATCTGCTAATGATCAGGTCAGTTTTACTTGAATAATTTCTGTTGCGAATTCATCTGTGATTAGAATATGGTGGTATTGAGTTGTGTGCCTCCTGGCCATCCTTCTTGGGTCAGTGGTGAAGCAATATAGAAAGAACAATGAGGAGACAAGGTGTTTGCTTGTCTCCTCTGCTTTCCATGCTTGTACAAGAATGAATACTTGAACATGAAGGAAATCCTCAATGTCAGTGTGCAATTTTTTGTGGATTATCCTGAGGCACTAATTAACTGTCTCCAAGGAGAGGGGGACACCAGAATATCCATCTGCACTTATTTGAAGATAATTTTGAACATGATTTTGCTTGAAAGTTTAGCTACAACTCGAATCAAATTTGTGATTGAAATGGTTTCTGGTAACCAAAAGGGAAATTGTGTGGATGGAAAAACCAGTTTTTGGTGTCATATATTGGCGATTGGCCAAGCATTGATTTCTCATCTATAAGTTTAAGTACTGCTGAGATTTTGAACTACGATGCCTTAAGCATTTCCTTCCGTAGGTATGTTGGAAGCTTCTTTAAAAACTTACAGTAACTCCTGCTGTAGCGGGCAATTCCAAGATTGGCTTTTGTCAAGTTATTGTATCCATTTCTAATATGTATTAGATAGTACCACTCCATGAGTTAGATTGAATGCTGGGGATATGGCACATTGGCACTGGGGTCGAACGTGCATTGGAAGTGCAGTGTAAATGGTGTGTTAATCATTTTAAGTGTTTGCTGAAGGCTGAACTCCAATCATTCTGAAATGAGGAGATTTAAGTCCTGTTTAATCGTTGTGTATTTTCTCCACATTTGCATTGGTGGGGCAATCACAATTTTCTATTAGTTAAATCTGTGCATATTCAAAATCTCTGGTATTATTCACTGATTCAAAATGGAGTTGGGAGCAGCAACCATCATTGTTGAATCTTATCCAACAAACAGTTGATCAGGTCTAATGTCATACTGTTTAACAAATAAGGCATGACATCATGTACAGAACTTTCTTGAACTGAAATTGAAACTGTACAAGATAAATGTCTGGTCTAGGATTTGAAATCGAAAAAAGTATATTGGGATTTGGGAGAATTATTAGGCTGGACTTGATGAGAGCAGCTCTTTCCCATTTCATGAACCCTATCCCACATCCTAATAACTAGAATTGAGGATCTTCAAGTTGGAATTCCAAGCACAAACAATTGAGTCAAAAGTAACTCCTGGAAACATCCATGTTGGTGGGTTTAGAAAGCTATTTGCATTGTCTAGATTTCCACTTCAACAAAGTCTACGGTTTAACGACTGTAAGAGGGAGACACCAAAAGCAATCTTTGAACAAGAGAAGTTTTGCACCTTCATTGATTTCATTTAATTATCATAGAAATGTGTAGACATGATAACCATCAGTTTTCTAAAATGTATCAGGAATATGGAAGGAAGCCAGATGTATATGGAAGCTTGACTCTGGATTTATGTCCTGCAAATGGTCAAAAAAAGTTAACATTAGCAATCAAACAAGAAAACCAGAGGTAATATATAGCTTTGTGCGTATATCTTATTGGATTTTGATTTTTATTTTTTTTTCACTCTGGAAGCAATTAATGAGGATAGAACTCAGGTTAGGTTACTTTTCTCCGTCCACATTTTGTAAGAAATATTATGATCAGTAGAATGAATATTTGTTGATATCTTACAGTAGTCGAAAAACAGGTAGAAAGGTTGAAGAATACCAAAATAATACCTGCATTTTTTAGGAGCTCTCCAAGAGGGTGATGCTGATGCTCTTTTATTTGGAGGCAGCGACATATAATTTTTCCAATCTTCAAGCACAATTTTAAGATCATGAACTTTAGTCCACAAACCATAGCAACAATTTGCATGCATCGTACAAACTTTGTTAAAATCCTTGCTACGTTCACAAAACCCACCAAAGTAAGCTGTGTCTAGAAACCTCATCTTTAGTTTAATCTTTTCAAGGATGCGATCATTTTTAATCTTATTCAATACATCTTGGTCATGATTGCCGGGATAGTTTTTTCTAGACATGAACCAAAACCTGTAGAATAGAATCGTTCGAAGATTGGATCTAACATAGGTAAACCCTCCATTTGGTCGATTGTTTTTGTCTTTAGGATTGCCATAATAGTTATCACATGCTATCTGAAAATCTACTTTTGGATAGAACCGTGGAAATGGATTTCGAAGCCACACGATATCTGCATCCTGGAAAAGGAAATAGAGAAGTTAGATAGCAGGAAAATGGAGCTGATCTGATTAAATCTTTACCATCAGAAACCAAAAGGGTCTGTCTATACCGTGAAAACAAAGCTGTAGCCCATCTCAAGAACAGTGCCCAAAAATTCGATCCTTCTCCACATCATTTTTAGGTAATCTTCAGACATGAAGAATGCTTCACTTGTAAAATTTAGCCCTTCAGTTTTGAGAGCATAGCAATGTGGATGTATATCCAAGCAACGAGCATGTGCCTTTTGGTCCAAGGATATTATCACCAAATTATTTAGAAGGTTTTTAGTCTCATCTCCAATTCGAAAAC
Source organism: Dovyalis caffra (assembly GCA_963924115.1). Classification (NCBI taxonomy): domain Eukaryota; kingdom Viridiplantae; phylum Streptophyta; class Magnoliopsida; order Malpighiales; family Salicaceae; genus Dovyalis; species Dovyalis caffra. The sequence continues at coordinate 229,469 of CAWUPB010000871.1, read as the reverse complement.
TCTCCAAGAAGAGATCAAATATAGATCCAGGCTCTGCCCATGCATCATTCAGTGTTGTTAAGATCACAGTATTACCCTTCATGGATGCATTCTTCAAAACGCTCACCAGTTCCAAATCAACTTCGCTCTGGAAATGCATGATATATATCGATCATCATAAAATACAAAAGGAAGCACAAGATGAATTAATCAACTATTGGAGCTAGGTTCTTTTTTTTTTTTTCTTTTTTATGAAGGAAACAAATACAACAATGGAGAAAATGTCAATAGCGCACGACTACATGTTACGGATTGTTGGAAAAATCTGCATAGGAAAGTCATTTAGATTCGCACATGAGCCTTATATGCATGAGAGTTTACACACAAAATAAACATCATGGTAATTCGAAAGTGTAACCTGATAGGTTGATTTGTCGAAAACAAATCAACATACTAACTATTAAAGAATTTGTAACTCAATAATAATGATTTCTTACCATAAAAAAATCACATATTAAAATCCTAATAAATTAATTCTATTACGAGCTTTAAGCGTGTAAATTAAAAAAAAAAATCTAACATACTAACAAGGACGTCAATAAACATATAGACGCAATAGCATCTAAAAAAAACTGTAGTTTGTAGAGAATGAGACTGGTAATTATAACAAGAAAAGAAAAATCAATATCCTCTGCTTTGAAAAACTAGACAAGAAATTAAAGTGTTGAAGTAGTAATGATTTCTCAGCAAGTTGCTTCACTTTCTAATATTTTTTTCAATTGAATTTAAGCAGTCCATAATTTTTGGCTAAAGAATCTTTTATCGGATGTCAGATAAGTTATTCAATCAAGTGCAAGATAACGTGGTGGACACTCAGCAAACCATGTCATCCACTAAACTCCTTCCTCACAAAAAGGTTTAGTTTGATGTGTCGTTTAGTTTCCTTCCTCTTCTATCATTTTCAAAAACATAAATAATTCCATTTTCCAATATATTAAAAAACAAAGACATAGAAACAGTCTCCTGCTGAATAAATAAAAAATCGAAAGCCAACTTAAATACGACCTAGATCTAGGCATAATTAGCTGCCCCAGTTGCCCATCCCATTTTCATTTATTTATTTTTCAAAAAAAAAAAAATGGTTTACTTTCATTTTGTATCCGAAATTGCTAGTATTATATTGCAACTACACTGTCAAATTTTCTTTGTTTAGTGACAAAATATTAAAATGCATGATTGCTAGAGCAGAATAAATAAATTTTCTAATATTTTCCAGACCTCGCAATTAATAAATATGATCTACTTTCACACACTATAGGATTATTAAATTAAAAATGCTAAATTTGGATTCCAAAAGAAATTCCCAAAATCCTACCATTTCATTGATTAGACTAATGAGACCCACAAAAGAATCCACCAATCAAATGGCAAGTAGATTCGGAATCAAAGATGACCGCAGCTAAATCCCAATATATATATATATATATAATTTTTTCGTACACGATTTCATTAAAGCTTTGAAAAATTGTTAAAGCCGACGTAACAAAATTAATTTTAAATTATTTTCTTGTAAATAAATACTCTTAACCTTTTTTTTTTCAAAAAAAGTGAAATAATTAACCCAGAAAGTCACATCGTTATATCAACTTGTAAGCATACAGATTATAAAGATAATAATAAACTAGATTATTAAATCTTAAATCATTTTCCAAAGATCATTTTTTTATTATAAATTATTAAAAAAACCCCTCTTGATCCCGAACCCACGCATTGGCCCCACAAATGACTGGCCTAGAAGCATTGGCTTGTTTTTGCCGGCAACTCCAAAGATATGTTTATGGACTTCTGGTTGAGACGAAACAAAAAGGATAAACTATACTTTAGCCCTTGTACATTTACTAGTGCTCCATTTTAGCTCCTATGATTTTTACGTTTTTCAATTTTGATTTTATGGTCTGATTTTGTGTGATATATCATCACATAGAAGCATAAGGGGGTCGTGGTGGGGACTAAAATGTTTAAACTTTATGAATAGTATACATATAAATGGATAGAATTAAAAATCCCCTTGAAGGATTTTCTTCACCTTTCGCCAATGCATAGAAGTTAAATCTGATTTAAAAAAAAAAAATTAATAACAAATAAATAACGTTTTTTTTGTTAGATTAGCACTTCAACAGTGATCAAGAGCTGGATTGGAACTTTTCAAAAACAAAAGGGACAAAAAGGTGTACAGAAATCTTATTACTAAGGAAGGCTGTTGGGATACATGAAAGTCTCTCAGATAAATTGAACAGTGTTTAATTCCATACCAAAACAATGGATGATAATACTTTTCTAACATTAAAAATACTTATACAGCTAACCAGGAAAAGGGTAAGTTCATATGTGCTCTGCCTCTAATTTCTGTACTGGGATGTTTTGATGTCTGTGGATTTGGTTCTTGGGCAATTTTACTTTTGATTTCATGAGTTTTGAACCAAAAGAAGAAGTAGAAGAAGAAGAAATGAAACGACACTTTCTCATATATATTGGGCCAACAAGAAAGTAATTAAGTCAAAATTAATGCAGTAAGCATTACCACAAGATTATAAAAAGGAAAACTCACCTCAGAAGTTTGATTGAATAACATCGAAAGTGAATCTGAATCAGGGGAGGAACCAAAGGAGCGAGGCAGGAATTCAAAAGGGTAAGCAGACTTGTACAAAACAAGGCAAGAAACTGCAAGAACTCCCAGAAACAAAACTGTGATTCTTACAACCGGTTTGTGGATGAGCCCAGAAGAACTATGCGAAGGTCCATTCGTGTTGTCACCACCAGTCCCAGTCATTTTGCCTGCTGTTGATGATGAATTGGTGCTGTTCTTTGTTTTGTAATTCCTTGTTTTCTCCAAATTGGAACTTGTCTCTCGTATAATCTCTCGTATAATCCTATGTATACATAGTCTGCCTTCAGGTCAACCCTGTTGCTCTCTCTCTCTCTCTCTCTCTCTATATATATATATATATATATATATATTTCATTTCCTTGCAATAGCACAATTTGTTTATTTGTTTATATTCGTATTTTATTCTATTTTTAATCCAGCCTGTGCGTTGAATATTCTTTGTCGAGGAGGTCACACTAACAGTGGTGCAGTAGCATTGGACCTATCGGTAATCATCGATTAGACGTAACCACAGATAAAATTGTGGACGCTGCCAATCAAGACACACAGACAGAGAGCAACTTGCCAATTACTTCGGCACGTACAAACAACACTTGCAGGCTTCAACTGGAAGATGTGTAAGTTTGTTCTCTCGATCATGAGAAACTTCAAATTATTAACAGCAACATATTGACAGTAAAGAGTTTTAGTGAGTACAATCGTAAAGTTCGATGGGATAAAATTGTAATTCTTGAAAAATAAAAATATTGACAGTAATATAAATTATAATTAAGAAAAAAAATCGATTCAAAATAATTTATTATAATAAAAAAAATAATCATTTAAATTTTTTCATAAATCTAAAAAATAAAAATATTAACAGCAACATAAGTTATCATTTCAATTAAATTGATACTAACACAAAAACCTAAAATCAGCTACATTTTTATGCTTTTACAGAACTCGATACTAGATGAAACCATCATAATTTTTTTACAAACCCTAATTATTTTTTTGTATAAAAAATCTTTACTTTTCTCTATATATCAAAGAAAAAAAACATTTTTTTTCTCCTATTGCTCCGACCATAGTACTTAAAAGAAAGACAAATTCTTTCTTTAAATATTCATGTCTCGACTAGACATGAATTTTTTTCTTTCTAGTTTTACAATAGTCGTTTTTTTATTTTTATTTTTTCAGAAGTTATGCTAAAATCATTTATGGTCTGCATCTTAAATATACATTCAACAACTTACTTATTTCTATACGTGGTTATTGTTTTGATGATGTATAGAGGAATATATATAAACGAGGCAAAAACGTTCTTACGTGAGAGATAGCTAAAAAAGCCTATTACATATATATATATATAAAGAAAGTAAAACATGATTTCACTATTTAAAAATTATTCACACACTTATAAATTACTATTCACGTACTAAGAAATCGTTATTTCTTTAATCATTCATGTAATTTTTTAGTACTTTGGTCCTTAATTTTTCTATACTTATTTTTTTCAATTTCAAACTTTAATTGTATTGTAATTTTATCTCATTTTGTTTTAGTATTTTGTTTTAATTATTTTTATTATTTAAAATTTACTACTTTAATTTGTTATTTTTTTAATATAGTCATATGTTATTAATATTATGATCATATTATAATAATATTATTTTTCTACATTAAGTATTTACTATTTATTTATTTTTTTAATTAAATAATTAAAATAATATTTTGGCATAATCATTCAATGTTTCAAATTAATATAGTTTTTTATTTTAATGTTATTCATTCTTTTGTAAATAAATATATAACAATTAAATTTATATTTTTAAAAAAAAATCGATATTCTCATCAATATTAAATAAAAAAATATTTATTTAATTTTATATAAGCTTTTAATAATTATTATTTATGTTTTTCAGACACAATCTTGTCACAGCGGTTCATTGACTCCAAAATCTTGAGGATCATCGTGAGAATTATAGTCAGTTGATTTCCTCTATTTGTAAATTGCTCTAGAAGCCTTGGCAAGTGCGTATCCTTCACACTTGTAAAGAAACCAATCGCATGGCTGGCCAGCTGGACATCTGTTAATTTTTCTTTTAAGAGATTTAGCTCTCCTTTGAATTAAAAAAAAAAACAAAGCTCCTGACTTGGTTTCTACCATTCATACCGTTCTTATATAATGCCTCAAAACAGCTTTTTTTAAAAAAAATAAATAAATAATAAGCAGGTATATTCTACTTATTATACATTACAGCAAACCAGATTTCAATAGGAAAACGTTTTCAGAAGAAATTTCTAACGGAAAAAAAAGTTTGTAATCTCTATTTAGCCACCATAAAATTATAAAAATAAAATAAGATCTGGCCACTGGTAATACATTTTTTGGACAAAATTTCGTTGAGAATAATCTGTTCTGGTAAGATATAAGGGTGAAGTTGAACGCATACTATACCCAAAACAAAAACCATCAAAACATTTGCCTATATTTTAACAAAATTAAACTTTTCAAAACTGCTAGAAATTAGTACTCCGCATACCAACCACTTTCGAGGCATTTACCACTTATTTTAATGCAACTGGATAGAATCTATAGCATAGATTATGTTTGTGTTAGAAATGTTCCAAGCCCTCAACCTGTCAATTCAACTCTTGTGTGCTTGAATAGCTGAAGAAATTAGTTTCAACTATAACAGGAAGGAATATTATTACATGCCATTCGTGATTAGAATAGAATCATAACTCATAAATCCCCAATTAAACATCATATATTTTGGAGAAAATTAGAAGAAAAAAACAAATTTACAGTTTGAGGACTCTAGTAAAACGACTCCAAAATTCAAAATCCATGATCAAACGATTGATTTTCCTATCTTCTTAGCCGCCCCTGCCTCCTTGAAAAAAGAAGGTACTGAAAAGACAATAAACCAAAGAAAAAGAAACGTGGCTTGTTTTATCACAAGTTCTTAATTTTTTTGCAGGAGAATTGTTAAAAAAAAAAAAAAAAACAGATGTCAATATGTTAATTTGGATTGTTAGAAAACGAATTAAGTAAAAAAATAAAATAAAAAGATAAAAATAATCACGCAACATATAGATTTATGCAGTTTGACAATTATATTTATTCTACGATTGCATTATAATTTTTTTTTAATTAAAATTTTATCAAATAACAATTATAAATATAAAACAAATAATGTTATCTCTATTTATAAGTACGGATAACTAGAGTTATAATAATAAAAAAAAGTTTGGCGAGCCTATAAATTTCACTCAATATTCTATAAACCTTTCAAGAGCTTTGCCTCGATCCTTTATAAGGAACGCTACTCCCTTATCTCCACTCGTTAACTAGCTAGCAAGATCGTTGAGACATAATGTCCAATACTGCATGCCTTCATTCATATCGCCTTCCCAACTTAAAATGAATAGCATGCTTGACTAAAAATAGTTGCACGTAGCTTGTTGTCATTACCGTTCAAATATTAAAGAGAGAAGCTTCTATAAGATGCCCGTTTGGAAATAAATAATTCGTTATGATTAGTTTTGGTACAAGAAAAATAGCTTAAAAAAGCCTAACCAATCTAATGAAAGAAAAATTATGAGAGATTTTCATTAGATTGATTAGGCCATGAGCTGTTTGTTTGAAGAATAAATCAATTCTCTCCCTCACCTAAAGCAAATTTAATTTCTTATAGACCAGGTCTTACGTGGGACAAGCATGCCTCTATTTTCGTATTTAATGCTGTGAGTTACTGATACGGTGGACTGGTCCATCCATGAAAAGGACGGAATTGACTAGTTCCAATTGACAATTCTCATTTCAAGGAACGCAAAGGAGCCAGTTTGCTAGGTTTGGCAATTCTATTTCGAAGAAATTCGTAGATAAGAAGCTTACGTGCATCACATGAATGAATGAATGAGATGGGATCAATTTGACTTTGAAAGGGATGCCAAAGGAAATTCCCCAATCAATGGTAATTTTATCATTTGCATCTCGAACAAAAATACATTATTCCTGATGGAAAGTCACACACAACCACATCTCATGTGGGCTCTTAAGGTTCAAAAATTTCACTAGTTCGACTTTGGCACTTTTGAAAACGCTGGACCAGAATTTAGAGCCTTTGTTGTTGGGTTAAAGATTCTGAATATCCTTTTACTGTTTCGAATGTCGTAATTATATTATTTTTTTAATTATCATGTCTTTTAATTGCTTCTATATTAGTCTTTTTTATCATTTTTCAAACAATAAAGATAAAAATAAAAAAAATGTCAAAAGTTATTTTCGTTGTTTGAAAAAATGATTGAAAATATTAAATACAAACGTAATTAAAAATAAAAAAATGATAATTAAAAATTTTAATATAAAGATACGATTAAGACATTTGAAATTATAAAATGATATACTGAACCTTTATCTTTTTCGTTATTATTATGTTGTTTTCTGCTATAAATGAAAAGTAGTGTTAGTAATAGTTAAAAATAAAATTATATGCATGCAGTCACAATTTTTATAATATTTTTATTTATATTGGAAACTTTTTATTCGTTTATTTTAAAATTTAAAAAAAATGGCGATTTTTTCCATTCATAAATAAGGGCTTTTTCTATTTTCTAGTTTTTATTTTTTATAAATAGAAACCATACCCTATGAAAACAGAAAAGCTTGAACAAATAAAATCAAAATTTTCATGAAAATAATTATATTGAAAAACCATACCCTACGAAAATTTGTATTTTATCACACCATTCAAGTCGTTTTCATCCATACATCAATCACTTTATCCGTCCCACCATAAAACCCAAATGCAATAACTGCCAGGGCAGCATGCCATAGTTGCCCAAAAATGCCGGACCTTTAAAAAAATAAAAATAAAAAGAAAAAGAAAGCTTGGATGCACCAATGCGTACGAGGGTGTCATGGCTAATTGGCTATTGGCTCGTGGAAAACACCGTCAACCAGGTTTTGGTAGGGTACGAAGGTCACTTTTTTCTTGAATAAATTATAAATTAGTCCCTCTAGTTTCAATAAACGAATTAATTAGTCTTTAAAAAAAAACTATTATTTTTTAGCCTATACACTACACCATACAATAAGAAATTGGGAGAGTGACCCACAAAAAAGCGATAGTCAAATATGATCAATCACATACAACCCAGACTTATTCTTCAAACCCCACATAGCCCCCAAGGCATCTTAGTACATGAGACAATCCTTATCTTTTATCATGCATAAAAGTATGTTATTATATTAAAACTATTTAAAATAATCAGCAGTAAAACACAAGTTGGTTTTTAAGTAAATTCATTATACATAAAAATAATTCGAATTCTGAAATTATATTTGTTAAAAAAACTAAATTTTATCATTATCATTCTGAACATAATTAATATCTCTTACGAAAAAAAACATTTAAAACAATCAAATTAATTTTAAATATATTTTGAAATGTATTCCACGAACGTTAGGTAAAAAAATGAGTTTGTACCTCTATTTCTATGTCTCTGGAGGTCTGCATATTGCCAATAAATCTAACGAATATGTGCTATTTATGTCAGATCTATGATTTATGTATATAAGTTATTCTTACAATTCCTGATCAGCTATTAAATAATTCTTTTATTATATAGAAATTTACGCAGTGAAGGCTTCGAAAGGCAAAATTTCCCTGTTTCAAAATGCATGTCCCTGTTGAGCAGTGACATCCCCAATTTAAGATGCTCTCCTCCATTAAGAAACGTAGCCAAATACCGATTCAGCCAGTTGTCAACCTTATCCACTTAATGATAACGGATTTAATGGCACATTTATTAAGATTTTATAATTTTTAATTTTTAATACAAAATTATATAATTTAAATCTTAAAATATTAGTTTTTGAGTAAAATTCATCGAGTTCTTTAATTGTCAATGTATATAATGATTAACTTGATTGATCGTCATTTGAAATAATAAAACGACATCGGTTTGATATTATGACGTTAATGTGTGTTTTTTTAAAACATTTTTAATGCCTCTAATCTTGAACTCTTTTTTCTTATAAAATATAATAAATTATATATAAAAAATTTATAAATATTTTTAACCTCCTAATTTTGTAATTTTTTATAAAATATTATAAATATTTTATAAAAAAAATATTGTAAAAAAATAATTAACAATATTCAATTTTAGGCTTTTAAAAAAATATTTTATAAATTAAAATGAGCATAGTTGAATCCTCTAATTTTATAAATTATAAATTATAAAAAAAATTATAAAATGCTTATAACATTATATAAAGAAAAAAGTTTTTAAAAAAGTTCAAGATTGAGAGATTAAAAATATTTTTAAAATGCTTATTTTTACATTTTACTATTAATTATAATTAACAACAAAACGTCAAAACGATATTGTTTTGACATTTTAAGTAACAATCAATCCATTTGACCGTTACATATAATAGTAATTAAAAAAATTAAATTAATTTTACTTAAAAACCAATACATTACTAAATTACACTAGAATGAAAACCAAAAATGCCTTTAAACCAAACATGACCTGACCAATACCTATTAATAAGTAAATTACCTTATCAACCTATGCCCGACGTGTATCTGTTCGTTTAGTTCCCGTCCAAAAATTTATTTTTTTGATAAATTACTTTTTTAATCCTTACATTTTGGAAATAGTTATTTTGGTCCTCATTTATTAATATATTCTTACAACTAAGTTCTCAATTAGAATTTTTTTACCCCAATTTTTAGAAATCAAATTCAGTCTCTATTTTAAAAATGCTTTCTATTAGTTCCTTACATGTCAAAAGGTATTTTTTTTTCTTTTTCTTTCTTTTAATTAGCGAGTATTAGGAGGATATGAAATGTATACCCATGCAAATTAATGAGTTTGTATGTATATATTTTTTTACTAATACCCACTTTAATATCCAATTAAACATATTTAATGAGTATTTATTAAATCAAATACTCTTTTTTATATACAGTTCATTTTCCATCCCTACATATAATTATTGTAGCAAACAAACAAACCTAGAAGTTTTGTGCCAAAATGATATATCTTGGCATTCTCAATTTTATCCACAAATAAATTTTGTATCAATTTTATCTTTCAAATTTAGAAATACTTAACTAAGTCTTTCTATCCATATTTGTCATGAATTCTATCCAAATGTTATTTTATTTTTTTGGTAAAAAATGAAATCATTTTATAGCTAACTTAACATTTTCTATTAAAAATTTGCCACAAAATGCCTAATAAAATGACATATCTAGTTATTTTTTATACTTCTATATGAGTAGAATTTTTATTTATTTATTTTATGTATGTCTCTTATTATTAGTGTTATGGGTGTAAACCAATTATTATTATTGTAATAGTTTAAATTATTTATATTTAGGTAATATTATATAAACTTTTCCGTTGTTAAAATTATAAGTGTTATTATGTATGTAATAACAATTACAATTGTCTTATTCGTGATAAAAGACACTATAATCATAGTGACATTTGGAATGTTTAATAAAATGGTTTTAACTCACTCAAATTATTTAAATAAAATATAATTTTCTTTTTGTATTAAAAACTATACACGGTATAAATTTTAAAAGACACTAGAAATATCTATTGATCTAAAATAGTTTATAATCTACACTTTAAATATCACTCATGAAATTTAATTGATATATTTAATTTTTAAAAATCCTTGAAAGGTTGGTTCTATCAGCAAACAATCTTTTTTTTGAAAAAAATCTTCAAGATATGCATATGCAAAAACTTGAAACTGAGACCTTATGTTTAATCGATTAGAGCTCCTTCTACCAATAAACAAGTGTTTTTTTTCTTTTAAAGATACACATGGCATAACCAGATTAATTACTTACATTAAGTTACTACAAGTTAGTATAAAAAAGCCCTTTAAGGTTAATTACTGCGAAAAATTTTATAATGTTTCCTGACTGCCATTCATATAGGAATTGCTGCTTCTTTGTTGATCCGACAGTAATAAGGGAAAGAAGAAATTTTTATTTTTTTATTAATAATCAGGCATGTGAAGCATTTTCACATTCCGGGCAACGTACAGCCTTTATTTCTGCAACTTGCAATAATTTTTCTCATGTGAGGTAGCAATACAACCTCTTCAAGATGTAGTATAGTATAATAAGAGAAACGATCTTGAAGAACAACGAACTCAAGTTTCTTTGTGTGCTGCTTTGTGGTTGTGCAAGGGCCTTTTGCTCTACGCTTTCCTTGTCTTTCCTGCAAACAAAAAGTTTCTCCTGGTTCAATCCAGCCTAGTTTGGTTCCAAGAATTAACCAGGAAAAAAATTGTTTATATAGGTATAATATGTAGTATGAGAAAGTTCATTGTCTTCACCTTTGGCTTTGAGGCTGATGGGGTTGTGTGATCCTGTCACCAGTCAAAAAAAAAATCGAATTGAGATTAGATTGTAATAGAAAATTTAATCTGATTAACTGTGATTAAATTAAGGTGGAGTTAAATGACATGCCTTTGCGTTAGCTGAGTCTTAGGTACTGGCACTGGGGATTTGGCTTTCTGGGTTGGAAGTGATTGCTGAGATTCAGCTGTAGCAGTTGGTGCTGGTTCTTGGGGTTTAGGTTTTGCAGTTGCTGAAGGGTGTGAAGGTGGAGCAAATCCTGGGATTGGGACATTCTTTGCCTGCCACACATAGTTGTAAGAATAATCAGAGGTGTAATTTCCTAGGACTTGAGTGGCTTCACATTACTAAATAACTGTTTAAAATAACCCACCAAATTCCTGAATTGGAGATTGTAAAAGGTTTCAATATATCTTTGCTTCGCAAGCTTCTGTTCACTGTTCATCTGCCTCCAAAATCCATAAACGGATCCCATGTTCAACACTTTGCTTGCGTAGATCTTCCAAGTATAGCTGCAGGACAACATGAATGATCAGTTACTAATTCAAAAGCTTATATCTGACGGATATTTGGTAAGGTTGCGCATTCACCACTCGTAGATGCGTTGGAGACCAGCTGCTGACATCTTATTCCAATAGTCAGCATCTGTCTTGCACTTCTCGAAGAAATCTGCTATCTTGTTGCTTGACTCATCGCCATTGTTGGGATCAATGTGGAATCCTGAGACCCCATCAACAATAATTTCTGCCGGGCCACCTTGATTGGTGGCAAAGGTAGGTAATCCACAGTTCATTGCCTCGATGACTGTTAGGCCAAAAGCCTCATAAAGTGCAGGCTGAACAAAAGCTCCCTTTGTGTCTGCAATCCAGCGGTATAGCTCTCCGTTTCGGAATCTGTCAGTTTGAGCTGCTATCCATCTGAACTGACCTTTAAGTTGGTATTTCTCTATCAAGGCATGCATCTTTTTGATCTCTGCAATTTCTTCTCTATCATTTGTCTTAGATGGATCAAAGAATCCCGCTACAACAACGAGATTCACCAAGTTTCTTAGCTTCGTGTTCTTTCCATACCACTCTGTCAGCCCTGAAATGTTTTTCACCGTATCCAGTCTTGCCATGGAGAAGATAATTGGTTTCTTCTTGTCTGCAAGATATCCACTGTTCCAGGCATGTTTTTCGATTAGTTTCAGCACAGAATAACGACTTTTTAGGCTTTCTTTTGCTGATGTTATTTGTGCACATGAGATGAAGGAAACTTCATAAACTTACGTATGCTCATTGTTATCCTCATCGTCATAGAGTAGTTCTTCAATGGCAGGATGAAAAGAGGTTAGCCGCTTCTGTTTCTCGGTGTAGGGGAAGTAGACAGATTGATCAGCCCCAGGAGAAGCAATGTTGAACTTTGGATCAAAGACATTGATCCCTGACACAACACGGGCAAGTCCTGGCATAGTAAATGCCACATGGCTTTCATACTGTCCTGCCCTATCCTTGCTGAAATTGAAGCAAATTTTTGAGTTAGCAATACAAATTATATTGTTCAATAGGTCTGCTTAGAACTGATGGTGGTAGATAGAAGACAAACCTTCCTGCAATTTCTTGGTATGTGCTGGTTATGATAAAATCAGCAGCATTCATCGCAATTATGTCTGCCGTGAATTGACAGGAAAAGTGGTACTTGGGGTCAAATTCCTTCCACTTGGCATCAGAATCTCCATACTTAGTTTTCTCCAAAGCATGAGCAATAGTTCCCTGGAATTACAGCAAGCCAAATTTCAGAAAAAATAAATAGTGGATTAGTCTGAGTTCTTTATTTCAGAAGTGAGAAATTCAACTAATAGAGATCAGCTTAAACCAGAGTTATGCCGAGTTTCTGCGCCATTAGAGAAGCCACCAAGTTCCCATCACTGTAATTCCCAATGATGAGATCGGGTTTACAGTCCATGTGTTCAAGGACCTTATCAGCAGCATCCTAGTGATCGGTGATGAGCCAGAGAGAGAGAAAAGATTATTACAATCAGTATGAGTTCAAGAAAAGCAAGTTGAAAATAAAAGATAGAAGGAAATGGAGGCATATACCTGAGCAAATCTCTCAAGGTAAGGGTAAACATCGAAACGCGAAACCCACTGAGGGAGAACCCCTTTCTCTGTCTTGAAGGGGACTCTAACAATGTAGGAGTACTTTGTACCGAAAATAGGCTCCACCTCTTGGTTGCAGGTTGTCCCTTCGGCATTTGGTATAAGTCGCGTTATCTGTATGTTAGAAAATTATAAGAGTGAAAGAAGCAAAGAATTATTCTGAATCGAACTCTCCAATTGAGTGGAGAAAGATGAACTTTGGTAATGTTTACATGCGTCTCACCACAAGAATTTGAGGCTTCACACCAAGGCCTTGCTGCTTTATTTTAAGCAGCAGTTCTTCCTCAAAAGCTCTTACTTGATCAAGAATGTAAACGACCTGTGTGTCACATATAAGCAGATCAATTTAGTGCACTGCAATCCAGGATTATGAAAATTATAATCCCACAAAACTAACAGCGTGTAGGATTGTCTTACGAACCTGGCCACCGGTGTCCGGCAACCCGAGGACATCTGACTGGCCGAAGTAACCGTGTGGAGAGAAGATCACAACGTTGAACATGTTGGGAATCCTGCTAAAGAGCAACTCCAGTTTCACGGGGTCTGGAGCTTGAAGTGATTCAGAAAGCATCCTCATCGTCTCTTTAACTCTTTCTGCAGTGTCTCCCCATCCCTTGTCAAATCCCAAATCTCTCAAGCTGAATATTATTTCACAATCAGCAATATGAGACGTTTATGAGATAGTATCCATTTTCAACAGGCATAGATGTGTTCATGGAAATAAAGGACTAGATGAATGACCTCTGCTGGAAATCCTGATATGGGGTGTGTTTCGGAAATGAAGAGACGACTACTTCGCCAACAATCAATGCTGCTTGAAGCTTGGAAACTGTATCTAGCGTTTGATTGATCATAAGATTCTGCATATTACAACATGATCAACGTTACCGTCTAAGAGTGGTAGATCATTGCTATCATCTTGCTAAATGTGAGGACAACTACCTCTCCTTGATGATCGAGCGCTAACAAATAGTTGAGCAGAGGCTTCGCGGCGTAAGAACTTCCACTAAGCTTTGAGGACATGAACTTTGACATGTAGTTGAGTCCATTCCCAATAGAAGAAGAAAGAGTTAGATGAGGAGTAGAGAAATCCATGGCTCCAAAATCTACTTCCAACGCATTTGCATCGTTCGCCCTGCACATTAATGTTGCCGTTATCAGAGGGAAAAGCTAGTTCCAAAATCATTCAAAAGATTGTCATTTGGATTTGTGCATACCATTTCTCATCGAAGATCATTTCCTTAAACTGCAAATATTCTGAAACGGAGACACCATCTACGCTCAAATCTTCAGCATTCACTCTAACATATTCCCAGAAACCCGGATTCGGTCTTACGGCAAATGCAACAAAAGGTGGGACGACAGCTGCCTCCTGCAAATTGTTTAGATGAAAAAGAAACAGTTTTAAATCCACAAAGAAGGAGACAGCTGCAGATGAAGAAATAGAGAAAGAAGGGAGATCAAGAATGTTACCTGAGTGCAACTCAGGATGTAACCAAGTAAGCCTTCCAAGACCTTTTTCCTTTCACTCTTATCTTGTATTGATTTATCAACTTCATCCATTATATGTTGGCGTTTCATCAGTCTTTTCCCAGGTGCAACAAACCTTGTTTTTTTTTTTTTTCCCAACACCCCAACCGAGAGAAATAAGAAGAGGTGATAATTTTCCCAATGGTTCAGAACCAGAAAATAATGAGGAAGTATTAATGAACTTCATCAGAAAAATAAAAAATAAAATTGAAGTCCTCAAATACCTGGAAAAACATCTCTTCATGTGATACCGGCTCTGCCTTAATGCATCAGGCATGCTGTCGGCAATTGTTTCCGATCGCTTAAGGACTGGCGAGGAAGCCATTTCAGAAGGAAAACAAATGATGACCGAAAACAGAGAGGTTTTGAAATCAGAAAGAAGCTTCTGTGTGCTGTAATGGGTGTGTGATAATGTGCTTATATAGGAAGGTGGTAATTTTAAAAAAATGATAACAGTTGGCTAGGCTTTGGCTAGGAGAGGAGGAGAAAGAACATTCTTTGTTGGAAAGAAGTCTTAAAGAAAAGAAAGGAATGTGTGATTGATGGAAGAAGCAAATTTAGATTGCCTTTTTGCTTAATATCTTAAAAGTTGAGGGGAAGAATGATAATATTGTTAGTCTTTCTTCGTCTTGAAAAGCATGGACAGTATATTATATGCTTTTCTTCTTCTTCTTCTTCTTCTTCTTCTTATAAGAAGGTTACAAACAAGCTGTCACGTGACTAGTGTCTCTACAAAATTTTATATTTATGATCTCCATGTTTCAGCATCTTATCATAACCTTCAACTTTCCCTTGCAGTCATTTCCCATATTCTTTGGATAAATCACAAGTTACTTCTTGAATTACGTGGTTTTTTTCTTTTTTTTTCATTATTTTGTTAAGATGACGTTCCTATCTTTGTCTATTAGGCAAAGTGAATTCAGGTTTTCTTTCTTTTTTTCTTTTTTTTTCTTTTTTTTAAAGAAACAGTGAATGTCATCAAAAGAGCCATCAAAATGAAAAGTTAACTTTCACATCAATTTAGTCCATTATTTTCTACACTAAACTAGCACCAGAACACATTTAGCTTTTGATCGATTACTAAATTTATTTTTATATTAAATGAGCTTAAATCATTTGATATCAATATAAAATAATTATAATTAATTATTTATCAACAGTAAAAATTGAATTTTGATCTTATCAAACAAAGATAATTCTCATAGCGTGAAACCGTAAGTAAATTTAGTTTCCAAAAATTGTTTAATATTTTTGCTTAGTTAAGAAACTTCCTTTTTCTATAAAGGGTAAATTTTCTAGTCCTTCTCTGTAATCCCTCACTGACCCTTCTTAGTGGGCTGAATTTATACTTAAAGTTACTTTTGGGCCACAAAACTAACTAGCTAACAGCATCGGACCATACAAATTCTAAATATATATAATATTCTAACTTGAAAAGCAATCCGCCAAAGCTCAAATTCATATCGCCAACTAGCTTTGTCATCATTTTTCATCGGTTAAATTGTAAAATATTACTTTTTAATCTGAGAGGAAAAAAGAATATTTCTCTTGATTAAAAAAAATTCTAGATTTTACTTTTTCAACAATATGATTTTTTAAATTTGTCTCAAATTGACAGAAAAACTCTTTAAAATCCTCTCAATTTCTCCTCTATTAGGAAACTTGTTTCATGGGCTTTTTTGCCAATTTCAATGGAACCCTAGCAAAGGGACAAATTCAAAAAAATTATATTGTTTAGGGAGTAAAACCAAAGACTTTTTAGTTCAAGAGGTATTTTATAATTTAGCCCTTTTCATCCATTCATGTTACAAGACTACTAACAAAATGTTGGTTTGTCTATTACCTCTCTCTAAAATCCCAACACCTCCCGGCCCTCCCTTTTCTTCTTCTTCTTCTTTTTTTCCTTCGGGCTGTAAGTTCTCTTTTTTCACCTTTTTTTTTTTTTTTCAAATATCTGAATTTATATGTTCAAAATTTTATGTGTTTTTCTTTTTTTAAATAAAGTAGATCTACATCCTTATGGATTTGGATCGCTCGAACTAAACTATCTAGACTTGTATTTTGTTGTCCATTTAACAATAATTTATGTGATTTAATTGTGTAGTATGAAACATGTTATGAAACATGGATTTGGGGTGTAAAAAATGCTATGAAGATAGAGGACATCGTTATCGTTAAAACCTTTTTTTTTAAAAAAAAAGTAATATTGTATAAAATTATAACATATTCTCGTTAGTTGTATTTTTGTAATTACAAAGTGTAAAAATTTTCATTAATGTGACACAGTCTAATTCAAAATTGTATGATTAGACAAAATTTGAAGAATTTATTTTATATGATGGACCAATAAAAGAATAGCAAATAGTAATATAATTGTCCGTTTTGAAGATTTTGTACTTAGTTTATATTCTACACATAACTAATAATTAATAAGATATAAATCTTTTGTAATAAGTTTATTAATTAGAATTGAAATAAATATAAAAATATTGTTTATTTATAATATTTCTCTTTAGTAGTGAGAAGTTTATAAAGGAGAAAAAAGAGAGAGTACATATATAGAAAAGACAATAGGTTGGTTTAGATTACCAAACCTAAATCTATAAATCAGGTTTGGTTTTATTCTTATTATAGATTCGGTTCGGTTAGATTAATCTAGGTTCGCATATTAGAAACTTTAACCTAAACCTATAATTTAGTTACGTTAACTTGCTTTTCAAGATTTGGTTCCTGCGGTTTGATTTGATTTTTAGATTCACATGGTTTTTTCAAACAACCCTTATTTTGATGAAGTTTTGGCAAGATAGATCTTCCATCAACGAGATCAAACAGTACAGCTTATTCTTTCATTAATAGAAGTTTTGGCAAGATACTAATGAAACCTTTTTTTTTTTTTTTTTTTGCTTTTTCAAAAAAAAAAAAAAAAAGATCAATTACAAGAATATAGTGACAATCAGAAATCAAAGTAATTCCTGTGGGACCTTAATTGTTCGAATGATATCCATTGGATTCGAATTAAATTGCCTTACTCTAGATTATCGGACGTGAATATTTAAAATTCTTATCCACTGAATAATTGGTATATAAACATTGTCAAACGTAACCCCAACCCAAAATATATAATTTTATAATTTTAACATATATATATATATACACACGCACACCTAAAATAAATGAATGTATATATATAAAAACTACTCAGAAAAATAGAACTCCGATGGATAAACAAAACCAAATGAAGGATATTCGAAACCCTATAAATATCTATCGTTCTCATCCAAGTAAAAAAATAAATACCAGTAAAAAATAGATAATTAAAATTTCTCATCCGATCCATAATAAATAACGCAAGGATACCAAAAACCTGCCCCATGAGTACTCAGTGCCATCCCTAGAAGTAGTGTTTGTTACATGTGTTAAAAGACGGTAAAGCCCTCAGAGCGTGTTGCAAGATCCCAAATCAAAATTCACAACAACGCGCTTCCAGAAGCTTGCATTTGCATTCAGCTGTCAAACGAACGGTTAAAAAACATCTACCACGACCGATACAAACGCACAAGCAATAGCCAAATATGGATCTCAACAAAATCAGGGTACAAATGCATCCAAGTTATAAGATGCATTGACCAGAAATTCACCTCCGGATTTTGGAACTAAATCCACCTGGACACCTGCCAATTTCAAGATCCAGGCAAAGTCTAAAAGAGGGAAGACAAGAAGTTGCACCGGTTGTAAGACGCATGAAATGCCAGTTTAAAGAGAAGTTGGTAACTAAAAAAATTTGGAATTCAGGACATTCAATTTAAAGGAAAATGAGCAGAACGAATACTGAAGTAGCAACTTTCTGATTACTGCAGTTCTCAACAAGTAACTTAAATATCAACTTTCTGGTTAGCTTGATATTGTCCTTCAAGGTGTCTGCCAGTATCAGTAGCCTTCCCAACAGAACTCTTTCAACTAGCAATTTAAACAACAATCCAAAGGTGCGGCTCTCCGAAAATCCTAACAGTAGAACATAACCCGCTTGACATTCTCCTTCAGGGCGGGCAGGGGCCTCACAGCAGCACTAGCAGCAGGTCCACGTGTGGGTTGAGCACCGGCTCCTACACCTCCACGTCCAGCAGCCATACCGCTTGTCGTTGATCCGCTGTCAGATGTCTCTGGTTCCAAGTAGAAACGAGCTCGGAATGCAGCAAGATGAGCATAGTATGCAGGCGGCACTGCAACATCATAAAATCAATAAAAGAAACATATGTCAGCTACCATCCATGAATAAGCACACAACAAAAAACAGAACACCCCAATATCGTGCTGACATATAGACTACGTGTGCACACGAATGTGTGAGAGAGATGGAGAGAGACTAACCGATGGAAACAGAACGCGTGCAACGGGCATATCTGCAAAAATCAACAAGAGGCACGATCATATTAGTGCCATAATTTATCATAGAGAGAAAAACATTGGCAAGGGAGAGAGCTCAAGGACAGGAAAAAAACACATCATACTGTAAATTAAAGAAACATGATCTTACGTGTAGCAAAGATTGTTTGTAAGGGACTGCAATCCATCAGCAGTGAAATTGTTCTCATCGCAAAGTACATGGTAATGAGCTGGATGGCTTGTACCCTGTTGGTGGGCATTAGTGATATATCAAAAGCATCAAAGTACTTTGAAGGAATCAAATTTACAGAGACATGCAAGTCTTACCTTAATCCCAGCATGACTACACAAATAGAAGTCAAATTCAGTTGGATGACAAATTTTTGAATCCACAACAGTACCTGCCATATGAGAAGATTTTAGCAAAAAATATCTTGTGAATCTAAAACAGATGGAACACAATTCTCTCATCAACAAGCTAGATTGATTACCAGGCAATATATTCCCACTCCGGTCAACAGCATTACGGTCACGATGATCATTTGCAAACAGTCTAGTGTGATGACGCTTCTGAACCACAACAAATGTCACAGGAGGCTGGTAGTCGGGCTCTAAAGAAGCACATGCCTAATGATGAAGTCAGAAAAATGAAAAAGTAGAGGCTCACTTGATCCAACAAGGTGAGTAACATGCAAATTACACAGAGAGAGATTCAAAGGATAGCAGTTTTACCTTGCGAATTGCATCAAGTTCATAAAACAAAACTTGATAGAACTGTCCTTCACTGACACCATCTCTGGAAAATAAATACATCATTAGACGTTGCAACAATAAGCAACAAAACAGAAGAGAGAACAGAAGGATACCTATAGAATATAATTCTCTGTGGCTTCAGCCCTGTTGCTCTTCGGAAAGATATGAGAAGTTCCCTGCAATATGAAAAGAGACAATCAATCCTAATAACAACAAACAGCTCTTCATGGAGCAAAGAACCATCATCAACATCTAGTACAGATAGAATAATTGTTGACTCAGTGGTTTACTAACTAGGATCCAAGCACCAAACACACACATGGAGTTGGAAGAGAGGTGTTACGGGATGAAAGGTTAATCATACTTTATCATGCCACCAGACAGAGTCCCTCGTACAGGATCCTGCCATGTCTTATACAAATCTTGGATAAGCTCTTCTCGATGGGCTTGAGCACAAACCAGACCAGCATACTTAGTAACCTCTGGCCAATCTTGGGAAGCAACAACCTGCATTCAAATTTCGTTAGTTGATAACTAAAAACTGTAAATTGGCACAGCCTAACCAGGAGAAAATAGACGACGGGAATCAGAAGCTGAAGAGAAAAGAAATGCCACATACAGCTGCAATAGATGGGCTTGAGTCCTCCCCAGGTTGAGGATGAGTGACATCAGCACCAAAAATAATTGTAGGCCGGTCACTGACTAGAGGAATACGTCTTGATAATGCATCCACAAGCACAGTATTCCTTCCTCCAACCTTCACATTTATCTTCAAAGCCACATTGGCCAGATATCGCGGTAACATTTTGAATACATGCTGTGTCAAGCAGCACTGAGAAACAAGCCCAAGATCTGTCTCACAAATACGCTTCAAATTACCTGCACTCAAAAAACAAAATAAGTTGTAAAATCCAAAAACAATAATTGAAAGTAATTAAGGAAACAAACTTTTAAACACATGGAATGTTCACAAACATTTACAACAGCTACCTAAAATTTATAAAACAAGCACAAATCAATCTTCAGAACTTCATATAAAGTTCTCTTCAACTCATCACAAACTTAATGAAAATCATATATTTATAGGTAATATAAGAGAATTTTTTTCTTTTTGATGTAAAGAAAAAGAGACATTCATCTGCGCAAAAAAAAGAAGAAATTGCTTGTCAAAATTTTTTCCTCTTCAAAATGGCAGTCATCAACAGAGACTTTGAGTGAAACAAAACTGTTAGTCTAAAATAAGAAAGAAAAGAAATGTTTTTTTAATAGACCTCTCATCAATTCCCTCTGATTTCTCCCCAACAAATATTTCTAGAAGAAAAACAAGACTAAACAAGCACCATCAGCCTCACTGAATTCAATGTCATACCATAAAGAGAACCGTTGTTATCCGGGAGAATCACAATGAGCAAATCAAGCTCCTTGCTATGCGGCTGGTGTTTTGTCATTGCATCATGGTATCGAGTTTTCAAAACAGTTTCTACTTGGTCAGGAGGAGCACTGACGGGAGGAAGCAATGGCTCAAGAGCAAAGTCCTGCTTAAAAACCCACAACCCAATGTTCAGAGATGCCCAAAAAAACAAAGTTGAAAAAGAAATTGAAAGCAGATACCCCAAAGAATTGTGCAATTTCCATACCATGCCAGAAATTTGGCACATTTGTGCAAGTCTATAGCAAAATCTTCGGGCATCACTGTTTTGAACATTCCTCGAAAAATTGATGCAGATCCAATTATTCACTCTTCCTCCATTAACCATTTTCTGCCACATGATGACAATAGAACAAATTACAGTCTTTTAATTTGCAAGGAACTATGTTAAACACAATGAAGGCTAGAGATACAAACCCACAACAGACTACTAATATGCAGCCTACGATGCTAAATTTTGTAAATAAATTGCAATGATGCTTGAAAACAAGATCAAAGTGAACCTAACATGTACAACATGCAGACCTCCAAATAGTGCATCTAAAATGATACATTACACACATATCTCCACCGAACCCAATCATCGTCCAAGTTCCGGGGCCTCCCTTTCTAGAGATGGCCCACAGGGCATAATGGGTAATAAATCCCTAGCTTCCCTCCCACTTTCCCTCGTTTTCTACTACTCACAAACCATAATATAGCCGGACTAGTTTCTAGTTCTCACCACTGTCTCATGTCACTAAGTTACAAAGACATATAACAGCTTCTCATTCCATACAAACAAAAGAAAGAAAACATAGACAAAATACAGATAGGCCAAAGGTGATGTGAAATGCATCTCATCTCATTGTTATTGTATAGGGTAGTATAATACCTTATTCATCATGTTCCACTGCCCGACTTGAGGAAGACAATTCTTCTCTCTGCCTGTGTCATGATACTTGAGCTGCAAAGACAACACCAACAGCCAATGGACACTTACAACCAGGATATGTAAAGTTTAAATTGGTAACAAACAGATAGAAAATAAAGACTATTTACCCATGGGGGAGGCAGAATGCGAGCTTCAACCGAAGCAAGCTTTTCACTAATTTTGATACCAAACTCTTTAGCATAAGGATCGTTATGGTATGCATTGTGATGAACTGTCTGCAAAGAATAAGGCATATTAGAAATGTAATGATTCACAATTCGCTACTACTACATCGATAGGCATAAATAACTAACTAAAGGAAGCTATGCTAATTCATATAGCTTCAGTGCATAAAGACAAAAGAATGTATGTCAAATATCTAATACGATTGGTAGTCCCATATCTACTTATCTATACAGATAGCAAAATGTGAGATTGCCAATTTTAGGTGACAACTGAGCTCCAAAACCCCAATTTAAAAAGAAAAGCAATGCATAAAAAATCAAGAACGCAAAAGCATTTGTTAAACAAAAATCAATAATGCAGAAGCACTTGTTCAACAAAAAGACTACAATATACAGCTAATGAACTCTGGACGCATCCAGAAATGTTACAATTGCACAGTACAGAACATGCCCATGATATGACACCCACATAACAATCAAAACATGAATGCATGAAAGCAGTCGAATAGAAGATATCCACCACAACACCTTACCTGCCTAATATCTCGTTCCCTTTCTTTAGGACATTGGCAAGTCACCTTCGACAAAGCAGTGAACTGTCTCTCACTCAATCTTTTAGGGTACCTCTGACCCTCAACAATCTTACACACCTGTTTTCAAGAGACAATTCATAAGCAGGTACACCAATAAACCGAGACTACAAAACGGAAAGGCATGAATGTGTATTTACCTCCATAGGCAAATAGTTAGGTCTCTGTTGCTTTCCCACTTGCAGGCAAGGCCATTGAGTATGTTGAATTACAAAGCCATAGGTCTCATAAAAGTACTCCACAACAGATTTCAGGGTTCCTCTTTCATCGACCGGGAAACTAACCCACAGAAAAAATTGTCAGTCACTGAGACTACAAGCTATATCTAATTTCTAGCAGCAAGAACTTATGATGAAAAATGAAACTAACGTCAGCTCTCGTGTTGCTTGTGATGTTAAACCAGATATACGGTACTTTCTGCGTATATTTCCACGGTGTGTAACTTCAACTTTGACACCTCTGAGAGCTTTTTTAATCTGTTAATGGAGAAGAAATAGTGCCTTATGTCTCGTACATAGATAAATAAATTTGAGAAATTTGCACTTTGCAAAAGCAACATGACATATGTTATAGAAATTGCATCAAAAAACTATGAAATGTTTAAAAGAAAATACATTTAGGTGAGGCCAAGGGATAGGGTTTAATATTATTCTATAACATTAAGAGCAAAACAATAAAAAAAAATTATAACCTTTATACGATCAGAATCAGACAACACTTTGGAGGAAACATCCGGATTCAATAATTGAGTCACAAAATCAATTACTGGTAGCGGCTCAATGAAAGCAGTCGATGACATATCTGCAGCACAGACAAGCCATAGACAAATGTTAAATTGCAAAGACAGAAATTGCTATACATGTGCCAAATTATAGGATGGACAACAATCATGCATATTTTCAAGTGGTGTACTTAACCAAGACTAACCGCAGACACATTTAATCAATAAAATGTACCAATATTCAGGGAGAGTCCCATCTGTGTAGGGCGAATACTCTGATAGAAACCACGCCAACTCTCCAAGCCCTCGCCAAGAGGCTGTCTCCTTCCTAGGTCAGGGGAATAAAATGATCCACCAACTGGGCAGTACCTTCAGTTTCAGAACCTACTCTTCAGCATACAAAACTAACATTGAGCAAGATGCTAAAGTAAGCAACAGACTAATACCTAGCAGTAGGCAATTCACGCAGCACTACATCAAGAACTTGAAGGGCTTCCTGAGGTGCATCAGCTTGCCTTCCCTCCAAAAAGAGTCCTAAATGGTGCAGGTCAGCACGAGCAGCCAATTTGATCGCAACTTTGAATTCCCTCTCTCTCCTGAAAGAAGAAGAAAGATGATTAACAGCATGGAAGGCAAAACAAGATAAAGGTCAATGCACAGTTTTGATCCCACGGAAGTGAAGCAAAGTTGGAGAAGTGAAAGCAGTATTTATCTCACAGTGCTGCTGTTCCCCAAAAATTGAACCAGCATGCAAACCCATTACATGGAACCGACCAATGTCCCCCAAGTTCAAAAGGCAGGAAATGAAAAGAAATTAAACAACATAGAAAGCAAAAAATCAATAAGAACCTTTGCCCGCCTGTTCCATCATCCTCATCAATGAGGGTGATTTTGAAATCCTTCGCCTGAAAAGGAAGTGCCCCAGCTGTATAAAGACTCTTTTGTCCATCATAGGCAGGAAGGCGTTTTCCGAGATGAGATTCTCGGTACAATTTGACCAGTTGTTCCATTATAGCTCGATTAACACCCTTTGATGCAACCTTTGGAGTTATGGTAACCTGTTCCCATCAACACCAATTACCCACATGCAACAATAATTTATGAAACACAAATTACCAAGGGAAGAAACATGAAGAAGCATTCACTCACATCATACTGGTGCAAATCCTTGTCTGGTAGCTCAGCAAAGAAGTGATTAGCCTTTACAATACACCTTATTCCAGTGCTACCTTTGCCAGGCCGAAGAGGGAACCTCACTGATTTACTTGAGGCTGGCGGCGGCTGAGTTACCTGGCTAGTAGAAGCTTCTTGCTGGATAGACAGTTGTTGCATCTGCTGTGACACAGTAACTAACGATGGCTCTGGTGGTCGCATTGAAGAACTTGCCTCAGATGGCATAGGCTGAGCGGTCACCCCAGCTGGATAAGGAGCTGGAGTAGATAGGTGCAGCTTGGGTGCTTGTGGTTGCTGAGGTTGCCCTCTTCCTCGGCCCTGATATTCACGGGCTCCACCATAGTGCTGTTGTTGCATCCCTCCCCTACCTCTGCTACCACCATAACCACCTCCACGATCTCCTTGCTGAGACTGGGGACGCCAACCCCTTCCACCCTGGTATCCTCCTCCACCTCCTCCCTGTTGGGGTGGACCACTCCTCTCGGCAGGGGGCTGAGCACCCCGACCAGCACCAGGTTCCTGGGACTCAGAGCTCTCACCCCTACTTTGAGGAAGTTCTGTTCTTCTCTTCCTTGGCATGATGAAACCTGGAACAGCACAATAATTACTGCCACAAAGTGATTGCACATCTCAAGGCCAGCAATCAAAACATGATAAGCAATACACAATCGACCAAAAATAAATAACTTCTATGAAAGAGCAAGGTCATTAAAATATCACTGTATGATTAAAATTAAAAAAAAAATGAACACCTAAAATTAATGGTGCTTCGCAATAAAAGCTTTCCCAGAACTAACAGATAAATTAAATGTAAAAACAAAAATCCACAACAAAACTTATTTTCAAGGAAAAACCACCTCACCTTAACAGCCACAAGCATTCATATTCACAATAAGAAAAATGATAAATATATCCTAAAATTTCCACCAAAAAAGGTAAATAATCGACATAGATGTTTCAGTTCATAAACATACTGTTAAGCACACTTCTGGGGAGCTTGAAGATTGCCTGAAGTGCTGGGAAATGGCTTGAAGGTTGCTGGGAAATTGCTTGAATGTTGCCGGGAAAGTAAGACTTCTGGCCTTATTGAATGAGCTTCTACTTAAGGCTGAAAACCATATGAAAATGCAGACAAATAAAAAGAGGTCTACAAGAGTATTCTAAATTGGAGATTGGGTTTACCTTAAACTTCAAGCGTACAGGCAATAATCAATGGCTTCAAGGAAAAATCAGAAGTTAGCTCCCAAGTATTACGGACCCTTTCAGATTGTGGACAAAGTTGGGGAGGTGGCTTATACATTGCAACTTCCTCCAGAATCCTTAATCCATCCCACATTCCAGGTTTCACAGCTCAAACCTGCCTATAGGAATGAGTTAGTGCAACCACACCTACCTTTGAGTGTAAATGAGGACATTCATCCTGTGGCTATTCTGAATAGAAAGTTAGTCAAAAGGGGTAATAGAGCTGCTGCAAAATTGTTAATTCAATGGTCTAATAGTTCTGCAGATAAAGCTACATGAGAATATGCATTTGAAATGGCTGGATGTTTCCTTGAATTTGACCTTGAGGTCAAGGTCCTTTAAAAGGGGAAGTATTGTTAAGCACACTTCTAGAGAGCTTGAAGATTACCTGAAGTGATGGGAAATGGCTTGAAGGTTGCTTGGAAATTGCTTGAAGATTGCTTGAAGGTTGCCGGGAAAATAAGAAGACTGGCACATGGGAAGTTATAAGTGACCACATGTGAGAAGTTACTTAGTCATGTAATCAATCCTACGTGTAATTCACTTAGTCCACGTGTAATGTCAGTTAGTTAGGTTGTTAGGAAAACCGTCAGTTTTATACAAGAGCAAGAACACAAGAAGAAGCATTCTGTTTGGCATCCAATCTTCCTCTATCTTTCCTCTCTGAATTTTCCTCTGTAATTCTGTCTTTCTGTTTTCTCATCTGATTTCAATAATTCTAAACTTGTTTTGATTCATGTATCCATTGTTCTTGCATTTGATTGAATAATACAAAATTCCTTTGAATCACCACAGAATCTTGTTCCTTCATCCTATTGTTCTTGATTTGTGAATTTGAAACGTATCACATACATTAAATAATTAACTAAATAAAGAAAAGTTTCAGAGTTCGCATTAATCAACAAAAGAAATGCTACTAAACTCTAAATAATAAAAGCAATACACTAATCATACCACCAAAAACCAAAAACAAAAACCCTAGCTCAAAAAACTCTAGTACACTCACTTAATACACCACAAAACCACTAAAAAACCCTAAGAAAGAAATACTACAAAGCCACGGCGAAAAGATCTCGCGATCTAAAACCAAAACACTATATTTCACAACTCGAGGAGGCAAACCGTGACCAACACAAGAAAATATGTATTGAGTTTAAATGTTAAATACTTTCGGTGTCGACATTTTTCCTTTTGATGTAACAAGCATGGATAACCTTTTTAAATAGA
The DNA here is from genome assembly GCA_963924115.1 of Dovyalis caffra. Classification (NCBI taxonomy): domain Eukaryota; kingdom Viridiplantae; phylum Streptophyta; class Magnoliopsida; order Malpighiales; family Salicaceae; genus Dovyalis; species Dovyalis caffra. Next base: position 202,154 of record CAWUPB010000871.1, on the reverse strand, counting down.
TTATCAAACAATCTTTTTATATTAATATTTAATACTTAAGTATATACATAAAAAAAAGCACAGAACAAATATATATACACGCACACTTAAAATATATATATATATATACACTACTCAGAAAAATAGCGCTCTGACGGATAAACAAAACCAAACGAAGGATATTCTTAACCCAATAAACATCTAAATTTCTCATCCAATAAAAAATTAATACCTGTAGAAAAAAGATAATTAAAATTTGTCATCCGATCCAAAATAAATGATGCACGAAAAACGAAAACCCACCCCCTGAGAAATCAGTGCCATTCCTAGATGTAGCGTTCGTTGCATGTGTTAAATCAGAGTGTGTTGCAAGATCCCAAATCAAAATTCACAACAACGCGCTCCCAGAAGCTTGCATTTGGATTCAGCTGTCAAACGAACGGTTAAAAAACATCTACCACGACCGATACAAACGCACAAGCAAATAGCCAAATATGAACCTCTACAAAATCCACATCAGGATTTTGTAACCAAATCCACCTAGACACCTGCCAATTTCAAGATCCAGGCGAAGTCTAGGAGAAGGAAAGCCAATGCATGAAGTGCCGGTTTCAAGACAAGTTGGTAACTAAAAAATTTAGAATTCAGGTCGTTCAATTTAATGGAAAATGAGCAGAACGAATAATGAAATCGCAACTTTCTGATTACAGCAGTTCTCAACAAGTAATTTAAATATCAACTTTCTGGTTAGCTTGATATTGTCCTTCAAGGTCAAGGTGTCTGCCAGTATCAGTAGCTTTGCCAACAGAACTGTTTTAACTAGCGATTTAAACAACAATCCAAAGGTAGGGCTCTCGGGAAATCCTAACAGTAGAACATAACCCGCTTGACATTCTCCTTCAGGGCAGGCAGGGGCCTCACAGCAGCCATAGCAGCAGGTCCACGTGTAGGTCGAGCACCAGCTCCTACACCTCCACGTCCAGCAGCCATACCACTTGTCATTGATCCGCTGTCTGATGTCTCTGGTTCCATGTAGAAACGAGCTCGGAATGCAGCAAGATGAGCATAGTATGCAGGTGGCACTGCAACATCATAAAATCAATTAAAAAAAATAGCAGTTATACGTCTGCTACCATCCATGAATAAGCACACAACCAAAAACAGAACACCCCAAGATCGTGCTGACATATAGACCATGTGTGCACATGCATGTGAGGGAGAGATGGAGAGAGACTAACCGATGGAAACAGAACGCGTGCATCGTGCATATCTGCAAAAATCAACAAGCAGCACAACCCATATTAGTGCCACAATTTATCATAGAAAGAAAAACATTGGCAAGAAAGAGAGCTCTAGGAGAGGAAAGAAACACAGCATTCTCTAAATTAAATAAACATGATCTTACGTGTAGCAGAGATTGTTTGTAAGCGACTGCAATCCATCAGCAGTAAACTTGTTCTCATCCCAAAGTACATGGTAATGTGCTGGACGGCTTGTACCCTGTTGGTGGGCATTAGTGAGAAATCAAAAGCATCAAAGTACTTTGAAGGAATCAAATTTACAAAGACATGCAAGTCTTACCTGAATCCCAGCATGACTACACAAATAGAAGTCAAATTCAGTTGGATGACAAATTTTTGAATCCACAACAGTACCTGCCATATGAGAAGAGTTTAGCAAAAAATATCATGTGAATCTAAAACAGCTGGAACACAATTCTCTCATCACCAAGCTAGATTGATTACCAGGCAATATATTCCCACTCCGGTCAACGGCATTACGGTCACGATGATCATTTGCAAACAGTCTAGTGTGATGACGCTTCTGAACCACAACAAATGTCACAGGAGGCTGGTAGTTGGGCTCTAAAGAAGCACATGCCTGATGATGAAATCAGAAAAATGAAAAAGAGGCTCACTTGATCCAACAAGGTGAGTAACATGTAAATAAAACAGAGAGAGATTTGAAGGATAGCAGTTTTACCTTGCGAATTGCATCAAGTTCGTACAACAAAACTTGATAGAACTGTCCTTCACTGACACCATCTCTGGAAAATAAACACATCATTAGACATTGCAACAATAAGCAACAAAACAGAAGAGAGAACAGAACGATACCGATAGAATATAATTCTCTGTGGTTTCTGCCCTGTTGCTCTTCGGAAAGATATGAGAAGTTCCCTGCAATATGAAAAGAGACGATCACTCCTAATAACGACAAACAGCTCTTCACAGAGCAAAGAACCATCATCAACATTTAGTACAGATAGAATAATTGACTCAATGGTTTACTAACTAGAATCCAAGCACCAAATACACATGGGGTTGGAAGAGAGGTGTTAGGGCATGAAAGGTTAATCATACTTTATCATGCCACCAGACACAGTCCCTCGTACAGGATCCTGCCATGTCTTATACAAATCTTGGATAAGCTCTTGTCGATGGGCTTGAGCACAAACCAGACCAGAATACTTGGTAACCTCTGGCCAATCTTGGGAAGCAACAACCTGCATTCAAATTTCATTAATTGATAAATAAAAACTGCAAATTGGCACAGCCTAACCAGGTGAAAATAGACGAAGGGTATCAGAAGCTGAAGAGAAGAAATTCCACATACAGCTGCAATAGATGGGCTTGAGTCCTCCCCAGGATGAGGATGAGTAACGTCTGCACCAAAAATAATCGTAGGCCGGTCACTGACTAGAGGAATACGTCTTGATAATGCATCCACAAGCACAGTATTCCTTCCTCCAACCTTCACGTTTATTTTCAAAGCCACATTGGCCAGATATTGCTTGCTCATTTTGAATACATGCTTTGTCAAGCAGCACTGAGAAACAAGCCCAAGATCTGTCTCACAAATGCGCTTCAAATCACCTGCACTCAAAAAAAAAAAGTTGTAAAATCCAAAATTAATAATTGGAAGTAATTATGGAAACAAACTTTTGAACACGTGGATTGCTCACAAAGATTTATAACATCTACCAAAAATTTATAAAACAAGCATAAATTAATCTTCAGAACTTCATATAAAGTTCTCTTCAATTCCTCACAAACTTAATGAAAATCAAAGATTTATAGGTAATATAAGAGAATTTGTTTTCTTTTTGATGTAAAGAAAAAGACCAAGACATTCATCTGCACAAAAAACAGGAATTTGCATGCCAAAATTTTTTCCTCTTCATAACGGTGGTCATCGACAAAGGCTTTGATTCAAACAAACCTTGTTTGCGTGAAATAAAAAAGAGAAGAAATGTTTTTTTATCAGAACTCATCAATTCCCTCTGATTTGTCCCCAATAAATATTTCTAAAAGAAAACCAGACTGAACAAACACCATCAGCCTCGCTGAATTCAATCACATACCATAAAGAGAACCATTGTTATCCGGGAGAATCACAATGAGCAAGTCAAGCTCCTTGCTATGCGGCTGGAGTTTTGTCATTGCATCATGGTATCGAGTTTTCAAAACCCTTTCTACTTGCTCAGGACGAGCACTGACGGGAGGAAGCAATGGCTCAAGGGCAAAGTCCTGCACAAAAACCCACACAACCCAATGTTCAGAGATGCCCCAAAAACAAATTGAAAGCAGATGCCTAAAAGCATTGTGCAATGTCCATACCATGCCAGAAATTTGGCACATTTGTGCAAGTTCATAGCAAAATCCTCGGGCCACGCTGTCTTGAACATTCCGTGAAAAATTTATGCAGATCCAATTATTCACTCTTCCTCCATTAACCATTTTCTGCCACATGATGACAATAGAACAAATTACAGTCTTTTAATTTGCAAGGAACTATGTTAAGTTGTTAACACAATGAAGGCTAGACATACAAACCCACAACAGACTACTAATATGCAGCGTGCAATGCTCGATTTTGTTAATAACTTGCAATGATGCTTGAAAACAACATCAAAGTGAACCTAATGTAATAGTATGCAGACCTCGAAATAGTGCATCTAAAATGATACATTACACATATCTACACCGAACCCAATCATAATCAAAGTTCAGGGCCTCCCTTGCTAGAGATGGCCCACAGGGCATAATGGGTAATAAATCCCTAGCTTCCCTCCCACTTTCCCTCTTTTTCTACTACTCACAAACCACAATATAGCCAGACCAGTTTCTAGTTCTCACCACTGTCTCATGTCACTGAATTACAAAGACATGTAACAGCTTCTCATTCCATACAAACAAAAGAAAGAAAATAGAGATAAAATACAGATAGGCCAGAGGTGGTGCGAAATGCATCTCATCTCATTGAAATTGTATAGGGTAGTAATACCTTATTCATCATGTTCCACTGCCCAACTTGAGGAAGACAATCCTTCTCTCTGCCAGTGTCATGATACTTAAGCTGCAAAGACAACACCAACAGCCAATAGACACTTACAACCAGGATATGTAAAGTTTAAATTGGTAACAAACATATGGAAAATAAAGACTATTTACCCATGGGGGAGGCAGAATGCGAGCTTCAACCGAAGCAAGCTTCTCACTAATTTTGATACCAAACTCCTTAGCATAAGGATCGTTATAGTATGCATTGTGATAAACCGTCTGCAAAGAATTAAGGCATATTAGAAGTGTAATGATTCAAAATTTGCTACTACTACATCGATAGGCATAAATAACTAACCAAAGGACACTATGCTAATTCATATAGCTTCAGTGCATAAAGACAAAAGAATGTATGTCAATATCTAATGCGATTGGTAATCCCATATCCACTTATCTATACATATAGCAAAATGTGAGATTGCCAATTTAAGGTGATAACTGAGTAACAAAACCCCAATTTAAAAACAAAAGCAATGCATAAAAAATCAAGAATGCAAAAGCACTCGTTAAACAAAAATAAATAACGCAGAAGCACTCGTTCAACAAAAAAGACTACAATATACAGCTAATGAACTCTTGACGCATCCAGAAGTGTTACAATTGCACAGTACAGAACATGCCCATGATATTACATGCATAATATCATGAATGCATCAAAGCAGTCAAATAGAAGATATCCACCACAACACCTTACCTGCATAATATCCCGTTCCCTTTCATGAGGACGTTGGCAAGTCACCTTCAACAAAGCAGTGATCTGTCTCTCATTCAATCTTTTAGAGTACCTCTGACCCTCAACAATCTTACACACCTGTTTTCAAGAGATAATTCATAAGCAGGGATAAACAGAGACTACAAAATGGAAAAGCATGAATGTGTATTTACCTCCATAGGCAGATAGTTAGGTCTCTGTTGATTTCCAACTTGTAGACAAGGCCATTGAGTATGTTGAATTACAAAGCCATAGGTCTCATAAAAGTACTCCACAACAGATTTCAAGGTTCCTCTTTCGTCCACCGGAAAACTAACACACACAAAAAATTGTCAGTCACTGAGACTACGAGCTATATCCAATTTCTAACAGCATGAAGGTATCATGAAAAATGAAACTCACGTCAGCTCTCGTGTTGCTTGTGATGTTAAACCAGATATACGGTACTTTCTGCGCATATTTCCACGGTGTGTAACTTCAACTTTGACACCTCTGAGAGCTTTTTTAATCTATTAATGAAAAAGAAATAGTGCCTCATGTCACGTACATAGATAAATAAATTTGAGAAATTTGCACTTTGCAAAAGCAACATGACATATGTTATAAAAACTGCATCAAAAAACTATGAAATGTTTAAAAGAAAATACATTTAGGTGAGGCCAGAGGATATGATTTAATATTATGCTATAACATTAGGAGCAAAACAATAAATAAATTATAACCTTTATACGATCAGAATCAGACAACACTCTGGCAGAAACATCCCGATTCAATAATTGAGTCACAAAATCAATTACTGGCAGTGGCTCAATGAAAGCAGTCGATGACATATCTGCAGCACAAAATGTCAAATTGCAAAGACAGAAATTCTATATGTGCCAAATTATTATATGGACAATAACCATGCATTATTATAAGTGGTGTACTTAAACAAGACTAATTGAAGACACATTTAATCAATAAAATATACCAATATTCAGCGAGAGTCCCATCTGTGTTGGGCGAATACTTTGATAGAAACCACGCCAACTCTCCAAGCCCTCGCCAAGAGGCTGTCTCCTTCCTAGGTCAGGGGAATAGAATGATCGACCAACTGGGCAGTACCTTCAGTTTCAGAACCCACTCTTTAGCATACAAAACTAATATTGAGCAAGAAAGTAAGCAACAGACTAATACCTAGCAGTAGGCAATTCACGCAGCACTATATCAAGAACTTGAAGGGCTTCCTGAGGTGCATCAGCTTGCCTTCCCTGCAAAAAGAGTCCTAAATGGTGAAGGTCAGCACGAGCAGCCAATTTGATCGCAACTTTGAATTCCCTCTCTCTCCTGAAAGAAGAAGAAAGACAATTAACAGCATGGAAGGCAAAACAAAATAAAGGTCAATGCACAGTTTTGATCCCACAGAAAGTGGAGCAAAGTAGGAGGACTAAAGCAGTATTTATCTCAAAGTGCTGCTGTTCCCCAAAAATTGAACCAGCATGCAAACCCAATACATGGAACCGACCAATGTCCCCCAAGTTCAAAAGGCAGGAAATGAAAAGAAATGAAACAACATAGAAAGCAAAAAATCAATAAGAACCTTTGCCCGCCTGTTCCATCATCCTCATCAATGAGGGTGATTTTGAAATCCTTCGCCTGAAAAGGAAGTGCCCCAGCTGTATAAAGACTCTTTCGTCCATCATAGGCAGGAAGACGTTTTCCAAGATGAGAATCTCGGTACAATTTGACCAGTTGTTCCATTACAGCTCGATTAACACCCCTTGATGCAACCTCTGGAGTTATGGTAACCTATTCCCATAAAAACCAATTAACCACATGCAACAATAATTTATGAAACACAAATTACCAAGGGAAGAAACATGAAGAAGCAGTCACTCACATCATACTGGTGCAAATCCTTGTCTGGTAGCTCAGCAAAGAAGTGATTAGCCTTTACAATACACCTTATTCCAGTGCTACCTTTGCCAGGCCGAAGAGGGAACCTCATTGATTTACTTGAGGCTGGAGGCGGCTGAGTTACCTGGCTAGAAGAAGCTTCTTGCTGGATAGACAGTTGTTGCATCGCAGTCACTAGCGATGGCTCTGGTGGTCGCATTGAAGAACTTGCCTCAGATGGCATAGGCTGAGGGGTCACCCCAGCTGCATAAGGAGCTGGAGTAGCTTGGTGCAGCTCGGGTGCTTGTGGTCTAAATGAACCACCTGAAGGTGTTCCTCCACGGCCACCTCCGCGGCCCCCACCATATCCTCGACCTCCTTGCTGAGGTTGCCCTCTTCCCCGGCCCTGATATTCAGGGGCTCCACCATAGTGCTGTTGTTGCATCCCTCCCCTACCTCTGCCACCACCATAACCACCTCCACGACCTCCTTGCTGAGACTGGGGACCCCAACCCCTTCCCCCTGGTATCCTCCTCCACCTACTCCCTGTTGAGGTGGAACACTCCTCTCAGCAGGGGGCTGAGCACCCCGACCAGCACCAGTTTGCTGGGACTCAGAACTCTCACCCCCACTTTGAGGAAGTTCTGTTCTTCTCTTCCTCGGCATGATGAAACCTGGAACAGTACAATAATTGGAACCATGAGATACTGCCACAAATTGATTGTACATCTCAAGGCCTACAATCAAAACATGATAAGCAACACACAATCGACCAAAAATAAGTAACTTCTAACTTCTATTAAAGAGCAAGGTCGTTAAAATATCACTGTATGATTAAAATAAAAAAATGAACACCTAAAATTAATTGTGCTTCATAATAAAAGCTTTCCCAAACCTAACAGATAAATTAAATGTAAAAAGAAAAATCCACAACAAAACTTATTTCCAAGGAAAAACTACATCATCTTAACAGCCACAAGCATTCATATTCACAATAAGAAAAATGACAAATATATCCTAAAATTTTCACCAAAAAAAAAGCAAATAATCAACATAGATATTTCAGTTCATAAACAAACATTAAATAATTAACTAAATAAAGGAACGTTTCAGAGCTCGCATTAATCAACAACAAAAAATGATAATAAACTCTAAATAATAAAAACAATACACTGATTATACCACCAAAAATAGGTGTTCAAAAAACAACCAAAACAGCAACCCTAGCTCAAAAAACTCTACTACACTCACTTAATACACCACAAAATCACTCAATACCCTAAGAAAGAAATACTACAAAGCCACGGCGACAAGATCTCGCGATCTAAAACCAAAACACTATATTTCACAACTCGAAGAGGCAAACCGTGACTAAGACCAAACAGATCTATGTAAAAATGGCACAAAACTACAGAAACCGGTCAAACGGGGTAGATCTAGAGTCATCAAGTAGTAAAAGGAAGAGAAAAACCGGTGCTGTTACCTGAAAACCGTTACCGTAAAACAACTTTTTGGTCACCGGAGAATGAGAAGCGAAGAAAAAAAGGTGACCGCCCAACACTATGAGCGCACTTTGTGTAGAGAGTGAGAGAGAGAGAGAGAATATAAATGAGTATAGAGTTCCTTGTAAAATCCACTATAATGGTGGTTATAAAGGAGAGGGTAGGTGTTTGAAAATGACAACTCCGTCCCTACTCTACTTTATAGGGAAGCATTGCACTAGCTAGCCCTGCCCTTTTGGTGGTTGCTGAATAGTTGACACGTGGAGTCTGAGGTGGATGATTTGAGACTTTTTACTTGATGGGTTGTGTGATGTGGCAATTTCATTTATTTATTTATTTATTCTTTTTTTGGAATTTTGCGACTTTGATATTTGGGATCTTTGATAGCATTTTTATTTATGGGATACCAAAAGGAACAAGTACTGATTCTTTTTCAATTTTCTGTATTGAGCGATATTTTGTGGGTATAAAATGCTAATTTGGGGGGAAAAAAGAAGGAAAAAAAGTTTAGGAAATATTAGTTGGTATGGTATTTTATGCCGCATAAGAAAAGGAAGGTATGCATTGATTTTGGATTATAGTTTTATTTCGTGTACGTATTTTCCTTTTTTTATTTAGTACAGATCATTCGGTAGATTATACATATATACATAAGGAGAAAATCGAAACGTTTATTCGGAAAGAAAAAAAGATTAACATTCATCGGTATGTTATTTTACATGGTATGAGACAGGCAAGGGATGCATTGAGTTTCGATTTATTATAGCTTTCGATGTATGTATTTTTCTTTCAAATGCACAAAATGCATATCTTTTGGTAGATTTTACGAATGCATCGTAGAAATACATTCAAGAAAAATGATGGAGCTATAAAGTTTTATTGGTGACATTATGAGTTTATATATATGTGTGTGTTTTAGGCTAATATGACATTTTATACGATAAGATACGTATTGAGTTTAAAATTTATTACTTTTGGTTTTGAAATTTTTTTCTTTTGATGTTACTACTAAATTTTCGGGGTGAGCATTGTTAGGTTAAAACCAAAAAATCGAACTGAACCGGATTAGTAATTTTAGTTCGATTTTTAAAAAAATTGAAAAAAAAAACCAAAACCGAGGTATTTCGGTTTCGGTTCTTTTTTCAAATTCAGTTTCCATCGAAAACCGAATTATTATTATTTTTTAAAAATACATACCCAAGCTCTTGTTTTTTAATCAAAGTGAGTTTAACTAAAAGAACAATAGCTTTAATGATTTTTTTCTACTTAAAATAAAAATATTTTTCATTAATTATTTATTGAAATAATAAAATAATTGATTATATTATATTGACTCATAAATAAATAAATAAAAGATTGTGCTAAAGTAATTTTTTATAAATACACAATTTTATCGTGGGTGAATCCTAAAACCTCATGAAAAAAAATTGTCTCCTTGTATTAAAATTGGTACAAACGTAAATTAAAAATTAGATTTTTAATATTATCTATTCAAAATAAAATATACACAAAAATAAGTAGATTAAAAAAAAGAATATGAAAAATTAATAAAAAAACCTATTGTAGCGTGATTGAAAAAATAATGAGAAGCTCAACTAATTTAGTTTATAGTATAAATAGAAACAAATTTAGTATAGAAAAATAATAATAATCATACATAATTTTCTTATAAAATCAAATGTGAAATATGTAATCTTTGATTATGCAAGTTTGATATTTTTTAAAAGCAAAATAATTCGATTTTTAGAAGAAAAATGCAAAAAAAAAAAAGAAAAATCAATTTTTTAACCGAAAACCGAAAAACCAAACTAAAAAATTCGGCTTTTTAACTGAAAAATTGAACCTCAATTCGATTCGATTTTGGTTTTATTTTAGCCAATTCGGTTAACCGAAATAAAAACAACGAAATCGAACCGAAAAACCGAATGATCACCCTTACTAAATTTCTTGATTGGATTTCACATGTATGCATGATAAAAAATACAATCATGAATTCCTTTTACATGTGTATGGAAAAAAAATTATCAATTCTTTCTTAAAAAATTTAAAGATTGTTTTTTATTTTTTTGCTTGTGAAATAAATTGAAATACATAACGATGAAGTATACAAATCACATACCCAATCCTTTATGCTAATTTAAACTTTTAAATCTATATTTTAGTTCATTTTTATATATTGAAATGCATATTTTATAATTTATTATTTTTTTATTAAATTAGTTTGTGATGAGCTGACCTAGAAAAAACTCAAAGCAAAAGCATGCACGAAACATCAAAATCAATTAAGTTTAAATAGATCATCGAAGTTAAAATAAATTATTAGAGCAATGATTTAGAAAGAATTACACAAATTCTTTTGAACTAATTAGAGGTAAAAAAAAAAAAAAGTCTTCTTTTTAATATTCAGTAGTAGATCTCTTCACTAATTTCACAAAATGCATGTACATTAGTAAAAAATGACAAAATTGAAAGGTTTTCTCGATAAAATCATATGTTTACGAATATAAATGAACTAACACGTGAATATGCATGAAATATCAAAATGAAATCTATTTCAATCAAAGTTTAAATTAATTATCACACGAAATGATTTAGAAGAAATTGCACAAACTCTTTTGAGTTAGCTAGAGGAAGGAAAAAAATCTTCTTTTTAATATTCGTCGAGAAATGTTTGTTTGCCGATTTCACAAAATGCGCGTACATTATTAAAGAATCATAAAGTCATAAGGTTTTCTTGATAAAATCACATTTTTACGAATATAAATAAATTAACACATGAATATGCACGAAACATCAAAATGAAATCTTTTTAATATTCATCAGCAGATTTTTTTACTAATTTCACAAAATGCATGAACATTAATAAAGAATGTCAAAGGCAAAAAGTTTTTTTTAATAAAATCTTATGTTTACGGTGAATATACACAAAACTTAAAAATAAATTCTCTTTCAATTGAAGTTTAAATAAGTTACCACACGCTGCATAAACTCTTTTGAGCTAGTTAGAGGTAAATATATACACACACATATACACATACATATATATATGTCAACAAATCTTTTTTCTACTTTTCACAAAACACATGTATATCAACGAAAAATGACAAAGCTGAAAAGTTTTATCAATGAAATTATATGTTTAGGAATGCATATAAATTAACACATGAACATGTATGAAACATCAAAATAAAATATATTTCAATTAATATTTAAATAAATTATCACATGAAATAATCTTGAAGAAATTTCACAAACTCTTTTGAGCTGGTTAGCAGTAAAAAAAAAAAAAATCTTCTTTTTACTGTTCATTAGCGGATTTTTTTCATTGATTTCACAAAATACACGTATATTCATAACAACGACAAAGCCCACAAATTTTGCAGATAAAACCAGATGTTTACCAATATAATAAATAGCTTAAAAATTGGTAGTTGGATTGGAGTGCGGTGGAATGGATAAAGTGGGAAAAACAAAAAATGGGGAGAGCAACGAGGAATGTAAAATCACATGATTGGCTAGGACTCGTCTTCGACAAACACGCACCCCAACTAAATGACAAAACATTTTTCGCATACTCATACTCTCCGACCTTTCCACCCTACTCGCTCTCTTCACAGGACACCTGTTACCCCCTCTCGCGACCGAACTTGTACGGTCTTTAATGAAATTACAGAAAAAGCCTTCATCAATTTTGTCATAACGCGGGTGGGAGTACGTGCATTATTGTCATTAACTAGCTTTACCCAATTATCAGCTGTCCAATCAAAAAATAATTACTCATTATTATTATAATCTATAAATGAGCGTAACGTACAGCTAGTTTTACTTCATAATTAAGTAGTTACTTTGGGGGGTGGATTTGAATTTAAAAATAGACGTTGCTTTCGAGAAGATTCTTTTGTTTTTATTAATTTTTAATTTTGTCAACTGCTTCGTTAACAATCTTTTGAGTGATTTTTAACTACTTCGTTAACAAGTAGAGCGAGAGTGGGCAATGGCCTAGTGGGTCAAGGGACTTAGGAGTTGTAGCCGTGACACCGCTTTTGGTCTGCTCTCGTCTGGTCTTGACCAGCTGCAGCTTGTCATATGCTTTATTTAGTGGGGCCCTATCAAGGACCGTTAGCCGCAACTATTGATTTCTCACTGTTATTACTATCAAACCGAGGATTGGTTGAACCGTTAGCTGCAGATTGTTCGGGTTAATTTGAGTCCGTCACTGGTTTGGAAAGGGGCACTTTACTGATTATTAGTCTCACTTGTAGAGATACCCTCAGCTTCGGTTTCAACGTAAATACGATGAAAATTTCTCCGAATATACGAAAGCATAAAAAAGCAATATTCTTTACTGCGTATTTATACATCCATATTATGCACAACAAAGCGTGTGTGTATATATATATATTATTTTTACAAATGAAAAAATATGAATGTTTATTGGATTAAATGTTTAAATTTTGGTAATCTGTAATGAAATTAGCTACTGTTTTTTTTTTTCTAAAGCTTATGAAATGAATTTTATTTTTTTATATTCAAACTTTAGAGTCAGCATCCAAAAAATATGTATTAAATTCATTTGACTGTACCGGGCCAATATAGGCAATACACCATTAAATTATTTTTTAAAAAAAAACTAATTTCGATTGATATGTAAAAGGATTCGAATATATCATTTACCGTAGAATAAAAAAAATTCACTTAGGAAAAAAAATCTATCACTCATAATTTATTTGATAGATAAAGTACATGATGTCAGTAAATATTTTATATTGAACAGAAAATTGAACTATTCCTCATAATTTATTTGGCAGATAAGGTACATGATGTCAGTAAATAATTTATCCTGATATCTACTAATTTTTTGTTACAGTACCAGAATTAGCATTCTTACTTTTATGAATTCTTTTATTTTAAATAATTTTTTTTCATTATGTATGAAATTAATGATACTGATATGAATAAAAATTTTACAGCCGTTTGGTTAAAGAGTTCTTTTAAATACTAGAAGAGTTTTTCAAAATAAATAAAACAAATGTTATGAATTCTTTCATAAGACAATAATAATAATCCCTCATAAAAATAACTAAGGATCTATTAAATATATATATATATATATTTTATCAATACTCTTTAACCTGTCCTCAATCATTTCTAGACTCCTCGTTTTCTTGTACCTCGATGCACAAATCTTTGATACGTGGATAACAAAAACTTGGAACGAAGGATAAAATCTTAATGGATCCTATAATAGAATCCCTAAAACAAATTTATAGATGAGCAAAATTCGTAAAAAAATCAAAAGTGCATGGACAAATCGTGTCATCAAACCCAACGAATCCTCTATCGTTTCTTTGGCTAAGCATCCCCAAAACTAAATGAGGCAAGTGCTTCTATTACCTTTTCTCAACACTGGTACATTCTCCCATGTGTTGGTGATGCTTTTGCTGCCTTGCTCTTTGGTTTTCGTCTCTCTCAAACTCACTAAAGGAGTGAAAGGGCGACAACCTTTTGCAAGCTCTACCACTTGGGGCTTCCTTTTTCTCCTTTTCACTCACAGCCTCAGTATCGGGTAACTTTCCATTCTGACATCACAGTGCCGAGTAAATCAAGAAGAGGAGGTTAAGTTTCAATATGGTGCCCCACTTAAATCGAGAAGAAAGATCCCAAAAAGAAGAGAGTGAGAGAGACTCAAAGAGAGGAGTGTACAAAGTCCTACATATCTGGTCATGCATTACCTTCCTGCGGTTCTCTATCTAGAAATATACAGGTCTGGATATAACTGTAATTTACTTCAAGAAGTCAGTGTGGTGCAGCGAAACATGTTAAAGGCTGGCTTCCAATATAGGAATGATTACAACTCTAGGATTGATGTTAAGATACTCCTATCACATGCATTCCAAATTAACTGCCTGGTAAGAACTAGTGCTTTCCCGTGTGATAGCAACATAAGGCCTACTCCTGACGTGCACCATAACGGCACCTAACTTCTTCCCCTTCCATTAGCTTCTCTACAGCATCCGAAGGAAGGCCGATCATCTCTAAAGTCTTCTCCCATACTTCATATGAAGTGTCGATGTTGTGTGCTTCTTCGGAAGGATTTGTTGGTCGACAATCTTGAGAAATGAATGCACAAACTGGCCAGTCATCTGATTTTAACAACTCGCAGTATTCTGGAATCTGAGGATCAGTTGCTGAAAAAAGAGTGCTCCTGGAACCTGAATTGGATGCAAATTAGATGAGGTTAGCTAGCAGTTCCTAAGAATATTGTTTTTTTTTCCCCTCTTAAATTTGAAGCCAGTTAAGCATAATAGCAGATAATAACTCATATTTTGGCTCCTTTACAATACATTATGTTGCGACTCCATAAATCATCGACTGATAATGTTTTTTGTCATCGCAACTCATAGTGTTAAATCCATTTCTCTATGAAATCTTTTGGTGCAACTTAGTTCTCTATATTGTGCATCCAGAAATTCAATGTACGGTGATAAACTAGATGGCTTTGCTAAATGTACAATTTCTGCACAAAAAATAGAATTATGAGGAGACTTATTTCCAAAGAGCTTCAGATACCAAGAGCTCGAATCACTTGATATTAGATATCGTTAACCTTGACATTTAGCTGCCGACAATAAAAACTATGGATTATAAGGATGTATTCATCTCTTAAGTCTTTGTCTTCTTGCCCATGTGGAACAGAAAAATATCCTCCTACAGCATCGAAATCTTTTATGAGCAACTTACTCAAAGTTGATATTATTTGTTGACCATAATTCATGGATCCAGTCAGTCAAGGATGAGTAAATTTGGTGAAGTGAGTGTAGAAAGGAAATGGGGTCTTTAATCAGAATAATTTGGAACAAAGGAAAAATTATTTACAAGGTCAAGGTAATGATGTTATACAAGTGATTAGAATCAAGTTCTGCGCCGTTCTATAATATTCAGTGTACAAGTATACAGATATCTACATGTCAAGTTTGATCAGCAACCTTAGATGAATTCAGCTCTTTTGCAAGGAGACTATTTATGGATGGAGACAAATGCTTGTTCCTAAGAAAGGCATTTATCAAAGAAATTATCTCCTATGGCCAGTCGGGGGATCTACTGTGAAACAAATCATTTTATCAGCAAGGTTACCCAAAATATCATCATCATTCAAGCCATCATGTCCGACATTGAGAATGCAAGAAACATGCACGGTATCTGATTCGCTAAAAATGTGTTCATTCGTAAACTTCCTGTCACATGCATCTGAAACATATAAGCATAGATATGAACTGTCCAAAGATGAATGCATCTTGTAGATTGGCATGCACAACTTCTCTTGAACTCTCATATTTCAGTTTCCTAAAAAAGTTCATTGGCATTCACCAGATAACAAAGAGAAAGAAAACAGCAGGCAAGCGAGGAACAATACCATGCACTTCAATATATCATGTACCAGGATCAGATTGACAACAGGAAGGATATCATATGCCATGAATGATGAATGTCTTGTTAAAATCAAAGATACCGCAAGTTAAGGTGTCACCATTATCCCACAGAATTGTGAACTGAGAACAAGCTAGCATTTGGGAGACTCACCTTCTCGGGCATTGAAGATAAAATATGGTATAAGGTGATAACCAGCTTGCACAATTTTGGGAAGATCCCTTGCCTGAATTTAGATAAAGTTGAAAGCAGAATGTAAGATGCAATGGGGTAACCAGAAAGAATGTTTACTTTGATGATACAAGGCTAAATCAATTACATGATTTAGTTTCATCAAGTGTGCAACAAAAAAAATGATGTTCTACAACTGAAGAGATCCACAACTTTAATTTGGTGTTTGAGAATTTAGGTTCCCTCCTGCAACTTCCCTCTTAAAGGAAAGTATTGGTACTAGTGGAGCTAGATCCCCATTGGTAGAGTTCTACAACTGCATTTAAAAGGAAGATTCCTCAACATAAATATTTAGTCAATATTTTGTGTCATCACGAGTCTACAACTCAAGAATAAGAACAGTAGTAAAACAGATTCAAACAATACAAAGAACAGGCACACTAGTTAAAAGGGAACATAACTATTTAGTCAATATTTTGTGTCATCACTAGTTCAAAGGGAAAATAATAGAAATGAATCATGTGGAAAATCAGTAAAACAACGGGATTAGATGGTTCCGAAGGGAAAAAGAATTCAATGGCAGTTAATCTGTGGAAGATAATAAGATGCTCGGTGTCCATTCACTTTATAAGGTCTGTATCACATCATTGCATGATGATCTGCATTTAATTTAGGGCAGGTCTGTATCACATCATTGCATGATGATCTGCATTTAATTTAGGGCCACAAACTATACACATGCCTACTAGAGTTAATTTCTTTAGGACATAGAAAACATTGTCAACAATCACCAACAAAAGTTAACAAATTAACAAGAAACCTGGGGGTTTAATTCTAAAACCTAGACCAAGTTGTCGTCCAGAAAGCCTAACATCAAAAGTACACATTTTCAGTAACTAATGCAAATGTTCTGGCTTCTGGTGTCATTTATAACATTTATTCACTGCCATCAGTTATTCGTACTATCCTAGATTTTGTCAACCAATATGCATCCACATGTTCAAAACAGCTACAAACATTATATATTTCCAAAAAGCCTAACAATACTTTCCCTCCCAAACATAAATGACTAACTGTCTGGGACCGGCATTATTTCATCACAAACAGCAAAAGGTGTCTGCTACATATCCCAAGCTACCACCCAGAACAAGTTACGAATCAGCATCTTTCCACCAATGTGCAACAGAAGATGTTCTAAATAGGTAGGTGATGCTCTTTTCATGTAAAAAAAGAACCTGTCTTGGACGGTTTTATTGAAAGGGAAATGTCTTTAATTGCTAAGATCTTTTTCACTTTTGCAGGTAAGAAATCTTGCCCGGTGCTCCCCTTTTTACAGTGGAACATTCCATCATGTCATTCCTTAAGGCTTTGCATAGCAGTAACAGCACAAATCATACACATTACTGCATTATCTATCTTTGCACTGAAAACATATGCATCAAGAAACTTGTATATGTAACTATATGCAGATGCATGTTGGTACATCTTTTTCCATAATAAAGTCATAATGAATGATTCAAGAGACTTACGACATTCGTTTGGACAATTCCAGGGGAAACACACAATACACTGATGCCAGATTCAGCAGGAAGCCGCTTGTGCAGAACACTAGTAAACATGACCTGCAATCCAAAGGCTACCAGTTTTATGATTCATTCATGAATGTTCAAAGAAATTGTCCAAAGACGTCCTTTGGCCAACATGTTTCATGTAGTGAAGTAACATGGGGCAGGGATAATGCTGAGTAATCTGATGTTGCTAGAGCCAGTCGAGTTATTTGCATTAATTACCATGCAAAAGAATCTAAGGCATTTGGGCCTAGCATACCAGATTTCACATTTTCCAACAAAAACTAATTAAACTTCTCCCCTTTCAACATCAACCATTTGCATGACAAGCATGCTTTCTAATATGAACAAAAGCTGTGGTCTTTAACAATCAAACTTCCATATTAATTATAAAATGCACCAATAATTTAATTGTCATCTTATAGCCAGAGCTGGATAGAGCACCCCCACAACATCTTTACTAGTATGAGATTCATAATTTGAAGCCAACTTCGAATCCCACAACACCTTTATTCATTTGTTTTGACAAGTCCAACATTCAAATCAGGCTTTGTTTAACAATTTAAACAAACAATACCAAGCGAGGTTAATTAGGCAAAACAAGCATGACTGTGGTAAGAGTTCAGTTCATTTGCATTCCTAAAAGAAAACAAATCCAGTAGCTGAAACATGGATACTTAACAGAAACTAAATCCAGTTCAAAAACAACAGGAACTTCAATAGATACCAGCATCACACTTTCTTTTATCATTCTAAACAAAAAGGATAAAAAGACTCCAATGGGATTGAGGAGAGAGGCGTACATTTTATCTTGATATAGCAACTTCATGTAACACAAATAATAGGGACTTTCTAGAGACAAGCATGGAAGAACCCAAAATAAACATAACACTTTCCAGAACCAAATTGTCCGAAGTATAAAATATCAACTCTAAACATACCTGTGCTAACTTGCTGCCGGTGTATCCAACTAAGCTTGTATACTTTCGCTTCCCAGAAACAACATTCATGTCTTCTGTGTCAACAAAGCCAACATAATGCATCTAGACAAGAGAAAACATTAAAAACCACTAAAAAATGTAAGCATATGATTGTTACGGTGTATGAAAGGAATTTAGATGTTATATGATGATGACAAGAACTGTTACGCAGGGGGCACAATAACCATCCTTTCACAATCATATTAATATATTTTCCTATTCTCCGAGGTAATTGCACAAGCAAATGATGGACATTGACATATCATAGCAGGACCAGAAATTTAGATTACAAATAGATACAGGAATAGAAGCTATTTTTCCAGATTTATCAATTGCATATCAGATTTCGTTTTTCTGGATTTATCAATCACACAAGTCTACACCATTTAGCAAGGAAGCTTGACACTATTTCATAATTTCCTAAATAAATCTGTAAGATCCTATATTAAAAGAGAAAGCAGCTAAAAAGGGGTAAAATATACTTTTTCTGACCATAGTACTTACAACTGAATTCACATTGATTATTCGGCTTGGAGAGCCTCTAATCAGAGATGGCAAAAGCAATATTGAAAGCAATGCTGGGGCCAGATGATTCACTTGCATGTGTTCTTCATACCCATCCTTTGAAAACTTTTGTGGTTCTGAATAAAACAAAGTCAAAGCATATTATTTAATTATGGTCCAATAGTATATAAATGTAAAAGAAATGCATATCCAAATAGCTTATATAACTGGAAATAGAAACGAGTGCTAGTTTATGTTAAATGCTTGATAGCACTCCATAAAAGTCAAGATTAACCAAACTGTCCAATCAAGAAGCAACTAGACCATTAGCAACACCTTAGATAGTTGCTAAACAACTCTTGTTGAGAAGAGTCTTAAACTAAAGCAGAAACCTTGAAGCGGGACAGTAAAATATCACTTCACTCATAATCCCAATTATTTCCGGACAATCCCTTCTGTCAATGCATGGCTGATTATGCAGGCTTTGCCTACGTAGGAGGTTGATTAAGGACTCGTGAACAAGTCAATAGAACCCTTTAAATTATAGTCTCATAATTTTCCAACCTATACTTGTGAGAAAGTAAGGAAAATCTAAAGAAACACCTGTGTGGCACATTCTCGTTAGTCCATACAAAATACTTACAGGATTACTCCACTATCTAAGGACACCTGAAACATCTCATCAACCATGTCATTGAAACTCTCTAATTAGTTCTATCCTCAAAAAGTTCACATTGGGCTGAGCAATGTTTTCTGTCCATCAATACCCATGGTCTCTGCTAGAAAAGGCCACTTCTCCTTTGCCTCCCTTCCTTGAGTGGTTGTTACTAAAAAGCCACCTAGGTTAGAATAATGCTCTCCAAACATTCTTAAGAACAATGAAAAACTTTCAGGAGCATTTGACCTAAACTTGAAGTTTTCACTTCTTTGATCACAAACATTGTGACAACACCACGAAATCTTGCTTTCTCCAACAACACCCATCCCTCCCTGTAACATTATTCAGGTTTATTTTCTCATTAATATGTTGAATTCTTCCAAGAAGTGTTTCACAATCGAAGCCTACATTATCTTTCCATAGCTCTTATGCACCAAACCTCACTTTCAAACTCAAAAGAACCCAAAACTACATATTCTTCTTGTTTTTCGTTTTTGTTTTGTTTTTTTTTTTAAAAAAACTAAAGAATCCCAACCATCATAATGCTAATGCACAAACCTCTCAGCAGATCCGTCATTTATTTGAGCATGTTGCCTATGCATTTGCAAGAAACAACTCATTTGTAAAAAAGAAAAGTTGAGTTGAAGACATGAATGCATCACGGCAAGTGAAACAACCATGCTTCCTCTAAGCCACAATTAATCATGGCAAGCTATGAACAACAAGCCTCCAAGGTAATGGAAAAACACATGATTCATGTGCTTACTCTCCTTTTCACACAGTTAGCATCAATGAACCAATAGTGTCACATGAAAAGCTTATTATTGAGACCCTCAGGCCATGTTCACAGGATTCATCGTGTGGAGTTGGTCATACTGCTTAGTCTAAAAGACATATCACAACCAAATGGATGATATATGAGCTACAATAGTTAACCAACTAACATCACCCTGGCTGATGCGACTTGATTTCCAAAATGGCACTTAGCATCTAATTGTGACCAAGGCTTCTCATTGCAGAATTGCAGGAACCTTCCTATTAGTTCATGAACTATATCAGCTAATATAACCAACCAAGATTTCACAATTTAAAGAATTCCCCACTTTCCCTATCTCCTTCTCTATTACTCTACTTCTATACTACCTCTCACTCCTCAGCTTTGACCAATACAACCATAGGATTTACAAGGACTCATAAATGCTTAAAGGAAAGAAATCTAATGAGCATAATTGAGAAATGAAAAACATAAAATATCAAAGAATGCATAAGCAGCAGCATTACATATAAGCAAAATAGTGTAAAAAAAAAAAAAAAAAAAACCAACCTCGAATTGAAAACATTCCAGCATTATTAATAAGAACATGCAAAGGTCCCATTCGGGCATTCCAAGCTTCAGCAAACCTCACAACAGATTCCAAAGACAAAAGATCAAGCTCCATCACCTTCACCAATCACCACAACATTAATTAATCCCTAACAGAAAATACACAGGTAGCTGAGACGAAACAGACACGGTGCTAGTGCCTACCCACCTCGATATTAAGAGGAAGGCCAAGGCCAGTCCATTCAGACTGCCATTTATGAATCAAATCATGAGCTGCTTTCGTATTCCTAACCGCCATAACAACATGAGCTCCGGATTCCGCCAATTGCCTGGCAACTTGGAGACCGATGCCGCTGGTGGATCCGGTGACAATGCAAGTGAGATTGTTGATAGGAGGTAAAGAGAGAGGATTTTGTAAGTGACTGGCCATGATTCGCTGGAATAACATCTCGTATATTATGTACATCCATCCTCTTAGCCATTCTATCCATCCCAATCCTTGCTTCTTCTTCTTTGACACTGTTGTTAATGGCGTAGAACATGACTCAGACGGCGTCGTTTCCATGGCTCAACGCGAAGTTTCTTGATTTCTTGCGTTTCTTTTACGCGATTTGAAATAATTAGATCTGTAGCAGAGAACGAGTGAGTGAGGGAGTGAGTGCTTGCTTTTGGGGATGAGAGGAGGAGAGAATCGGAGGAAAGTGACAGAAAGTGCAGTGTGAGTGTGATATTTCGAGGTGCCGCAATAGTCCCCCAATTTTCCTCGTTGCTCTTAATTATTATAAAAAATTAACAGACCAGTCCTTGTTTTTATTTTCAATAATATAATTAAAAAAAAAAAAACCGATCAGCAAGGGATAAAAAAACCATTCAGGATGAAAATTGTGCTGGTTATTTTTTGTTGTCAGAAAACAAGTATCTAAAATTTAATTAGCTTAAAAATCATCCGGGATGAAAATTAGTTTTAATATCCTAAATTGACCATCCAAAAAAAAAAAAAAAAGAATTACATCATTACTACGTTGGTGATAATTTTACTTGTAAGTTTAAAGCAATATAAAATAAAGTCACATTATTTTAAAATCTCTCTTACTATGAAGTTTGAAGACATTTGATTAAAAGTTTGTTTGACATAATTTTTAAATTATAATTTTTTTATTTTAAGTCATAGTTAAAAAGTTGTTTTTTAGAAAAAAATAAGTTAAAATAAATTTAAGCTAAAAATATGTATGGTACAAATGACTAAAAGCAACCTTTTTTAAAAAATGAATGTGGTATAAGATATAATCTATGTACTAAAAATTAAAACTTTTGATTTTCGATTAAGTCAAAATTTTGACTCAATTTTGTAACAAACTTCGATTTAAGTAAATGTCATTTGTAATCAAGTATATTTTAGAGATGTCAATTTGCTCCGTCTCATCCCGTGTCAATTTTTCTCGATCAACACGAGGATTCCTTACGTTGATCGAGGAAAAGAGCGAGCGGGCGAGGCGCCCGCAAGTGGGGACAGGGCGGGGATAGGATTTTCGATTAAGTCAAAATTATAATTATATCCCATATAAAATCTATAATTAATGACTTTTAGGGTTTATTTTCTACATAAATTATTATTATTTTTTGCTATGATTTAAAATTTGATAGTAAAATTGGATAAAATGAGACGAAAATTAAAAAAAAAATTTTGCTTCGTTTGAGGCGAGGAAATTTTGTTCCGTTCGGGGCACGGGCGCGGATGGAAAAAATTTTTTAGGGGTGGGACGGGGACGGGGATCGCCATCCCCATCCTCGCCTCGCCCCATTGCCATCCTTAGTATACTTACAACTTATTTTTATGTCAAAAAAATAAAAAATAACTCAAATCAATTTACAAAAATTACACCAAACATAACACTAGAACTACTAATTACAAGTTTATGCAATTAGCTACTTGGCAACTAATGAGAAAATCATATATATAATCCACATTTTTTGAATTATTAAATGGGTAAATAGTTTAATTTTTGAAGTCTTAAAATTCCTTTATAGTAAGAGGTATTTCGATCAAATTTTTTTGATGATCCAAAAGATTAATCCGATTGATAAACTGAATATTTCAAAAAATTTCAAAAACAAATGAGATGCAATTAGAAACCTATAAGAGATTCAAAACATTATTTAAGGACAAATCGAAGTATTTATCCTTATTAAATTTGGGTGGAGAGCGAAGGTTGTCCAACCGAATATAAGCAAATCTTAGCGATGTGACCACATTGTTAATTTGTTTAATTTCCAGATATTTTGGCTTAATTACGCTGTCTTCACTTTCAAAACTTTCAAAACAAACAAACAAGAGAACACCTCCAAAATGCAACAGATTAGCCCATTAACATGGTTTGAGCTTCTAGCTGAAGCATAATGATAGTACATGAATTCTTTCTTGTTTTCATCATTAACTTTCTATCACTTCCTCATTAATTAATATGTTCTTAAATTTAACAAGATTAAAAATGTTTCTGAAAATCTAATCGACTTGTTTGCTTTATTTTCCTTAAAGAAAAAAACCACAAGACTTCATTTGTCAAGAAAGAACCCCCGGCACCAGAAATGGCAGAACTGTAGAGTCTAAAATGAGAATCCATCTAGGTCAGGGTCTAGGTATATGATTTCAGCTTTTGCTGAAGCTCGTCGAAACCGTATCAATTCTCTCAATATTTGAAATCCACCATTAGTGCTGTTCTCTTTGGTGGGTAAGATTTCCAGTTTTTCAAGCATGGTGGATTTAGCTAGCAAAAGCTTCATGAACTCCAATTCTGACTGCACACCTGAGATGAGTTGCATCTTTACTTCTCGAAGTCGGTTCAGTGAGCAATCTGAGAAGTCCTGAACTCTCATATATTCCAAAACAGGTTCCATGGCGGCCTCGGTCTTGGTGTTTGCCTGTAAAGAACATACAACACATACTCTTTTGTACGCCTTTAAATGTAACAGGAC
Organism: Dovyalis caffra; assembly: GCA_963924115.1. NCBI lineage: Eukaryota > Viridiplantae > Streptophyta > Magnoliopsida > Malpighiales > Salicaceae > Dovyalis > Dovyalis caffra. The sequence continues at coordinate 178,137 of CAWUPB010000871.1, read as the reverse complement.
AAGAGGGAAAAAGGTGTTTTAGTGTTATTTCCACTCACACTGATCGTTAGTTTATATAAGTTGGGGGAGCTTCTGATCAAGCATAGAGCACATGAAGCTTCTTCTATCTTTTCGAAACAGATACCAGATAAATGAAGAATTCTGAGATGTTCTAAGGTTTTAGGAAGCCTGTTCTGTACACTTCCTAGAGCCAAAAACTTCGAGAAAAAAGCAAGATAAAAGGATATATGAGGCATAGCATAATGAATTGTAAGAATAAGTAAGACATACGAAGCGAAGAAATTACGAGAAGCATCAGAGTTGGTTACCTTAAGAAAATGCTGCTCTGCAGACAGCTTCTCAACTGCAGGTACGCTAGACACAATCTCAATCAAGTTAGAAGTTTTCCTGTCCCTCAAGTATTTCGCAGTTTCAGGGATTCCATTCATAGAAATCGACAGATTTTCAAGAAGAGGAGTATTTTTCAAATTAATAGAATCGAAAGTCCGACAAAAGGATAAACACTTGAGATTAGGTGCACTGATTCTGAGGCAATAGAAATGGGGGCAACCTTCTAATGCCATTCTTTCCAATAACGGGCAATTAGATATGAAAATACCGAACCTCTCAGCTGCAAAGAGCACTTTCCGAAACTCAAGACTAACTAGCCTGTCGAATCCTTTGAACGTAGATGGAGGCTTGAACGCACAATTATAAAGATTTAAATGCCTCAGTTGCTGAAAGGAATACAGATGACACGGCAGTTTATAGTGCTCGCCTGTCCAGACACGAAAGGTGAAATCTTCGATATCATTCTCTGATAGGAAATGTAGCCAGTGATTGATATCAGAACAGTTCTCCAACTCAGAAACTGAGAAACTGAACCTAAATAGAGGTCCACGATGAAGTAGCAAAGCTTGGTAAACAGCGAACGCAAGCTTGATTCGTTCTGAAACGTCTAACTTGTAGTCGCGAGGACAGTCGAATACAAGCTGTGGCAGAGCTAACCATTTATATCTCCATTTGCTTGACAATATGCTCGTTCTTATTGCATCCTTCTGGGGCAAGCGCATTAGGATGTTCTCCATCACATTGCTTGGTAACTGGTTGATCGTATCGCAGGCAGATGTGGAACCAGGCATAGTTGTCATTCTATGAATTCCTGAAATCCTGTGAAATCAGCAGGGTGTTAATTAAAAGTGTCAAAGCAAATTGATTGTGTAAATGTCAGAATCTCTATATAAAAAAGGGTTTTCATGTATCATTCCAATACATGAGAATTAATCAAACATCTGAAGAAATAAATTCTCAATATATATATATATATATAACCTTGTTTTAGATGACGAGTGATTGTGTCTAGTGATGTCTCTGCTTAGCTCTTTGCTTGAAGGATGGAAGTCAATAAAGGGATCAGCTCGTATGAAATCCATAAATATTGTTGACACCACCAAACTCCTTCGACTGTATCTCCAGCCCAACCGCTCTTCATTCTACAAAGATCCAAGTATTTAGTACTTGAAAGGATTCTTTTAGTTCTACAAAATTCAAGCAAAATTTGTAATTAATATAGAGGAATATTGGAAGATAGGGAAAAAAAATATGGCGGTGGCATGCAAAATGAAAGAAACAATGCGATGAGCAGGCAAGGTAGAAGGCATGCCACCGCCTGCAATTTTTTTCCTTTTTTAGAGAGGTTCGAGACCTCTTTAAAACCTCTCTAAAAAAAAAGAGGACATTAATACAGTTGAAATATCAGTTGAACTACTGTTCAGTGACAAATATCTATGTGCATACATTGGGGAGAGTGGAGATGGAAAACCACGAGAAATAAATCATAAATTAATCCTTCTGTTTTCAAAAAAAAAAGAAAATTAATTAGCTTTTTTCTATTTTAAAAATTAATTATTTAGTTTTTTTTATTTTGTATTGAACAAAATAATTTATTATTATTTTATTTATAAAGCATCATCTTTTTTCATCAATCCTCTCGTATTTTTTACTCTTTTTTTCTATTTTTTTTAAAAATCAAAATAAATTAAAAAAAAATGACTAAGTTATAAGAAAATTTAAAAATATAAAGATTTTAAAAATAAATTAAATCATTTTTCAAAACTAAAGAGATTAATTTATACTTTACTGCAAAACAGGCCATCAAAATGATAAAGTGTACTCTTTTTCTTTATGTATCTCTGTAACTTCTTCTTCTTCTTCTTTTTGTTTTTGGGGGAGAATATAAGGTTACTATTAAACACTTTAATTAGTGTCCACGCATTTTCAATGCTCCATGACCAAACCCAATTGCTGCCCACCAAAAGTGGCGCACCTGATGCTATGCCGTCAGCCGCATGCTTTATGTCAATTTTTCTACCCGAATGCTCACTCCAAAATTTGCCCTTCAAACATCAAAACCAGTAAATGATAATAATAATAATTCTTGTTATGATTTACAACCTTAGTTAATTATAAATTAGTCCCTGTAATTTAATAAAATTAATTAATTAATTCTTCGTAGTTTAACAAACTTGTCAATTCTTTTCGTTTATTGTTTTCCAAATTTACTCTGTTTTTCTTTTCTTAAAGAAGAGAAAAATAAAATAAAGAACCACATAAGATGGGAAGATTAGATGAGAAAATAAGGCGTCTTTTAAATAAAAAACTAATTAACCACTGTCAACACTGATCAAATGACGTTTAACTATTTTTTATGTTATGAGTCTGGACTCATTTGTTTCAATAAATAACAATCTCTTTCTTACTATGAAGTTTGAACTTCGAAGAAACCTGATAGACCAAAGGATCCCAACCCGTAAGCAATTGCTTCCATTTAACATTGAATTTTGAGCTTTCAGCTTCAACATATCAGTTCATCATTAATTTGATCTAAAAATTAACAAGATTAAAAAGGTTTTGAAAATCTTAATGGATTGTTTGCTTAATTCTGCTGGAGAAAGAGACCACTAGACTTCATTGGAAGTCCATATTGATGTCGTCAACAGATTAAACAACAGAAAGAACCTAAAGACCAAAAATTATACAACAGTAAAGTCTAAAATGGGAATCCATCGAGATCAGGTTCTAAGTATATAATTTCAGCTTTTGCTGAAGCTCGTCGAAACCGTATCAGCTCTCTCAATATTTGAAAACCACCATTAATGCTCTTCTCTTTGGTAGGCAAGATTTCCATTTTTTCAAGCATGGTTGATTCAGCTAGCAAAAACTTCATGAATTCCAATTCCGGCTGCACACCAGAGATAAGTTGCATCTTTACTTCTCGAAGTCGGTTCAATGAGCAATCTGAGAAGTCCTGAACTCTCATATATTCTAAAGCAGGTTCCATGACAGCATTGGTCTTGGTGTTTGCCTAGAAAGAACATACATGATCCAACATTACATACTCTTGCCTTAAAATGTTAAAAACAAAAAAAAGGACTTGTTGTTGTTGTAACTCACCCTGATTGTAAGTTTTTGTAAGTTTGGGGAGCTTCTGATCAAGCATAGAGCACATGAAACTTCTTCTATCTTTTCGAAACAGATATGAGATAAATGAAGATTTCTGAGATGTTCTAAGGATTTAGGAAGTCGGTTCTGTACACTGCCTACAGCCAAAAACTTGGGCAAAATGCAAGACAGTAGGATATAAGAGGCATGGTAAGATGTACGAAACGAAGAAGTTACATAAAGCATCAGTTGATTACCTTAAAAAATTGCTGCTCTACAGACAGGTTCTCAACTGCAGGTACACTAGATACAATCTCAATCAAGTTAGATACTTTCCTGTCCTTGAAGTATCTTGCATTTTCAGGCATTCCATTCATAGAAATTGAGACAGCTTTGAGAAGAGGAGCATTTTTCAAATTAATAGAATCGAAAGTTCCACTAAAAGATAAATATTTGAGATTAGGAGCACTGATTCTGAGGCAATAGAAATGAGGGCAACCTTCCAATGTCATTCGTTCCAATAACGGGCAATTAGAGATGAAAATACCAAACCTCTCAGCTGCAAAGAGCACTTTTCGAAACTCCAGGCTAATAAGACTGTCGAATCCTTTGAACGAAGATGGAGGCTTAAACGCACAATTGTAAAGATTTAAATGCCTCAGCTGTTGAAAGGAATACAGATGACCCGGCAGCTTATAGCACTTGCCTGTCCAGATACGAAGGGTGAAATCTTCGATATCATTCGCTGATAGGAAATGTAGCCAGTGATTGATATCAGAACAGCTCTCTAAATCAGAAACTGAGAAACTGAACTTAACTAGAGGTCCACGGTGAAGTAGTAAAGCTTGGTAAACAGCTATCACTAGCTTTCCCCTTTCTGACGTTTCTAACTTGTATCTGCAAGGATACTCGAATACAAGCTGTGGTACTGTTAACCATTTATATCTCCATTTGGTTGACAAGATGCTCGTTCTCATTGCTTCCTTCTGCGGTAAGCGCTTTAGGATGTCCTCCATTACATTGCTCGGTAGCTCGCTAATTTTATCACATGCAGATGTTGAATTACTCATGTTTGGCATTCTATAATTCTTGAAATCCTTTGAAATCAATGCTTTAATTCAAAACATCAAAGCAGACTGATATAAATGTTAAATCTTTATGGAAACAGGATCTCAGAAATTATAGTTTGCTTTCAAATCCTGCCATTACAAGAGAATATTCAAGCATTTGAAGAAAACTTTCCTTACAATCAGTCAACATTAATTGTTCAATCTTTTCTTCTCGCCTAACTAGGTTTGGAGTTAGACAGAGGACCGGTTTGGTGAATCTAATCGAACTTATGAAGTGGAACAAAATATTTTCAATCCAAAAGATGGGAATTTTATGACTCATTTCAACTGTATAAATTTTCTTGAAACAAGGACAACTTTTCCTAGCTTTCTCTGTCAATTTCCTCTCCCTTCCAAACATTCTCTGATTGGGGAAAATAACTTCTAGCGCAGTTAGACATGGACAACTATGTTAAGAACTTTGTAGAAATAAACATCTGCTCTAGTATAAGGAATCCGACTAGTTGTGCACTTGTTCATAAATCAACTATGCAGATAAGAGAAATTATAACAATTGATATACTGTTTGAAACATGAAAGATACAAAAACATTATAAGATATGAACATTAATTACCTGAAGGTGAGAAGTTCTACAACTCGGTGTCAAATGCTAGGGGTGACTATGGAAGGCACATGTGTTAGGCTTACGTTTAATGGAATATGAAAGGAGGATAACTGTTTGCTTTCTCAGTTGTTTCATTTTCTAGAAAAAAGAGTTTGGCTTATATGAGGATATGCTATTTCATGAAGAGATTACACAAGTTTGGATGATTTGTGCAAATGTGAGTTTTTGAGTAAAACATTCAATAGATAATAGACTTTTTTAGAATGGAAAACAAAGAAAAACATTTTAGGAAGTGTAATTAATTACTTTTAGAAGTTACATTGCCTCCATGGATGGAAAATTTGCATAGGAACTTAATTGTGAGATATTCTTTTCCAAAAACTGAAAAAGTTGGCATGAAAAGATTAGAGCCTCAAATCTCTCTAATAATTTTTGGATCTAAGACATTAATCTGACCAAAGATTATCATTTTGTTTACATTAATAATTAGAGTATACTAGTTTTTTTTTATCCGCACTATGCTACGGATCAAGTAGAACACATAAAATTATTTTTTAAAATTTATTTTAGTTTAATGTTTTGTGTTAATTATATTGTGCATGTACTAAAATATATCAAATCAAAATTGAATTCATTTAATTTTTAATTTTTTAATCAAAATTTTGTATTTGATCTGGTTATTTTTTATATTTTTCATAAATTTTTTATTAGAAAACATTATTTATTTATCTTTATCCACAAACTAAAAAATTTATAATAGTATAAAAAAATCAAAATCAATGGATTCTTAGCTAAAAACTTTATTTTGTAAATTATTTTTTAACTATTTTTTGCCTTAAAATTTTTTATTAAAAAAATCAGAGAAAGAAAAGAATCAAAGTGACAAAAATGAAAAAAAAATCTACGAACTAAAAAAACAATATTTAAAAAAGAAGAACGAAAGTGTAATGTCACAAAAACTTTCATAATAAATGTCTTAAAAATATTTAAAAACTACAAAAATATCAATGCACAGTGAAAAAAATAATACATCCGAGTCCGGATGAATAATGCGAATAAATATGAATAAACGGTATTTCAAATAATATAAAGAATAGTAACTATACGATTTACTTTAGTTTTTTTTGCAATTAATCAGTTTTTCACACTACGTTATAAGTAGAATTAACTACATATTAAAATATACTAAATTAAAAATAAAAGATAAAATTTCATATAATTTGACTAAAGATTATTCTTACGTTTACCTTAATAATTATATATTACCTTGTAAGCCCTTCAATCTGATGTTAGGTCCACATTCCAATTTCATCGTCTCGTTCTCCTAATTAGGCTTTATCATCCGGGTATGGATCTATGCCATCACTGTCCTTTTTCTGAGTGTAGAATACAATGAATTATGAAAAAAAAAAAAAATGAAGATTAGGTATTTCTAAAACAAATAAGAAAGAAATCCATAAATTCTAGGAAGTGTAATCTATTAGATTATAAAGATAGATTAATGAAAGGAATTTTCAACAACTAAAAAGTTGGAAAAGTGGTGGAAAATCACTTTCCTAAACTTCAAGAAATTTTAGGAGTGCATCTCTCCACTCCTCCAGACTAATGCAGCACTGAAAAATAGTTATAATAAGTTGTCGGCTAAATGGGTCAAACCTCCTTTGAAATTTACTTCATTTTAAAATGAATTTTAAACTTCTAATTACGGGTTTGACTTTTTATGGTTTTTATAGATTTAGTTTATTCTATGGTTTTCATATATTATTTCTGACTTTAAAAAAATTTAATTTTTGTTATTTTAACATGAAGTTTTGCATATATATTGGAAAAAATTCAATTTATTTTTTTGAAAAAATTTTAGAATTTTTTAATGTAAAATTTTTATTTTATTTTTAAATATGAAAAAATGTATAAAATTTAAAAATAATCCAAAATCATCTTAGTTTTTTTTAAAAAAATATATAGGTAAATCTTACTAAATAATTTTTATTACAAGACTATTTATGTTATCGTTATTTTTGATAAAAAAAAAAAAAACTAAATTTTGAAGGAAAAAAAATTCAAAGATTATCAAATCCCAAATTAAAAGTTTAAGAACTGTTTAATCCATTTAGCCTCAATTCTCATAATAAGGATCTAGACCAATATTTCAGCTGGACCAATATTTTTTTCGCAGAAATTTCTGCATCTGTCATATGCATGATGGAGCAGGGCATGAAGTGCTTTTGCAATGATTGAGGTTGAATCTCGAAGGAGCCGCTTGGGCAAAATTCATAATGAGATCTGCAAGAGGCCTCGTAATCATAATTAGTTAGACCCCTGACCACAAAAACAATGGTCTGTTTGAGCAGATTTCCAAACAAAATCAATCCACTATGTAGTTTTTAAAATATTGCCATCCAATCCCAAATCATTCCATTTTGCAAGTTATTATGAGTAAGTTAGAAAAGGTGAAAATATTTTGCAAGTTGTTATGATTTTCTTTTTAAAGTGAAAATGTATTTATTTCATTATTTTATTTATTCTTATATTCCTTTTATCCTAAAAAAAAATTGCCCCATTTTACTTTTTACCTTTTATTTTACAAATTAAGAAGATTAATGATGATTATGTCATATCAGTAATTTTTTATATATTTTTTCTTAAAATGCCTTTAAAAAATAAACCATTAGTCATTACATTAGTCATCAAATTTTCAAACAAAATCAACCCACTAGGTAATTCTTAAAATATAGCCATCAAATTCCAGATCACTCAATTTTGCAAGTTATTATGATTTAAGAAAAAATAAGTGAGAATATATTTATTTTAATATTATTTTTATTCTTCCATTCTTTTTATTATAAGGAGATTGTCCTATTTTATATTTCACTGCACAAATTAAGAAAGTTATTAATTATTATGTTATATCGATATCTTTTATTTATATTTTCTTAAAATACTTTTTTTAAAAATTATTATTCATCACATTTAATCCTATATGATACAAAACCAATATTAATCAAAGGTATTTTTTTAAAAATCCACTATTTAAAATTTTAAACAGATAAACATTTTAGGACAAAGAAAAATAATATATAATTCAAATCTCGGTCCGTTATTCTTTTTAAATAAATTTTAATGTAAATGCATTAATTTAAACGGGAATGGTCTTTACCAAGGAAGGACTAATCTTTGATGCACGAGACCATACCTCAGACTCTAATAACCAAGAATAAATAATAATAATAATAATAATAATAAAATAATATATATATATATATATATATATATATATATATATATATATTTTTTTTTTTTTCTTGCAACAGAAAAATCCATTACTTTTGGATATCACTCATAAACTTTATTATCCATTTACCATAAAAAAAAGAGAACATGTTTACAAACCATACATAATTAAACAAACTCAACATAGTCCCCAAAAAAAAAAAAAAAACATCTAATATTTCACAAAATACAGCATTTCTGGCTCTTCCTTCTGAAAAAGAAGCAGAGAAAAAACCACTCTTCTTAAACCGACCTCCAGCTTCACCCATTATCTGCAATAAAAAAGGAAAGTAGGGTTTTTTAATACATGACAATTGACAATAGACTAATTACAGATAAGATGACTGCTCATTCACACGCTTTTACAAAGGAGCTAAATAAAACGTGCATAACTTTTTAGGGTCTAGACTCTAGCTCGATAACTTTGTGTTTTACAGAAGAGCACTGATCATCAGGCCATGCTTCTGGAAAATGATAAAAGCGAAAGCTTGTTTTGGACCCAAGTAGGCGGAAGTGACATAATATCCGAAGGACTGAACGATGCTTTGTCTATTCTACCCCAGAAAAAAATGGAGCTCCATTGTAAAAGACAAATCACAAGAAACACAAACCACAAAATTAACTAATAGAAAGATTCTGCAATATGTTTGAAGCACAGGCGTGACCTCTGCAATATAGGCATAAACCTTTCCATTATTTTGCTAGCAATGATTGATAAGGACTCTTTATTACAGTGACCACACATTGCTTCCCTGGAGGAATGACACTCTACACATAAACTGTCCAATGACAGATGACATTCGATCACTCTTTAACACCCCCATCAATCAACCGACCAAGACAACACGACAAAGCCATGAAAAATAGAAGAAATTTTCAAAGGACAGCCGATGTCACCCATTTCGGATACTGAACACCCATATCGGATATAGATGATATAGATGTTCTACAGATGACCGGTATTTCTAATATTTACAACGGTATTAACAACGTAAGTACAAAACGAGACGGCAATTACCTCCAAAAGAGAAACATGGAAGCAGAAACTTTTCGTTCCTTAATCTGCCTCATCAGCATTTAGCATACTAATTAACTACCAATAAAAGAAAACCAAACTACCAGACCCCACCACGAACCATTTCCCTGACACGCTGTTCAGATTCCTGCCTTTGAAGCCTCATCTCGTAATTAAACTTTCTAATGAACTCTTCTGCTCGCCGATTCAACTCGTCATGACTCATTGATTTCTCCCTTTTCAAGGTAACAGAATCGTTGAACGTATCTGATTTCTTCAGTTCTCTTCTAGCCCAAGTAACCGGATCATTGTCATCGACGCCACCGCCATCAGCAACGGTAATCACCCCATTAGCTTTTTGCAGCACCTTTGGAGGTGTGTCCCACGTGCCACTCTTCTTTAACTGCCTTGTTGGTGGCTTCCCTTGCTTCTCCATGATTAATGTCCATGTGTCCTCCAGGGTTTCCTGCTGATCTGCCTCTGGTTGCAGTGGCTCTGTGCCAATGATGATCTTCTCTTGCTGTTCTTTAGCAGAGTCTGTCAAGCAAGAATCCTGAGATGGGTCTGTTCTCACCTTTTGTTGCAGTTCTTTGTCAGGATCTGTCGAGAAAGTGTCAAGAGAGCCATAATCCTGAGATGGATCTATGTCTTTCTCAAAGGACAAAGTTGTATCCAATTGTTTTTCCTCTTCGTCTATGCCATGCTCTTGCCAGATATAATTAAGATGCTGGGTGCTACTTTTCTTTTGGCTTTTGTGTTTCTTAGTAACAAAATAGGATGATTTGGTGCTGGGGTTTGGGTGTTCAGATGTGGAGGAAGCAGCAATGATGATTATGATGAAGTTGAGGATGATGTAGATATAGGGTGGCGATGACCAGGCACGGAGGGAGATCCATACGCTAGGAAGAGTTGAGAGAATTAGATTAAATGTGTAAGGAATTACAGCCACTTTGAACAAAATAAAAGTGGAAATGATCCCTACAGTGAGAAGCACCAACTTCACAGCCCAAATTACCGTCTCAAATTTGCTTGTTTTGAAAGAAGAAATCTCAAAGAAATTGGCCATTGTTGTGCAGAAATATGAGAACTCCTAGAACAGAAAGAAGTGAAAAAAGAGAAACGATCAAGAAAGAAATAACTAAACTTTCAGCAAAATGCCATACAACTACTATGCCTTTCCAAAAACTTCAAGACTTTGAAGAAAACTAAGAGACCTAAGGGAGCACTAAAAACCAAACTTAATGCTATTTAATATAACAGATAAGAGTCAAGAAAGAGCAATATCCAAAACAGCTAGATCAATTTGGAAGACATAAAGGTACCAAGTTGTTGAAATTTGAGACCTTATTTACCTAAACCCCTGCAGTTCATCAAAAATCTTGGCGGAGGTGATAGCAAAATAGTACTATCTACTGCGAAAAAGAAAAAAGAAAACTAAAGAACCCTTCAAGAATCAATCTTGTGAGAAAACATTTGACTGACTCTAAGATCCCTTCTTTCAGGAAAACTGAAAGCATGAGTTGTTCCTTTCAAAACTTTGAAAGTGCAACTTTTGCAGAGAGATTTTGCATTTTCATTGCTCAGTGGCATAGAGAGAGAGAGATTTGGCTGAATTAATGTCGAAGAACTAGGACAAGCCAGAGACTTATATAAGAGGTAGGAAAGTGATACTGTGAAGGCCAAGAACCACAGTACAGAGAGGACAGATCAAGAACCACAGTACAAAGAGACTGGAGGCATTAGTCTTTTCTTTATTCAAGAGAAATGCTTAAATTTCTTGCAACTTTCCCTCCTTTGATTCAATCCTAACCATTCGATCATAATAAAAAAACATTGGACCAACAACAAATTCAATAATGTTCCCTTTCTTTAAAAAAATATTGGGTTAATTTTTGGCACTTATTCTATAATTTAGTTTAGTTGATTAAAAATGTAAATCAGAATAGCTTTAAGGCCGCTTTCGAAATCGGCGCTGCACTGCTAATTACCAATTAATAAGTCATCACTGCATAAATGATTACCTTATCTGAATGCCCTTTACCACCCACTAGCCGATCACAAAATATGAATTCATATAAATTATTTGAATGATTGATTCAATAGACTTTTTCTTCACCTTCCTATCAACTCGAATGGTTGGTAATTTTTTTCTTCTATTTGAATTCAAGATTTCTCGACCACAAAAAATATTAATATTAGTTGAATCATAGCGCATTATTTAAATAAATAATTAAAAAAAAAACTAAACCAAAACATATTAATGCACTATTCCAAACCCAATCATATTCATGTATATTATTCCAGATTTAGATATACTATTTCATTTACTATGTGATGATATTTTTATAGTTTTCAAATATTTTAAGACATTTATTATGAAAGTTTTTTGTGACATTATACTTTAATCCTTTTTTTTAAATATTAATTTTTTAGTCTGTAAATATTTTTTTATTTGATTTTAGTTTTACTTTTTTGTTTCATTTTGATAACTTTAGTCCTTACTTTTTTTTCCTTTGATTTTTTAACAAAAAAATTAAGACAAAAAGATGTTTAGAAAAAACAATCTACAAAATATGTTTTTAGCTAAAAATGTGGATATAGCTAAATAAATAATGTTTGTTTAATAAAAAAATTATTAAAATATAAAGAATAATCAGTCAAATACAAAATTTTGATTAAAATGATAAAATTGAATGAATTTTTATTCAGTTTTAATTTGATATATTTTGATAGATGCATAATATAACACATGACATCTAAATAAAATAATTTTATATATTTTGTCCGACTTGCAACGTAGTGCGAGTAAAAAAGCTAATATATTCTACAATTTTATATATTTAAACCTAAATTTGATTTGATTTGTGAAAAATAATTTGAGAATATTATAACGATTAAAACCGAAGTAAAACTAGAAAGTTGATGGTAGAATAAAAGGGAATTTGAATGCAACATCAATAACCATTTCAACGTGGGGGTGGGGCTATTGACACCGAAGATGGAAGACAGAACAAGTTCACTTTTGGTCTTGGATAACAAAAAAAGTTGTATAAGTTCTTTTTCATATCATATCACTTTTCTCTAAATTGTGTTTTTTTTTTTTTTAAAAAAAAAAACAATAAAAACACGCACATCCACACAATTCCTTCCATTTTTTTTTTCCTTTTTCTCTCACTTTAAAAAAAAATCCAAATCAAGTCATGGCTTCAGGGAGGGAAATTGTTTAGAAAACCAAATAAAACATCAACGTTGTCTAACCAAACTTTACTATAAAAATAATTCAGTTTTCCAATTGGTCTTAAAACCACGTTTTCCCCTGTTTTACACAATCGAATCTTATTAGTTCCCTCTTCGTTTTCAAATTGAAAAGAATGGAACTCAGCCACCACCATCACTGAATCTTGCAGGGAAGAAAAAGAAGAAAAAGACAATCGCTTGACAGATGGTACTGTTCTTCTTTAGAAAAATTAAACGGTGAGGCATCTAGTCAAGTCTTGAGTTGCATAATGACCTAATCTTCCACTCAATTTTTTTTTTTTTTATATCTCAAATTACAATGGCAGATAATTTTTAGAAAATAATTGTTAGCACATCTGTCATCCTTGGTTCAAATATTAGGTGGATTTGCTTCCAAATTACCATGCTATGTTTGTTCAAATTCAAAAGAAGACTACGAAAAACCTTCTTTTTTTTTTTAATCCATCAGTCTAGTTTTGATGTTCTACCTAATTTCCAATAAAAAAATTAATCTAGTATTACTATATAGAAAGAAAGCTAATCTAAAAATATCTAATTGTTAAAAAAAAAAAAAGTTTTTACCCTCTAAGTTAGAGTAAATTATAAATTAATCTCTCTCGTTTCAAGAAATAAATTAATTAGTTCCTCTAGTTTAAAAACTTATTATTTAATCCTTTTTACTAATTTTCAATTATTTTGATTTTTTTAAAATAAAAATATGAAAATATCAATGAGAAAATAAGAAATTTTATAAAATAAAAAATATTAAATTAATCACGATAAAAAATGATTAAAATAACTAAATAATTAGATTTTAAAATACGTTTTTGTTTTTAGGGATTTAGGCTTTTATATCCCTCAATTTGTTTCGGTACGGTTTGATTATCCCTCCTTTTATATTCTTTTTTTATTTAATAAAAATTTTCAGGGTAGCGTTCCTGTTTTTATTTAAAAAATTAATTTTTGAAACTAAAATGATTAATTAATTAAAACAAGAGGGATTAATTTATAATTTACTCCTCTAAGTTATGGTAGCATTAGTAACTTATTGTATTGAAAAGAATATCTTAGGTCATTATTGCTACCCAGATGGCAAATTGTCAATGGGGCCTCATGTCTGTCCCCGGGAAACAGCCACCATCTCCCAAGTCCCATCCTCTCAATTGCTGAGATCTCCTATCACCGCTTGTATCCATCGAACTTACAACTGCCTCCTCAGGCCCAATTATTGTGCACCACCTCAACTTCATTTATTTCTTTTCATTTTCAGACAAGTTGGGAGTTCCTCTAACGTGTCTTTCTCCATTGCACTTAGCCCTAACAATTGATAAAGGGAAGACCCTGAATTTATATAGGACAAACGAGTAATCCTAGAAATTAATAATAGTAACAATTTAAACTATTAAAATTTTTGATAGGATGGTAAATTAAATTTTATTGAATTTTAATAGTAATATATATTATCGAATTAATTTCGTTAAAGTATGAAGATTAATGTAAATATGAACCTTCGAGTATAAAGCACTATGCAAAGCTATCACGATGGTCTTGCTAATTGGTTAGCGAGCAAGAGTAAAGAAGGCAGCATTTCTTACGAAGGGTCGAGGACGAAACTCTTGAAAAGTCTACATAATTTTAGATTAGGTGCATTGGTCCGTTAGATGTTTTTTTAATATAATTTTAGTTGTTCACGTAATATATAAATGCAACATCGTTTATATTTGTAATTATCGCACTGAACAAAATTTAATAAGAAATTCTAATATATTTGTGGAGTATGCATCATTGTCAAACCACATAAAATCTTTTATGTTATGTGATTGTTTTTTTTTTCATTCTTTTTTTAATAATTTATATATTAATCGATATTAAATTTTGTTTTTAATAATTAAAAAAAACAGATAACATTTAATAATATTTCATTTTTACAAAATAATTTTTTTAGGGTCACTCGTTAAATTGATTTACAATGACTCAATCGTTAGGGCTAAGTTTTGCGGTGCTTGAATGAAGTGGGGTTATGGGTGCATTGATAATACTTAGGGCGTGTTTGGTATGCTGAATAAAATGTGATATCTAAAATTGGACTGGATTGAATCATGTAGAATTAAACTAGACTGGACGATAGATGAGATTAGACTGAACTGGACTGGACAAGTGTGTGGCGCATTTAGAGTTGGACAAGGATGGATCATTTTAATATATGCAACTTAGTTCTTGAATTAGAAATTTATTCACAATTAAGCCCTTACATATTAATAATTCATTTTTAATAAAATATATGTAAATCTACTCAAATTTTAATCAACCAAATTAAAAAAATAAATGAGTAATAAATAGATAGTAAATAATATAAAAAAATTGAGAAATAATGATTTTGTTTATGGTATTAGACAAAGTTGTTCCACTCAATAATGAAATAAGAATTTAACTTTTCGAATATTTTTAGACAGAACAAAGATTAATCATTGTTCTGTCTAAAATATATACTAAACACAGTACAATTTATCTTATCATATCTAATGTTTGCAGCAAATATTATATAACATATTTTGTCACGTTCAATATAATATTATCTTGCATTACCAAATATTATTGCCATGCCCAAAATTATACTAAATAAGTTATAGTTTTATCTCATCATATCTAATGGATGCACTAAATACTATACAACATAGTTCATCATGTTCAATCTAATATTATCTTGCATACCAAACACATCCTTGTTGAATTGCCATGCCACCTATAATCATAGCATTAAAAAGTACTGTTATTATAATAGCAAATGGTTGCATTTATGTTCTTTTGATGTCTCAGGTGAGAGAGGTTTCGTTGGATTCAATTCAATGCAACAAAGAATGAGAACACGAAAGTCAAACAATTGATGGTTCCAGCTTTCCATCATTATTCACCATGGTGGTATCCACCTTTCCATCATTATTTACCAGAGTGTGAGGTAACTTGCATGGATGAATAAATTTGAAAGGAGAGTTAAAAAAAAAAAAAAAAACCTTTGGATTTCCTTATATTAAATTTGAATTTGTTACTGTTTCTTTTCTTTTCTTTCTTTTTTTTTTTTTGAGCGGAGAGGTGAGAGGAGACTTTTGTTTTTTTACTTTTTTTTGTCATTAATTTAATAAAAGGTCTTGTACTTGATTTTGAGCTATTATAATATGATAATGTTTTCTTTTAACGGTTAAACATATTTACTTTTTTTCATTGATAAAGAGATTTTTATACTAATTTATGTATCAATCGAAATTAAATAATTTTTTAATTAATTTTGCCGATGCATCTTTCGTATCGATATAATATATTCATTGTAATTTAATAAATTATTATGAATGTTAAATTTAAAATTTAAATTTAGAAAATCAAAGAATAAAACTATTTTTTTTAACTACAAAATTAACTCTTGGAATTAGCTTTTACCACTAGCTAATCATTTTTCAACTAGAGTTTTAATTAGGCTATCTATACCATTCGCTAGAAATTTTCTCCTAAACAAATCCACTTACCGCTTAAGCCGACATTTCAAAAACCTTACATCAAAATAACGCAATACCAGTTGTCATGTTTAAGGAGAAAACTCTGTTTGATGATAGCTTAAATAACAACAAAAAAAGTCCTTATCAGACCATTAATGCTCCTATATATCTTGTCACCTATATATCTTGTCAAGTATTTTTATCAAAACAGTACTAGAACAGTACGTAGTAAATGTCATTGTAGATGTACGTAAATATTTTTGCTGATGACGTTTTCGAAATAAAAAGATACTAATTGAAAAGGGACAGACCTTATGCATGGTGAAAACCTATCCTTGAATTAAAATCAAAGACTCCATCATTATCAACGTCGGTTTGAATTAAAATCTTCTTTCTTTTCATGGGGTTCGTAAGCAAACAAGTAAGGTCCGTCATTAGGGTTAGCTGGCAAAAGGATTACCCTTAAATTTAGATAATAAACGTGCATTGGCCATTACGGGATAACTTGAGCAATGAGCTTCTCTCTCTCTTCTGTGGATCTTTCAAATTATCCTGACTCCAAAATCTAAATTAATCTTTCAATATTTTATCATAAAAACAGCTATTTAAAAAAAAATTATATACCAAAAGGTTTGAATTTAAAACTATTTATTTAAGCAAATAGAATTTTTTTATTCAAGTTAATCTTCTTAAACGCTTCTTCCTCTTTCTCTTTAAATGTTATGTTTTGAGATTAGTTTTTGTATATCTAAATTATCGTTGATTTTTATTAGAATATTAAGGAAAACAATATTAGAGAATAATATAAAATTATTTTTAAAATTTTACTTAATAATTTACGTTTTCAAATTAAAATAGTTTTTTTTTTTAATTTTGTATCGGGGTTTTGATGATCAAATAGTTACGAGTTTAAATCTCATTATCTTTAACTTTTCTTCTAATTAAGTACCAAATAATGATAAATCTATGTAAATTTCAAATCTAAAAAACAAACAACATAAAATCATTAATAGAATATCATTCTACGGCTTAAACTTTTTGCATTCAGATAATTTTTTTACCAGAAGCAAATCCACTTGCATATCATCGGCTATTAACCTCAAGAATGTCCAAATTTCTTCTGCCGGCAAGGGATAACGCAAGTTGTCTGAATTCAACAATGTCCTGGTTGGCTCTTTGAGTCCATTTGCATAGGATGGGACAGAAGGGTCACATACTCACGTTGATAGGAGCTATGCGAGGGAACGATAGAGTTGCTGCCACTAAACACCAAAGTGGTGGTGGTGTTAGCACGGGTAGTGGTGGGTCTCCACCAGGCGGCGCCCTATCCTTGTAGTGGTTTTCTTTTCCTATGGGGAGTCTGTCTTTATTTAGGAAGGGGTTAATTGAACTTTGATCAAGAACGTAGTAGTAGCTAGTAAGATGGATCTTTTCATTATTGGGTCCCATCAACTATATCAATGGGCGAATCCATCTGAATTGCAGGAGCTATAATGCTTATATTTGCTTGGATTTGAAGATTTGGTCACCAATTTGCTGGACGGTACATGCATGCTTTGCTGCCAAGCTAATTTAAGCACTTGAGTCACCATATGCTTGTGGCCCTCCTATCCTTTTATCATACCATTATTTCCTTCTGTCACCATTCTAATTTTTGTAGTGCCATTCCTTTATTGCCAATCTTTCTTGAGCTCTATGTTTTAGAAATTGCATGATTTGTGAGTTTTAAGGATAGGATTAGCTTAATCTTCTACATAATTTGAGAATTGTTGGAGAAGAGCACATTGTTTATGCAAAATACCAACTTTCTTACTGTATCCAGTCATGATGACATTCAACAACAACCATCTGCTTGCCTCTTTAAAATGTGCAAAATGATCTAAAAAGGGACACTTTAGGTTAATTTGCTTGATCAATTAAACTTTGTGTGTCAAAATAGCTCAAAATGTAGCCACTTTTATTCACACAAAATTAAAGAGAAGCCAGTAGTGCGGTATTTATTGGTAAAATAAGATTTTGTTAATTTGGTTTTGATTTGCATCAGAAATGATACATAGCAAGAAAAAACTTCAAGAACAACGTAAATTATTAGATCTGGATTTTAATGTAGAATTCAGTGGTTAATTTCACTAATTAATCTAAGGACTCATATGCATACCTTAATTATTACAACAAATCACATCTAAGTTGGCAATTGCAAGTGACAACAATCATTTTTTAATTCTTAGTCGACAAAATATGATATTCTGTCACATTAAATTTAAAGTGTCAATTTTTCTCAACTAAGTGTTTTACTAACCCGATCAAATTGGTCACTTTAGCGTTTTAAAAATACAGGCTTTCCTTTTGAATTTTTTATTAACAAAATCAGTTATGTTAGTTGATACTAAACTTGAAGAAATTCGTTTTCTATTTTTTAATCATAATTAACAATTTTAATCACGTTAATTAAGAACAAATTTGACCATTAAAGCTGAAAAAAAATACCATTATTGTCATTTCAAATTTAAACTTGACAAATTTTATTATTTCATCACACTAGATCTAAAATGACAAATTTTGACAAATAGGTATTTAACTGACTTAATGAAATTTATCAATTTAGCGTGCTGAAAACTTGTACCTTTTTTCGAACTCTAAATTGATAAAATAGGTGAGGAAATTTATTTTCATCTTTTTTTAATATCTCATATCTTACAATTTTAGTCAGATTAATTAATAGCAAACTTGACAATTAAAGATGAAAAAGCACAATTATTTGTCAATTTTAAGTTCTAACTTGACAAATTTCGTTATGTCGTCACACTGGATCTAAGATATCAAATTTCATCAAATATGTGTTTAAATAATTTGACAAAATTTATCAGTTTAGTGTATTGAAAACATGCTTCCTTTTTTTAAACTCTAAATTGATAAAATTGGTTAGTTCAGGTGATACTAAACTTGACAAAATTCATTTTCCATTTTTTTTTAATATCTAATAATTGACAGTTTTAGTTAGATTAATTAACAAAAAAATTGACAATTAAAGTTGACAAAGCATCATTATTTGTCATTTTTAAGTTATAACTTGATAAATTTTGTTATTTATGTTAAATTTCATCAAATAAGTGTTTAAGTAACATGACGGAATTTGTCAGTTTAATGTATCGAAAGCACACACTCTTTTTTATACTATAAATCGATAAAATTGGTCAATTTAATTAATAACTAACCTGACCAAATTTGTTTTATTTTATTTAAAAGTTATAAATTACAATTTTAGTAACATTAGTTATATACTAAAATTGATATGGAGAATGAAGAGATTTTAGTCAGGATATTCAATTTCATTTAATCATTCAAATCTAACTAAAAATTTTTATTAGTAAAACAATACTGTCCTAGAAAAGTTTCTTTCCAAAAATCTTAATTAGTTTGACTATAAACTAGGAGGATATGAAGAGCGGAGAGATTTCAAGCAAGATAAACAACTTGCAGTGATCTTAGTTGGAATTTTTCAGGGTGGCAATCCCATAATATTATTCTTATTTTCGTACATGTTAATATATATATATATATATAAAGAAGAAAACTCCAAAATTTTGCCATCCCTTATCTTATATACCCTAATCCATGCATGTACATGTACTTGTCTTTCGTGGATGCAATATTCAAGTTTTAATAATTGTTTCTTTTCTTTCTCCCTATTGTACTTTAAATCTCGTATGTGATTGACTCTGTTATATTTTTTGTTCCTTCATGTTACATCATAGATTCATATAACTTCAAAACTCTAATAAAATGAACTTTTTCATTTAAGTGAGCAAAGAGCGTCGAATGTTGTCAACTTGGATTATCCAAACAAGTTGTTTAGTAACTTTTTCTTTACTAAATGACAAAATTCATCATTTTTTTTTCATAAAATGAGAATATTTTTCAAATTAGAAAAATTAATATGAGGCAATATATCGAATTTTGTAAGTTGTCATGATAAATTTTATCATTAAAAATCATGACGAGAAGATATCTTAAACATAAATGATAAAATTTGATTTAGAATAAAATACGATGAAATTAGTCATGTTACTCTATATAAAATGACAAAATTTATCAAGTTACAAAACAAAGATGATGACATCCGTCATATTTCATAAATTGACATAAAGAATTGTGTCATATAAATAAAGACGTATCATAAGTAGTTCTTAAAATATATATTGATAATTTTTATCATCTTTGGATGATAAAACACGACTAAATTTGTCAACATCGTATGAAAAAAATGTTGAAATTCGTTATAGTTAGAAATATCTTACTGGAGGAAATTCGTCGGATTTGTGACATATCTTAGGTGACAAATATTTGCCATCTATGACCTAACTCTGCATAAAGAGAAATGATGAGTGTTCTTCGTGTTAGGCTATGGTGACGAAATCTGGTGTCCAATGAAAAAAAAAAAAAAAAAACCTCTTCAAATTAAGGTTTTCTTGATAGGCATGGACTGGGGGTTGAGAGTGTCTAGGGAGATGTTGAATGGTGAGCTTTCATGACATACATTTGTTCTTTTGTTCTTTCCATTTGCTGGATTAAGAATTCTATAGACGGCCAGTGTTTAATTAGAATTCTTCTACTCCATATCCTCTCCTGTAAGCTGAATCTAATGATATTATTTTTTCATGATCATGGTAAAGAACTCCAATTATGAAGGTTTGAGCTAAGGTGTTCTTGCTATGCTTTCGCTATCAATAATTGAAAAATAATGACATGTTTTGGTGTTCAGGTGCAGCACACCGCAAGCTGCATAATCTCCTGTGCATTTCTCACTTAATATTACTTTCTTTAACCATGTTTTCCTTTGTATTTTTTGTAGTTTCTTGCTGATTTAGTATAACACTAGTCGGTTGCCAGCGCAAAAAGCATTATAATTGTTAGAATTTTATAATTATAATTTTTTATTTAATTAATTTTTTCTAATGTTTTTTTATAAATTTTCTGCTTAAAAAAACATAAAACATTATTCTTTATTGATTGATTTTAAAATAAAAAATTACAATAATTTTAACTAAAATATTAATTAAGAATTAAAAAAAAACTTAAAAATATATTTTTTATAATATTGTATTCCAAAAAATAAAATTATAATTAATGGATAGACTTTTATAAAAATTAAAAAATGAAAAAAATCTTATTTAATGCTGATGAAAAGATTAAATTTTGAAATTATCTCCACAAAGATGCGGGTAGATAAAACAAAAATTTTGACATGTAATTAAATAAAAAAGAACATAAATTGAGAGAAAAAAAAGGCATGTGTAGTGCATCATGTAATTAAGGGATTAAAATTTTTATTTTAAAATTTTAGAAATCAAAATGAAACAATTTGAAAATTTAAAAAAAAAAAATGAAGCTATGATGGAATAAACAATGATTTTTACTGTTTAAAACGTTCACCTGTTTTAGCTTCTTTTGATAATGCTACTCACCATTCTTTAATACGTACGATTAAGATCATTAAATTATGGCGAAGATGAACTGGTGGCTCAGTAGTTGAAAATTTCTTCTTCACATTTTTTCTCTCCCTTTCTTTATCTAAAGTTATACTTAGTATCTTTTCTTTTTCACTTTCAATCTTCTATAACTGTTAGGTTGTCTGTAACTCATGCTATGAATAGTTTACACACATCACCTCCATGATTTTACTTCGTTCCAGCAAATTTGGATTTAGTGTTATTTATTTTCTAATGCCAATGCTCTTTTGTTCTTTTTTAGTCTTTTCGTACAAGGAGATATCTTTTTCCTATGGCAAGATTCTGACTGTTTATTTTTTTTTAATTGTTAAGGTGATGTTAATAGTAGATGAAAGCCTGTGACAAAAGAATAGAAGAGAGTAAACAATAATTGAGCAAAGGTGAATGGAGTTCGACAAAAGTTTCTGTCCAACTTATCTAATAAAAAGAGTAAAAAATAAGGGCACTAGCTATTTTTGTATAATTAATTTCTTCTAGAACAGTGATCAGAGAATCTAAGGTTCTATTATTGAGCCTAAACTCTAGGGTTAGGTGCTAAAAGTACAAAAGGAGGGTGAGACACAGGATTCATAGATAGTTATATATAGTATAACGAAAAGAAAATACACAAATATGTTCTAGCTAGGGCTTCTCGATCATAGGTTTGCTTAGGAATGATCTATGTTTTTCAATATCCTAAGATTACATACAGGAGTCGAACTGATCAAGTTTTACTTTCTTCCCATACTCTATATATAAGAGGTCAGTATCATTAAACTAAACAATAATTGAGGTAGCTAGGAATGGTACATTGATTAGGTCAAACAATTTTAGCTGGTTGGTACTTTTCTAAAGTTTGTAAAAATTAATGGGAAGAGAGAAGAGAGTGGTGCCATAGAGAAACTGGAAAGGAAATGTTATTGTTAAAGACATGAATAAAGAAGAGGTTGGTTACACCTAGCAGTAGGTCATTTGAAAAGAATTGTCTCCATCTCAATAATAAAACATCAGACATATAGATTTGTATCAGCAGAAGGAAATAAATTTTTTTCTTGTAATGGCTCAGACTCAATCCATGTTCACATGACTTTGTTGGGGCTGATGAGGACCCTTCTCTAATCTAAACTCTATTTTAATGTTCATGGATGATGTATCTCTGCAATGGAATACAACAATTAATTATGTTTCTCTTGCCAATATTAAGGTTGAATACTCATTGTCTATGAATAATTAGTTATAATATATATCTATATAATATATATATTAGGTTTAGAGCTTGTTTGGTTG
The DNA here is from genome assembly GCA_963924115.1 of Dovyalis caffra. Classification (NCBI taxonomy): domain Eukaryota; kingdom Viridiplantae; phylum Streptophyta; class Magnoliopsida; order Malpighiales; family Salicaceae; genus Dovyalis; species Dovyalis caffra. Next base: position 155,256 of record CAWUPB010000871.1, on the reverse strand, counting down.
AAGAGACAGTTCAGTAATCAATTAAAAATTAAACGAATTCTAATGTTCGTTTAATTCGAAAAATGGTAAATTTACTTTTCAGTTAATACGAAAACTGGCTTAAAAATACATGTTTTCTTTACCATCACATTAATGTTCATTTGATGGTACTTATACTGCCTGATTATGGCTGAGAAAATTGCTCAATATATATATATTGATTTCTTGATCTAAGGCATGCATGTGCTCCATTGCTTTCCATAATACCAACAGGTAGCTAGTGCTCTTCTTTTTTCTTTTTCTTTTCCTTTTTCTTTTTTCTGCTTTCTAATTATTTTGCTTATTTGTAGAAGAGATGGGGTGAGTGCGTATTGAATTTTTCAGTACTCTTAAAAAAAATTCTCTTTTTTATGACATATATGCTAGTGAAAGCCAAAGCAAAGTGATATATTAATGTTGTTGTATAGAGATGACCAAATTGGAATGATTCTGAGGATCAATGCTCATGAATTATTTCTCAAAGAATGTTAAGTAAGAAGGGGTAAGGAAGGAGGAGGACAGTTGAGATGTCATCTCCTTGATAATGATATATAATCAATGAGTTCGAATCCCTATATACTTTCATTTTTTTATAGACAAATGGGTCAAAACATCCCAACTGAACAAATTCCCCAAATTCCTCCTGTAGATCATAAACAAATGATGTATACTTTATATAACAAGAGTGGTCAACTGGCCAACTCTTAGCTGGCTTGTCTAGTTTTACGAAACTAATCCTTTTTTATGTCCAAAGCCAAAATGCAAGAGGTACACACATTCATATGGTTCTTGTGCTGTCGCGTCCTAAGCACAATTTCAAAGTAGACAGCATTAAGCAAAAGAACAGATTCCATTCTTGAAGTTGTCCTTGCATGGCCTGAAGCGTTAATTACCAATAGTTTCATTTGCAACTTTTCAATACAAAGAAGAGAATCTAAGGTTGTATGGTTGAAGCCTTGAAGCCGTACTAAAGAACAAAGTAAAAGGAGAAAAGCATCTAAGGTTGGTTTTTATGAGCAGAGAAGCATTGTCATCAAAAGTTGTGTCTATATAAAAGGTTAATGGTTCAGGACATCTGCTGTTTTGTTTGCGTTAGTCATGTTTTTTAACTAAATTTTTTATTAGTTCTATCTCTTTACTGTTATTTTGTGTTTTAATTTTGTCTCTCTATCTAAATTTTCAAGCAATGGAGTCAATTTCCGACAATAAACCAACATGATGCTAATATATGGTATTTTGCTTTTGTAAAAATAAATAAATTTTTGAAAAAAATAAATCCCAAAATACTCTTCTTCTTCTCTGCCTTTTGCTTATGTTCCTTCCTATATTATGAAAAAAATTTCATAAAAATGTTCTTTGGGTTTGGATTTGAAATAAATTTTCATAATAATTTTCTGAAATTAAAAAATTTTAATTTTTTTTTGCTTTTGTTCCTTTCTATACATTTTTTGTTTTTGTTTTTGGATTTAAGAGAAACCAAAAGGCAGAGGAAAAGAGGGGTATTTTGGAATTTTTTATTGTTTTTCAATTTTTTTTAAATAAAAAAGTTACCACATGTTAGCATCTTGTGCATCTATAGGTAAAAATTGACGCCATTACCTAAAAATTTAGGATGGAGGGATAAAATTAAGATGCAAAATAATATTAGAGGGACAAAATTAACAAAAAATTTAGTAAAAAAACATGATTAAGACAAACGAAACAATAGAGAGGCATCCGAATCATTAACTCTATATGTATGTGTATGCGCATACGAAAGCCATTTCTTGGACCTCCCTTGCTCAAGATATTATTATTTTCAAGGGATAAACCACTTATCATTATCTTATTTAATGGTTGCCAATATTAAATAGCGAGTTTTAGATTTGTGGTTAATTTTGAAAAATAATTTGTTTTTTTTTTTTCTTTTTGGGATTGATGGTATGTTCTAATGGATTTGTTGGTTTTAGAGATGATGGAAATGGGTGGCGTCGTTACATGACATTCGAGGGACTTCAAAAAATCAACATGTTGAAATTTGTTTGTTTAGCAATATAAGTTATTATTGATTTTGGAGTTGTCACTTAATATTAAAAGAATTAAAAATCTAAAATTGACACCGATTCAAAAATTTTAGGACAAGGAGTTAGTTATGTCTTTAGAAAGATATCAATTACCTAAAAACACTATTTTCGAGAAAATGTATCACATCCGGTTTAATCCTAAAAGTTTATCTCTTAAAAGTTTCTACTTTTGTCATATTATTTCTCAAGTCAAAATTCTAAGTTTAATACTTAAGTCAAACTAATTTTTTTATTTTTGTTTGTGGCATCGTATTAAATCCATTATCGGACTATGTTGTCGAGAGTGTCGTTAATTCAATATCAAATCTGATTTAAGCCTCGACATAACTGGTATGTCGGAGAACTATCTAATTATTAAAATGTGATTGATTTTGAATTAATATCAATCCTTATTGGAAAAGAGACTCGTTAAAATTGCTTAAAATGCTTTCTTTCTTTTTTGTTCTTTTCATATTTGATTTTATGCTATGCGAGGAAAACATTATCAAAACTATATATTTTTATTTTTTCTTTTGTGGCATTGTATTAAATTAACATCGGACTCTAAAATTTAAGAGTCTCTTTGATTTAGTATCAAATCCGAATTAAAGTTCTAACATGATTGGCATGTCAAGAAACGATTTAATTAACTAAAAGTGTTTATGCAAAATGTTACATAAAATTGATCCAAATTAATTCCTTATTATTTCTTTTCAGCATTTTCATGGATAAAATATATCGAAACCATTATCCATCTCTAATAAACAAGAGACTCGTCGTTTCGATATTACAACGCATCAACTCCATACACTAAAATACATTTCACAACCTAAATATTTCTAAGTTTTCTAATATAAATAAAAATAACATCATTATAAGACAACATCGTAAAGTAATTAAAAAATAAATAGGTAAGAGAAAAAAACCAAATGGTCACTATCAAAATGCCCTTACGATGCTGCTGAAAAATGACCGAAATGCTTCTAACAATAAAATTACTAAAATGCCCTCGTAACACGTATTGCACGTACTCGCCACCGTCCAGCTATCGTTGGTGCTCGCTCCAATTAGCTCCGGGCACGTGGAAGGGTCCGTAGGGTAGAGGGAGGCTCGCTCTACCTATATGTTGTGGTGGCTCAAGTTGTTGTTGACGAGAGAAGGGAGATTGGCATCACTAAAGTTTTGGTCGAATCTCCCTCTTCTTCTTTATTCGATTTCGGCGATGATACTTGATTTTAAAGCTCCAAATCCAACCAAAAATGTTCCTACAACCTGTTCCTACGACATGTTAGAGTGTTTATTTAGCCTTAAAATGAGGTAATTTGGCTGAAAAATGATGATTGAAACGGGTTAGGATAAAATTGGTTAAACGGATCGATCAACCTTTCTCCTCTTCAATTTGGTTGATTCTAGTGAGATTTTGCCATGATTTCAAAAGGGAATTGCTTATAGGAGGGTAATGAGTGTTTCTTTGGAGGTGGGAGGACAGATTTGGCTGGAAAACAAAGAATCAAGAATCGTTTGGGTTGTTATCCGGGTTGGGTTCTACGACTTCTCTCCTCAATTTCTCCCTCCTCCGACGTCTTTTTCTTTCCTAACCGAGTTGAGAATGGCGAGATCTAATGGTGGGCTATTGATCGGTGATGGTGGATTGAAGTAATTTCGACTAAAGGACGATCGATTTGAGAGAGGAATGCCAACATGTCTACGGGTTGACCCGTGGGCAATCCGAGTTAGCGACTTCCTTAAGGGCTATTTGTCTTTGTGTTTTTTTTGTTTTTATGTTTTTCCTTTTTTGGGATCCATGTCCTATAAATTTTTTTAGAGAGATGAATAGTAAACTTCTTACATTTTAGTTAGTTTTTTATGTGGGTAGAAGTTGTATTTGCGGTTAGATTGTTTTTGTGATAGGTGAATAATGGAGACTAGATTATTTTGATAGGAGATGGGTGGTGGAGGTTAAGTTTTTTTTTCTTTTTTTTTTGTTTCTTTAGATAGAACGATGAGTGGGAGGCTAGAGCTTTTTGGGATAGGGGAATAATTGCGAAGGCTCTATCAAAATGAAGTGAAAATGGTGTTTATATAGGAATTTTTTAGGATTTTGGATAAAATCAATTTAAGTCCTTCTCCGAATTATTTTTGTCAATTTCAATGTATATGTTATTATTTGTCTCCCATTAACTCCTTAATTGAAGTTGTTTAATCTCTATCTTCTTGATTTCTTTTAATTTTATACCGATAAATTCTCAATCAAGTTTCATTATTTTTATTCTTTTTCAATTACATCCCTAATTAAATGTCACTTGGTACTCGTTTTTCACATATTTTCTATTGGATCCCAAATCATCTCCTCAATTTTTTTTCATTCTTTCCTTCTTCTTCGTTTCTTTGTTTTTTTTTATAAAAAAATTATAAATAGAAAATAATTCTAAGAAATAAAAATATGAAAATTTATAAAAATGCTTAAAAATAAAAAAAAGACAACTATGCAAACATTCCAATTTTTTTTTTAATTTTTGAATCTCTCTTCTTCTTCTTCTTCTTCTTTTATATGAAAATAAGCAGGGGGACTAAAAAATGAGTTATGACAGGTGGTGTGTAGTTTTGGCTATGGTAAAAGCTATGTGATGAATAAATTTTATGGGTAGCACAACTTTTTGAAAATTTTCTCATTGATAGTGCAGTCTGAAGTTAGTATTAGATTTGAAAAATTCTCTCTTTAATATGAGAAAGAAAGACAGCTATTCAATGTTAACTTTGTATTTCTGTTTGTCTTCTTTTCTTTGTAAGAGAATTGTTGCAGCAATAGATTGAGTAGTCGCCAATCATAGATGGCTAGCGCTAGCATGTTCTTCTTGCATAATTAGTATTTGATTTATTTTCAATTTCCCTCATCTATTGTTAAAAAAAAAAATACAGAAAGAGAGATAAAGCACTAATCATTAGTTATGTTCTTGGCTAGCATATAGTACTTCCTTTACATCGGAAGAAATAAAGTTACCGAAAATGCAAGAAATTTCAGTTAGTTCATGTCTTATGACCTATTCAATGGTCCAATGGGATTATGTTGCAGCAGGTTATAATTGAATTGCTGCCATAATTGAACCAATATATATTTTTTTAAAAAAAAATCTATTTCAATGGTACAGGAAGAGCCGTACATATAATCAAAATTTATGGTTCTTATGAACATTGTCGTAAAAAATTTTTTGATGTTAAATGATTCAGAAAAATATGAATAAAAAATAGAACTAAATCATATTATTGGTAGAAATTCAATTACAAAATTATAGACCTATGTTCTACTACTGAGTCAAAAAGATTCTTTTTTTCGATAATGAATATCACGAGTAAAATTCCACGTTAAATTTTCTAATTAAAAAAAAAAGCTTTTATACATATTCAAAGTGATTCAATAATACAAATTTGAACCCTTTGCAAGTAATAAAAAAAATATTATAAAATATTTTTAAGAATTTATTTTTAAAACATTCAAGGTTGTGCGTTAAAAAATATCTCTTAACTATATCTAAAAAAAAAATTAGTCTCAAGATACGTAAAAATTGGTCAGAGGACACTCTTACTGTTAAAAAAAATAATAATAATACAAATTTGTACATTCTCAAAATAATAATACAGCTCAATTTAAATAAAATTAAATCTTGTACGCATGACTGTCTTGGGTTGATGGGGACCCTCCACCCTCCACTCCTACAATTGCTAGAACCATATATATATATATATATATACAGAGAGAGAGAGAGAGAGAGAGAGAGAGAGAGAGTTAGTGGAGTTCCATTGATAGAGAGATCTAAGGCCTAAATTATACGTGCTAATTGTATATAATTTCTCCGACACCATACAATTATGAATTAGAATTCCTTTTATATATTTAATTGTATATCCATTACAAAAAAAAAAACATAGAATTGGCAATACTAACTATACTAAACTATTTTTTTCTTGAGTTTGGACAAACCTAACTAGCTTGATCAATAAGTCACTTGTCGTCAACAATAGGTGAATTGTAATCATATCTTATATCTTCTTGACACTTGGAATGAGAGAAATTAAAAAAAAAAAAAGATGCACCAATTCATAAAAATTTCAACGAAGACAAAAAATTATTGATTAATTAAACATGTCTATGAGATTATCTTCCAGCAAATTTCTCCCGCTGACATGTACATGTTCATCGTACTATGCTTCTTAACTAGATATAGATAGTCAAACTCATATAATTTAGACAAAAATATAAACTGCGACATGACAAATGTACATACCGTATGAACTATTATAACTCATATTATATCATACACATTATTAGAGGTGACATCTTCTTATTAATCTATATATTAAGAATAACTTTTAAATTAAGTCTTTTGTCTTGTACTAGAGAATTAAAAATTATACCACATAGTGAATTTAGGACTAAAAAGTCCAAATTTCTTTTGAATTTTAAGTTATTCAAGAATCTATCTTTCAATTTTTAAATTCGATTTAGACTTCTTTCTAACTATTTTTTAATTTAAAATTGAATTTTTTATTAGTTTTTCATTAATTTTAACGATGGAAGTACATGACTTATACATATTTGATTTTTTTAACAAACTTTTTCGATAACTAAAAATTTATGAATGTTCTATTTTTTTCTCCAAAAAACTTTTTTTTTCTTCTAAAATGTTTTTTAATTGCTCATGAAGAATTGTATTTTTATGTTAAAATTGATAAAAATCTAACAAAAAATCATAATTTAAATGAAAAATAGTTAGAGGGAGATCCGATTCAAAATTAAAAATAGAAAAACTGATTTTTAAATAACTTTAAATTCAGAACTTTTTTAAAACTTTTTGACAATAATTCAGCTCATTATTCTCCGTACGATAGCTTGATTTTCTTCATAGTTTCTATAGGAATTTGGGGGCCCGTCTAAGAAAGCCACTTGTTCTGGATCTTTTTTTTATGGGCTTATACTTGGTTTCTAATAAGGTATGACAATGGCCCACAATTACACACACACGATCTATTTCTGTTGCCAAAAAAAATAAAATAAAATAAATCACATTAATGTCCGAAATACCAGAGTTATCAACCTCAAGGAAGGAAAAACCAAAGCCTAGTAGAAACAGGAAGAAATGATCTATTCCTGTTGCATTAAGTAAATTCTGGATGAAACTTTTTGTTTTTGGATAAATTCTGGATGAAAATTAATTAAAACTGTGGCAAATGCCAAAAACTAAATGCAGATCTTGAAATCCCTCCTAAAAATGGCAACTTTTAGGCACACAATCATATACATGCCATTGTGGAAAATGGGTCCTTGAAACAATTGCAGATAACAACTTCAACATCATTAAAGTTTTTTTAAAAGAGTATGCTGAAGCAGTAAACAACACGACGAAACAACGTAAAACAATTGTTTGTTCAACAACCTGAAATAGAACCAGAAGTTCTATGTCACTTCTCATCCAAGAAAAAAATCCTTGAACAATCATCAAAGAACGGTAAAACCACAACCTTTGCCAATATTACAATTTACAAGAAAATGATGCACTATCTTTTGCTTGAATACTGCATGGCCTACAAGAAGGGTGTCAACATTTGCACAGCCATAAACAGATGTATGATGTTTATCTAGGAAATGATTTTCCTGCATACAAAGATAAGAAACTACGACCCTTTACAACAAAGAATGCTTTAACTTCTCATGTTATGGCACCTCCTAGATGAAAAGGGGTGTGCCAAATTTGGGAAATATGAAAGAGCAAACCTTGTGATGACATATAAATTGTTCAGTTCAGTCCATAAACTTGTGATTTATACTTTAATGGCTAGTTGGTAATCCATACCATGGTCTGCCTCAACCAGCTGGGAAGTAGCTCCGTCTGCTCGATCCACACATCTTTTCCTGCAACCACAGATTGCGGTATAAGAGTCTAGCATGTAACTTGTCTAGTCTGGTGGACTGGTGGTGCAATTTTATGATGAATAAAGAGTGGAGCATCAAGTTCAGGCTATGATCAACATGCTTGGAGACTGGCTCTGGGCTAGACCATCTAAGGTACCCAAACCAAAGTTAGTCCATAAAAAGAGCATCGATTCATATCACAGAGAAATACCAGCTCATTTTAATCTCAATCAAATTAAAATACATTTCATAAAAACAATAATAATAATAAAACAGGAGAAACAGAACATTGAACTCAAGGAGAGAATAGTGGGAAGTGAAATTTCTACACTCATACAATATATTCCAGCAGTTTAATTAATTTCAGGAACTATCAACATGCTTATATATATATCAATAAAGATGTTCAAATAGCATAATTAACAGATATACTATATACTTACAATCAAAAGTTGCCCAGCTCGAAGGAGTTGCAGTAGAGGCAGTATCCTGTTTCGTATTATCGAAATAAAGCAAGTTGTAGAGGTCTGTTGGACCATCAGTCTTCTTTATGCAAGATTCAGTTAGTCCCCTCGTTGCAGTTAAAGAAATTGGATAGCTCTTCATGTCCAAAGAAGCCTATACGGAAAAATTAACAAGCTTCAGAACTAATACATTCTTTTTCTCAAACATTCTAAAGATATTCAGGAAACCAGTCATGTGACTGGTTTTCTGATTATCTTTATAAGATTATTCACATAGCATTAAACTCAGAAACTGACGATTTTATCTTCCATGCTTTTTTACGTGTTATTTTCAGATCGTAACTATGATCGATACGAGTCAGGATAAGAGTTTTCTCTCAAGGAAAAATCACCAAACATAAAGATCTATTAACATTACCCAACGGGGTCTTGTCACAGGAGGAGAAAGTTGTGCCGTGAGCCTGGTAAAACTCTCTTCATCAAGAGATTGTGGTCGTGTTTGCTTCGGAACCCTCCTTTTGGCTGCATCTTCTACAAACATGCCATTGTTATAGTTAATTCCACTGAAAACTTGAGTTGGTTGTTTTGAATTTCTTGAAACCCATCTTTTCTCCCCATACCTGGAAAATTTCCAAGTAAATTAATCAAGACAGATAGAGATGAAAATCTTGTTTTGAGATACAGCTAACCATAAACATTCAGTAGCAGATTTACTTGGCATGGATAAATCTTTCAATCCCACTTCTGTCAAAATTTGGAGACAGTTCTGCTTCCCAGTAACTATTAGACCTTCTGTTACCCACGGCTATTCGACAAACAAATTAAAACAAGAATGATTAACAAAACAGTTATGCAGTAATGGTCATTATACAAAATCAAAATTAATCAAAGATCAAACACAATTCAAGCAGTAAACTTTAAACTATCAACTTGACGTTCTTAACCGGAGAAGTTGGATAACAAATGAAATATAACAAAAAATTATCAGTCAGATTTTCATTACAAAATCTTGCAGGAGGATTCCATTTCTTATATCTGCACACCTATTCTACCAGCCTGACATTTTTATGTAGTACAACTAAATTTGTTTCATCAGATCTGTTATTCATAGAGACAAAAATCAGGAAATAACTTATGTTTGAATAAAGAAGTTATATCATTTCCTGATCATTGCTTCATGCTTCAACTCACACGTAACAACAGTGAGATGCTTACATTGCATGAAAGCAACCTGCTCTGGCAACCATGTATCCAGTGTAGTAGATCGTACCTATTCGCAAGCCAAAATGTCCAAGTCATCATCAGTATTGGTAATGCAGGAAGGAACCAAGAAAATAACAAGAGCTAATAACAAAAAGAAGTCAAAACTGGCTATCTTCTCATCCTTGCTGAAAAAACATCACAGATCGAATTTTGGTTTGTGGTACTTCTGTTTTCTGTAACCTCTTTACGGACACTAAACTTGCCTCTACAGGCATATATCTAATATGTTCTAATAAAACAAAATCAAATAAAAAGTCTTTTGAACTTAAAATTTTCAACGTACACCATCATAGAGAATTCAGAATGAAACTATAAATTTTGTTAGTAGAATGTGAAACATAGACTAGAAAAGCAAGAATAGCAATACAAACCTGTGAAATATGCACCCCAAGACCCCGATGAATTCCTGAACATTGCATGCATATAAATATTCCAAGGTTCACACTTGCCCATCGTGGTGCCCTGAGATAAATAAATCCAAAATTCTAAGATCAAACTTTAACAGTTTATTGGACAAGTAAATAAGTAATTCAAAATTCTCAACAACCATATTTGTGCAACATCAGAATGTCAGAGACCTATTCTAACTAGTTAGAAAATCTATGACAGCCAGGATTTTAACTAATAGCACCCAGGCAGCAGAGAATGAGAGCCCAACAATATAGACGGATCATGCTACTTTTACAATTCTGGGAATTTTGCAGTGTGCATATGCTTCCACTGTTTCTTAGCCCTGAAGCCTAGGCTTTTGGGCCTGCAGGTGCAACACTGATTTGGGCTCATTGTCCTCATTGCCTAAAAAATTTCTCTGTGGCACGTAGATCCATTAGCCATTGTTTTTATCTAATTCAAATTCCCAATAATCCTCAGACGTGGGATATGGGGCATCTCAACTAGGATCACTCAGGTGTTGCCCTCACTTCAGGGGAAATTAGAAATTAAAAACCCAACTATGATGGACTAAAAGCAGCAGCTAGGAACCACAAGAGAAAGTCACAAAACTCCGTGTGGATGTACAAGTTCGGTAGAACATAGGTTCTGAGTCGCTTTCTGAAAATGTGATATCATGTTGCAACTTGATCCGAGACCACTTGGAAGGAGATTATAGCTAAACAAGTACATCCTAATGGTTCCCATAAAGATTTTAAACTAGTCTTTTCATAATGGTTATGGCATGAAACAACCTAATCCAAGAACCACTGAGGATGAATTCTAGTTAAGTTACAGGCCACTATAATTGCGAAATTAATTAAAGCTGAACATAAGAAAGGATTCCAGAAGAGTACTTGCTATGACAATCAGCACATTCTCTGTTCTCCGGCAGCTTAACAAGGCCCTCTAATATCTGCATAAAAGGGTAAGAAAAAGAAAACTATGTCAATGAAAAACTGGAAGTTGATCAAGTGAATCCAACTCAAAGTTGAATTTTTATTCAAAGAATCATTCTCTATGTAGTCTTTGTTATCAGAAATTCAGAATGGCTTATAAGAGTGAGCTAAGTATGCTCGGGTCCTCAGATTGTATGGTATTTCCATCCAGTGATAATGCTAGTTCTAAAATCTAGATGCCATAGTTTCTACCTGATCTGCATTGATTATTTACTCCTGAGTATTGTCTAAGAATGAACTGTTTCTAACTACTTGTAGCTGTTTGATTAAACCTCTCATCCATATATTTATGTTTTCCTTCCTCGTGAATTTCTATTTTCGACATCTTCAACCCCAATTACCATTTGCAACAGTTGTTGAATAAAATTCAAATAATTCCTATTATAGAGAAGAAAACAATGATAGAATAACATTGTATAACATTAAAATGTGCGACGCCTTTCTTAATCAGCTTTTTAACATGAAAGCCAAACAATAGTTGCAAAAAACAAAAAAGAAATTAAAAAGACTTAAACAAGCAACAGAGAAAGAAAAGGGCATTGGGGATAACTGGATGCATGCTGGGGTTATTAGAGAATGCAAGAAATGATGCTGACAAAGAAAGAGATTCAACTGAATTATGATTCAAATCCAATGAACCCAGAAAACCAAAACAAAAGATCCTAACCAATGACAATGAAGTTGGTGAAAAGGGAAAGCAGACCTTGGTGTGCCTGGCATTAAGCTCCCTGGAGACAGAGGCTTTGCTGTTCATGTTGGCCTCCCTTAGCTTTTGTCTAGGAAATGATGACAACCCTGTATGTGTCCACCTTGATCCGACTTTAATTTCAATCATCAAACAAAGAAAGACACACCATACAAAGGGGAAAAAAAAAAAAAAAAAAAGATAAGAGAGGCCAACCCAGAAAGCTACAAATTCTATGAGAGAGAAAAGAGGGAGAGGAAATGCTAAATGAGGATTTATTTTTCTAAGTTTTTTGTGTTGTGGGGTTTCTTGCGGTCAAACAAAATCAAAGGAGGAGGAAATGGTTGGAAAAGCTGAAAAGACGGCAGCAAATGCAAAGCTTAGATTTAGTAGATACCTCGCTCTTATATTTGGCGGCAAATTCTCAACTAACCAAAGATATTCACTATCACATTATATTCCTTCCTTTTTTTGAAAATGTGCATTGCAATTGGACCGATTCTAGTTTTTCTTTCCTTTTCCATTTGTTTTGAATGATTTTTCTGAACATGTAGTCTGGAAATTTTAATAATCGGGCCTCCATGGTTTTGGAAGAATAGAGTTTGAAGCTAGTCTTGGATTTTTAATGGGCTTGATCCATTTGATACACTCAATTGGATTTCAGATTTGATGACATGTCCCATCCCCATGTATTCATGCTACGAGTTTGGAACAAGTTCAGTTGAGGAAATATTTAATTCATGAAGAGGAACCGATTGAAACCATCAGCATGAAGGAGAAAGTAATTCGCAGTAGGATGATTCAGTTCTCAGAGGATATCTCCACCTTTTGCATCCATACTATAAATGATTTAACCACGTAATTTACCTTTAAATTATTGATGTTGCGATAAAATAAAACTTGCACTATCAATTTGAGCTATTTATACTGTAAATTTGTAATTTTAAGGTAAATTTTATTCTTTTTCATTATGTCTAATAATCAAAATATTTACTATTAATTAAAATACTTAAAGCGACATGTCGTTTTAAGCCTTTTAGGCTTTTTTTTAAAAAAATCAAAATTAATTTCTAAAACAATATTTGATAATAATTAGATAATTTTATTGTTGATGGATTTGACTTTTGTTATTGGATAATTAATGGTATGTAATAGATCTGATCTAGTAAAATAATAATAATAATAATAATTGAATTATTAAATATAATTTTGAAATTAATTTTAATTCTAAGAAAAATTTTAAGTTATTTTAGTTAACTGTCGCCGCTTTGACGACTATCAAACATACATAATAGAAAAGGATAAAATTTATCTAAAAATTAATAATTTGAGGTTCAAATAGCCTAAATTGATAATATAAACTTTATCTTACCACAATTCTAGTAGTTTTGGGAGTAAATTATGCCATTGAACCCACTGTAACAAATAAGAGGGGCCAAAAAAAAAAACATTTTGCGATGCTCTCCATGCTCAGACCAGCCTTACTAGCGGGATGTAATCAGGCTGGCAAGTTTCTGATCGTGATGCAAAATGTGCAAGCAAGTAGCATAGATTTATAACACCATTTCGCCAATCCTAATTGATAATATGATGTTCTCTCGACGGATTCTTATAGCACTCTATTCCACACAGGTTCACATCGTTTTTTCCAGTTAAGATAATCAATACAGAGAAAAATCCGATGATCTTAACTTCCCAGGTTCAAAGCCTCATTGAAAGGTTCAGCTTGTTAAAGCCTATCTGGAAAATTTACCTGGCTTTGATTCTATGTTCAATTATGATTCACCTATATCACAAAGCAAAGTGATGGTAAAGAGAGAGGCCACAGTGGCAGTTCCTCCCCTGCTCTTCAAGTATTATATTGCACTAACAGTCAGGTAAAAGTCATGCATAATGAAGGGCCAGCCACCACACAAAATTCTAATTAATGATACACAGACTATGTTCAAACTACAGAAATTTCTCAGGTTAATGAATCTCACTCACCTGAATTCTCTTTCCAATGGACCAAAGGAACAGTCCAAGTTAAAATAAACAACAATCATTATTTACCCCATTGGCCATGATTGACGAGGCAATTATAAAGCCAAGTTTCTCCATTTGTCCAAGCAAGCTTATTTCAACTTCAATCTCCTAAGCAGGTCCTTTCTCCTCGTAGACACAGCCTGCAGCAAATTCACAACGTTTTTAGTTGAATTCCTGGAAGTTCAAGAGGATACAGCCACATATTGCATGGTAAAAAAGTTCATCGAATTATTCAGATACAGAGTTCATTAGAACAGTATAAGCTACGAAGTGTATGCTATCATTTGGTACTACCACAAACTAAACTAGCCTGCCTAACCCTGAATTTTATAATTTTCTGAAGTTGCTTGTCCAACAGACAAATTACACCATATGAATTTTTGGACAGATTTCAGTCACAAAATCAACAAGCAAGTATAAAAGCAGAAAACAGTAGTCTCTATCCCTGTTCGATCTCATATCAAATATAGCAAAGTTACAATATTTCACTTGCCCGTGCAGATGAGACAATCATTATTTTAAAAAACATAAACAACTGCTTGAATAAAAATTCTGAAGATGAAGAATTCATATATGCAGAACTGGTTGCTGCAATTCTTTAAAGAGGTTGTGGTTTCAATCCCCTGCTCTTAACTCCTAAAAAGACCTGAGACATGATTCCAGGTTACTACCATTCAGTTGTAAATAGTAGGTAGATTGATGGGGGAAAAAAAGGAGTTCTTATAAGCCAGATTGGTTGAATAGAATTCAGTGGAATACAAAAGAGAGTCAGTGGAAACCAGAAAAGACAAACTCAAAGATTATATCTTGCAACTGCAATGCTGAACCTTCACTTAACAATTAACCATAAATGCAAACGACAACGAAGAAACGGTATAACAGAAAATCAACAGTAAGAATATCCATGAACAAAATACCTCAAAGATAATAATACGACATAATTATCGACTTAACATCTAGAATAAAAAAGTACAGGACTTATGGGTACTAAGAAGAGGTTCTATTGGATAAAAAGTTAGTAGTCTGGCCATTAACCGATTCGCTAGTGGAAGCCAGGTCAGAGAAAATCACAATTGAGGTCATAAATTAGAGAATCATCAGCTAATTTATGTCCTTGAAAACGATGCCAAGACCATACAAGATAAAAGACCGAGAACCAACAAGGTATTCTAATGGCTGTGCAATTATCAACTTAACAGTGCAGAATACAAAATAAGTATTCCAGAATGCTAGCTGCATAAAGAGGCAATCATGTATATCAACAGATTTAAGAGCAGATGAGCTATATTAGCAATCTCATGGTCTCCAAACAACGCAGAAGGACAACAGTCATAAAGAGTTCTTTGGAAGAGAATTCCAAGACTTCAGCATTAACAAAATTGTGCTATCGTGCATATAAATTGTCTTTTGGTTTAAGGATTATGTGGGCAAGACCTCAGTGACAGTTTTGAGACCAACCAAGAATACCAGCTATTAAGGAAAACTATCATATACCATGAATTGTAACAAGTCTCCTAAAAACCAACAAATTCAACTTCAATGTTCTATAAATTTTCTTCATAAACCACAGGCGAAAGAAATCACAAGATTATATGTTTTAGACCAAGAATTTCTTAAACATCACACCTTACAGCTCCGATCAATTAATTCAATTATCTTCTGACAAGACACATAAAACATCAAAATACCCAATTACAATAGGACACTAAAAAGACCTGACAAAAACTAAAAACAGACAAACCCCAAAATTAAGAGGAACCCAGAACCTCAATTACTTGGATCACTTTTTTGCAGCTACTACTTCTTCTTCTTGTGGAGTCTTGGCAACTATGGAGAGAGCATGCAATCCAGACTGCAACTCCTCCGCGAGTGCATCATAAACCAAGCGGTGACGCTTCACTGGATTAAGCCCATCAAATTTAGGAGACACGATCTTGACATTGAAATGAGTTTCCCCTGCTGTATTGCCTTTCATGGCAGCATGGCCTGCGTGCTGGTGTGAAACGTCTTCGATTTCTAAAAAGCTTGCCTCTAGTGATGATTGTAATTTCGTTTTCATCCTGTTTGCTCTCGACAGTATCATGTTTGCTGCTCCTCGCGAAGCCATTGGAAATTTTATCAATCAATGAAGAAGAACAGAATAAACTGTGAGCCTGATAAAGAGAATGTAAAGCAAGGATTAAGGAAGAACGCAGAAAATCTAATTTGAGTTTAGGGTTTAGGTCCGACTTCTACCCAGACTAAGCCCAGCTCATGAACAGGCCAGTTTAGTAATTTTCATTTTCATATATAGGTTGTTTATTCTTGTGAACAAGCCCCATCATCTAATGATTTTGGAGTCAAAACCCCACAAAATCACCACTGCCTTAAAAGGGTGTTCAAAATAACCTATAAACTTGATAGCCGATTCCAATCTTTCGAACCGCACTTAAAAATTAGGTTAACAGAATTTAAGTTGAGGTTCAGTTCGAGTATACGTTAAGGTGAAAGTTCTTGATTTACGAATCTAAATTAAACGAATTGAACCAAATTAAATTTGTATTAACTTAACTGAATTAAACCTATATATATATATATATATATATATATATATATATATATATATATTCTTTTGTCTTTCCTTATCATTTGGAAACTTTTCAAACATGAGTGAGCACTATTCGATTTAAACTAAAAAATAAAACCGAACTAAAATATTAATTTGGTTTGATTTTTAACCCAAAAGTTCAAAAAAAAAAACGAACTAATTTTTTTTTCAGTGCCGTTTGTTTTTAAAATTTTTTATTCGATTTAAACCGAAAACTATTTTTTTAATATAATACATATAAATTAAAAAATAAACATCTTGACATTATTATAGATATATGAAGGATTGGTGGTCTTTTTGGTCTATTTATATTATTTTAAAAAATCAGAAAAAAAATTAAACCTAAAAACCAAACATAATTTGGTTAGTATTTGGGTTTGGATTTTATTTCTGTAGATTTGGCTAACAAAAAACTAAACCAAAATTGTTAGAAATCAAATCGAAAAAACAAATTATCACTCTTACTTCTCAACGCTCATTAGTAATGTTAAAAATGAAAAATATTTTTATATTAATAAGATTTGTAGTTAATAAACATATTATAAGTAAGTCTATATCATATTAATTAATAACTACTAGTTACATTTAAAATGCATAATAAATATAAAATCTCCAAAAGATGAACAATTATATCACATCAAAGAAAAATTTTACAGCTAGAAATTATTAATTTCACAATCATAGCCAATTACAATATTAAATTATAATTTTATTAGAATGTTTGATTTATTTTTTTTAAGTTTAGACAATGATATTGGATATTAAATAAGTCTTTGTAAGGTTGGTTTACACGAAAACACACTCACACAACATGTTCTTTCTAGTAGATTCTATGAATTTTAGTATATACAAATAAGCGAATAATAAGTGCGTAACTCGTTTCCATTAACTTTTCAATAAATAATTAGTGTATATGAATATACAAATTAATAATAACTCGATAAGGGTACTCTAATTTTATTAAATTACTTCATTATTATAACATCAATTATGTATCAACTAAATACCAAAAAACAGAGATTTCAATGGATAATTTATAAGAATATATTAATTACCTAATAAGTATGAATGATATTTGATGTTTTGATCTTATTATCTTAGATCATATTTACTATTGTCAAGTTGAATAATAACTATAAATTAAATATAAAAATAAATATTTTATTATAAATAACAATTATATTTGAATATACGATCATATTTTTATCAATCACATTTAATATACTATAACTAAGTTAAAAAATTAAACTACACGAATGCTACATAGAATTAGTACTTAGAGCATCTCCAATGCTCTCTTTATATTAAGATTTTTCTTTATAATAAAGAGGTTTAATCCAAATTTCATTTCCAATGCTCTTTTTATTATAATCTCTATCTTTAAAATTGATATAGAAAGTGTCGTTGGCTCTCCAATACTAGAGAGTTTAAATGACTCTTTATCTTATATTTTATTAATAAAAATTACTATTTCCTATGCCATTCAATCTCTTCACCAATAGTTTCTCTAGGTTTTATAGATTTTGTCAAAATGAAGAGTTAAGTAGAGAGTAGCATTAGAGAAGATATTGATCTTCAATCTATATAATTAATGATGCTCTCTATTTACATTAAAAACGCTAACTAAAAATAAAGAATATCACCTGGAGATGCTCTTAATTCATCTAATGTACTATACATGTGTTATACATTATTCCATTACTACAAAATCATATGCTATTCCATTAATTATATACAAAAATACTATAAATTCAAGTAACAATAAATTAATTATAAATGTTATATGATACTAAACACAGCTTAAATATTAAATTATGAGATTTGTGTCATTTGAACCTTTAAATAAAAGATTATAAAAGGTTAATTTACAGCTTAAAGATATTTGATTTTTTATTTGAAGTATCACACACGTTTATGAATATATTAAAGAACTTGAAACTAGATTCTCAAAATCTGTAAGTTCTTTAGTTGTCAAGTTCAACTTCAAGTTCGCAAAAGTATCAACACTGAGTTTTCGATTTAGATTTGGATTCTTACTATTTAGGCTCTTATCCCACCATGAACACCTCTATCTTTTACATCTGAACACCAGGAACGGACACAATCTTCTTCCTTTTATTTTTTTGGGTTCAATATCGCATGGTTTTCTAATTGGATTGTTCAACAAAATATGTTTTTTTAACTGGAGAAATTTTATAATTTGTCTTTCAAAATTAAAGTGTTTTATTTTTTCTTTTTCTTGGATAGGTCATTTGTATCTAAATTGGTTTATTTATAATGTCTTCCACCTGTCAAGCACAGGAAATTTGTCTGAAAATATATATTAGCTGGCTGCTATCTGTACTGCCCAGAAAGCATTAAGAAGAGAGTGACACTCCATTTGTCCATTTCCCCTTCACACTTTTTCAGTCTTTGCAGAGAGAAACAAAGGTTGTAGAGAGAGACGGTTTCTTGTTGTGTCTCTTACCTTTGAGGGTTTTGAAGGTAAGAATGAAGAAATCTAAAGGAGACATTTTTATTGTTGGTAGCTAAAAGGTTTATGATATTGGTTTTGTTATCGCTCATATTTGCTTTTCTGGTACCTTGGAGCTTTGTGTTTGTTAGTCTTTGTTTGGTTGGCAAGAAAACTTTTTTGCTGACTTTCTTTTTTCCTTCTTAAAACCCATCAATCGTTTGAATTTTGATGATGTTTAATTTTATTGTAGAACACAGAGGAGGTTGGTTTGATCGTCTGACTTCCATTTCGTTTTTATGAAGGCTGTAAGGGTCTGTTTGTTTGTGTGGAAAGAGATTGAAAATGAAAATTTTGACACAAACCTTTCATGACTATTTGTCGGGACACCGAAGGACCTTTTTTTAAAAAAAAAAAGAAAAAGGGTCGTTGATGTTTAAGAAATTTGATTATTCTTGGGTGCTGGCCTGATCTAACATATTTTGTTGTTGTTTTTTTTTTACCCGCTTTTCTCTGCGTTTGATTTATGGTTTTACTTGGATGAAAAGAAAAATATTAATTGCATGTTCTGCTTGGATCATGAGAGAATACGGGAGAAGAGTTCATGAAATTCTTATGAACTTTTGTTAAAAAAAGAAGAAGCAATATTCGTTAATAAACATTTAAAACAGTGAATATACTGAGTTTTTTTTTATAGGTTTCTTGGCTACCAAACAGAGCCTTAAAGTTCTTGTCAGGATATTGGAATTTTATTATAAGCAGTAAACAATGCTGTTTTGGTGCTTATTTGCTTGTTGTTAAAAAAAGGGATTTAATTAGGAATTATGATATGTATGTTGTACTAGAGGCCTTTATGTTTGTTTGGTTGTTTCCCAAGAACACACACAAAACTAATTCCAGGGAACATCATTTGTCCTATATATATAGTCATGAATTAAGAAAGGATGTGATTTTTTTCTGATAAATTTGCTTAAACTCAGGGTTCATTGTTCTTGATTGAATTAAGAGGACCTGTTCTTACGTTTAATGTATTGCTATCTAACACTTAAAGTGTTTTACAATATCTCCTATTGATTTTCATCCACTTTGTTTGCTTAATATATAGAGGATTCTGATGAACCTGGACCTTCTTTTCTTGGGATGCTATTTGTGACGGGTAAGATAATTTCATGTCATTTTGCTTTTCTGTTTCTACTGTATCTTATTTTTGCCTCTAACGGGTATATCCTCTTCTCTTATATATGTTTCCATCTTCACTGTAATTTCTTTTTCATTTTCGAGAAATTTCAATTTTATTATTAGAGTTCATGCAAAACAGGAAAAACACAAGTTCTTAAGCTGTAAAAGTCGTTGAGATACTATATACACGCACACACACACACACACACGTACACACACATATATATGTATGAAAAGGTTAAGAAGGTTCACGCTTTAGTCTTTGACATGCTTTCTTAAACATGCGATAATCATGAAATGCTTTTGGGATTGGAGTTTTCTTAATGAGATGTTCCTTAATAATGAATTGTAATTTTGTTTAATTAATTTTCATTCTCTCCTTTGTTGTTAGTATTTGGATGTTTTTGTTAATTTCCTTGTATGAGTAACATAGAGGTGGTAGCTGGGGAGTGGGGATGCTCATTTCCATTGACTATTGTGTTGATAAATCATTATTTGTGCAACGAGACTCATTATTTACCTGAATGAAGAACGAAACATGTTCTATCATTTTACTCCTGACCTTTGTCTTCTTGATATTCAAGACTCAATGACTGCGTTCGTTTTTTCTGTGATTTAGGAAATGGCAGATTTTGGGTGCTTGAACCCTGACATTACCTTTAATGTCCTCTCCCGACTGCAAACGAAAGATTTGCTGGGATTGAAATGTGTCTCTAAAGGATGGCACCGCCTTATATCTGATCGCTCTTTCATCCAGGCTCAGTCACAAAAGAAAGAGCCATTGTCAGGATTCTTCTTCCAGCAGAGGTACCCGGATTGTTATGAAACTTCTGATGACATAAAAACTATCACCTATATTCCTGTTGAAAGGAAAGGATTGCAGCGGAATGTCTTTGCTTTTCGCCGTCAGTATGTCGTGGTGTTAGCATCATGCAATGGGCTACTTTGTTGTCGAAGTTGCTTCCCCTTTGAAGATCCAGCTATCTATGTCTGCAACCCTTTGAACAGTGATTGGTGGAAACTGGATTGGAAGGAACCTGACAAAGAAAGCTTCATTGCTCTGGCGTTTGATCCCTTCCAGGATTTTTCTGTCAATTCGACAAATTTCAAGGTTGTTAGACCAAGGAAGTTGGAGACTGAGAAGGGGAAGCATACTCATTTGAAATATATACCTCAAAGACAAGGAATTGGAAGCTATCAGAAGAGGTTTGCTGCTGTAATAACAGTTTGTCCAAGAATGGAGGTGTTTTTATTGGAGGGATCTTACACTGGCTCACTGATGGTGGCCAAATTCTGACTTTTAATGCAGAGAATGAAACAGCTTTGCTGATTTCAATTCCACTACCAGCTGGAGAGTTTAATTGTACACGTCAAGCTTGCATTGGAGAATCTGAAGGTCGACTGTCTTATGTATCGGTCCCTGAAGGACTTCGCGTATGGTTTCTTGAGGATTACTATGATTCTACTTGGTCTCTCAAGTACTCCAAAACTCTTGCGCTGATGGAAACGGAACACCCGGGAATCATGTTCGATTTATACGATGGAATGATGCACTGGCTGAGAATTGATCATAGCCCGTGGTGGGATCCCTTGGCTTTCAAAGACGGGGTCTTAGTAGTAAGGGTATCCAGTACCATCTACTTATATCATGTTGAGGCTAGCAAGATGGAGGAAGTTTGCGAGACTTCAGAGCTTGGTCCAATTTCCGGGGTTTCCCCTATAGTGCTTCCCTATACCATGAGCTTGGTTTCTTTAGGTCGTCAATAGGGGTCATCTTAATTTTCATACTCTGCTGACTATGACCTTATGGTGACTTAACTTTCGAATTACCATATGGTTTCAGCTTTACTAGTTGTTATTTGTTAAAAATTTTATAATGTTTTGTGATTCTTATAAGTTCATTTTAATCAGCAATGTGTTGATTATCATGCTTTCCTTCCATTTGGAATTCAGAACTATCCAAAGAACTTGGTGATTTTGCTCAATTCCTGTGTCTGGAACTGGATTTTTAATGTGACAGAAAGGTGGAAGTACTGAAGTTAAAAAACTGTGTTGGCTGCCTACTGAAAGGGTAGAATGTTTTATCTTAAATATAAAGCTAAGTGCAAAAGATAATTCTTGAAGAACTTAATTTCTACAGCTCTTGACCTCTTTCTGAAACTGGGTGGCTGAAAGCGTAAGATGTTTTGCATGCTCTGTCAGCCTTTTTTTTTTTTTTTTGGTAGATTATGTATCATATTTAGTGAATGGGCCGAACATCCAGCCCATTGAACATTAGAAAATACTATACCTATTATCTGTTAAAAATCACTTCCTCCTTTCTTTACTCAGATCATACCCATTATATTATGTCCCACCTTGTCCATATCCTTTTTGTACCCCTTTATCCGTTATTTTAAAAAAAAAATTGACGACTTTTTTTTTTTAAATTTTCCTTTGAGTTTTAAAATATTTTTTTATTAAATTTTATTTTTTAAAAAATTATGTAAATACAATTTTTTTATAAATAATTTTACAAATTATACTTAAAATATTTTAACATGACATAATAATTAATAATTTTTTAACTTATGTAAAAAATTAAATAGAACAATTTTTTTAAGACAGAAATATATAGGGTATCTTAATAGGTGCTGTCGAAAAAAAAAAAAAACCTAATAATTCCATACTATTTAAGCATTTTTTACCTTACCACTATGATGGGTTAGGTTAAAACAGGAGGGTGAAAAGGTTGTTATTGTCATGATCACTTTATCACAAAAAACCAAATTAATCCAAGTGGGTATTTTCTACTGTATATATACGTACAATCTTCCTTCTCAATCTTAATTATTAAAACACGAGGGTGAAAAGGCCTGAGACATGATTCCAGGTTACTGCCATTCAGTTGTAAATACTTGTTAGATTGATGGGAAAAAAAAAAATAGAGACCAACCAAGAATACCAGCCATTAAGGAAAACTATCATATACCATGAATTGTAATAAGTCTCCAAAAAACCAACAAATTCAACTTCAATGTTCTATAAATTTTCTTGATAAACCACAGGCGAAAGAAATCACAAGATTATATGTTTTAGACCAAGAATTCCTTAAACATCAAACCTTACAGCTCCAATCAATTAATTCAATTATCTTCTGACAAGACACATAAAACATCAAAATACCCAATTACAATAGGACACTAAAAAGACCTGACAAAAACTAAAAACAGACAAACCCCAAAATTAAGAGGAACCCAGAACCTCAATTACTTGGATCACTTTTTTGCAGCTACTACTTCTTCTTCTTGTGGAGTCTTGGCAACTATGGAGAGAGCATGCAATCCAGACTGCAACTCCTCCGCAAGTGCATCATAAACCAAGCGGTGACGCTTCACTGGATTAAGCCCATCAAATTTAGGAGACACGATCTTGACATTGAAATGAGTTTCCCCTGCTGTATTGCCTTTCATGGCAGCATGGCCTGCGTGCTGGTGTGAAACGTCTTCGATTTCTAAAAAGCTTGCCTCTAGTGATGATTGTAATTTCGTTTTCATCCTGTTTGCTCTCGACAGTATCATGTTTGCTGCTCCTCGCGAAGCCATTGGAAATTTTATCAATCAATGAAGAAGAACAGAATAAACTGTGAGCCTGATAAAGAGAATGTAAAGCAAGGATTAAGGAAGAACGCAGAAAATCTAATTTGAGTTTAGGGTTTAGGCCCGACTTCTACCCAGACTAAGCCCAGCTCATGAACAGGCCAGTTTAGTAATTTTCATTTTCATATATAGGTTGTTTATTCTTGCGAACAAGCCCCATCATCTAATGATTTTGGAGTCAAAACCCCACAAAATCACCACTGCCTTAAAAGGGTGTTCAAAATAACCTATAAACTTGATAGCCGATTCCAATCTTTCGAACCGCACTTAAAAATTAGGTTAACAGAATTTAAGTTGAGGTTCAGTTCGAGTATACGTTAAGGTGAAAGTTCTTGATTTACGAATCTAAATTAAACGAATTGAACCAAATTAAATTTGTATTAACTTAACTGAATTAAACCTATATATATATATATATATATATATATTTTCTTTTTTTTTTCCTTATCATTTGGAAACTTTTCAAACATGAGTGAGCACTATTCGATTTAAACTAAAAAATAAAACCGAACTAAAATATTAATTTGGTTTGATTTTTAACCCAAAAGTTCAAAAAAAAAAACGAACTAATTTTTTTTTCAGTGCCGTTTGTTTTTAAAATTTTTTATTCGATTTAAACCGAAAACTATTTTTTTAATATAATACATATAAATTAAAAAATAAACATCTTGACATTATTATAGATATATGAAGGATTGGTGGTCTTTTTGGTCTATTTATATTATTTTAAAAAATCAGAAAAAAATTAAACCTAAAAACCAAACATAATTTGGTTAGTATTTGGGTTTGGATTTTATTTCTGTAGATTTGGCTAACAAAAAACTAAACCAAAATTGTTAGAAATCAAATCGAAAAAACAAATTATCACTCTTACTTCTCAACGCTCATTAGTAATGTTAAAAATGAAAAATATTTTTATATTAATAAGATTTGTAGTTAATAAACATATTATAAGTAAGTCTATATCATATTAATTAATAACTACTAGTTACATTTAAAATGCATAATAAATATAAAATCTCCAAAAGATGAACAATTATATCACATCAAAGAAACATTTTACAGCTAGAAATTATTAATTTTCACAATCATAGCCAATTACAATATTAAATTATAATTTTATTAGAATGTTTGATTTATTTTTTTAAGTTTAGACAATGATATTGGATATTAAATAAGTCTTTGTAAGGTTGGTTTACACGAAAACACACTCACACAACATGTTCTTTCTAGTAGATTCTATGAATTTTAGTATATACAAATAAGCGAATAATAAGTGCGTAACTCGTTTCCATTAACTTTTCAATAAATAATTAGTGTATATGAATATACAAATTAATAATAACTCGATAAGGGTACTCTAATTTTATTAAATTACTTCATTATTATAACATCAATTATGTATCAACTAAATACCAAAAAACAGAGATTTCAATGGATAATTTATAAGAATATATTAATTAAAGTGTTTTCTTTTTTCTTTCTTTTTCTTTTTTTTTTGGATAGGTCATTTGTATCTAAATTGGTTTATTTATATATATAAAAAATATTGCTTATACATATATTGGATTCAAATAGGAAACGATAAGTATGAATAAGAACAAAATCATTTACCACTCAACCCTACCCTTCAAAATAACATTAATACTGATTTATAGTGCAAAAAAAATTACTATAATATTGGAATCCCATTTGGATATATGAAAGAAATCAAATCGTGTTCTATTTATAATTTCGAAAAACCAACCAAATTTGCAAAAAACAGACTAGACCCAAAGTCCAAATTTATATATATATATATATATATATATATATATATATATCATCTCACGTCATTTTAAACTTATGCCTTGCAAATCCTCTAAAACTATGCAATTTCACATCATTAATCTCATGTTATATATATGCTTACGATTATTACTCTCTTTCCATTTCTTAATCAGTAATCACTTTCCTCAAATCTCGGGCAAAAGATCACAAATCAAAGGGCCCATTTTTCTGTCAACGTGGGACCTACTTTGAAACCCTAAACTCTTCATCCAGAACCTTTTTTGTTTTTTTATGGCAAGGCCCTTGATGTTGATCAAATGATCAAAACAAACCTGGCGTGTATGGTAACAGTGTGTATTGAAATAATTCTTCCACGTGTCAAGCACCGGAAATTGTCTGAAAATATAGATTAGCTGGCTGCTATCCGTACTGCCAAGAAAGCATAAGGAAAGAGAGTGACACTTCTGTTGTCCATTTCCCCTTCACACTTTTTCAGTCTGTGGAGAGAGAAACAATCTGGTTGTAGAGAGAGACGGTTTCTTGTTGTGGGTTTGCTTGGGTGTCTCTTACCTTTAAGGGTTTTGAGGGTAAGAAAGAAGAAATCTAAAGGAGACATTTTTATTGTTGGTAGCTAAGATGTTTATGATATAGGTTTTGTTAATCTTTCTCTTGGCGCTCATATTTGCTCATCTGGTACCTTCTAGCTTTGTGTTTGTTAGTCTTTGTTTGGCTGGCAAGAAACTGCAAGAAAACTTTTTATGTTAACTTTCTTTTTTCCTTCTTAAAACCCATCAATCGTTTGAATTTTGATGATGTTTAATTTTATTGTAGAAAACAGAGGAGGTTGGTTTGATTGTCTGACTTCCATTTTGTTTTGATGAAGCCTATAAGGGTCTGTTTGTTTGTATGCTTAAAAGATAGAGGATCCTGATGAACTTGGGCCTTCTTTTCCTGGGATGCTATTTGTGACGGGTTAGATATTTTCATGTCATTTTGCTTTCCTGTTTCTATTGTACCGGGTATATCCTCTTCTCTTGTATATGTTTCCATCTTCACTGTAATTTCTTTTTCATTTTCGAGAAATTTCAATTTTATTATTAGGGTTAAAACACAAGTTCTTAAGCTGTAAAAGTCATTGAGATACTAGACATACATACATATATGTATACATGTATATGTGTGTGAAAAGGTTAAGAAGGTTCACACTTTAATCTTTGACATGCTTTCTTAAACATGCAATAATCATGAAATGCTTTTGGGATTGGCCTTTTCTTAATGAGATGTTCCTTAATAATTAATGAATTGTAATTTAGTTTCATTAATTTTCAGTCTCTCCTTTGTTGTTAGTATTTGGATGTTTGTCTTAATGTCTTTGTACGAGTAATATAGAGGTGGTAGGTGGGGAGTGGGGATGCTCATTTCCATCGACTATCGTGTTGATAAATCGTTATTTGAGCAACGAGACTCATTATTTATCTGAATAAAGAAAGAAACATGTTCTATCATTTTCCTCCTGCCCTATGTCTTCTTGATATTCAAGACTCAATGACTGCATTCGTTTTTTCTGTGATTTAGGAAATGGCAGATTTTGGGTGCTTGAACCCTGACATTCCCTTTAATGTCCTCTCCCGACTGCAAACGAAAGATTTGCTGGGATTGAAGTGTGTCTCTAAAGGATGGCACCGCCTTATATCTGATCGCTCTTTCATCCAGGCTCAGTCACAAAAGAAAGAGCCATTGTCAGGATTCTTCTTCCAGCAGAGGTACCCGTATTGTTCTGATGACATAAAAACTATAACCTATGTTCCTGTTGAAAGGAAAGGATTGCGGCAGGATGTCTTTGCTTTTCTCCCTCAGGATGTCGTGGTGTTAGCATCATGCAATGGACTACTTTGTTGTCGAAGTTGCTACCCCTTTGAAGATCCAGCTATCTATGTCTGCAACCCTTTGAACAGTGATTGGTGGAAACTAGATTGGAAGGAACCTGACAAAGAAAGCTTCATTGCGCTGGCGTTTGATCCCTTCCAGGATTTCTCTGTCAATTCGAAAAATTTCAAGGTTGTTAGACCAAGGAAGTTGGAGACTGAGGAGGAAGAAGCATACTCATTTGAGATATATACCTCAAAGACAAGGAATTGGAAGCTATCAAAAGAGGTTTGCTGGTGTAATAACAGTTTATCCAAGAATGGAGGTGTTTTTATTGGAGGGATCTTACACTGGCTCACTGATGGTGGCCAAATACTGACTTTTAATGTAGAGAATGAAACAGCTTTGCTGATTTCAATTCCACTACCAGCTGGAGAGTTTAATTGTACACCTCAAGCTTGCATTGGAGAATCTGAAGGTCGACTGTATTATGTACTGATCTCTGAAGGACTTCACGTATGGTTTCTTGAGGATTACCATGATTCTACTTGGTCTCTCAAGTACTCCAAAACTCTTTCGCAGATGGAGTTTTATTCTACTTGGTCTCTCAAGTACTTCAAAACTCTTGCGCAGAAGGAAACGGAACACTCGGCGTTCATGGTCAATTTATACGATAGAATGATGCACTGGCCGAGAATTGATGATAGCCCGTTGTTGGATCCCTTGGCCTTCAAAGACGGGGTCTTAGTAGTAAGGGTATCCAGTACCATCTACTTATATCATGTTGAGACTAGCAAGATGGAGGAAGTTGGCGAGACTTAAAAGTTTGGTGCAATTTCCTGGGTTTCCCCTATAGTGCTTCCCTATACCATGAGCTTGGTTTCTCTAGGTCGTCAATTGGGGTCACCTTAATTTTCATTCTCTGCTGACTATGAGCTTATGAATGGTGAAATTACTGTCTTGCAGATGCAGTTTACAGGCTTGTATATACATGGTCTTTTTTTTGGCATTTTGTTGCTGGATATGTATGTATGGGGACATATAGCTTAGGAAAGTAGTGCGAGACAGGATTCTCAAATCAGCAGGCCAGTTTCGAATTTGAGCTCTTTTGGATCTTCACACTGTTAATTATGCCTGAAGGAATCATCTTTTGTCCAAGATGACTTTACTTTCGAATTACTATATAGTTTCAGCTTTACTAGTTGTTATTTGTTAAAAATTTTATAATGTTTGTGATTCTTATAAGTTCATTTTAATCAGTAACGTTTTGATTATCATGCTCTCCTTCCATTGGGATTCAGAACCATCCACAGAACTTGGTGATTTTGCTCAATTAGTTAGTCCCGTGTCTGGAAATGGATCTTTAATGCCAAGTCTGAAACCAAGTGGATTTATTTTTTGTCCCATAATCCCCCACTAGTATATATATCATCAAATGTCATATCTGTGTACTTATTTTTATTCATCCTTATTTGTCTCGATTTTTTTAAGTATATGTTATATTCTTCATATTCTTCATATGATATATCCTCCAATACAATACTTATATGGCAAGTCGGTCTTTTTATCGGATAACTTCGTCCTCGAGCCCGAGGTTTTAATTTTTTCACAGTAGCGCCTTCATTGACTTCGGCTTTACTAATGACTAAATTGGCTTCATTGAAACCCATATTGTGACTAGCATTTGCTGCTGCGGAATAAACCAATTTAAAAATGGGATAACATGCTCGATAAGGCATGAGTTCGAGTATCATAAGTGTTTCCTCATAGGAACGTCCACGAATCTGATCAATTATTCTTCGCGCTTTGTGAGCAGACATACATATATATTGCCCTAAAGCGGATGCTTCATATGGCTTCTTTTTTCTCTTCTTTATCATAGGGTTTACCTCTTACTCTTAATCTTAATTCTTACTCTTAAAATTTAAGAAAATATAAAAATAAATATAAATAATAAACTAATAATGAACGATAAGCATCTATATTTTCCTTTTCAAATTCTAATATTTATTAATTATTAAGGAATTAACGACGAGATTTATTATCATTTTTTGCATGTCTCCGGAAATTGAGAGTAGGTGCAAATTCTCCCAATTTATAGCCCACCATACGATCTGTTATATAAATAGGTAAATGCTCCTTCCCATTATGGATAGCAATAGTATGGTCGATCATTGTGGGTATAATGGTAGATGCCCGGGACCACATTACTATTAAATTTTTTTCTGCCTTTGTGTTAAGTTTATTTATTTTTCTTAATAAATGATTTGCTACAAAAGGATTTTTTTTTAGTGAACGTGTCATAGTTAATTTCTCTTTCTTTTTTTTTTGAAAAGATGAAGAAACAAATTCTATTTTTTCTCCTATTTACTACGGCGACGAAGAATCAAATTATCACTATATTTATTCCTTTTTCTACTGAAGTTAAAAAAACTTTGTTGGCTGCCTACTGAAAGGGTTAGAAGGTTTATCTTAAATATAAAGCTAACTGCAAAAGATAATTCTTAAAGAACTTAATTTCTGCAGCTCCTGACCTCTTTCAGCAAATGGGTTACTGAAAGCGTAAGATGTTTTGCATGCTCTGTCAATCTTTTTCATGTAGATTAGGTATCATATTTAGGTAAGGCAGTGGGCCCACAGATTAATCTCATATTTTATCTATTAAAAATTACTATATTTATTACTTATTGAAAATCATTAATTGTCTATACTCGTTTATCCGCTAATTTTTTTTCTTAAATTAAAGTTTTTTTTTTTCAATTTGTTTCATTTGAGTTTTAAAATATTTTTTATAAAAGTTTATTTTTTAAAAAATTATGTAAATACAATTTTTTATAAATAATTTTAAAAATTATAAATAAAATATTTTAACATGACATAATAATTAATAATTTTTTAATTTATGTAAAAAATTAAATAGAACAATTTTTTTTAAGACAGAAATAGTATATAGGATCTTAATAGGTGCTGTCAAAAAAAAAAAAAAAAAAACCTAAAAATTCCTTACTATTTAAGCACTTTTTACCTCACCACAGATGGGTCAGGTTAAAACACGAGATTGAAAAGGCTGTCATTGCTATGATCACTTTATCACAAAAAACCAAATTAATCCAAGTGGGTATTTTCTATTGTATACATACGTACAATCTACCTTCTCAATCTAATTATTAATTTACTGTTTGGACTTTATATCCAGAATCTGTAACAAATTAATCCCTGAACCTTTTCTTCTTTTCTCTTTCACCCCACTTTTTGCTCTTTCATTCTTTCTACTTGCACACAGAATACTAGACAGCAAACTGATAATTGGTCAATATATACAAACCAAAAGTATTATTTATAAACACAAAATCCTATAACAAACCTAATAAAACTTTAATGTCAATAGAATTCTTTTATAATACAAATTGGTCACTATGTATGTTGTTCAAATTTTCTTAATGCTAGGTATGCTATTTTTATTCATTTGAGAATTCAAATCCAGTCATACTTTTTTATTTAATTATAAGCAATATTTTTAATCCATCATTAGATTTTATTTTATTGAATTAAATCTATGCGTTCTTTTTTAGTCTTATATATATATATATATATATATATATATATATATATATATATATATATATATATATATATATATATATATATATATATATATATGTTACAAACACAACACACGAGATTTGTCTAGTTAGAATTGAAACTTGAATTTAATATCATCAATTTCCCTAAGAGTACTTCACAAAAAAAAAAAGGTTAATTACTTTACTCCAAGTTTTACTTATTTGATGTTGATTTAAATTAATCTTAACAAAACTTAATTACATGACTCCAAAAAAAAAAAAAATTGCTTACAACACTAGTACCAAATCCAATTATAATCACAGCTGGGCTATTTTTGGGAGGGTTTTATGAATAACTCTTACTATTAAGAACATGTCAATTTCAACTTTCAATCCAATTCAAATTCAAAGAAAAGAAAAACCTAAGAAATATTGTAGGAAAGAATGAAAAATAAAAAAAACATAGTGTAAAAAAAAATACAACCTACACATGCATATGTAAATACTATATTTTTGATTCATCAATAAGAGAAATTGCTAATTTCTTTTGTTTATTTTAAAATTTTTATTTTAATATTTTTTTAATGTTAATGGGTAAAAGATGAATATCAATATGGTAAAAAAAAGATACCTATATTCATAAATAGATTGTCTATCAACATAAGTAGATAATAATATTTTACTCATATTTAACTCATTACCCATTAAGGTATTTTAAAAGAATAATTAATAAATGTACTGGACAAAGCACCTATTTGTACCCAGCCCACTGCTGTCCTTAAATTCATATCTCTGTCCCATATTTCTTAGTGTCTGCAGAGTTTCTTTTGGCAATTCAATCCTTTTAACACTAGTTTGTAAATTTTAAAAGGTTTGGCGAGCCATAACAAGGAGTATATTCTGTGATATTGCATAATAATACTTGCATTAACTAAAAGGATTAATTACACTGATATTTTTTTTTCCCAACTTCAGTATCTCAACTTCTTAAAATCATCCATTAACTGCGTACTTGGAAGAGGGTTAACAAATTCCATTAAGTAGCTTATCTGCTATCCAAATTAAAGAAAGCATATATCTAGACGGTTTTCGAACAATCCAAGGATTAAGACCCTTCCAGACACGGATTTCTGCATCATGTCACTTGAAAAAATGGCAGCTGCCATTAGACACCAATGGTATGATAATTAACCATAATGAAAAGGGGGCTAAGGTCTCATGATTTGGTGGAGCTCCTCTTTAGGGCTCTTGCAGACTTGAGCTGAAAAGGGCATGAGCATCACTTCTGTTTTATGCCCTTTGTAACTGAGCTTTGGCCTTTTGTTCTTCAACTCCATCCCCAGATTAATTCTTCCCAATAGAATTGGGGTGAGCACTATTAAACTGAAATACAAAATAGAACTAAAATATCAATTTGGTTTGGTTTTTAACCACCACCCCCCCCCCCAAAAAAAAAAAAAAAAAACTGAATCTTTTTTTTTTCAATTTGGTTTGTTTTTAGAATTTTTGGTTCGGTTTAAACTGAAAACCAATTTTTTTCTATTTTTTTTTTAATTTTTAGTATAATACAAATAAATTAAAAAATAACTACCTTAACATTATATGAATAATTAGGTTTTTATGACTTGATTTTATGATACCAAAACATATGTTTATATACACAAAAGAGTCCTAAACATTAGGACTTGTTTCATATTTTAAAGAAAAAATCTTACCTAATCTATTCTAAATAAAAACATTAAACATATAATTAATTACACATTGATTTATAGCCTAATTCATAAATATTTTATAGCAAAGAATCTTAACACTCCTTGCCAATCCTCCTCGAAGTCACATCCCGAAATTCACAAACATGAAAAGGAAAATTAGTTAGACATTTAAGATCTTGGGTAGTTTTATTTATGGAGAATAGGTTTTAGTCTAGATTAGGAACATATAAAATAAATTTGGGTGTTATGTCTCTAGATATCATAATCGAACCAATCCCTTCAACTTTTGCCAAAGAACCATATGTAATCACTACAAAAAAAAAAAAAAAAAAGAATTAGCCACGGTCTAGACAAGTAGCTAATTCACCAAAATTCGTCGCTAATTTTAATTAGTGACGGATTTGCGATGGTCCAAAAATCGTCGGTAAAATGCCGGTCGTTAAAATTTTACGATAGTTTTTGGATCGTCGCTACTTTAGCAACGAAAAAAACCGTCGCAAAATTAAAAAACCGTCGCAATTTTATGACGATTTTAGCGAGGTTTTAGACTCGTCGCTAATTCCATCACAAAAATGTTAGCAACGGTCTTAGCATCGGTCCGGACCGTTGCTAAAATATTATTCTTATTTTTTTATCCTTATTTTAAATTGACTAATTGTTAATTTTATCGTAAAAAAATTAGCAACAATCTAGACCGTCACTAATTCCATCGCAAAAAAAAAAAAAAAAATTAGTGACGGTCTTAGCAACGGTCTAGACCATTGCTAAAATATTATTATTATTATTTTTATCCTCATTTTAAATTGACCGATTGCTAATAACTTATTAACAAATTTTTAAAATAATTAACTTTCCAAAATACCATCAATTAAACTAACTAAATTAATAAATAACATTTAACAATAAACTAACTAAATTAACGAGATAAAAATTACCGATTAATAATAACAATTAATAATTAAATTAACAACAAACATTAATAACAATAAAATTTCCTTAAAAATAAAATTAATAATTAAACAATTAATAACAATTAACATTTCTTAACAATTAACAATAACAAAAAAATTTAAAATTAAATTAAGTAAATAATTGAAAAAATTAAAAAATTAATTAAGAGGTTGGATGAGGGAGGACTTTTCACCAACACAAGGAGGAGAGTGGGTTGCACCGGTGGAGAGGCTTCGTCGGACTATTCGAGTCGAAAAATGGCCGGTTGAGGAAGGGGGAGAAAGGAAGAAAGAAAGAGGAAAAGGAGAAAGAAAGGGGGAGAGATGGAGGGGAGAAAGGGAAGGAGGAGATTGGAAGGAAAATAAAAAAGAGAGGGGGAAGATTTAATGGAAATGGAAGGGAGATCGACGACTGGAGAAGAAGAAGAAGAATAGATAGAGGAAATTTTTTCTTGTAAATTTTTAGGCAAATTGTTATATAAGAGGTTGAAAGTTTTAGCGACGGTCTAAAAGCCGTCGCTAAAACCATAGCTAAATGTCTAAAAAAATTCAAAAAATAGCCATTTCCTTCTTAATTAGCAATGGTTTAGCGACGATTTTTAGACCGTCGCTAATTTACTAATTTTATGATGTTTTTTGATTAAAAAACCATCGCAAAAAAGGCTCAAAGTAATAATTTTTTTTAAAAAAAACATAAAATTAGCGATGATTTTTTTTGGAGGAAACCGTCACAAAAAACCATTGCTAATTTCCATGATTAGCAACGATTTTTTTATAAAAAACCATCGAAAAAAGCCGTCGCTAATTTCTCTCATTAAAAGGCTTCAAACCTTCACAATTTTAGTAAAGTAACGATGGTTTTGAGACCGTCGCTAATTTCTCCTCGCAAATCCTTTGTTTTTTTTGTAGTGAATTCTAATTGTAAGAGCATCATTACGGGGAAAATATATGTGAAAAACTTGCCTACCTCATGTCATGTGATCGGAAGCACCGCAGTCTATAATGCAAAGCTTATAGAGAGCTCTTGTTTGAAAATCAAAGCTTTAAGAAAATTACCTTTTTGAGCTATGGAATCTAACCTAATAATTGATGGATTTTTTTATTGTCATTGCGGTAGCCTTCTCAATTCATCAAGTTCTATTCTACTAAGAGTTACAACCTACACCTGAATTGCTTACCATATGCCTCGAATTTCATTCTCTACTCGTTGTTTTTGGCTTCTAATCAATAGGTTTTTCATGGAGTTTCCAACGGAGTTTCTTTGGTATAACCATGGTGACGATAATGTTCACACCATGGCCTTCTCCTTTTGCGTGCTTGTTGTCGATTTCGGACCACCAAGGCTAATGACTCACCACCGGTAATTGATTTTTGTATCCCTAGCATCAAATGGCATCTCTTTTTTCCCTTTGGACTTCGGAGAAGACTTCGCATATGCTTGGTACGTAGTGGTTTTGTGCTAAATATCCTTTTTTTACAACATTAAGACTAGAATTCAAGCCCAAGCAAAATTTATAGACCCTCTTGTTCTCTATGATCTTTTTGTGCTATTTGAGATCATTAGTAGTGTCCCAAGAATATTTTTCAGAATCATCCAATTGCTACTACCTCTCGTTGGAGTTTGTTGTAATACTCGATCACGGATAAGTCACATTGTCGGAGATTGTGTGAGATGCTCTCAATTGTCACTAGTTTGAGGGTGTTGTCTTTATGAGAAAAAGTGTCTTTTGTTACTTTTCATAAAGGAGAAAATTTTCTCTTATATGTGGCCATATGGAATCACTAACCAAGAAATAACCTAGCTATTATTTCTCTTATAGATCCCGTTATTAGTATTTTTTTCATCTAGTTTGGTGATATTTCGATCGGATAATCTTTTTTCTCCTTGTTGCGGACATGAAACATGAAGGATTGAGACCATTAGATATAGTTTCTATCACTCAGATTGTAGATGATGGTAGGTGCGAGATGAGTCTCTCCCATGGTTGTTGAATACAACGAGTTTCAATGTTAAAGGATTTTAGGATTTTAATTGAAGATTCGTTGGTGCTTGTCATGTTTGGTCATTAACGTTGCTGCTTGGAATGAGATAAAGGATGGGTTAGTTGATGAATATTGTTGGAACAAGGAGTGTAGAAGGTTGTCGAAATAAGTAGTAGATGAAGAATTGGTCTAGTACGGCTATGGAAAGAACATGAGGTGTCTAGGGTTGCTATGATACCGTGTGAATAATTAGGTTTTAATGACCTAATGTTATTCCATCGTAACATATGTTCATAGACATTAAATGAATCCTAAACATTAGGACTTGTTTTTCATTTTAAGGAGAAAATCTTGCCTAATCTATTTTAAATAAGAAAATAGACATACATCTAATTACACATTGACTTACAACCTAATTCATAGCTATTTTATAGCAAAGAATCCCAACATATTATTATAGATATATGATGGATTGATGATGTTTTTTTTATCTATTTATATTATTTAAAAAATAAAAAACAAATAGTAACTCTGTTTGTATTCGGGTTTGCTTTTTATTTTTATAGGTTTGGTTAACTAAAAACTAAACTCGGAAAAAGTGAATGATCACCCTAACTTCGAGATGCTCATTAGTAATGTTAAAAATAAATAATTTTTTTATATTAATACTATTTATAGTTAATAAACATATTATAATAAGTCTATATCGTATTATTTAATAACTACTAGTTACATTTAAAATCCATAACAAATATAATATCTCTACAAGATAAACAATTATATCACATCGAAGAAAAATTTTATTGCTAGTACTTAATAATTTCACAATCATAGCTACTTACAATATTAAGTTATAATTTTATTAGAAAGTTAGGTAAATTGATTTTTTTAAAAAAAGTTTAAATGTTGACATTGGATATTAAATAAGTTTTTTTGAGGTTTGTTTACATGAATCCACACACACACATCATTTTCTTTCCAATAGATTTTACGAACCGTAGTGTATATGCATATACAAATAAGTGAAAAATTAGTGTGTAACTCATTTCAATTAACTTTTCAATGGATAATTAGTGTATGTGAATATACAAATTAATAACAACTCAATAAGGATAATCATGTGTTATTAAATTAGTTCATTATTATGACATCAATTATGTAGCAACTAAATACGAAAGAGATTTTAATGGATAATTTTTAAGAATATATTAATTACTTAATAAGCATGAATGATATATGATGTCTTGATCTTGTTTACTATTGTTAAATTGAATAATAACTATGAACATAATATAAAAATAAATATTTTATAATTTGTAATAATGATATTTGAAGATACGATCATATTTTTATCAACCATATTTAGTATATGATAACTAAGGATGTGTTTGATAACTTATTTAAGTAGATTAAAAAATTAAGTGGTAATACTTAATATAAAAAGTTTGTTTGATAATTTAAATAATCTCATATTTAAAATTTAAATTCAGTCAAAATCTACTTTAATTAGGTAAGCTAAATTTTTTAACTTAAAACTTTTTTTATTAGCATGCTCAGTTGAAATTTTTTAAATTTTTTTTAAATATGACTATATAATCTCCGTATATTCTTATAACCCTAGCCAATTTCAATGAGATTAGGGTGCTTCATGACAAAAAGAGCATAATTGGAAAATGGGTTTTGAGAGACACGGAGAATAGGAGAGTGGTAAATTTTGGGAATGGGTTTTGAAGTTGATACCCTCAATGAGAAATCCTTTTGAAGCCCAGGTGTTGTCCCTCATTTCTTTGGCATCCCTCCCTCCCTTTGCTACTTCTACTTCGCTTCCACCTCTAATTAGGGTTTTACTAATAAGTGTAAGATATTATAAAAGAAGGAGGAGATTATATGGTTTATGCCAAGGAAGAAAGAGATGGAAGGTTAGGAAAGGAAGATAGATTAGATATTAGAAAGCTAGATAGATAAATAGATAGATAGATGAGAGGAAGGACAAGTGCAATTGCTAGATAAAAGGAAATTGGATTTGAAAATAGATATTAAAATATAATAAGAAAAATCTTGCTTTAAAAGTTTTCAAATTTTGAGGCTTTAGAAATTGAATTTGACAATACACATTGATTTTTTTTTTATTAATAATCATTTTTATTGAATTTTTATTTATTTATTTATTTATACACACAAACACATCTATGTATATATTTTTATTTGTGTTAAAAAAATATCATGTTACAATTATAAATTTAAAATTGTCATGTATATATCCTTAATATATTCAACAAAAATATTTTTCAAACAATATATTTTTATTTGTGTTAAATTACATTTTTCACACAAGCTTATAATATTCAGCATTT
Organism: Dovyalis caffra; assembly: GCA_963924115.1. Classification (NCBI taxonomy): domain Eukaryota; kingdom Viridiplantae; phylum Streptophyta; class Magnoliopsida; order Malpighiales; family Salicaceae; genus Dovyalis; species Dovyalis caffra. The sequence continues at coordinate 117,409 of CAWUPB010000871.1, read as the reverse complement.
AATTTTCAATAAATATCAAAGAGTTTGTTAGCAATATATTCGAGTACTTAATTATTCAAGCACTTAAAATTCAGCATTTAACAGATTTTGCATTTAATTTTTAGTTTTATCAAACAACACCAAAGTTAAAAAAATAAACTACAAGAATGTCATATAGAATTAGTACTTGTTAGGTTGTAAATTTATTAGAATGTTGGGTAAATTGATGTTTTTTTTTAAGTTTAAACGAGAACATTGGATATTAAGTAAGTCTTTGTCAGGTTCGTTTACATACACACATACAATATGTTCTTTCTAGTAGATTTTATGCATTTTAGTGTATATGCATATTCAAATAAGTGAATAATTAGTATGTAACTCATTTTAGTTAACTTTTCAATGAATAATTAGTGTATGTGAATATACGAATTAATAACAACTCAATAAGGGTAATTAATCTTGTTTTGTTGAATTAGTTCATTATTATAACATTAATTATGTAGCAACTAAATACGAAAGAGATTTTAATGGATAACTTATAAGAATCTATTAATTACTTAATAAGCATGAATGATATTTGATATTTTGATCTTATTGTGTTAGATCATATTTACTATTGTTAAATTGAATAATAACAATGCACGAAATATAAAAATAAATATTTTATAATTTGTGATAACAATATTTGAAGATACGTACGGTCATGTTTTTATCAACCACATTTAATAAATGGTAACTAAGTTAAAAAATAAACTACACGAATGTTACACAGAATTATAACTTAATTCATCTAATGTACTATACATGCGTTATACATTATTCCAGTTACTATACAATCATATGCTATTCCATTAATTATATATAAAAAAATACAGTAAATTCAAGTAATAATAAATTAATTATAAACGTTGTATGATATGAAAAACAACTTAAATATCAAATTATGAGATTTATGTCATTTGAACCTTTAACTAAAAGATTAATTTATTGCTTAAAGATATTTGACTTTTAAGTTTAGAATAAAGTATCACACACGTTTAGGAATATATTAAAGTTAACATAATGACTATATATCACGTTATTTTAAACTTATGCCTTGCAAATCCTCTAAATCTATGCAATTTCGCATCGTTAAACTCATGTTATATACAAATCTCATATCATATACATAAAATTAGTACTCTCTTTCCATTTCCTAATCAGTAATCATTTTGCTCATATCTCGAGCAAAAACATCACAAATGAAAGTGCCCATTTTTCAGTCAACGTGGGACCTACTTTAAAACCCTAACCTCTACATCAGACCGTTGTTTTCGAAGACAAGGCACTTGATCTTGATCAGACGATCAAAACCAACTTGGTGTGTACGGTGACAGTGTGTACTGAAATAATGCCTTCCAAGTGTCAAGCACTGGAAATTCGTCTGAAAATATACATTAGCTAGCTGCTGTCAGTACTCTCCAGAAAGCTGACACTCTATGTCCATTTCCCCTTCACGCTTTTTAGTCCTTGGAGAGAGAAGCAGGGTTAATAGAGAGAGACGATTTCTTGTGGTGGGTTTTCTGGATGTCTCTTACTTTCTCGAGGGTAAGAAAGAAGAAATCTAAAGCAGACATTTTTATTGTTGATAGCTAAGAGGTTTATGATATTGGTTTTGTTAATCTCTTTCTCGTCGCTCATTATTGCCTGATATGGTACCATGTAGCTTTGTGCTTTTTAGTCTTTGTTTGGTTGGCAAGAAACCGCAACAAAACTTTTTTGTTGATTTTTTTCCCTTAAAACCCATCAATGTTTTAAATATTGATGATGTTTTTTGTTTGTCCGTCTTCCATTTTGTTTTTATGAAGCCTATAAGGGTCTGTTTGTTTGTGTGGAAAGAGACTGAAAATGAAACTTTTAACATAAACCTTTCATGACTATTTGTTGCGACACCGAAGGACTTTTTTTTTTTTTTTTAATGGGTCGTTGACGCTTCAGAAATCTGATTATTCTTTTGTGCTGGCCTTATTTGATATAAACATATTTTGTTGTTGTTGTTTTTTTTACCCTCTTTTCTCTGCGTTTGATTTATGGTTTTTTACTTGGATGAAAAGAAAAATAGTAATTGCATGTTCTGTTTGGATGATGAGAAAAAGAGGTCATGAATTTCTTATAAACTTTGGAAAGTGTTGGGGATTGGACTGATTTATTTAAAAAAAATAATAATAACAATATTCGTTAATAAACATTTAAAACAATGAACATACTGAGTTTTTTTTGAAAGGTTTCTTGGCTACCAAACAGAGCCATAAAGTTCTTGTCAGGATATTGGAATTTTATTATGAGCAGTAAACACTTCTGTTTTGGTGCTTATTTGCTTCTTGTCAAAACAAAATGCATTTAATTAGGAATGATGATATGTATGTTGTACTAGAGGCCTTCATGTTTGTTTGTTTGTTTCCCAAGAACACATAGCATCATTTGTCCTCTATATATAGTCATGAATTTAAAAGGGATGTGATTTATTTCTGATAAATTTGCTTGAACTCAGGGTTCATTGTTCTTGATTGACTAAGTGGCATTGAGAGACCTTTTCTTACGTTTAATGTATTGCTACCATCCACTTCGTATGCTTGATGGAGGATTCTGATAAACTTGGGCCTTCTTTTCTTGGGTGGCTATTTGTGATGGATTTGATAATTTCATTTCATTTTGCTTTTATGTTTCCATCGTACCTTATTTTTGCCTCTAACGTGCGTATCCTCTTCTCTTATATATGTTTTCATCTTCGATCACTTTATTTATTTTTTTTCTTTTCCGAGAAATTTCTTCACTGTAATTTTATTATAGGAGTCATGCAAAACAGGAAAAACACCAGTTCTGAAGCATTAAAAATCATTGAGACACTGGCTAGGTATATATACATAAATATACATACATATATATATGCATATAGAGAGAGAGAGAGAGAGAGAGAGAGATGGTAGCTGTGGAGTGGGGATGTTCATTTCCCACTAACTATTTTGCTGATAAATCATTATTTGTGCAATGAGACTCATTATTTTACCTGAATAAAGAAAGAAACATGCTCTATCATATTACTCCTGTCTTATGTCTTCTTGAAATTCAAGACTCAATGACTGCATTCGTTTTTCTGCGATTTAGGAAATGGCAGATGTTGGGTGCTTGAACACTGATATTCCGTTTGATGTGCTCTCCCGACTGCAAACGAAAGAGTTGCTGGGATTGAAGTGTGTCTCTAAAGGATGGAACCACCTTATATCTGATCTCTCATTCATCCAGGCTCAGTCACAAAAGAAAGAGCCATTGTCAGGATTCTTCTTCCACCAGAGGTATCGGTATTGTTTTGATGACGTAAAAACTATCACCTATGTTCCTGTTGAAAGGAAAGGATTGCAGCAGGATGTCTTTGCTTTTCTGCCTCAGGATGTCGTGGTGTTAGCGTCATGCAATGGGCTGCTCTGTTGTCGAAGTTGCTACCCCTTTGAAGATCCAGCTATCTATGTCTGCAACCCCTTGAACAGTGATTGGTGGAAAGTGGATTGGAAGGAACCTGACAAAGAAAGCTTCATTGCTTTGGCGTTTGATCCCATACAGGATTTCTCTGTCAATTCGACAAATTTCAAGGTTGTTAGACCAAGGCGATTAGAGACTGAGCAGGAGAAAGCATACTCATTTGAAATATATTCCTCAAAGACAAGGAATTGGAAGCTATCAAAAGAGTTTTGGTGGTGTAATAACAGTTTATCCAAGAATGGAGGTGTTTTTATTGGAGGGATCTTACACTGGCTCACTGATGGTGATCAAATCCTGACTTTTAATGTAGAGAACGAAATAGCTTTGCTGATTTCAACTCCACTCCCAGCTGGAGAGTTTAAATGTACACCTCAAGCTTGCATTGGAGAATCTGAAGGTCAGTTGTATTATGTACTGATCTCTGAAGAAGGACTTCATGTATGGTTTCTTGAGGATTACTTTGATTCTACTTGGTCTCTCAAGTACTCCAAAACTCTTACGCAGATGGAAAAGGAACACCCGGGGTTCATGCTCAATTTATATGATAGAGTGATGCACTGGCCGAAAATTGATCATAGCCCGTGGTTGGATCCCTTGGCCTTCAAAGACGGGGTCTTAGTAGTAAGGGTATCCAGTACCATCTACTTATATCATGTTGAGACTAGCAAGATGGAGGAAGTTTGCGAGACTTCAAAGTTTGGTCCAATTTCCTGGGTTTCCCCTATAGTGCTTCCCTATACCATGAGCTTGGTTCCTTTAGGTCGTAAATTGATCATTAGGTCACCTTAATTTTCATACTCTGCTGACTATAAGCTTATGAATTGTGAAGCTACTGTCTTGCAGATGCAGTTTACAGGCTTTTTTTTGCTTTTTTTGCTGGTATATACACGAGGATGTATATATAGCCTTATATAGCTTAGGAAAGTAGCGAAGCAGGATTCTCAAATCAGTAGGCCAGTTTTGAATTTGAGCTCTTTTGGATCTTCAAACTGTTAATTATGCCTGAAGGAATCCTCTTTTGTCCAAGATGACTTAACTTTTGAGTTACCATATAGTTTCAGCTTTACCAGTTGTTATTTGTTAAAAATTTTATCATGTTTTGTGATTCTTATAAGTTCATTTTAATCAGTACTGTGTTGATCATCAACTTCTCCTTCCATGGGAATTCAGAACTATCCACAGAATTCAGAACTTCCATGGTGATTTTGCTCAATCAGTTAGTCTTCTGTCTGGAAATGGATTTTTAATGTGAAAGAAAGGTGGAAGTACTGAAGATCAACAACTGTGTTGGCTGCCTACTGAAAGGGAAGAATGTTTCATCTCAAATATAAAGCTAACTGCAAAAGATGATTCTTGAAGAACTTAATTTCTACAGCTCTTGACATTTTTTCTGCAACTGGATTACTGAAAGAGTAAGATGTTTTGCATTCTCTGTCAATCTTTTTCATCTAGATTATGTATCATATTTCTGCCCGATATTTCTTAGTGTCTGCAGAGTTTCTTTTGGCCTTTCAATCCTTTTAACACTAGTTTGTAAATTTTAAAAGGTTTTTGGAACAGGGTTAACAATTTCCATTAAGTGGCTTATCTGCTATGCAAAGTAAGCACATATCTAGACACTTTTTCAACAATCCAAGGATTAAGACCCTTCCACACACAAATTTCTGCATCATTTCACTTGAAAAATGGCAGCCGCCATTAGAAGCCAATGGTATGATAATTAACCTCAACTGAAAAGGGGGCTAAGGTCTCATGATTTGGTGGAGCTCCTCTTTAGGGCTCTTGTAGACTTGAGCTGAGAAGGGCATGAGCATCACTTCTGCTTTATGCCCTTTGCAACTGAGCTTTGGCCTTTTGTTCTTCAAATGGAATTTTTTATTTATCTTGTACTTTAGTTTGAAAAAAAAAAAAAAAAAACCTAGCTGAAAACCCTTAAAAAACCGTAGATAGGAAGAAGGTGATGAAGGGGGAGGGGATTGGGGTTAATGCTTAGATGAGAGAGGTGTTTAGGGATAGTATTGGATTGAGAAAAAAAACTTATATTTATTTTATTTAACTCAATAAATATTCATTAAAAACATCCAATAGATATTGAAGAAGATAATGTTAAAAAAATACATACCTATTAGCATGATTTCAAGATATAAATACTTATTCTTTACCATATTAATATCCATTAATTTATTTAGATTTTTTTTATTAATATGTAGGAATCTAATTGTATAAAATTTTAAAATTAAGGATCAAAATATTTCTTCTAAAAACTTTGAGGACCAAACAAACTTATAAATAGATGACCAAAATGCAAAAAAAAAAAATAAGGATAAAAAAACTTTTCTTAAAATTTAGAGGAATTAAAATAAATATTTTTGATAAATTAAATTTAACATGTATTTAATATGTATTAAATGGACAAGTAAATTAGTATAAACCAGTTATGCGTTATGTAAAGATTTATATGATGATTTCTTAATTAGTAATAGATAGAGTATTCTTTTGATTGGTAAAATAAAAAATTAAACTAATAAGTTGGGTACCCATTCATTCCCATTCCTAGAGGGTTTAGGGTCAAGAATTTTTTTTAATGAGAGAATTACACAAAATCTTTGTCTTTCCAAAGTTTTCAAAAATTGTTGTGGGTTTTTATTTTTATTTTGAGAAGCAGGTTTTTATTTTATTGAAAAAAAAATAAGTTTATAGGAAACAGAAAATAAAAATAAACCAAATAACCCCATTTTTATACGATTTTATTTTATAAAATAAAAGTAGTGATAAAACTCAAATAAATAGATTCATACAGTAATTTAATTCTTCGAAAAGAATTCTATCGATTACTCAATAATTTGGAGATACTCTTGCAGGAAGAAATTATAATTTTCTCCATAGCTTTATATATATATATATATATATATATATATATATGGGAGGTTTCAAAAAGTAATTTTACTATTTTTACAATTTGCAAATATTGAACCATGAAATTCTACATTCCTAGTTTCCAAACATGCTATATCGTAATTGAACGATAAGATTTCATTTTCCTGATTTCAAGTCCGGTTTATTTTTCCTTTTGTTTGTTGGATTTGTTCTCCCAATTTTACCAATTCTGGCCCTAACTGAAATTCAATTCCAAAAATAAATTGACTTTCCAAGTTGTTGTGACTTTGTCAACTACCACCCTCCCTACTAAGCATCAGCCATTACTCAAAACTATCATTAAAATTTTGAAAAACAAATATACTTTTTTTTACTATTTTGATTAAATATTTTATTACATAGGTTTTGTATCACATTCCAAAAAAAAATTATATTTTAAAATTGATAAATGCTAAATAAAAAATAAAAAATTTGAGAATATTATGACCCATTAGATCATTATCTTAATATAGGTTTGGGTCGCATTAAACTATGAATTATAAATGCTCTCGTTTGGAAAAAAATGAATTAATTGTTTTGTATTGGTTTTAAAAATTAATTATTTAATTTTTTAATCAGTACTAAAAATGATTAATTTAATTTTTTTCATTTAATAAAATATCTTCTTTTCTTATTTTTTTTTATAGTTTAACTTGTTTTTTATTATTTTTTAAAACAAAAAATCAAAATAGATTAAAAAATAACAAAAAGAACTAAATAATTAGTATTTCAAAATGAGGGGGACTAATTTATAATTTACTCTAATGATTAATGTGGATTCTTTAAGTTATTTATTTATTTATTAATGTTTAGCATTATTTTTTAAAACTTAACAAATATAACTGATGAGAGTAATTAACCCAGTCCTTTCATTTCAGAAAAAAAATTACTTAATCTCCTTAGTTTAAAAAAAAAACATTTAGTCCCTTGACCTACTTTTACTGATAAATCTTTGGCAGATCTGTTAAAAAATTTATATGGAAAATTCATAGAAGGAGTAAGTTAAATGGATTTGAAAACATAAATATATGGTTTTTGAAACCAAAAACCACAGGGACTAAATCATAATTTACACGTACTCGTTGGACTTGACATGGAATTCTATGCTTATACGGGAGCACCTATATATTCACCAAAAAAATCTTTTATCTGAAAAAACGTACGCACAATAATTCAAAAATCAGAAAATACCCTGTTAATTCTTAAATAAAAAAGTCATGTCTTCCACCGGCGGCGGAGGCCCCCAGCTCTACTTCTGTCACCAGTGCGACCGAACGGTAAGAATAACCCCATCACCAACCTCCGATCTCTCCTGCCCTAACTGTCATGGAGGTTTCCTCGAAGAATTCGATTCTCCAAACCCTAGCCCTAACCCTTTCGATTCTGGTCTCGGCCCCGGCATCTTACTCGACGAATTCGCCTCCATCTTCGGCGGCGGCATGGCCCCTACTCCTCGATCATCAACCACCTCGACAACAACAAACTCCTCCTCCGCGTCGCCTCTATTTCAAGATCCCGACGGTTTCAATCCTTTTGTCTTCCTTCAAAATTACCTTCAAACCATGAGGGCTGGTGGAGCGAATATTCAGCTTGTGATTGAAAATAATCCTGGTATTGGCGGAATGGACCACACAGGATTTCGTCTTCCGGCGAATCTCGGAGATTACTTCGTCGGACCAGGATTAGAACAACTAATTCAACAGCTTGCGGAGAACGACCCTAATAGGTATGGAACTCCGCCGGCTGCGAAATCTGTGGTTGAGAATCTTCCGGATGTTAAGGTTACGGAAGAATTAATGCAATCCGATTCTTCACAATGTGCGGTTTGTAAGGATAGTTTTGAGCTGGGGGAGGTGGCGAAGCAAATTCCTTGTAAGCATATCTATCATAAGGATTGTATTTTGCCTTGGCTTGAAATGCATAATTCGTGTCCAGTTTGTAGGCATGAGTTGCCTACTGATGATGCTGATTATGAGCAGAGGAAAGGGATTGAGAATGAAAATCGGAACAATGGGAGCAATCAGAATGTGGGTGGTGTAATTAGTGGTGGTGGGTCATTTAGTGATGGTGATAATAATGATGGTAATGCTCAGACTCCGAGAGAGAGGAGGTTTAGGATTGCATTTCCGTGGCCATTTAGTAGTGGTAGTGGTAGGTCGGCTGGACCGTCTGCGGAGGCTAGCAATAGTGGGAGTGGGAACAACAATGATGGGGATTCTAGAGGGAATACCAACTTTGGATCTGAGACTAGAGAAGAGGATCTTGATTGATTAATGCTGCTGGGTACTGTATCTTGTAACCATACAACTTTTTCACTTACTGTTTTTGTTTCTTTTTGTTTTTCTTGTTTTCATTTAGTAATAAGTGGCTGTTTTTGTTAATGCTTGTCAATATAGTTTGGTCTTCTTGATGTTACATTTTTTTGAAATTGAATGTCTGTGATGTAGATGGTTGGCAATGAATTGATGACACAACTGTGAGTTAGGAGTTTATGTGTTCTGTTGATTGCGAAGCAAATGAGAATGACTGTATATCTAGAACCACATCATTTTGTTTGTCTAGATGAGAATTCTTTTTTGTATATGGTTATAGTTCTTACATAGAAAATAGGATTTTACAGTTTTGAATGTTTGGATACAATGTTTTTACTATTGCCATGGTGTCTTGGCATGGTCACTGTGGCAGATGGTTCCTGTTATTTATTTTTGCGCACATCCTTTGCAACATTTGCTTATAAAACAAGGATTGATAAGATTTACAGATGTGTGGCATTGAAATATGGCATGATCGATATGAGCATGAGAGCCAATTGTATACGTCTGACTCTGGTTCCTTGTTATGTTTGCTTAGGAACAGTGCACATGAAAGGCACTAGGGTGCATGATGAGTGCATGTCCTTGTTACTTAGCTGTCCAAAATATAATAGGAATAGGATTTGAATTGGTTGAAGAGTTCTTGCAGTTTGACTTGGGGATTTAAGAGTTTGCTCGTTTAATTTCAGTTATGTCTTTTATATACATATATAAAAGTTGGTTATTCCTTTGAATGTCTAGAATACACATACACACACACACACTACTGTCTTGTGCTGAGAAGACAATGGTTGACCAACAACCTGATGATGAAATGTGAGAAGTCCATAAGCTATTTTTACATCGATGATGTAGTACTCAAGTGTAAACTCTTTAAAGCAATTAGGATAGAATTTGTATCTTTGATGGTTAGTAATCCTAGAGATCTCAATTATGCTAGTTCTATAGGTCACATAGTCTGGGGCCCTCGGTAGAAGTAACAAAGTTAGATTGAATGAAAACAATGTCCTCCCTTTTTTGTCCTTTATGGATGGTTTCTAAATTTGGAATTAAACTAAGCATAGAAGTTGAATACCTTCAAATTTGTGTGTTTGTTTGTCTGAATAATGGATGCCAATGAATGTGGTTTAGCTTGATGTCATGCTGTTATACCTCAATGGTATTTTTTAGTTAAGATAAGATTTTATACCTCAATGGTAGTTTTTAGTTAAGATAAGATTTTATACTGACTACCTTCATCTAGATCTCCCTTCCATCCCCCAACCTCCATGTCTTCACTAGGAAAAATGTATGATGCAGCTGGAAAATACTGTACATTAGTTGTCTAATTACTTCTTGCCACTACAAACTTTTTTTTGTGTGTCTTTAAAGCAATGAATGAAGCATCACTTGGTAGCATATCTGCCTACTAGGCCGTAGTATTTTGGTGTTTTGTGCATGTAAATGGATAATCAATTCATTGATGAAGATATATCAGCTATAGTTTTCTTGCCAAAATCATAGCTTGTGCACCATTCTTTCCTTTTAATCAAGCCAAGTCAGTCATCTCATGTCTCAGCTAAATGAGGCATTTTCTAACATTCTTTGGTTTTAAAAGCTTCAGGATCAAGGAGAGGGAGGGGGATGGATGATTATTTTTTGTTCATTGATCTTTTTCATGCATGGAACTGTTTATAATGCACTCTTGTATATTCATACCCATTTCATGAGTCATGACTAAGCTTGGATTCAGTAAATTTCAGCACGCATAGTTATTTATTCTCTCCTCTTTTTGGCAGGATGACAACTGGTATCTGCAAGGGTTGTTGAAGTTAGAAAGAAATTACACACGTTTACTGAACAGGCGCATTTTCAATGCTTCATGCATGTTGTCAAAAATGTCCATTTTTAACTCAATTTACAGAATTGTTTCTAGTTTCATCACCTCGCTACATATTTATGCTCGACATTGCTTGTTTCTGTAAAGTCCTTTTGTCTGAGCACAATGCGCCTTTTTAAATTGCATTTGTTCGTCGACTCTTTGAAATGTATTTTTAAGCAATATAATTATAAGTGCATGTATAATCCTTTCCTTTTTGAGCAGTAGAGTGAAATATTTAGCAGGTCCAGCAACGGGCGGGCGCAATTTGAATGTCTTTAATAGATGGAGTGATCGTGTACAAGTATGATTTCTTTCAATTTTAGTCTGGCAGTATGTTCTTTTAGTTTACCAGCTCCATGCCTGTGTTGGTTCCTTCAGTCGAAAGCGTTGCTGCAATTGTTTAATTTTGTCGAGTTCTATAAATTGTTCAGCATCTTACTTCGGTTCCAGGGTTCCCCTTTTCGCTCGTTTTTCCCAAATCAGTGGAAATATAGAAATTGAAAGAGCCTCATTTTTCTTTGTTTTTTAGGGTTAATGGATCAATCTGTTAAGATAATTTTTCAATTTGTTTGCATATCTTTAATTAAATTAATTTTATCTTTGAATATATGTTAAGTGTTTAATATGTTTTTGGGTTAAGTCTTTTAGGTTAAATTACCAAAATTAGTCATACGATCTGTGGATAACATCCATTTATTTGACTAGTTTATAAGGGTATTTTGAAAATAAAAAATTAATCATGTGTAAATTATGAGAATAATTTTGATAAATTAAGAATATATTAGTTAATTATTTTATTATATAAAAATAGATTCAGCTATTGACTTCTTTTTATTTTTTATTTTTTTTTACTGTCTCCTTTTGTCATACGTCACTGCATGTATGGAAGTGCAAAATAGGCCTAGAATTTCAGAAATTGGATTCTCATCTGGTCCAACTTCTGAGTTCAAATGTTTAATTTTTTTCAAAAAATCACCGGGTTTTGTTTTGGGTATTTCATATAAAATAGAAATTCCAGGCTTTAGTTTCCAATGAATCTTAATAGAGAATTAATTTTCAAAGATCAAGTATAATCAATTAGAAGCAAGTAAATTCGATGTTACAAGGAGAGGTATGGCTTGGGACCCAAGTAGCCATCAAAGCTATGTAGTTTTTAAGCAAGCATCATCGAAGTTGACTAGAATAAGGAATTGGAACTGAAAAGTTACAAATTCCAAATTTGAAGTAAATTATTATTCAATCTCATCCCTAAAAGATTTTTAATTGCGTTTATTTGTTCCTTTAAACTTTGGAATTGGGTTCATGGCATGTTGCCCTTAGCTGTAATGTGGTTTTTATCAACATCTATCCCCATCTTAATTATTTGAACTGATTTATAATATATTTTTGTATGGCCAATTCATTAAAAATAATCTTCATATTAATAGATAAAGATCACTTTTGTCAAAAAAGAAAAATAATTTTTTCAAATCTTCTATTATGTGTAAATCATATGCTTATTTTTTGATAAATTGACTGAAAATTTTGACTAAAAAATAAATTAAAAACAAGCTCAAAAACATAGATATATTAGGAATAGATTAGAAATTTAGGCTATTGTATAAAAATATTTGATGATATTAATCGGAGCACTAAACAATTTGGGATGTTAAATTAGAGGTAAAATTGTATTTTTTTCTCCAAGAATTCAATCAACAATTATTCGTAGTAATTAACTTTTTTATTTTTAAGAAAAGTAGTAATTAGCTTTAGTCTCTCAAAGGTTGATCATCGATTATTTTTGCTTAAGCCTCTCACGTTAACAAAAGGAACACATGCTCCCATGGCTATGATGGAACGAATATTTTTTTCCAAAAAAAGAAAAGTGAAAAATGTGTGGACCATTTATAATGTCGAAACAGTCACATGCTGAATTGAATGTTCAAATGAGATTTTTCAGATTTTAGATTCAAAGAAGTGGGGGCCCCACTGTCAGTCCTTCACGGCTGGATAGCCGTTCTGTCGGTAGTCGCTCTGTGCTAAAACCGCGTCTTGATTTTGTTATTTAAAAAAGCTATCTACGGTGTTTCCTTCGAACAACTTTTGTTATTTGGATGGACTTCTTTTTTGTCCCTACACTTAATTTATGTTTCACTCTTATCCTTATATTTAAAAATTGTTATAAATTACTCTTCTAGTTCAATAATTACTCCTTAATTTATCAATAAACGTCTAGATAAATTTGAATGTGAATTCAATTTTTTTTTTAAACTCTTTTAGTTGTTACCTGTTTATGTACAGGGACTTTGAGAAAAAAAAATTATAAATGTAGAAAGATATTATTAACTCCTGGTTGAGAAGACCAAATTATGAAAAAAGTTTTAACCTAACAAGTCAACTATAAGTCCTAAGCAATTAGTGAAGAAGAGTTAGAAGAAAATTAGAACCAAAAAAGGTATTACAAATAAATCATTTTGAACAAAAAGAAACAAACCTTTTGAAGTTAGTCTTTCTATTGCTTTATCTTACTCTATTTATTCAATTGAAAAGTTATTTCGTTTAAAGTAACATTACTTCTTCTTCTTTTTTCTTTTCTTTTTATTGATTGCTTTTTATCATAGATTGTTTTAATAGTTTAAAATTCTCATCCTCTACGTGAAAAAAATTAAATGTGAAACATGAAAAATAATAATTGAAATGTTTATTTCCCTATGTATTTAAACTGAAATATAATAAAAAATGACTCGAATGTTAATTTTTTTTCAAAAACACCAATGCACATATTTACTTATGCGAGTGGATGGTTTTTCACATTTTAACTTTCGTTTGCTTTGACCAAAGTTTGTAAAAGTGATCTTCAAACATTGCAAAAATTTGAGAATTTGGTTTTTTTTTTTTTTGTTTTAAAGGTAAACATTGTTTGCATAATGCTTTTAGAATTCAATGATAAATTATTTATATATACCAAGAAAATTATAAGATAATGATGATATATATGTACATATATCTATAAAATTATAAGATAACAATGACATAAAAACATATCTCTTTACAGTTGGAATATACTAAAAAAAGAAATGCATCTCAAGTTATCTGATTGATCTTGAAGCAATAAAACCATACCTAGAGTAAAAAAAAACAAAAAAAAGTAAGCTTTTCTTTTCTATTAGATATTAAAGCTTTTGAAAACCATAAGAGTAATACTAAAAAAAAAATTCATACTATAGAAATAGAAGTGGAACAAAAATAAATCTATAGGGACAAAATTGAAGTTTATCCTCAACCATTTATTTGGGCAATATTATTCTACTAGTGTGATTATTATTATACAAAGAAAGAAAAGTCAAAACATAATAAGTAAAAACAAAACAGAAAAAAAAGAAGTTAATAATAATAATAATATAATAAATAATAATAACTAGATGAGTAAATTTAATACATAAGCAACGCAAAGGTGTCTCTTCCTCCCTCTCTCTCCTGTGCCTAACATTTGAAGTTTCGTGGACATCCATTTTCTCTATCTCTTTCTTTAATATTTCTTTTTCAAAAAAAAATAATAATAATAATAAATAGAACAGCCTAGTGTATATTATTAAACATAGTCAAAATTATAGAATAGCGAAAGCAGAATCCCATGAGGATTGGCACTGCTAGAAGAACATAATTGGATCCCATTTCAGTCCCCATTTGGTCCTCCTTTACCAAACCCAACATTTATGTTTATTTTTTTATTTATATTCATTTCATTTTCTCATTATATTCATACGCACTCTTTCACAAAAATTAATCCAAATTGGGTTTTTTTTTTTTAATCTTTAGGAGATAAAAATAGAGCAGCAATTGATCTGTGTGTTAAGAGAAAGAAACCCAAATCAAATGTCTCCTTCAAATAGTAATATTGCTAGTACTACTGGAGGAGGAGGAGGAGGAGGAGGAAGTAATAACAGTAATAAGAATTATATAGAACATCAAGTTTCTAAGAGGGACACTCTTGCTGGTGTTGCGATCAAATACGGTGTTGAGGTAGGTGTCTCTCTCTCTCTCTCTCTCTCTTTTAATGATCTGTTTGATTTTTGATGATTTTGTTGATGGGCACTGCTTATTTTGTGTTTCTATGAAGTGGGTTTTTGTTAAAATGTCTCTAGTTAAATATTAATTAACGGGAAGTGTTTTTCTGTTCTCCTTTTTGTTGTCATATGGTTTTTAGGTGGCAGACATCAAAAGGTTAAATGGGTTATCGACAGATCTTCAGATGTTTGCTTTGAAGACCTTGCTTATTCCATTACCAGGAAGACATCCACCTTCTCCCATTTTGTCTAATGGTTCTGCTTCTCGAGGGTACACTCTCACTTCTGTATTAATTTGGCAATTTCTCTGCACTGTTTTTGTGTTTTCTTCTCATTGCTGAATATTAACGCTTTTAACCATATCATCTACTTTGTCTTTATGGATTCTGTACTTGTTATGATGTAGTCCGTGCTCCTGAGTTTCCACACCTTGTTTTTCTCCCATCTTCATCTACTCGATGCCTATAAATTTATATTCTACATTGCTATAAGACAAGTTGTTAGACTACTGACACTGACAAGAAGTGCACGTAAGTAGTTTCTGAAGTTGATAGCAATATTTGCCCTCCCAATGTTTATGACTCTACTGAGTTGCCATTTGAAGTATCTTTCTCTTCATTGATTTACCAGACTCGTTCTCCCTTGCTGGGCCCCCATTGTTAAAGTTAA
Source organism: Dovyalis caffra (assembly GCA_963924115.1). NCBI lineage: Eukaryota > Viridiplantae > Streptophyta > Magnoliopsida > Malpighiales > Salicaceae > Dovyalis > Dovyalis caffra. The sequence goes on along the minus strand of CAWUPB010000871.1, from coordinate 102,110 downwards.
CCCCTTTTCACCTTCCATTTTCTGCTGTACAACTTATTCTATTTTTGTGAATTCTGATTGTATTTAAATGTTGATTTGCTGGAGATGCTTTTCCCTTTCAAACAGAAGTTCAAAAAGATTGCAAAGGAAAATTTTTAATTTATGTCCATGTGAAGAACTTTTACACAATGGTGCAATGTGGATGCAATAAGTGTTCTGCCCAATGTTTTTTCTTAACGAGGTGAACTCTGAAATTAAAAACTCTTATTGCATTGTGAGTACGTTTTATACTTGTTTCTCTGCTAACGGAGCACATTGTATCCTTCTAGAGAGTGAAAGTTGTGCTTCTGTCAGTAAGCGGGGTATTATGATTTATGGTAGAGATGATGCTTTAAAGCTTATTTGGTGGCAAGAAATAGATGAAACCAATGCTAAAAATTTGGACAATTGCTTCCAAAAACAGAAGGCAGTCGCATTCTCATGTTGAGCTCAAAGCTGTGGAAATTCCTCTGAAAATTGATCTCTAATAAACTAGGAAAGGCTCTACGAGGTTCCACACTGCAAAGTGGACCTCAGGAAAAGGAAGAAAGGAAGCTTATGGAATATCTGCTTCTGTCTTGTTCAGTGCTTTGAGCTTTTGATTGGATGGGATTGTAGGATTGGGGAACAAGGGTCTGACTTCAGTTTCTCCTTTCGTAGTTTGTATCACGTGTTTTACTTGTTATTGAGGTATGCATCAAATTGAAGAACAAGATCCATAACAAGTTCCCCCACCATAATTTAGCAATTGGACTTGTCTGACATTGTGAAACTCTGCCTTTTTGTGTTGGAGGTCAAATGAGTCCTTGAAACCCTTTGACTGCTTGTTAAACTGCACTCTAAGGATCTGGGACATGAAGGTTTGAGCCAGAATCTCATCAAACTGTATCTAGCACTACTCTTGGTTCATCCCCCTTTTGTCCTCAACCCCTCTGTTTTCTTCTCCATTCTTCATCACTCTCGTTTCTTGGAGTTATGATCACTTGATCAGACATGTCTTTTGCACTGAGTTTGATACACATATAGTTCCTGGGGCCCTGGAGAGCCTTCTATATTAAAATGGGTGGGTGTCTCCTGGCTAAGAGGTTTAGGGGCACTTTAATTGTTCTTGATAAATATTGGGAGGTGAACCATATTCTTTGTTTCTTCTTCTTGTTTACCTTTTCCTCTATCAAGTGTTGTTTGGCTGGTATACTCTATTGAATTCTGCCTCAATTTCTGGATTTGTTTCAGCGTCATTGTTGTTTTTAAATATCTGCATTAGCTATATTCACATCGTTATAAAACTTGTTTATATGCAGTGTTTATCTATAGAACTTGCTGCCACATTTGCTCCGTGGTGTTGCTACACTAGATAACCAATTGAGTCTTTGCATGAAATATCAATTCCTATTATAATGAACTGAAGGCATAGTGGATGGCGGTTGTTCCATACTTCCATTCTGTTCTTTTCTTTCTTTCTTTTTTGATCCTTCAATAGTACTTTCCTTTCTTTTGCTACTATTGATAAATTTTTATTGCTTTGTGGAACTTAACTATCAAGTCAGTTGTTTTCCAAGACATTTGCAAACATGAATTAGTTCACAAAAAATTGGGGTGGCATAGGACAAATGACTCACTGCTCTAGATTACATGTTTTCTTTAGAACTCTTTGCTTTTGATGATCCCATAATTTCCAATATCTAACCATGCAAAGACACCAGTTTTGCATTGACTAATAAGGCTGTAACTTCTTTGCAGAGGAAACAACATTGACAAAACACCACCACGGCCATGCCACTTGAATGTGTTGGAAACACTCGAGTCTTTAAGCTTAAAATCACCTCAAAAGAAGGCTTCTCCAGCTATGAGCACTTTACAGAAGTTCTATGGTCTCAAATCTTCAAAACATAAGGATTCAGCTGAAGGTATGGAGATGGCTGTTTACAGAACTGGAAACTTGGATTACTTAAATGAGGGGCTGCTGTATAAAGCTTTACCAGTATCTGGCCCATCTTATAGGAATCACAAATCCATAAATTTGGCCGATGGTTTCTTGCCTGATAATGGTTCGGTGGCAGAATACAAGCCTCTTTCAGAAGCTAGAGATGGGGAAGGTGAGAAATCCAATGAGAAGTTTGTTCGAAGACGCCAGAAAGCTGAAGCTGATCCTAGAGCTGGCACACCAGAAAAGCTGTTGAAAGAAGAGAACAATGGTGGAAGCAGTGCTTTTTCACCTGTAACTGGAAAGAGACTAGCAATGAGACCAAAATCAGCAAGCAGAACATCACTGGCTGCTGAATCAGAGCCAGGATGGCTGAATGCTATGCCGGTGGGCATGGGAGATTCCATAATTGCTGATGGGTCTGTTGGAGTTCATAAGTCATCAAGCACATCAAGTCTGCAGGACCAGGAGAACAATAATTTCTCTTCTGTTTGGACAACTTCTAAGTGGAGTTTGAAACCCGATTTACAGGCTCTCTCTAATGCAGCCATCAGTATACCAAAATTTGATGGCTTACCCAAGCCATCTGGACGCTGGAGCAAAGCTGCCCTTGATTAGCACAAGTCTTCTGCAATCTCATAGAATTGATTGTTTCCGTACTGTACCTATTGGGAATGGATATCATAGCTACCTGCTACATTTCACGTAAAGCTGCGAAGTGTAAAGCTGCAAAGTGTAATTACAATAGAAGGAAGCCCGAGTAAACAAGGTTGAAATACGGTATTACGTCTTCTGTTTTGATTATTCAGTGAAAATGCTTTGTTTAAATGCGGATGGCATTGAAGCCTGAAGCTGCAGCGCCTTGAGAAAAGCTACAAAGAAGAAGGTAAAGGAATGCCTTTTTACCGTTTTCCATTTTGGATTTGTGATGGGGATGCTCAAATCTAGATCATAGCCTCAATTGTCAAATACTATTTGTATACGAAGCCATTTGTCTTTGCTTATTCATTAGAAGTGCATTTGTCCCATTTGTTTCATATAATGCTCAATTATGCTTTTGGATTTTGATGGAATGGATTTTGACTTAATGGAGAATGGAGAGGCAGCCTTTTTTCCTGTTTTCTTTTTCTTGTGATACTATGTTGAGAAGCCTCATCTTGAGCACAATCAATTCTGCTGAATTTGAATTTAGAAAACGAAAAGGTTAGTTAGAATCAAAACCTTAATGGATTCTACTGGGCGACTTCTGTGGTTCATGGTCATGTAAACACATAGTGGTTGCAGCCAAGAAAGGCGACACAAAATGTTCCAATTTCTCCAAAAGATTTGGATTTGTGATATTTAGATTTGATGCCTTATCGTGCCACTGCCATCAGCATCAAGCGCAGGTTAAAGAACGAAAAAAGACGATGGGCACTGCACCCTGGAAAATACCACATTTTCTCCATTGAGCTAAATGGGTGGCAAATTAACTTTTCCAATTTTGAGAACAGATTAAAAAAAAATCTTGCTGATGAGTTTCTGATGTTCTGAATTCCAGAAGGTGGTTGATGCAATGGAGTAAACAGCAGAATACGACTCCAAAATTTGTAGCAGTACTAAGTTCTCAACAGTAGAAATAACATCTTTTGGTGCTTATGAAAATTCATGGATGCATTTTTTTCAGAAGATGAATCAGATAAATATTACTCATTTTTTGGCTTGAATAAAACAGTAAGATCGCCACAACATTCACAATTTATTCCAGAATGAAGTCAACAAATAAATAAACAAATATTGTCCATATGCAAACAAGAGCCTCATTGAAACTGCAGCACACAATGGCCTAAAATTCCAAAAACATTTCCTGCATTCGCATCACAAAACAAAACAATCAATAGAAGATCCATTTTTTCCTAAGCAAAGTATGAGTACAGCGGACTGACTAGAAAGCATTCTTCCAGGGAAATACAGAGCATGTCAAGAGTATGGTACACCATGTCCAACTACCCGTTTTCCAACACAGCACATTTTCACAGTTCCCCTCTGCTTGCACATCATCAGGTTCTGCAGCCGAATGACTTTTTAAGTCTTCAAATGATCTAAGAACCTCAGAAACCGTCCATCCTGAAAACAAATAACTAAACACCATAACTCATCTACATCCATCCATAAAGCAATTTGATTTCAGTGAATACTAACATACTTGAATCAACTTCCTTTGTTTCGCTTATTTCTTTCTTTTGGTTATGCTAAACAAAAGGTAGCTTGGTTGTGGATGAGTAAAAATAATGGCGATTGGAAGAATTTCCTATGAAGTAGAAAATCAGGTGATGTAGAAAAGTGAAGAGTTACCATGGAGTCCAGAACAACGGGTAAAACACTTGGGCTAGAATTTTGCATTAAGGATGCAAATGTTGCGACAAAAGAAAACCTAGTTTCATGAGCTGAAGGAGAGGAAGGATTCTCCTAGATGCAAAATTTTCAAGGATAATACTTTCGATGAAAGCCAATTAAACAGCAATCAGCAGATTGTTAGCCATAATAAGATTAACAAGACTAGTTCGTTTGGCATCCATATACTAAAATTCATGACACAAAACAGCCACTGAAACTGATCTCAATTTGCTGCAAGACTCCAAGAAGTCAAGGGATGCCTCCAAAAAACATAATCAAAGGATCTACAAGTCACTCTCAAGACATTATGAGAAATTAACGGATCAGACATAACAGCTATATTACTTGAGTTTGCCACTTAGTTAACCATATGTATCTTAATAGCTTCCCATATCTAATTTGTAAGCAGTTCGTACAAATGATTGAAATTGAGAGTCTTTAATCATTTCAGCACCTTATTGGTTGAAATTTTAGGGTGCAAGGACTGAAAGGAGGAAAGTGAAGCTCATAGGTAATTTGAGGTTTACTGCCATAAATTTAATGGTTCCTTGTGAATGAAATCTGCAACTACTAGCAATAATTCAGGGCATGTAGATAGAAGCATACCAAAATAAGAAGGAAAAGAGTAACATGTAATCGAGTCAACACATGAGAATTAAGATCAGTATATGTAGGATAAAAAATAACATAAGGATAATAATCCAAGATAACCAAAATTCAATGCTAGAGTTTCTAAAGCAAAGAAACTAAGAACTGAAGATTCTTACTACTATTTTCCTTAACAGTTATTAGGCTTCAAATAGAACATTAGCACAAGAGGTGTAGCAATCACGTCCCTGCCTTGTATGCACTATATGGTTAAAGGCACAATCAATGCATAAAAACACTGATGGCATCTCTCAATTACATCCCTACTTTTCTGGTGCTGCAGCCTTAGGATCTCATTCGTAGACAAAGAAGCAGGCACAATGAAACATACCATTAATCAAGGAAGATCTAGTCTGTCCTCTAGAGAGGACACAACCCTTTGATACCGAGTGGGATTCTCAAAGGCAGTAACCACAAAATTCTAGAAATTCAGAGAAAAGTGAAAAAAATAGAATCCAAAGAGAAAAAAGTTAAAATTCCCAACTTTAGTAAATGGTTGAATATTGGATAAACTGCACAGAAGTTCACCCAGTGCATGTGTCTTTCACTAGATGAAGAAATCAACACTTCATCAGACTTAAATTAGACTATGAGACACGCAATTGAAATTCCAAATCTTTAAGTGCAAGAGATGTTATGATCAAGCATAGAGGAAATCCTAGGCAGGACCACAAACCTTGATATCTAGAGGGAAAGAGATTTTAACTTCTTGACGCGCTTCGTGGCAGGGGAAATGCCTTTGATTACTTTCTTCATAGATTTAGCTCTTTGTTTCATCTTTTTCTTTGCAGGCATCTCCCTAACTGGACCTGGCAGTACCCCTTTTTTAAGGGCACTTCCTCTAGGGGTCACAGAAGGAGGTATCCTCAAGTTCTGTGGTGGTAAAGGAGTGCTGGGCTTCCAGACTAAGTTGTTTTTCATGGAAAACCTGACTTTTTTTGCACTCTTCTCTGTGCTCTTCGCCATTGCACTTGTGCCGGTTTCAGCATCTTCTTGGCCATTCAATTCTTTAGATCCCTTCCCATCCACACTCTTCGCTCTCTTTCTCTTTTTGGAGACATTACCATTGCCATTGACTTTCGGAAAATTGCAGGCACTAGCAATATCCTCATCTATGCTCTCTTCTGCAGCAACTTTCTCAAATTGGCTCTGAAGATTTGCTATTGCAGATTCATTAAACCTTATCAAATTATCATCACCAGTCTTCTCTTCGCTCGAATTCTTTCCATTTGGTAAATCCTCATTCCCATTTTCATCAGTCATAGAATCAGTCTCACAGTGGAAACCAGAAACGGCATTCTTTGTCTTCTTCTTTGCCTTTTTGCCACTGCCATCTGACTCCTTCTTCACCTTTTTGTTCTTCTTCAATTTCTTGCTAAGATGCCCATTAGCAACATCACCATTCAAACCTTCCACTTCCATCCCACTATCAATAGGAACCAAAGTCGGCACCTCCTCATCCTCATCATCACCATTAGTCTCTGGAAGTGCAACCTTGATCCCAGAGGCCACAAAATCCTTCTCCAACTTCGAAAATACTTCATGTAACCCCAAAATCACTTTCCTGTTCCCTTGACAACACTCAACCGAAGAACCCAACTCATAAAACCTCTTTGAGAACTCCATTACCAACGCAATTGAACCCAAAACCACCTCATCATCATTCTCCCCAACATCACCCTCCTTCTTCTTCACCTCCAACAATTCCCTCCCCATCTTTAACAACACATCAAACACATTACTCTTAATCTTCGCTAACAAAACTTTATCACTCACCCTGCCCATTACACTCACAAAATTCCCAAAAACGACCTCCAAAACCGCCTTCCTCACCGGCAAAAAACCTTTCAATTCCTCAACAAAAACCGAAACAACATGGTAATTAACACCGTTACCTAACAACTTATCATCAGCTAAAAAACCCTTTTCAACAAAAACCCTCGTAAACTTCTCTACAACATCCAAACCCCACTTCTTCTTTTTGAAGAAAACAAACAAAGAATTCACAAATCTCCTAATCAAAAGATAAAACTTATCTAACCTTAATCCATCAATACCAGACCATTCCCTTCTCATAGTAACTAAAAAAACAGAGAAATAACTAAAACAAACAGATTCATCATCAATAACAGTAAGTAAAGAACTCAGTTTGTTGATTAGTTGGTTCTGTGCTAAAGACTTGTCAGCATGCCACATACAGTAAAACAGCCCTTTCCACAGTTTCTTCATAGTTTCTTCTGAGATTTGAGGTTGTGAAGGTAACCATTTGTTTAAGAGAATCTTTAAAGATTTGTTTCGGGATTTTGCGTCGCTTGCCGCTAGTTGTTTTATTAGGGTTTTTGACGTTTGAGCTTGGATTTGGGGTTCCTCCATTTTTTCTCGATTGATGAGAGGAGGAAAGAAGGAATTTTGAGGGAATTTGTGAAGTGGGTAGAAAAGGGTTCTTGCAGCTGTCTGTATGAAACTTGAAAGATGTATACGCTGATTTTTTTTTTTTTCCGAGAAGTGAAAACCCTAGGGTTAGTTTACGGAAATATGGAGTTTTATATTAGTATCGGTTATTTTAATTTTGGGATGATTTCAAATTAGTTACCCAAGTATATTCTTATACTCAATTAAGTCCTTACAATTTATTTATCCAATTTGCTCTCCAAAAGCTATATATATACTATTGAATCAATTATAAAAAACAAACCAAAAGTTCTAATTTCATAATTCAAATTTAAGTTTTTTTAATAAGATAAAGAATTTATTAAAAAACATTTAGTCTTTGATATTAAGGTTATGGCATTTATAATTATATATAAATTTTATGTTTTGGATTGGCATAACCTAGATAAATGTTGAACTTCTGACATAATAGAAGACAACATTAATAAAATCTAATTCATAATTACTTTTTTTTTATTTTAATTATTAGGATATTCACCATGAATGGAGCAAATAGGTTATAACCTAAATTCTAAGGATATATCCTGTAAATATATGCTGCTTTTTTGTGCCTGCTTTACTTCATGCAGCTAATTTTACACAAGTAGGCCATTGCAATCTATTATACCATCACTTCAAAGAGCTAATTTATCTTCTTCACCTTTTGATTATTCTTTTCTTAATTTGCAAGGAAGGAGGGGTTGGACCATCAAGTATGGTGACTCTTGCTACATCACTGAGCTGCAATGCTGGCCCAACAGTGACATGGCCTTGCAATTTTTTATTCGAAAACTCATCAAATGTAATTGATTTTCTATTTCAAGACAAAATATGTAGTGCCTCAATTGTTTTTGTGTTTCAAGACAAACTAATCAAGTGTAGTTGTTCCACCTAATTCAACCATTTCCAATGGCAACAAAAAAAAAGTCAGGAAACCAATAATTGTTGCTCAACAATTAAGGATTCTTCATGGAATGTAATGGCACCTTCTTGCTTCTCCCATCATTTGATGGAACAACCTTATAGGTGTAAGAATAAAGTGTTCTTTAAGATAATATGATGCCTTGTTCTTGATCCTTCTTCGGTTGGGTTTTTGAATTCACTTCATTAATTCCTTCCGGGCAGGAAAATGGAAACTTTGGTGGCTTGGAGTAACTGGTTTCCATATAAGACTGGCATACTCGGGATGATCGACGAAAGGATTTCTATTGTGCTGATAAAACTTGCAGACTCTGTCATTTCTCAACTTCTCTTCTCTTGAAGGTGGATCAACTTCATTCCATTTTAACAATGTAGAAAGCAGTCCCATCTCCCTGTGTTCTGCAAATTGAAGTTGCGACATACGAAAGTTAAGGCTGGCTAACATCTAAAGAATATCAGAAATCTTATGCAGTTGGCTGCAGGGTTTCCCTGTATCAACTTATGACCATTTCTTTCTACTTACCAAAGCTTGGAGAATCAGAAAGGTGAAGATTTAGTCCGCCTGGTTGTTGGAGCCCATAACATACAGCCATGTACATTATTGCTCTTGCTATGTCCCCTCGAACCTGCAAGTTAAATGGTTATTACGAAAACTACTATCATCTATCGAGACCACGACACTTTATCGTGAATTATGATTGTAATGAAATTCAATAGTCAATGAGTGCCAGACCAATAAAAAAAAATTGAAGCTAAAATTTTGTTTCATGTCTCTAGTTACAGAAATGATGAAATCCATTATAAAATGGAACAAATGAACAGTGTGAGCATATCGCTTCAAATTTGGATCCCCAACTAGAGGTTTCCCTTTCACCAAGAAAAGGTAAAATGAGGACATTTTATAAAAGCTCCAACTAAAGAATAGACCTCAAAAAGGCTAAAGCATCATGGTTTAGGTACAACAATTGAAACATGACAAAAACCTCAGTATATTTCAGAGCATGTAGGCATCAAAATTCCTGATTAAGAAAAGTTTTCACTGTTCAGATCAAATGGGGCTCTTGATTGATGGGTTTGAAATGATCTTTGCATGTCTTACCAAGAACTTGCGATTTGAGGTTTTACTCCATTTACCGACTCTCCAAATAATTTCTTAATTTATTTCTCTTGGCTAATAAGTTCAAAGTTCAAAGCCAATCCTTTGTAACTCCGCAATAGAAAAGCAAAATCTAAAAATTAAAAAAATATTTGAGGCTAAACAGTCAACCCTCACTTGGCCGGTTAATGTTTCTCTGTACAGATGAACCTAGCTGCAGAGTTAAACAAATGCTATCACTGCCGATTAGAAACAACCTGAAACAAACCCTGCCTAAGCACAACTTGTTAACTCCCAGTGTCTACAGATTCAGGGGCATGTGATAATAATCAACTTAATACTAACAAGGAACATATAGCCTGTAGGTTCAAGATATGCAGAAAACCTGTGTAGGTGGTGCCCATCTCTCCTTGTCCGTTTCCGTGTCAGGAGAAGCTTCTTTGTTTGCTGGCTTTAGACATTGGATTGATTTCTCACGGCATTCCCCATAGTATTTGTTTCCCCGAGATGAATTTACTGCACGACACCTCAACTATATATATATCAGTTAAGGATGGATGGATAGTTCACGAGACCAAATTCTCAATTGTACATGAAGAGCAGCAGCCTCTCTCACCATTCACATCTGCTGGGCGAATATTATGTAAATCAGTCAAGGATGGACCACCATTTAGCCCATAAGAACGAGGCCACAAATGTTCCCCTGCAAAATGCAGCAGTATATATGACAACTTGCCATTGTTGCCATCAACAAGAATGCCATAGCCAACAACTAGATTAATCTGGAAAATATGGTGAAATTTTTTCCATGTTTGATAAAATAAAATGTTGTTATATACTAGAGCATATAGCATCAAATTGGTGATAAAATCCCTTGCATAGGGTGCACAATCCACTGAAAATTAGAAAAATACATGATAAAATTGTTTCTCAAGTCTCAAAATCTCATAAATAAGATCTAGAAGAATGGAACCATTTTCGGAGTGTATGTTAGATGTCTCTACATCAAACTTGTTACAGGATACATAACAGAATATGGATTAGTGTCGCAAATTAGAAAGAAATCCCTTGAAGATTTTTAAGTGCCATTTTTAACAAGTTCCCCCCTCCCTTCTCCCCATACACAGTGCTCCCCAACTGAAAGGTACCTTCACCAGATGAAATGGTTAAGTGGAAGCAAAACTGAAGAAGCATAGATATTTATGAGCTTTTTGTGACTCAGGTGTAAGCATGATCAGAAAACCAAAGGGTTTTCACTTGAGAAAAACACAGCCAAGAGAAGAATAATCTCAAGAGGGAACTAAAACAATAAAACAAGACAGATCAAAGAAATGCTTTGAATCATGACACAGAATGCTCACTTGCAATAGAAACAAGAATGAGCATACACACAAAAACCCTACCAAATGCAAATTTCAGTCAACTAGCCATTCATAAGATCGACAAGAATGCATCAACAGATGGAGTACTAGCAACTTTAACAAGGCCAAATGGCTTTGGCCCATTTCTACCAAGAGGAAAAAACAGAACCAATTCTCTTATCCATGCCAATTTATGGATACCGTGTAGTTTATTCTGATATCATGGCAACAAATTTAGATATCTATAACAATCAATTAGACCATTCCCCATAAAATGGTCTAATTTTCGTATATCTATAACAATCAAAATCATAACTCATAGTGCTAATAAATTTCTCTCTCTAAGAATTAAAAGAAATAGGAATCAGAATGACAGTAACTGCATCATATTTTAGAATTAAGTTGACTCACTGTTCCATCCGTTAGGTTTTCCTGCTAAGTTCTTTGACACAGCTCTCAGTGAATAAATTTCAATTCTGCATTTACAAAACCCACCTCAATTATTACCATAAACAAGATTCTTAGTACCATAATCACAAAACCAAGAACAGAAAAGAGAAAACTACATACATCCTAGATGAAGCTTGAGGCCTATCAACATTTGCAGCATCAAGAAACTTGAGGGCATCCCAAACCTCTTTGTAAGACAGTGAGTGATGCTTGGAGATAACAGAATGCAGTTTCTTTTTCAGTGCTTTGCCTTTTAAACCTCTCACACTATCATAATAACTGCTTACATCCTCACAGCCATATGAAGGAGAAGATAAAGATGGATAATCTTGAGCAAGTGCTACAACATTGAGGCAACAGAACAAGTAAATGGAAATGATTCTCGAAGCCCATCTCCATGATGAATTACCTCCAGCAGTAGAGGCGCTGTTGTTGCAGCTTTGTTGGATATGGTCAAGTTTGAGGTTAGTTTGTGCTTTTGGTGATGAAGACTTGCGTCTGAATGCGAAAGAGGTGGAGTTGGGTGCGAGCTTACATCTCCTGTTAGCCACTAGAAGATTGGAGCAGCAACCGGTAAGCAGGATACCTTGCAACTCCATGCTGGGACTTCCTTCACTTCCGATGGAAACAAGATAACATGCTTTTGGGTAAACTATATTTTTGCCTTTTTAGATTTCTCAATGTTTCATTTCTACTCGCATATTTTAAAGTTTCAAATGTTGCCCCTATAGTTAAAAGTTGCCCCTATAGTTAAAAGTTTCAATGATGCCTTTAACTATTATGCAACTAAAAAAAGCTAACTTTTTTTCTCCATATTTTCGCTTATTTTTTCAATGCTAGTTTCTTTTTTCTTTTTTTTTGTTGCATTTATATATGTAATATGCTGGTAATGAATTTTTTTTTCCTCCAACATGAAAATTAATGATGCTATAAATGTATAAATAAATGATGTAATATAATGATGACAATGTTCATAATAATGGTTTTCATAATGATGTGAAATGAACAATATTAATGATAGTCATAATTATTGTGATTTAAAACTACTTCATGATTTTTTTAGTTTATGTCCAAGATTTTAATATTGTTCATATCAAAAAAGAAATTTACCTTTTGAATTTCAAAAGAGTTAATGACATTTAGTATGAAAGGATGATCAACAATGACCCAAGAAGATTGGACAGAGTGAATCTATTCGCTTAAATAAGTGATTTTGGATTCGAATTCTTATGCATGCAGTAAAACTCATTGGGTAGCCGTGTTCATTTTGTACATCCGACCAAATAGCAAGAGATTAATCTTGATTTTTGGATTTGAGATACCTTGGGAATTCAAAAAAAAAAAAACGATCAATAATCAAATTTGAGTTTCTAGAATATAGAAAAAATTTAGCATATGCCCAAATTGTAAATTTAATCTTAAACTTCCAATAATGATTTTTAACATAATTTGATAAAAGGATGAAATCTAACATAACTTTTGATAATTTAATGAATTAATTGTATATTTTGATACGTAATTATTGAAATGCATTTGGAATCAAAACTTCATATATATATATTCAGACTTTTTTATATATATTTTTCTATATAAAAATTAGAATTCTTTTCAAACATATTATGATTTTAAAATAATATTTGTTGTTTAGATTTTTCTTTTTAGTTAATAAAACAATTGCAACTTTTAATATTAACATAATTAATGCATATAAAATTTGATAAAAACTTCCGCCGTATATATTTATTATAGATAAAATAATAACGTCTCTGAATATATTTATTTTTAATCATTAACTTACATCAATCAATAGCCCAAATTTTTTAATCTGAGATTTTATTATAAATAAAACATTAATGGTAGATATTAAGTGGAATTATTTGAAAACAAATCTAGGTTTTTTTTTTTTTTTTGTAATAAGAATAATATAATAATGATTAAAAAAAAATATTGAATGACTATTAATTTTACTATTGATAAGTATATATTTTGATCACATATTAATTAAGTATACATGATAAAAGTTAATAAAACATTGGTCAAGTGGTTAATCACTTAAAGCTTAAGAGTTGAATTGTTAGGTTCAAATTAATTTCAAATAAGAAGATAAAAGATATAAAAAAAAAAAATTATGGAACCAATTATTTTTACATTTTTCAACAATTCAGTTATGGAAAATACTAAATAAATGTGTGAATTTCTTAAATCCACATGAACATTAACAATAAGCAAAAAAAAATAATGCAAGCACAACTACCGAGAATATAACAAAATCCTCCATGGATTTATTGTTTCCATTTAGCTACCTTTCAAAAACAATATTTTTAATCATAATTAAATCATTTGATTTAAGTATTTTATACATAAAAAGTAATTTAATAATAAAAATTATCATTTTGATAGCCAATGTTGCCATGTGATATTCTCATCCCCTTGTACTTAAGGACATCAAATTTTAGTTATAATAGGAAAAGAAATTAGGATGAATTATTAGCCTTTTTTCTCATAAGAAAATTTATAACATAAGATATTTAGAAAGAAATCAGTTTAAGAATGAATCCCAGTTGCTTTAGAATAATATCAAGAAATGAAAGAGGAATCAAAGAGGGTGGAAAAAACAATGCGATGAAAATCCGTAAAAAGAAGTATATATATCTAGATAGAAATTAAAAGAAAAGATGTACATATTAAAAAAATAAATAGATTAATTATTTTGATTTTTTTAATTATCCATCAAATTATTGATTAATATTGAAGTGTCTGATAAATTATTGGTTAGATTTATTAAAAATTAAAATGTGAACCAAATAGGAAAAAAAAACATTAATTGAAACCCTTTTATCACATCAAATGTTGGAACTATATAATATCAAATTCGACAATAGTTTTTTGTATGAATAATGAGGTTTAATATAAATAGGAGTTTTTTAAAATATACATTTACTGAATTTAATTTAATATTTGGAATTCTTTAATAAGAATAATTGTTGCTTTAAAGTTTTAGATACTGATGAAACTATAAGAATTGCAACTAATGCTTGTAAGCCATAATATTTATGGTAAAAATTAAGATTATTTTGTAAAAAAAGATTTAACATCAAAGATATATATATATATATATATATAACTTACTTTAAAATTATAAAAATATTCATCTGTATTTAATATTGTTAAATACTTTTTTAAATATTATTATTTTGCTTATTCAAGTAAGAGAAAACAACACCTATTGCTATTCTAATTAAAAAAAAAAAAAAAAAAAATGAAACTTGGAGGGTAATTACGATCGTGGTGAAGTTCGACCAAAAGGACTGTGTGCAGCTACGTCAAAGTAGCCCAGGTTAGATTCAGCGTCCTCCAAGCTCCATCAAGAATGAAAATGATCTGAGACTGTCAAGGCCACAAAACCCAGAACCTTAATCCATTGCAGGGTTCCAAACCCTGGTCCAGGCAATACTTGTCAGAGCAGAGTCACGCTGAGACCTTTTATTAGATCAACTCAATAAATCCAACTCTAATCTAACCATTAGCGTTCTCTTCAAGCTCGGAAGTTTGTCCAAACGCCTTTGACAACAACAATAAGAACATACAACTAGTTCACTTGCTGATTATGTTTTTGGCCCCACAACCTGCTGTGCATAATAATTGAAGTGATAAAACTCTCCTGTAATCAAGATCTATAAATAGCACAAACAAAAAGTCGGCAAGTTACATTTGATACTAACTAGTTGAGGATCTAAGATGGTTTATCAGCAATATAGCATGACAAATAGTTTGAAATGGAAGACGTGAAAGGCTGTTCCAGAAAGACCAAATTCGGGTCCAGAAAATTTGAAAGCCTTAATGTTACAAGCTCAATCTCTTACTAATACTTACTTCTATGGCCAACTCTATCTCTCAAGACTCAAGATTGCAGTTCAACTACCGAATTCCTTCTCACCTACATTGAAAGAGAGATTTCACCACCTATTATTTGGTGGCTTGACCTTGTAAATCCGAACAATCCAATTAGATGTCGTGAATGCCTCTTCCAAGTGTTCAAGTTTAATGTCTTTATTTCCAATTTCAACCCCCTTGCTCGATCATACCTACCATAACATAGAGAAATTACAAACAAGGAACAAAGCAAAAGCATAATAAAACCCCCCAGAATGATCAATTTCACATACGAAAGCGAGTTCGAGCAGTAATCACAAGGTAGTAACTTCCAGAAACAACCCATTCTGACCCAACAAAGTGTAAATGCTAAACAACTTGAAAAAGAAAGACGGGGGATGCTGAACTTACCCTGGAGGTTTCCCATATTCTGTTACCAGCTCTCCAAATCGATAGTAAGATAGCTTGTACCTATTCAACAATAATCAATAAACAAGATATAACTCCTCCAAACCACAAAAATTGCACCACATTGGGTACCGCATGATCAATATATGATCTTTAATTCATTGAAGCTAAACTTCAAGTTGGGACGCCACATTTTTCATGGAGGGAAATTATTGTTCTTTGTTAACAACAATGTCAAAGGTCAAAATATCAAATCAGCTATAATGAAGACCCTTGCTTATGGGAATCAGGACTGTGAATCACATGCACAGGTTCCAACCAAAATACTCCAACAGAACATGAAAGACTAAGAAATTTCCTTAATAAAGTAATGCAAGAAAATTGTCAAGAAAGACATAAAAAACCCACAAGACATTAGAAATAACTAAGGCGTGCAATTTTTGAGGAAAAGGAATGCTTAAGTGACTATAAAAAAAAAAAAAAAAAAAGATTCAAAACCAAAATATTGACAAGTAATTTTAGTAAATAATACAAATTCCAATCTAAAAGAGAAAGCAAGAGTGCAGAATAAAGAAGTGTAGGAAGAAATAAGGAAAAAATGTACACCTTGCATGTAGGATGCACACATCCTTTATTATATGGCATGCTTTGACACAGAATTAATTCACTTGACAGCCCATATGTAACTAAGGCATTTGTACGAGAAACACATCCAGATAGAGTTATATGAGTTTAAATCTTTATGATTCTGATGTGGAAATGCAATGCCCAAATCAGAAATATGTCTTTGTTCTATCTTGTCTGTGGTTGCAATGTCCTCATACAGAGGAATGCACCTTCAAACCCCTCACAATTAGAACTGTCAACGGGTCAGACTCAGATCGAAATATAGTAGATCCGGATCTCATTTGTTTAGTGAAACAGACCAGATCGAACCTTATGAATTCAGATCGGATTTCAAAAATGTGAAATTGGATCCGGATCCTACCAGACTCGGATCGAATTCGGAGCTCCATCGGATTTATTACTTGATTTTTGTATAATCTTTATGCTTACTATATTTCATATATTGCTCGAATATAAAACATATTTCCACTGCTACAAGTATAATAAAACATATTAAGATAAAATGATTTTATTAAGATAAAATGATTTTATTAAGATGATATTTCATTTATCGATTTTGTAAAAATTTCAAAATGCTACACAATTCAAAAATACAAAATCAAATAATCTTAATAAAAATTTGTCTTGAACTAGGTAAGAAGTATAATAAAATTTTAAAAAATAATAATAATAAATAATCTTTATTTCTTGTCAACGTGGCAGAAAAAAAGTGATAACAAATATAATAACACAAATTCATGAAAATGTATATAATAAGTCAATTTATAATTTTTTCGCAAAATTGAATTGAGAAAATGGTAAGGAATTTATATGTGATTTTTTAAAAATACAATAATTATCATAGAAGGATATGCGTTATTTGAACTTTATAATAAATAAACTTATATGTGATTTTTTAAAAATAGTTTCAATATTTATATATATTTTTCATATTTATATTTTTAAAATTTTTTAAAATATTATATTTATTATAAAAATTTCAAAATGCCACACAATTCAAAAATACAAAATCAAATAATCTTAATAAAAGTTTGTCTTGAACTAGGTAAGAAGTATAATAAATTTTTTTAAAAAATAATAATAAATAATCTTTATTTCTTGTCCACGTGGCAGAAAAAAAGTGATAACAAATATGATAACACAAATTCATGAAAAGGTATATAATAAGTCAATCATAATTTTTTCACGAAATTGAATTAAGAAAATGACAAGAAGTTTATATGTGATTTTTTAAAAATTCAATCATTATCATGAAAGGATATGCGTTATTTTAACTTTATAATAGA
This sequence comes from Dovyalis caffra, assembly GCA_963924115.1. Classification (NCBI taxonomy): domain Eukaryota; kingdom Viridiplantae; phylum Streptophyta; class Magnoliopsida; order Malpighiales; family Salicaceae; genus Dovyalis; species Dovyalis caffra. The sequence goes on along the minus strand of CAWUPB010000871.1, from coordinate 84,692 downwards.
TAAACTTATATATGATTTTTTAAAAATAGTTTCAATATTTATATATATTTTCCATATTTATATTTTTAATATTTTTAAAAATATTATATTTATTATAAAAATATTAATTTTAATTTCGGATCAAACTATTATTAGATTGGATCAAGATAGATCCAAATTCAATCCATTTAATAAACAAATTAACAGATTTGGATTATACCCGACTTGGATTAAAAAAAAAATGTTTACCATATTCATTTAATTACATCAAATTCGGAGTTAAGATCCGATCCATTTACAGCCCTACTCACAATCACACTCTACACAAGACCTGACAACTTCTGCAGTCTCTATAGGCAGAATTTGCAATGATCCACGTTTTAGTTTTATATTATGAAAAAAAGTCATAATAGAATACTAAAAGATAAAACAAGAATGATTGTGAAGTTTACGTCATTCTCATCTTGCAATTTTCTTTAAGATGAAACATGACTAAGAGCAGAAACTTACATGAGACAGTTCAACATCTTGGGAGCTGCACCTTTGTCAACACGATACTCCCCATTGACAAGATAGTCAGGTTCCTTAATTACAGGGAATACTCCACCTCCAATTCTCACCATCCACAAAAACCTAGTGCAAATGAATAGCATTATCAAGTGCATGAAAAATCACATTATCCACAAACATTAAGAACATCATCAAAATTGTTTCCCAGAGAAGCTATGCCAGAAATGAGAATACCTACAGAGTACAGACTATAATTAAAAGCTTCAATGCTTAGTACAACTCAAGAAATGTTTCATATAGTCTAAGGTTTAACATGGGAAACTGAATATAAGATGGCATAAAACCACTACTCCAGCCTTCGACATCAACGTCGGAACATAAGATTACATAAAACAACTCCCTGACTGAACTCAATAGTCTCATTTGCATTATGGTTCAAGGGACAGGCAATGTCGATTGCATAAACTAAACTTTTCAAATTCATATTATTTAGAAGAATGCAACCCCAAAGATAAACTAGAGCCTTACTTGTTGATATCATCAGAAGAATAACCTGTAACACCACCAAAGACAACCAGTACGTAATTCACATCAAGAGATCTCATTATCTCATATGCCTCATCCTCATAAGATGACATTGCACGGCCAACAGTGGCAATGTGTGTATTGTTCCAGGTATTATTGTCAACAATAACTGTTCTGTTCCCCATAGCAGTAATCTGATACCCATAATCCCACCATGACATCACCTTGGCTTCTGGAGGAGTATTCTGTCGAAGCCAATAGTATGCCTCACGGTAATCATCAAAGATGACCCTGTTACCATGGGCACCCCTAGCAGCCAAGACAATGGAGGGAGATGAGTAGGCCTCTGATGTCACCCAGGTACAATGTATAGCATACCTACTGAGCAAGTAAAATGCACCGAAAAGCAATGCAATAGCGCCATTTCTTTGAAAAGGCTGAGACTGATCAAGCAAAGCCTGCTTGCACATCAAATACAACCAGAATTATTTAAAATCATGACCAGAATAAAGGAAAAGGAAACCTCCCTCCAATTCAATGGCACTTGCTAGCGGTAGTATTCAATAGTTATAATTGTCCAAATGTACTGGAGGGGTAAATGACCAGAGACCAAATAATAGCAGCATTAATGAAATTAGAGCTTCATAATTTATTCAATGTTATAAAATAGCTCAACAAAAATTACTTTCTTGCCAATTTCCTATAACATTGACATAATGAGATAAGGCAACCCCAGACTCTTAATTATAATGTAATTAACATCATCAAAACTACAAAGAGAGAACAGCAATACAAACTGATAGCTTTCTTAGAAAACACCATCAGCAAAAAAACTCTTTAGGACTAAATGGATGGGGTATGTAAAGATGATCAGCAGGTCTTAGCATGATTAAAATATATCAAAAAAAAAAAAAAAGGTCAGCTGAATAATAATGAAAGGTGCGACAAAAACAACTTTAAACATCATCCCACAAGTGATGCAGCATAGAAATGTCATTCAGATTTTGCTCACCATCTAAGTCATTAAGGACAGTTGACAAAGACCAAGAGAGTAGAGATATTCATTTCAGCCACAACACTACCAGATGTCTTCATAACGAATCAAAAGAATGGAGAGGGGAATCCAAATCAAGTGTAGAGAACTCACCTTAGAAGAAGCCTTTCCACCGCCCGATCCTTTAGTAGAGCCAGTTTGGGAAACCTTGCTCTTAGTTCTCAGCAACATAGTCAAATTCTTTATAGTGGCAGAAACAGCAATGGCACTAATTAGGCATACAGCAGGCGTGGCAACAAGAATTAACCGAACCATGACACCAGCAAAATACATGCTTGTAAGACCATACATAACTATGAATATTGTGGCATCTGTCAGCCGCTTGAAGCAGAAATACAGACCAGCAGGGAAAAGGAAAAGCAGGATTTGGAAATCAAACATGAAAGACGACCAAGCGGTTGGCTGATGCTCAGAGACAGATGCAATAATGGGAATGTGATCCTTAGCATATGTTGGATCCAATAGAGAGTAAAATCTGCCAGTCCATGGCGAAATATAACCAGATGCTGTCCCAACTCCTAGAGCAATAGCGCCTACCCCTACTGCACAGGTCACAGAAATCCTCAAAAAAGCTTCAAACTTCTTTTTATCATTTAGCAGATGGTTAACCCAACCTAAGAAGTAAAACACCTGTACAAACAGTTGAGGGTCAGTGCATATCCAAAAGAAAATTAGCATTTTTTACTCTAATTAAAATAGTTATAGCTTAGAATGGTAACATACGCTATCTTAATACCATACGCTGTTAGAGGCATGTAAGAATAGAGATGAAGACTCAACAAGCATCAAACTTTCACATTTTTGTGAGCATTTGGCAAAATCAAGCAAATGGACCAGATTGAGAGACTAAGGCACCACAAATAACATGCTTAGACTGTGAAGATTTCAAACAAACAACATATCCGAACTTCAGCAGTTTAACACTTGTACAAAACCTCATTTTTTAACTTAAGAAAACAATGGTATCAATTCATGGACCATCAATCCGTAATGCTGCATTTAGAAAAACTTCTGGTACTTGACCTCAAACTTATCCACAAGAAACCCAACATAAGACAAGCAATTCAACCAAAATACGCGATTCAACTTCAAATAAGTTACAGCAAGTAACAAGTAAAAGAAGAGATTAAACATCAAACCTGCATCAAGAAGAACACACCCATAGCTGCCATGTGCTCACCAGACTGCACATGTTGAAACCCAACAAACCGAATCTGCATAGCAAGCAACATTCCCAACACATACATACAATTATAGGCAACATACAACCTCATCGAATACCTCCCAGTAATCAACAACACCAACACGTAAAGTGGTATCAAATTAATAATAAAAACATAACCTCCCCAAGCCGAAACCATGTAAAAGTACCCAAAAGCCGACGCCAATCCCCACGCTAAAGATCCCGTGTTCACTGCCTTAACAAACATATAAAAAGTCAACAACAGTGCGAAAATCGCAACCCCTTCATTATCATAAGACCCTGCAACAGATCGCGATATATAACCAGGACAAATCGCAATCAATATAGCTGCAACCAACCCAGCACCAGAATCCCATATCTCTTTACCAAAAAAATACGCAACAAGGGTAGTATTTGACGCGAAAAATGGTGCTGTCAACACACAAACTTCACGGATATGAACAGCAAAACGTAAAAATCGGAGGCCCCAGTACATAATGGCTGCAGTAACCATTAATCCAGGATAAAGGGTTCCTCCAATGATACGTCCAAGAGGATACCAACTCTCTGAATCGAACCAATTCCAAAATTCATAAAAACCCTTTTGAGTTAAGAAAAGGGTAGTTCGATAATTAAAATAAGGATCGAATTCATGGATCATTGACTCATAACGTAAGACACTAAACAAACGAGTAATAAAAGCTAAAATATAGACTAAACAAAGGATTGAGATACGGATCAGGAGTTCTTGTTGTTTGGTTTTGAGCTTGAGTGATCTGAGTGAAAGTGTTGACAGCAGATCTGATTTGAGAGACATTGATGGTGAGGAGGATGAGGATGGTGGTGCTGATGTTTTGGTTGTGCTGCCGTTTATGGGTTCTGTTTTGGTGACTGCCATTGTTTGTTTTTTTTTCAGAGAAATTGCGGGTTTTGGCGATTTTTATAGTTTTGGCATTTTTAAGGTTTCATGATAAGTGACAGAAAGAGAGAGTGGTGTTTGAGCTATGGGGGTTTAAAGGTGTTATACGGAGTTGTTTTCGTTTTCGTTTTTTTTGTTTTTTGTTTTGTTTTTTTTTTTTTTGAGCAAATTATAAATTAGTCTGTTTTGATAAATGAATTAATTAATTCTTTTTATTCTAAAAACTAATCATTTAACTTTTTATATTTTAATTTTATTAATAATTTAGTCACCTTTTATCAGTTTTTCATTATATTATTGATGATATATTATACTATGATATTTTTTATTCTAAAATTATTCTTCATTTAATATTTTATTTCTTTCATTCACTTATTCTTTTTTTTCCTCTCTCATCAACGATCGTATGACTTTTCTCTCTATCTCTTCAATCAATGCTAAGAGAGTGAATATTGATGTTGTGCTTCATACAACTAAAACACCAAGTATTTAATTGGACACAATTGCATATAATTCAATTGAAACGTTGAAATTACTTTTTATTGCAACTTGAGAGAGTGGCTGTGATGATCGAAAAGAGCAAAAAAAAAAAAAAAAAGTGAATAAATAAGAGAAATAATATATCAAAAGAATGATAATTGATAATAAAAAAATTACAGTAAGATACCTCATTGTTAACCTAACTAAAAACCAACAAAAAAATTAAGTTATTGACAAAATTAAAACAAAATAATAATACTAAATAATTAGATTTTAAAATTGAAAAAAAACTAATTAATTTATTTTTCAAAACAATAGGAACTAATTTATAATTGAATTTTTTTTTATTTATTTGGGTAAAAGCCCTAATCCCTAGAGAGTTCGATTGAAGGAAAGGTTATTAATTTTTCTCAGGGCTGATGTCTGATCATGGGCTAGTGAAGTTGAAACTAAATTTCAGAAAAAGAATTAGAGATGGGATGAATGACTTGTCATTTTGTGACAGGATATACTGAGAGACCAAGACTTTTGTGATGGGAATTTGGAATCTTATTTGCTAGAAATGGATTACGACTTTAAGAAGAAGTTTCTTTTTTTCACTTTATGTCTCTTTCTCTTTATCTGTATCAATGTGTGGGTTAGAATAGCCTTGTATAATGTGGGCTTTCTGAATGGTAGCAAAAAGCCCAAACTAGCTTTTCATGGTTGGGATGAAAAAAACTAGAAGAAAAGACAAAATTATAACTTAGTCCCTACATTTAGGACGAACAGATTGAATAATCCTTTGGATTTTGAATATAATTAGTCTATTGACATGTATTCACGGTTAGTTTATTAACATATAATTGAACTATCCAAAATAATAAGGCACTTTTATTGAAAAGTAAAATATTATTTTTGCTTGTAATATTTGATATTTTTCATAATTTAATAATTTTAAATAGCAAATTTGAAGTTAATAATATAAATTAGCCTATTCACATGTGGATTTCTGGATTTTTATGCTTTGGTATGGTTTTATGCTTTGGTCTTATTTTAAAAAAAAATATTCATTGTCTTTTATATAGACTAATTTAGACCATCTGGATTTAAGAAAGGATTACATAGTCCATAACATAATTTTTTTAAAGCTATTTATATTATTTTAAATAATTAAAAAAATTGACCCAAAAAGAAAAAGAAAAAAAAATCTACCAAAACCGAACACAAATTCGGTTCAGATTTGATCATGCATTTAATGAGTTTAATCAAAAATCGAATTGAAATGTTAAAAACCAGAACTAAAAAATGGAATGCTCACTCCTAAAAGTTATAAGGCTGTGGCAATGGATAGAAAGGGTGTGCCAATAGTCTTGGAAAAACATGGAGAGTAAATATATGTTAGCTTTTTTAATTAAAGGGACTAATTAATTTATTTATTAAATCTGCAAGGATTAAATTATAATTTACTCAAAAGAAAATTGATGAACAGGTAAGAAGGGAGAACGGAACAAGATGACTTACTCGCTTTCTTTTATTGGAATCTGTGCATGAAGAAAGAACAAGGGCACGAATTTAGATTTTTTTAATTAAGAACTTAATTTTTTTCTATACAATTTAAGAATTATACTCTTATAATATTGTTATTTTAGATCCTAATATGTCACGAAGCACACGTGATCGAATTTAACTAATAACAGATTGTCACGTATCATGATAGATCTAAATTGAAAAATTAAATTAATGATGTGACAATTTATTATTGACTAGGATCCGAAACAACAATAATATAAAAATAAAACTCTTAAATTGGATTAAAAAAATTAATATCTCTATAAAAAAATTCGGAATTATAAAATATCTCAACACTGTAAAACCCTTTACTTATTTAGGCCAAGCCAATACAACTTGAACCAGAAAAGGAACAAAAGTGTACAAAACAATTTCACCCACCCATTTCATAACATAAACAGAGATCGTTTCTGCAAGGTAAACAACAGATTGAGAGACGCCCATCTTTCCTTCGAGCATGATTTTGAGATTTATGATCATTTTCTTTCCCAGTTACAGAACGTTGCAAGCTGGTACTGCTTTTTTGAGAAACAGAGCTTGTTAAACCAGATCAGTTTTTCCTTTTCCTTCTTCTTTTCACAAAAGAAAAGTTGGGGTTCCGACCTTTTACAAAAGGAGAAAGATGGGTACGTAAATCACTGTCCTCTGAACATAAGCAGAAAGTATACATATTGCCTTACCCTCATGCCCTACTGATTCGACCAACACAGGCTTTTTGTTATCTAAACTTCAATATAGTTTTCTATGTAAAAATGTGTGCATTTATGTATACATGTATATTGATAAGATGCAAGGAAGATCATAAAAAAATAAGCTAATCATAAAATAAACTTAAATTCGCTCCCTTGCCCTCTCGTCACGTTCACAAAGTATTTGATTTGTTTTTTATTTTTTAAGATAACCATTTTATTCTTTGTCAAATAGACTTCCTTCAAAAATAGCTTTATACCTTGATCTTTAACGCACATACTATTCTTTTAGCCAATAAAATTCACAATTCTTGATGTTTATGCATTCCACTGGCCAAATTACGTGGCAAATAATATCTTAATTTTTCAATTTTTTTTTTAATTTTTAATCCTTCAATTTTGTCTTGTACATATTGCTACAAATAAAAATGTGTTAGTTCGCTCAAATTTTTAACGTTTTATGAAAAAACTTCGTCCCTTAATAAGTTAAAAATAACGACCTAATTAAATTTATAATAACAACAACAATAATAAAGAAAATAACAGTTCTAATCAAAATGTCAAAATGTAACAAAAAAAAACTATATAATAATAATAATAATAAGTCATAAAATATAATAGTGAATGAAGTAACTAAAAGAAATTCATTAGGAAAAAAAGAATTAGTAGAAAATTACCTACAATATTCCAAGCATCCTAAAAAAGATAACATTAGTATTATTCTAATTTCCACACATATATTATGTAAATTGATACAAAAAGTAATTCTGACAAATAACTAAAATTATAACCACGAACATTAAAAATTATAAAGAAAATGATCGGTAGTAATTTCGAAACGAATGCACCAAAATTATGAAAACAATAGCCAAAATTTAGGAAGTAAAGGGTCAAACATAATATAAGAAATCTGCAAAATTAAGAAATTTAGTGAAAAAATAAATCAATACTCAAAACCTAATAATTAATAGCAAATTTAGAGCAAGTAGAAAAACGACAAATAAATAATGTACATATTTCATGAAAGGTTGTTGTGGGACGTGTCATGAACGTGTTAAAGGGAAGGAGAAAGTTTTATTTTGTATCCCGAGAGTAATATAGAGACTGTAAAAATTAAAGAACAAATAATATATTATTTAGGGTAAAATTGTAAGTTTATTAAAGAAAATAGGAATATGGTTGACTCAAATAGGAGTGCTAATGCCACCTCTTTTCCTTCCCGCCAGAGAAATCAAAAAGTAATTAGTATAAGTTATTTTATAAAAAAAAAATAGATACAATAAGAAAAGATAAATAAATAAATAAAAAAAAAATTTTGAGACAACTTGAAAATTTTTTTATTATTTTTTATGGATTTGGATGTAATTTTTTTTATGTGTTTATCTATCTCCTAAAAAATAAACTTATAGAATAATTACTATATATATATATTAGTTATTCTTAGAATATTATAAAGTTTATCCGCACCACCTTATCTTAAAAAAACTACTTTTCCAATTCTGGGATCACAACATCAGCTTTCAAAATCTCACTTATCTCTTTAAAGAAGAGTGAACTAATGATTTTAGTTTTTGCATGATTTTTAAACTAGGGTTCTTTGACTTTTCTTTGAATGAGATTATATGATCTAGAGAGGCTGAAAAGTTGCAAAATTTGGTACGTGGACAGTTGAAAAAGTTTATAGACTTATTAGTTTAAAATTAAGGATTCTTAAAAATAAAATTAAAAAAAAAAAACAAACAAACAAAAAATGTTAAAGTTTGATTCTACCTTCTTATTTTATAGAGTAAATTGATTAGTGTTGATTATGTTTTTCATTTTTTTTTCTATTTCTTAAAATAAAAAATAGAATAAATTGAAAAAAGAGAGATTAATTTACAATAAAATTTAAAATTATAAAGCTAAATAATTATTTTTTTAAAAAAAAGACTAATTGATTTGTTTCTTGAAGCTATATGGACTGATCCTGTTTTAAGACATTTATCGCAGATCAAGAAGACAAATTGGAAGGGAATTTATTGTTTTAATGAACCAGGTTAATTCCTTTGAGAATTCTTTGGACTACGACAAACTGGATCAAGTAAATGCGACCCTCTTCGTAGAAGGTGGACATAAGCTATCCAACAAGATTAGATTTATAGATTTGAAGCTGGTGCACACAACAAGTTCGAAATAGGAGATCGAAGAAAACTCAATCTCCATTGATGAATTCCTACTATTTATCTAGAACCAAGAATACATCTCAGATAATGAGATCTAAGTCACGATGCTTGATAGGGCAATGAATCTTATAATAATGTCTGAATTTTCTTTAAAAAATAAAGATCTTGTTTTCTTCTAAATGATAACTCTTAGTGATAGATTTTAGTGGCTTGAATCCCAGAAGAGCAGAACATGATATGATAGTGATGATCTCGACTTAGATTTTGAAGTAATATTTAAGGTTTTTGTTATTCTTTCGAAAAAGAACACGAAAGCAATCCAAGAAAAAAAAGAGGAAGAGCAACCTCTTCAAACACTATATATATGCTTTTGCTTGTTTGTGTTGGTAAAATACTGATAGGATTCTACAGTGAGGTCTTGAATTTTCATATAAATGTTAAGTTGTAGAGACTGATATGGACAGAGATTAGCATCATAAAGCATTATGAAGAGTTAGTATGACGATGTCATTAGCCAATTAGCGAACAGGGGTCAAGGGAGCAAGTGCTCCTTACGGGGCTTTGGGGTGGAGCTCTCGAAAGGTCTATAAAATATTGAGTCGGTGTACAAGTCCGTTAGGCCATTTTCTTATAATCTTAGTTATCCATATTATAAAAAAAGAAAACATTACTTGTATTTGACACTTGACAAAATTTAATAAAAAGATCCTAATACAGTTGTAGAATAAATTCCATTATCGAATTGGTATTGTGTGATTGTTTTTATATTTCTACATTATTGTTTTACTTGATTCGTTTCTTAATAATAAGCAGATAAATGTACGGCTAAAGTTCGCCATAAATTGAACAATGGCATGAATTCACGTTTTATTCATTTCAAAGGCAAAAGTAAATGCAAATTATATTCCAGTTTGATCGTGAGCTGTAACTTATGCGTGAGGAAAACTAAACTTCCCATGAGCTTCTTCCACATCAATTTCATTTTTCTATTTAACTCAATTATTGAATGAGTGATGATGCATTTATATCCCAAAAAAATTTAGTAACAAAAATTATTATTAACATTAATAAGCCATGGTTTTTATTAATTAAATCAGTAATTAAATGAATTTCTTACCATGCTATAAATCAATAACTTTAATTGAAATTTTGGAGGAAATTAAAGTACTTGTATTGTACGAGTAATACATAGAACCTCAAAAGATGCAGAATCAGGCTTTGATCTCTGATCCAGCAGCAAACCAAGTATCCGTGAATCAACAAAGGAAGAAGTTAAAAAACAAAATCGCAAGAACGTAGAGGCAGAGGCATAGGCAGATCAGCACCATCAGAATCATCACATCAGCACCATCAGAAACATCACATAGCCAAATTTTCTTATTTGTTTTAAGGAATCTCTCATTTTCCCAGAACAGGACCAAGAGGTCACCACATACTCCAAATAAAAACTACTGACAGATTATTACCTTACTATACACATTCAGCTGTTCTCCTTTAGCAATATCTTGAAGCGAAACAAAGGATGGCTTGTATTCAATAGCATGGAGATTTTCCTCATCACGTCGACAAATTATAATTTCCTGCAAACACTTTAACCTTGTGTCATAACTAACCACAAATGAACCTCGGATTAAAGTTAAGTTGAGATTAAAGTGCTTTTTCTCAACCTCCAAACTGTTGTTACCGGTGATTACCCTTTCTTCTACATGAGTTAGGAAAATGCTTGAATTAAGTTGGACGATAATGTCAGTGGATGGTCTTGCAAGCTGGAGTTCAAGAAAGAAAGGATCCGAATTAAGTGAAGCCAAGTTTTGCAAACACACTTAACAGTTTCCAAGGGTTTTCATCGACATTCTTGAGAATATTTCTATCATCAAATGGTTTTTTCTTTGCCGTCTATTTTAGACTTAGCCTGTACCGTCTGTAGTTGCCTTCTAGAATGACAAAAAAAAAAAAAAAACAAACAAACAAACAAACGGAATTAAAAAGAGAAGATATACATAGGTTTTTTTTTAATAATTTATTTTTTTAATACTATCCCAGAGCCATTGTTAATCTAAAAACTAAAAATATTTTTAAGTTATTTTCTATCAAACTGATAAGTGAAAAAGTTTTTTAAACTTGAAATTTATTCCGATTCAGATTAGCTTATGCTTTTCTTTAATTAATGAGAAGAAAAAAATATACACAAATCTACGTTACCTTGTGTTTATTTCTTTTTAGAGAAAATAAATATGATAGGATTCAAATAGCAAATATTTGACACATGTCAAAAAGCTATCTCAACTCAAAAATTTAATATGTTAGATGAGGTTCAAAAATAGTATTATATTACTCTTTAATAAACTTATTTTTGTTGGTTAATAAGAATCATCATCACAGAGGAATTTACCATTGCAAGAAACGAAAAGGATAAATTTCACAAATCACAGATTCACAGCCACCTCAACACACGACTACAAGACTCAGTGAATAGTGCTCATAAATTTTCATCATACCGTTAAATTTCTGACCTGGAAAACTTTTGCATGCAATAAGGACTTACCTAATCAAAAGATGAAAACAGAGCAAGGAGAAAGTAAAAAACTAAGCTAGAAGGAAGATTACTAGAATTTCTTTGAACGTCCGGTCCAGGCTCCACAGCTAATGAGCTTTGTGAGAACGCTAGGGTTTCTGCGTGAAAAGAACATTTCTGTTAATTTACTCAGGAGGTCGGAGGTTTCATGGAGAGTAAGGCTTATGTGAACGAAAAGAATGATACGTAAAATTATATTTACTTGGATTATACATTAATCCTCAAGTACAATCCTAATCGGTTTAGACTTTAGAGTTGTATTTTACTTAGGACGCTAATTCCTGCACTGGTAATAATTTTGCACAGCTAAAAGAATTATTTTGAAATTATCTCATTTAAGAAGTACTTGTTTTGTTTGGTTAGTGAAGGAAAATATGCTAAAATCTACACACAAATATATATATATATATATATATATATATATATAATATAAAAAACCCTCTTCATCGCTATTCATTATTCATCGGCAGAACTTTATGGTTCCGATTACCAAATTACTCTAAAAGGCTATTAAAACAATTCTTTTAACCTAGCAAATAACATTTCAAAATAAATAATAGAAAAATCATTCTAAAACTCAAGTTAAAAACACGACATTGGGTTTAATTTTTAGATTAAAAATTTTCAAGTATTAAAATACCCAAATCTAGTAAAATCTCTCACTTGATAATGGTTTCGCCACCAATAGTGATAAAATCCTACTAGAAAGATCACAGTACAAACACCTAATAATTTAAGAATTAAATTAGAAGGAAAAAAATTAGGAGTTTAAATTAAAAAAAAAAAAATAGTTCAAGTGGTTTTTGCATTGACTGGCCAAGGAAAATATAAAACATACAGGAAAATATCGATTAGATCTTACGAAGGGTCTAAAACTCTAAATCAAATATCTAGGCAATTACTTTCAATTTGCAGAGACAATAGATCCAGACAAACTCAAAAGTTACAAAATGAACTACAACGGTGAAGCCAACCCCGCTACTCATGATTCAGTCTGTATGGATTTATTTTTTTGATAATAATAAAAAAATATATATCCTGTTCTAAACTAATCCGTGCCATCAATTCCACCGCCATGTCATTGGCTAGCATTTGTAAGCAATGTGATGCGACCAGAAAAGATGAACTTAAATTAGAGATATCATATCCAGGACTACAGACTAGAGGCAAAACTTCTGCAGATTTATATGGAAAGTAGGCCAGGGAAATGAATAAAAAAGCAGGGAACACACCAACTTCATCAATCATAGAAGCAATAACATACAATTGTCTCTTTTATGATCAATTCAGGTCCAACCTTCCGTCTTATTGCAAATTTCTCAATGGGAGGAACCAAAAAATCTTCCTCTGTTTGCTATATACCTGCATCTCATATTTGGCTCAAAGAAAGATGGAAACCCCAAAAACTATAAATATCTTACCTTTTTTTTTTTTACACCAATCAAGAATTTAACTAGAGCATTCACTTCTCAAAAATAGATGGCAAACTTAACTTGTCCAAATTAAATTGCGAGACCCCTCTGCTTAAAAACATCAAGCATGGTAACACCAATTTTTGCAGGAGACTCTACCACAGTAACTCCAGCTTCCCTTAGGGTCTTGATTTTGTCTTGTGCAGTACCTTTTCCACCTGCAACAATAGCTGCACAAACAGAAACCACAAATACGGATGTCAAGCCAAATAGCGTCCCAAATGACAATATATCATGCAAGCTAGCATCATTCATAGGGCAATGAAGACCTCAGTTCAAGGTAGTGATGACTAATGCCGAAAACGTCTAAAAAGTTAATTGAAGACAGCAGAATTATTGTTGATCAAGTTTGAATTTTCTCCGCAACAAAACAGTAACCTCAAGGGACTTCATATGTAGATTAATCTTCACCTCCCTATTGTTCAAGTTGCCATTAAAATGTTATAGTCGCACAAAAGTTTAAATGTACAGGACTTTGCTGAGTCTAGGGTTTCACCCTCTTTTGGTTAGCTCCATGCATCTATCGGGGTTGCAGACAGAACCATTACAAAGACATGCTGAAGTCATTTCAAAAAAGCTGGGAGATAATTTTCATAGAAAATCCTGCCTTTTTTGATCTATCTAAATCAGGATCTATACTGCCAACCAGTACATAGGGATTATCATTTTGCAATACAAAAGCTTCAGCAGCTTTGAGGATACACAAATTTAATAATTTTGAACCTCAACGAATTCAACCCCCTCTAAAAGTATATAAGAATGACATGAGGTCAATTAATGCAGTATCCCCGTCTCTGGTTTATCTGGCAGCAGCATTTCAAGTGCTTTCTGAAATAAAATGCTGCTCTATCTAAAAGGCACCCCCATTATCAAATACTTTGTTTTTGTGTGTTGACTCAAAAGCAGCTGTGTAGTTAACATGTTCAAATTATACTCAAGTGGAATGCAGCTTAATGAATTTACCAGAAAGGCCATGCAAACTCTTCATGCTAAAGAAGACGTTTCAACACTTTAATGACATTTCAAGGATTTCTATGCCAAACTGCAACTGCTCTCAAGGATTGTTAAATTCTAAAGCAACATGACCTATTTAAAAAGGGTAGTAAATACAAGGACACATGGGCAAGAAACTTGTCGAGAAACTATCTAGAAATATTCTCCGGGTACTAACATCAGGAGCATACAAAGACAGCCAACAAGCAATGATTTCAGGAGCCCAATGTTGAGTTTATGCACCAGACCAGAAGTTAATTTCAAAACACAGTGTTTGGGCTTCGCTCAGCACTCACAAGTGATGTAAGGAAGTCTGGGAAACTTTAAAAACTTCAGTGAATAAGTGGTTTACTTGAGTTCCAGGTTTGATGTGGAAGACATTGGGGGTAAATTTGCTTCCAGACGGAATGGGGATAAAAACATGCTTGATTAGTAGGTTTCAACGTTGATTTCAGACCTTAACCAAAGAAAAGGCTTGAAGCTATAAAGATTATTAATATACACAGTGCTTCTAAATTACTCAAAAGTCTTTTGTGCAAGCAACCATCCTCCAACCAAAATCCTGATTTCCTTCTATCAATATCCTTGTTGGAGCCACTTTTCATTCATCCCATGCTCAATTCGGCAGTGATTATTCTGAGAATCTCTATTTTCAATTTGATTCCGCAGACAAAATTCAACCCTTAACCTTCCACTCAGTACTCACCCACCCTCCTAAACCAAATTTCTTTGATTTAAATTTTACAGTTGTCTGTCCACCATTCCCAGCAAGACACCACATTTATACTGGATTTTTTTAGGCTTCCCTGCTTCTACTTTAATCTATATGAATGTGTATACCAACATACATGCACACACAAAAAAGAAACATAAAACTAATATAAAGTGCACGACCAAAAACAACATACCTCCAGCATGTCCCATACGACGACCTGGTGGCGCAGTTAGTCCAGCAATGAAAGCCACAACAGGCTTCTCAGTTCCACTTTCCTGTTAAAATGGATTCAGTTTGAACAAATATAAACAGACACAAAGAAATGCTCCAGCAGTAATAATGCACAGCAGGAATCTTATAAGATACAAGCTACAAAGAAACATCTTATATACACTAGATTATTAATAAAACGTTGACTTATCTTATATCCCCAACAATTTTCTTTTCCTCAGGCAATGAAGTAAAAGACTTCAAAACTTCAAAGACTCGACACGAACACGTTTGAAGAGAAACTAAGGCATTAACTATTATAACCTTGATAGAAGATTTATTTACACACGTCACTAGCACTCTCTAAAACACATTATCAGCAACCCCAATTCAATTAAATAAAATAACATCATAAAAAATCAAACTGAAAGGAAATGTGGACGAGCAACAATCGAATTGTCAATCAAAGAATGACAACTGAAACGATATCTCGGCCATCAGATTTGTTCTACCTCGGTTCTTTCAAAACAAAGAGACACTAAGAAATTTGTCACTTGTCCCCCTTAACAGAACCGAGGTTTTGCTTTATTAATGAAAAAAAAAAAATTCTATAAACAAAAAGAACAGAAACCATGAAAGTGCAGACCAGAAGACTTGAGTCTATGTAACCATAAGAATCTGAGTTCAGGGCATCCACAAAAAGTGCATAAAGGACAATAGACATACTGAAAACACGTAATCTGAAAACCTATAGTTATATTAAATTTAACTCAAGTACAGAGAAGAACTCAACATTCTATGTCCCAATAGATATAACCATCAATATTTCACAAAAATGGAAGGTTGAATTACAGGGATTTTCTGTAAACCAATTATGAAATTGATTATAGACAAAACACCTGAGTACAAATCATAGTGCACTGATGAATGGGCAGCCATTACCTTTATTAATGCAGCAGCATCCTCTTCTGCAGTTCCACCTATCTCTCCTATAAGAACGATGCCTGAAACGCGTAATGCAATTCTAGTTCACATGTATATCATGTTTGTACACTATCTACTGCGATTCTTTCTGGTGCATCTATTGGATATCAACATTAAAAAAAAAAAAAAAAGACTTAAAAAACTTAATGCAATTCTAGTTCACATGCATATCAGGTTTGTACACTATCTACTGCAATTCTTTCTGGTGCATCTATTGGATATCAACATTTAAAAAAAAAAAAAAATGGAGCAATAAAATGACAAAAAAAAAAAGCAGTGAAGAAAAAAGCCAGCAACCACCCCCCAACCGAAAAAAGAAAAGAAAAGAAAAATCCAGAATAAAGAAGGTGGTTTTGGAGAAACTCATTTATCAATGATGAGATAACTCATTCTTCTAAGGAAACAAATAGCAAAATACAGATATCATATATTTTTATCCTATTAGTGTATCTAAGAATTTGAAGCCAGAAACACAGACTAGCAAAATGAACAATTCAAAGTATCTAAGTAGTGCACCAGCAAGGTTAATCAAGAAAACAAATGGTTACACTTTCAGACGATTTCCATCAGGTCTCTGCACACAAATTGCTCCTTCAGTCATGAGAGTAACAAGCAAATGCTTCAAACAAACAGGAGAGACTTAGAGAACACATATTGAAAACAACGCCTGCATCTTCACCTCCTAAACAACTAAGTCTAAGCCATGAATAGTAAATCACGCTCAATGACAGAGTTGATAAGAACATACATGTCTCTGTGTCTGTGTCATGTGTTCCTAGCAATAAATTCTGCCACATTCTTCATTTACAAGTAGTTAAAACAAGAAAGGAAATATTTCCGACAACAATTTACCTTCTGTTTGAGGATCTACAAGGAACTTCTCGATACAATCAACAAAGTCTGTTCCATTGAAAGGATCTCCTCCTATACCAACACAAGTGGATTGTCCAAGGCCAACAGCAGTTGTTTGGAAAACCTAATAAAATAAAATAAATAACCATTAGACTATAAACAAATAAAGTAACATGAGGAAAAAAAAAAAAAAACTACTAGTCACAAAAGACTCGATAAATATCTATTAGAGCAGGAAGCAGATGGCATGTAAAACTCTAATTTTCCTTGTATATTCAAGGATGCAATTTGTGTATTAAGGCTTAGTAGGAAACACACACACACACAGACTTTTTTAAAAGGAAAATTAGGCCTTGCTCTTCAAACAATCAATTGAACGAGAAAACCCAACTAACATTTTATCAACATATTATCATCACACCAAAAAATTCCTTACCGCTTCATAGGTCAAAGTACCAGATCGAGAAACTATTCCAACACGACCAGGTTTATGGATGTAACCAGGCATTATACCTATTTTACATTCTCCTGGTTTAATAATTCCAGGGCAATTTGGCCCAATCAACCGAGTTTTACTTTGCCTTAGAGCAGCCTTCACACGTACCTGAAATTTGCCAACATCAGCTCAAAATCACTTTCAGAAGAACGAAGGAAAAAAAAACAAACATAATAACCGGTCCAGTAATCAACTACACATCGATCCAAACTCCAACAGCGAGTCAGTATATTTACCAAAATTTAGTTTATCCAGAAACCATAAAACTAACAAAACCAACTTATCAAATAATGAAAAATCACCACACCACTGAACTACTACTTTAAACAAGCAAAACGCTATTTCATTTCCAAAATTAATTAAGTTACACATCATTCATCCAACACTCCTTGTTGACAACACAAATATCCAACAACTAAAAAAGATCAATTTTACCATATCATGCTGAGGAATTCCTTCAGTAATGCAAACAACAAGATCCAACTCAGCTAACATTGCCTCCAAAATTGCGGCTGCAGCAAATGGTGGAGGAACATAAATAACCGAAGCATTAGCCTTAGTTGCGGCCTTTGCTTCTGCCACTGTGTTGAAAACTGGAAGCCCTAAGTGCTCCGTCCCTCCCTTCTTCGGCGTTACACCTCCTACCTACTTCAGCAAATAATCAAACAAACCGCACTTAAAAAATCACACACCGCCACGTCTCTCTGTTTACCGTAAATTTTGAATTTTTTATCCACATAAAAATTAAGAAAAATAAAAAATGAAATTTGAATTATAATTTAAAAAAATGCATAAGAAATTTGTAAACCATTTTAGTGCCGTATTCGATGGCTTGTTCGGTGTGGAAAGTGCCGTTTTTTCCAGTGATGCCTTGGCAGATCACGCGAGTGTTTTTGTCGACGAAAACCGCGGGAGGTGGTGGTGGAGCTGCCGCATAATGGCGAGTCTGAGCAGCCGAGGACGGGGAGAAGTTGAAGAGAGAAGTGGTGGAGGAAGGCTTGCGTGAAGCGATCGAATCGAGTAGTTTAGCGGCGGCTTGACGAGCCATCGAATCTTTAAGGGGTTTGGAGAAGAAAAGGTTCTGCTAACAGAAAATTAGAAGAGCAAATAACCAGGAGGAATGGGCTGCCGCAGCTAAAGTTGAAGATTCCAATTTGTATTTTTTTGGTATTTTCCAAGCTACTAACGGATAGCAGTGGTGCTATTTCTTTTTCTTTTTTATGTTATTAAAAATATAATAAGATAATTAATACTCTTTAGCCCGAAAAAACAATTGATATTTATTTATATATCATAAAGTATTTGTTTGATAAAAATTTTAAATAATATATTTTTTAAAAATATTTCTAATTAAATTTTATTTTGTAAAAAAATTTAATTATAATTTAAAAAATAAAAGCATTTTTGTAAAGTATGAACAAAGATAAATGATATAATAATTAATAATTTTTTTAATATATTAAAAAGTCAAAGAAGACAGTTTCTATGAGACATAAGGAGTAACCATTTTATAATTTTCTTAATAATCATTTTACAGTTAATTTAGTTCTTATGTTTTCAAAAAATAAATAAATTAATCTCTCATGTTTTAAAAATCAATTATTTAGTCTTTTGATCAATATTAATTACATTTAATTTAATATTATGTTATGTTAAAAACTAACCTAATTTATTTAAAAAAATTCTTGAAAAAAAAATTAACACGGTACGACAATTCTTTTTTTTTTAATTTATATTTTTTAATAAATTAGATTGGGATTTGAATTTTTTATGGAAAGATATTTTTGTTAGCTTGCATACATTCAAGAATGAATTAAAATATAATGATATATTGAAAAAAATTAAATTTGTAAAGACTAGACTTAAAATATAAGAATGATAACCTTTTTTCTAATTTAATTTACTAAATTAGTGTAAAAATATTAATTTAGGTCAATTAATTAATAAAATTACCATAATAACATAAAGTTATATATAGTTTTAATCCATTTATTATCCAATAAGATTTGGATACATCTCTACTGTTTTCCGTTGTTGTGGCTTGAGTAGAGAAATGGTTCTCCAAAGAAGCACTCTCCTAAATTGTAATGGTTTGATAATTGATAGGAAAAGATGAAATAAAAACCAATCTAAAGAATTATCTAGAGACAACAATGATAATGAATGTCCATTCATTAACCGTTTCACTGTCATCATAACTTATCGATATGCCATGAACTTTAGAGATTCACTCATGTCCATAGCCGTATAACTAAAATCGTAGGGATGAATTATTAGTATTCTATCATTTAGGTTTTGTTTATAAGTTAGACAGATGAAGAAATAGGCATAGTTTTTTATTTTGTTTAATAAGAAATATGTAGGGATGATTTACTTCTCTAGTTTTGAATTTTATTTTATATAGGAAATTAAATGAATAATTTTCATGTAAAAACTCAATGTTAGAAGCGAGTAGAAAACGTAGAAAATTAATTTATAAATTACGATTGTAAATAAAATATGTAAGAAGAATAAGGGGAAACAAATCACCAAAAAACTGCACCAATCGATGTGAAGATTTACAATAATTTTGATAATGATTATACAAAAGGCATTAGTTTGAGAAGTTGATTATTATATTTGAGAGTTGGTTCCATTATTATCCCTACCGTGGAAAAAAAATGGAGAAATTAAAACAAGAGAATCTTCCCATTCTTCTTTATTATTCATAAAATAAATAAAAAATAAAAACATTGTTTTTCATTTTTGGATAAATTTTGTAATATTCAAAAAGTAATTATTGTACATGTATAGTAGTTATTCCATTAACCCACTTTAAGGAGAAAGATAAACACATAAAAAAATTATATCTAAATCCATAAAAAATAATAAAAAAAATTTTATGTTGGCTCAAATTTCTTTTATTTAATTTTTTCTCTTCTATATATTTTTTTTTTTTTGGTTCATTATCTTCCTATAGAGTAACTTAATATTAATTATTTCTTAAGTATTATAGAATTGTTCAAATTTCTTTGCTCATGTAACTCAAGCCACAATAATGGGAAGTAGTAACGATGTATCATGCCTCATTCGAGAAGAGATGGATTGGAACCGCATATAATCTTATGTTATTATTATAATTTTATTAATTAGTTGATATATATATCAGTTTAGTAAATTAAATTAAAAGAAAAAAAGTGTCATGATTTATGCTTAGGTGGAATCCTACATGACAAAATCTACTCTAATGCAGTAAATAAATTTAAAACAATCCTTTTTTTTTTAAAAAAAAAAAAGGATTTTCAAATACTCTAGCGTCGAAAAAAACATCCTTCATGATACATCATCTACGGCTTTGGATTTATGACTCGGACATGCCAGCATTTATTTTAATTAGTTTGTCTTATAATTTCTCCTCTCGCTGCTTCTTGTGTCACCAGGTTTATTTGTATTCTTTTCCTCACCATTTTCTTTTCAATAAAGTAATAATATTATGGTCTTGGTTTATCAATAATAATAATAATAATAAATAAATTTTTTTTTAAAAAAAGAATTCATTCTTTGCATGCTACATGATGAAAAATGAGTAGATTATAACTTAATTCCCATAGTTTATTAAATGAATTGATTATTCCTTGCAGCATTAAAAATAATGAGATATTCCCTTGACCAGCTTTGACTATTCTCAATTTAGTAATTTTTTGTGCCAAAATTGCTTTGTTTTCTAATCAAAATTGCCCTTTTTTTTTCTGATTTCTCCTTTATTTCTTTTATTTCTTGAAAATAAGACAAAATTAATGAAAATATAATGTGGAATTGAGGAAAGTACTAGGTTGTTTCATAGGAAAAAATGACTAAGTTGTAAGAAAATTTTAACAATAGGATTAAATTTATAATTTTCAAATGAGAATTGATTGATTGATTTCATTAAACTGAAGGGACTGATCAGTTATACTAACTTGATGAAATATCGATAAGAATCTATGGATTATTTATTATTTAATTATTATCATTGTTATCATTATTATTATTTGAGGATATAGTTGAATATTAATGATGAGAACTTGAGTTTTTGTATAATCAACAGTGCATGGTTGAACTTCACAATAACTGAACATGGCGAAAATTCACATTTTATTCATTTTTTTCTTTATCATGGACATTTTATTCATTTAATAAAATGTAATTACGAATTATATTTCTTGCTAACAATAACTTAAGCACAATAAAAACATTTTCACATGCATCTTTCACACCAAATTTGTTTTCCTATATAATTTGTTTATTAAATGAGTCACGATGCATTTATGTTTCGAGATTATTTAGTAAAAAAAATCAAAGCAATATCTTTTTAGTTTAATAAGTTATTAAATGAATTTTAAAGAAGTCTAATTGAAATATAGGAGGAAATTAAAAATACATGGAGTTAAATCTTTTAATTTATAATTATATCAACCATTATAAGTTTTTTTCTCACCTGCTAAGTTTTCTTCAATGGGTTTTGCTAGTGAAAGGTGGTGCTCTATTGGATTTGGAGCTGGTGGAAGGAAGTGAGGCAATGGAACAGGTTGAGTTGGTGCTAAGAGATCTGTGAAAATTTCTAATTTGTGTCTCAGTACTGTTTCATCTATATCATAAAATGAAAAAAAAAAACAAATTGATGCATGGGTCATGATAAAAATAGCATAGACTTGAAGAACAGAGGAAAAGTAAAAGATTTTCTTTATAATTTTATTTGTTAATCACAAGCAAATGACACCAATATTTTTTTTAACTCGGCTGGCATAAGAGTTGTCCCCGATTCATTCACCAGAAATATATCACAAAAAGGAAAATTTCAGAGTTATTGAAAAATAAACTTTATAAGTTTGACTGAAAAATTAAAAAATTATTAAGCTTGCCTAATGATTATTAAAAAACCTATTTCAATTTAAAATTTTAAACTATACGACACATAAATTTAGCTCAAGCTTAACGACTATGAAAAATAGCAGGATGCTAGTACAACACATTCGCTAGATATACAATATAAATTAAGGCAGTGCCTTGTTTTATCGATCGAAACGCATAAATAAATAAATAAATAAATTATTTCAAGCAGATGGTGGCTCCCTACAAAATTGAATTTAAAGGTATAAAAATTAATCATTCTGTCAATTTGGGCTGAGTTTCCATCCACTATTTAGCCAAGACAAATAAAGAATTGCCACGTGTTCATTAATTTAGTTTTATCTACCAATAAACCACATATTTTCTTTTAACTTAAAAAATAAAAGTAAATTAACTAAATTACAAATTACGAAATTTAAAATTAAGCAAAAGTCTATATTATGCGTAGATCCACCAAAAATAATCAAAATCAAAAGTCCCTCACTCATTCCTCTCTTCGCCTCCAATTCCTCCATGCCCTGTGTCAGCCTCTTTTCAAAATCACAACCTTTTCGTCCGCCCTTAATTAATTCCTCAGCTTTCTTCCTCGTTTCTCCAAACCCCATAACACGATCACTCTTAAACCCGAGCTTAAGGTCAAAAGGAAGATCTACGAACTAATTAATGATATAGGGATTAATAACATTGTATTTGTATTTTTCAATTATTGTTGTTGTCGTTGTTCTGCTTTTAATTCTGAGTTAGTGTTAGGATTAGGTTTCGGATTTGAGGAAGGAGAGTGTGGAATGGATGAAAAGAGATGAAGAAATTAAATTTAGTAGCAGGAACTGAAGAAATTAATGATGAGAAAGGTGTAGATAAAATACCAGTGGTTGGGGAAGAAAATAAATCCTTTTGTGCAATTATGTAATAAAATGATTCACAATAATCCTGCACTAAAATAGCTTTTATTATTGGAAAGAAATATTTAACTCTTTGAGATTTTTGAAATTTTCATATAATTAAATTTTCACCTTTAGTTTATGTGTGTTGGTAGGATGTAAATGCGATAACTCTTACAATCGTGGAATTTGTTTTTTCCTCATGAGTTCTTTTTCACACCAAATTTGTTTTCTCTTTTAACTTAATTAGTGACAGCGGTTAGTTGATCATTTATCAATTAATAATTTTAATATGGTATAAAAAATCAAATTGAAATCTTGGAGGAAATTAAAAAATATGCTTAGTATAAATAAAGTGTTAATATTCAGCTTGAAATACATTTTTAATATTTGATAACTTATTGAAAAGATTGGTTACAAGTGGGAGCCGGGTCACCACTAACTTCAAAATTATATAAAGATAAAGTAAATAAAAGTTAGATTATATTCCCATAAAATAGGAATCATGTCACGTAGATTTATTTTTTTCTACACAAGTTACAAGGTAGTTCATGCTAGAAAAGTTTATAAAAATGAAAAACAACTATGACTATTAGAATTTGTTTTAAACTTCCTTATAAAATATATGTATCACAATAAGTTAAACAATTTTTTTATAATTTTATTTAAAATTATAGTATTCACATTTTTTTTATTGGTTTAGAATTTATACTTTTAAAAATTAATGACATTTATTGCCTTTTTCAAACAATTCAAAACACTTTTTTAGAAAACAATCAAGGTAAACAAATAGAGTCTGAAAATCTGTTTTTGATACAATTAAAACTCTTATATCACCGACGCACAATTCTTCTACACTTTTTAAAGGCAGCAAGGAAATTGACCATATATCTTCTAAAAATATTAAAACTATTTTGAAATAAAATAATTTTATAAACAACCATATTCTCCATGTCATAGATAATCAACTTGCCAATATATATATATATATATATATATATATATATATATATATATGTATTCATTTTAGCTGTTGTGACTTATAATATTAATAATTTTTTAAAGTAAAACCCAACTCTTTTTTCTTTTTTCTTTTGACAATTAACAACCATTAATATTAGGTTGAATAATAAACAAAATTTTAAGCACTTTGAATACTTGCAATACATGTTTTTATAACTCTATCAAAAAGTTATTTTAAAAAAAGTCACCAATGAATCTGCTTTAATATGTTTTATAATACTGATTTTTTTCTTGATCTTATCTTATTTTATTTTATTTTTAATCTCAATTAATTAATTATTTTTCTTTTTAGATTATTCAATAATTATATATTTATTCTAAATATAGCTCTCTTTTTTTAGGTAAACTATATTTTTCTTGTCATATAAAGTTGAATCATAAATAATTATACTGTTAAACTCATATATTAAAAATACTATATAAAACAACATTATTTTGTAAGCCAAGAAATTTATCAAAACTCTGCTCTTGATCTTATAGATATGTACTAGTTTAATTATTACCCTCGTTATCCTACAAATCAGGCAGAATATACGAAATAATTTGAAAAAATTATTTTAATTTATGATCTTTCGTTATACTATGACTCTATGAGTCCGTCAATATATTAAATCAAGAAAAAAAATTCATCTAATTTAATAATTTTTAGTAAAATTTTATATTTAACTGATTCTTTCTCATAATTTTTGTACAAAAAAAACATTATTTTTATCATCCATGGATTCTTAATTAAAAACTTCTAATAATTAAAAAAAAAACTTAATACAAAAAAAAAAAAGTCATACCATTTTTTTATAAGATTGTGTCGTTAAAAACTTGCATAAAAATAAATAAATAAAAAAATTATTTTTGATTCTTAGTAACATTGATGAGATTGTTTAAAAAATTAATTTAGCTTTATCTAAACCACATAGTTTCATTTAACTTAAAAATAAAAATAAATTAACTAAATTACAAATTAAGAAATTTAAAATTAAGAAAAACCCTACATTATGTTTAGATCTACCAAAAACCCACCAAAAATAATCAAAACTCTCTCACTCCTTCCTTTCTTCACCTCTAATTCCTTTATGGCCTATGTCAAACTCTTTTCAAAGTCACAACTTTCTTCCTCGTTTTCTCCAAACCCCACAACACGATCACCCGCAAACCGGAGCTTAAGGTGAAACGAGAAGATTAACGAACTAATTAATGGATAAAGGGACCGATACCACTGTATATGTATTTTTCAATTATTGTTGTTCTGCTTTTAATTATGAGTTAGTTGTAGCATTTATCAGGTTTCAGATTTAGGAAGGAGATTGTGGTATGGATGAAAAGAGATTAAGAAATTAAATTTAGTAGCAGGAGCTGAATAAATTAATGATGAGAAAGATGTGGATAAAACACTAGTAGGTGGGGAAGAAAATAAATTATTTTGTGCAATCATATAATAAAATGATTCACAATAATCCTGCACTAAAATAGGTTTATTATTGGAAAGAAATATTTGACTATTTGAGACTTAAAGGACTTGAAATTTTCATATAATCAATTTTTCACGTTTAGTTTATTTCTTTCGTAGGATGGAAATGCAAATCAGACTGCTGGTTTTATATATATCATGCAATAACTCTTATAGTTGTGTTTATAAAATTTTCTCATGAGTTTTTTTCCACACAAAATTTGTTTTTTCTTTTTACTTAATTAATGATAGTGGTTAGTTGATCGTTTATCAATTAATATAAAAGATCAAATTGAAATCTTGGAGGAAATTTAAAAATATGTTTAGTATAAACAAAGTGTTAATATTTGGCTTTGAATGCATTTTATAGGATTTTAAAATGAAAATATGTCTAAAGAATAATTTTAATATTTGATAGCATACAAGATTGGAAAGATTGAAAATGTTGGTTACAAATGGAAGCCCGGTTACCATTAAGTTCAAAATTCTTAAAAATTAATGTTTTCATCATGTAAAGGTAGGATGTCTCATCTTAATCTCCACATGGTATTAGCAATCTATAAATCTACAACAGAATCCTGTATAAAGAAACAAATTATAATGTGTTGTAATTATTATTATAATTATTTATGCTTCATCTCTAAATATGTTGATTAATTGTTAATACAATTGCATAGAAAATGGAAGATAAAAGTTTGTTTAATGTGAAATCAAGTCATAAATGTAAAATTTCGAAGATTAAGATCTTATGTTTGGTTTGCATTTTTATCTTTAAAATTTCACCAACATCATAAATCTCTCTTTCTAGGAGGAGATATTATCTTGTTGTTTAAAGTATTAAAAGAAGCAATAAATAAATAAATAAATAAAATCTTTAATATCAAATAATTCAAATATATATTTGCAAGAACATTTTTGCTTTCATGAAAAAACTTGATAACCGTGTAAATGATAAGAATAACAAGAGATATTTTTGTGGATTCTCAATAAATAAAAAATATAACTTCCTCAATGATGTTTGGATTTACACAAGAAAGATTTCTGCCGTAAAAATCAATTTTTATGAACCAAATGTGAATTTAATATCTATAGTTAGGGTTGCTAATAGATTGAATCTTGATCCAAATTTGATCTGAATCTCATGTAATTAAATGAATCTTGTAAATAATTTAATAAACTATATAACTAGAAATTAAAATTGGTCAAACATAAATAAATCAAGTTATTTTTATTAACTTCTATCAAACATTTAATTGACACATGAGGTCATATAAGATAATGGTAAATTGATTTTTTTTTTCTATTGTAAATTAGTCGATGTCTGAAGTCATTGGCTCCTGCAGAGGGGGAAAAAATGGAAGAGCTTTGACTAAAATACTTCAATCCGGAAAATTATAAATATATACAAGTAGTCTTTAATAGGTCTATAATAATGAAAAAATCAATCTAATATAATCCTGTGTTTTGGTGAATTCTTCAGTAAGCCCTTCCATTAGTAATATTAATTGAATCTAACCAAAAAATAAAAAAATAAAAAAATCCTCAATCCACTTTAGTTAAAAACAAAAAACCTAAAATTAGAATAGAAAAATTAAAAAGTCTACTGTTATTTCTACTGTTATTTACAGAAAATATAAGCTTTTCATGTCTTGTTTGAAGATTTAGATTATTTATTTCCAATTATTTCTAGAATAATTTTATTTGTTTGGTGACAATTTTTGTCATTAATGTAGATCAAAGGTATTTTGGATATTTACTTAATATATATGCCAGATTTAACAAATATCTCTAAAAGTAAGATTTATCACCAAAATACAAGGTTTTATCGACATGATTTTTTCTTATTAGGAACTACCTCTACATGCTGATAAATTATTGTTGTATAGAGAAATTAATAAAAGAGGAATGCTAATTTAATAATAAAAAAATCTAATATAAAATTATTATCCAAAAGATTATAAGCAGTTCAAATACCAATGAGACTCATTGATTTTGGAAAAAAAAACCACAGAGAGAGAGAGAGAGAGAGAGAAACAAAGGAAAACTCAGTAAAATTTGCATTATTCTTCATATATAAGGGTATCAGGAATTTTATAAAATTCATGCTACAATATATTGGTACCATTTTTCATTTTTGAAATCTTGGAAACCATGTATGAGATAACCTTTGTAACTTTTAGAAACCTTAAAGTAAATTGGATCAAAATTGAGATGTTCAGAGCATCAATATAGTTTCTTAACTATCACCTAGACCTGCATTTTGGCTAATGAGCTCGAGTCATGCTTGGGCTCGACTTTCTCAACACGGCAAGTGGAAATAGTCAATTATGGAGAAACAAATGTAATAAAATAGGAACGCTAATTCTATATATATAAAAAAAAAATTACTTTTTTAAAATCAGCATCCAAAAAAAGTCATACTACTATTGAATTAGTGCAACCCACCAATGACAGTCATCATTGATAAATAATAATAAATAAATAAATAAAAACTGTCAATTTTGCGCCATTCTTTATGCAAACAGTTGTGTCCTTTTTTGGATGCCCCCTGACCCATAAGCAGTTAATTGATTAGACTACAATTTTCTAGGCTTCATCTATAAGCTGTTAATTATATCTCGAGCTTTATTAAAAAAAATTGAGCTATCGAAAAACTTAGAAAGAGTTAAGGAAATCAAATAGACTACAAATAAAAAATTTCCACCTGCTTTATTCTTTTTTCAGTTTTGATTTTCTGTAATTAGTGCTTTTTGATGCATGCTTAAAATATTAATGCAGCTAAATAATGCCAAAATTTCCACTCCAAACTTCTATCATTTTTTGTGTTCGCAGTTTCCAATTACATCATATAATCAGAGCGCAATCTAATTCCCAATCAAACATTGCAACATTAAAATTTTGACAAGGAGGTTAAGGATCCTACAAGAGCTTTACTTTGTTGGAAAAATGGAACACTGAAAAAAATAATTTAATTTCCTATGTAAGCATCCAGTACAACTATTCCACTCCGAAAGTTGTATGACACACTCTACTTAAAATGTTATTGCCACCCTATGCATTTACAATTTTGCAGACATCCTCCACAAGTTAAAAGGTTGATGATGGAGAAAATAGGTTAGAACACTAGTAAAGTATTGTCAACTCACATTTTCCGCAACCTGGCTAGATATCATGATGATGTTTGAATATCACTTTCGCAGAACCTCCATGATCCATCATCTTGCCTTTTTAGAACATAAAGGATTCTATAGGTGCTGCAATACATCAGTCACACAAGTATACACAGAGATTATCAAAACAACATGTTTCTGGATTCAAGTTTCACAGAAACGTGGAAGAATTGATGCTTTAATAAGATAAAAGTATGGCAATTATTTAGAAACACTACTAATGGAGCACCTCGGAATCTAGATTCATTAATGACCAACTGTTCAGCTACATGTACTTTTATGAGTGTTTGCGAGAATTAAAATTTCATTAAAGTTGTGACTCTTTAGTATTTCACAACTGATGTGGGACAAGGTTCACTGAAATACAATCTAGTAACAAGAAGCAATATAAATGTACTGACCTGTAATAGTTTGGGTTTTTCTGCTGAGATTCATCAACAAGCTCTGCTGCTTCCTCGAGGAGAACTTCAATTTCTGCAATCTCCACACCATATCCATCTGAGAAAATGTCAGCTTGCAGAATGGACAGTTGCAGCAAAACAAATCTCCAATAACAAGACTGTGCTTTTGCTGCATCAGCTAAAGCTTGCCACTGTGGAGAAAAATGCAAACAAAGCAAGCAATCAATTAATGCTTTGAATCTTTAGAAACAAACAGAATTTGTGAATTTATATTTGTTGTGATTCTGTATTTCCTTCCATCGTGCACATAAAAATATGCAGGGGCTATAGCAATGTCATTTGAACCAAGAAAAGTTATTAGTAGTCTAATTCATTACAACCAAATTAAATTTCTTCGAACTCATCATTAAACTGTTTTGCAAATGATATCCCCAGAATCCTCAAAAGAAGAAATTGCATCCCTAGAACATTGACTAAATTTCAATAGTTTACATTCTTGATGAAATTAATGTTGAAACCAAATTTGAAGTATTTTGTTTGGACCACAAGAATTTAATAGAGTATCTATACCACAGTGAACCACAATAGTCGATAAGCTTACTAATTAAACTCTTATAGAACAAGAGAACTGAATTATATTTTACAATTTAAAATGTCATTTATGATTGGTAACTTACTGTGTAATCAGATGACCCAAAAAATTTAATGCATCTTCAAAGTCACTTGTTCAGCTTTACAAGATTATTAGATCGGTAGCTCAATGATTGAATATCTTACCGCAACAAATATATTTTACCTGGGCAAGCATGGACTCATCAAGGACTTCAGTGAGGCTGCGAACTTGGTAGCTAGGACCCAGAGCTTCAGCTTTAATTGCTTGCCAATGATTAACAAGAGCTTCAGCTTCTTTAACAGGCATTTGCTTCCTAGATACAGTTGCCATAGAAGATGATATACTAGCAGCAAGCCTTGAACTTTGCAATTTTTTAGGATCTGACTGGTTTCTAAACTGCATTTTAAGCATGGACAACAGCTTTCTCATTCTTCCAGTAATACCACTCCCTCTAATATAAACAGGGCGAACATTGTGATCAAGAGAAGAATCTGTTGTCCAGGCAATGGAACTGGTGCCCATACTAGTTCTATCAGAGTTCAATTTAGATGCAACACTAATCCTTCTTGCACTCATGCCTGACAGTTTAAGGGTAATAAACACAATGCATCCCAATACTGCAACAAAACTTATCTTTCCAACCACATCTTCCAGTTGTAACCAACTTTCCCAAGTTTTTCTATTTTGAGCACCAAGATCTCTCTTCAATTGAACTGATGGTTCATTAATGTTGCTTCCACTGCCATTCTTCGTCAATATCGATGAGCTTTGCAAATCAGTTGGAGCCAACTGCTTAACAGCAGACCTAAAATGTTGGGAAGAGTTCATACATGGAAATGATTCCCCAGAATCCATTCGTTTCATAGCAACATCAGACAGCGGTCGATGGGATACAGTAGAAGTGGCTTGTGCAGTTACTCTACTTTTCTTGCTCCCAATAGCTCTCTTTTCACCACCAAAAAAATTCACCTGCAGAAACATACATTTGTAACGACAGTTCCTGCTGATGCTAGAGATTATCAGTCACTTTATGGTTCATAGATATGATTCTTACCAAAAAAGGAGAGCAGTCTCTAGTATCTGAAAAGACAGCAAGCACAGAATCCTTTAGCCATGTTTCCTGGTAAAGTCAGCAGGTATTCTGACATGAGAAAGTATCAACATTCAAGAATCATCTAATGCATGAACTTAATTAATCATATCACTTGTCCTGAAACCATGAAGGGGAAAGACCATAAATAGAATGAACATAAAAGAGAAATGTCTTCAATAGTGGGATTTTCTGTAATGGAAATAAACAGAAAAGAGATATCATGGCCAATTAATAAGACTTTAATATATCAACTTTGCTTGACACTATCCTGTTTCCCTGAATTCATTCATCAATACTCATGTAAAGAATCATTGCTGGAAGATGCACACGTATCCAAAGTGAGCTGCGTGTATCTAGTTCAATCATAGTGAAAGAATCTTTTAATAGAACAGCAAATACTTCAAGATGAAAGTTCAGCGACTAAATTGTACAACATCCAAAATAAAAGCATAGGATATTGGAAGAGGCTCATAACTCGGGAGCCAACATTAAGGTCCCTTCCTTACCCCATGTACCTTTTCCTCTAATACCCCCTTCCATGCATAAGCTCAACAAGAACAGACTTAATCAACCACTAACAAGCCCAAATAACTGAAAGACAGCAGGCATATATTGTAGAGTCTTAGACACAACCAAAGTGGGTCCAATATCATAGAACATACAGCCTAAAAGCTTAAATAGTACAGCACTACATGAGGTTATAAGAAACCTCATATTTGACCAATATCAGGTCATTCAGCAGTCTCCTGAATGTAAACAGCATGAATACAATTAAGTTAGAAGACAGTGGTTATTTACAAGAATAGCATGTAGAGGGCAGCAACAACAACAATAATAATTACAAAAAAAGAAGAAGCAGAACATAATAGGCAAGCTGTGATACCATGTTAAAGCATCCAACCCAAATAGCATATATGCTATTGGATTGGAGGTACTCAAGGGCCCATGTAACAGTGGAAGGCACCTTATGAACAAGGGGCTTGAAACCCCTCTAACATTAAGCAACTAGAGCATGAGTAAATATAGATGGTAAAAAACACCATACCATAACATCCACTAAATTAATATGAAAGAAGTAAGGCCCATAGCAGGAAAAATATGACGACGCCTAAGTCTAAAGTTTACTTGGTGCCTTCCTAACTGTGCTCTCCACCTGTTATTTCAAATGCATGCATGTGGGGATGCACCACTCACAAGGCCAGAATAAAAAATGCATATACCAATGATGGTTTTGCACCAGAGACATCTTTTATCTCCTTTCCCGGGACTAAATTCCGTGCAGCCGGATTTGAATTTGATTCTAGTTGCTGAAGCTTTTCAACTGCCTGGTCTTGATTGCCCTGAAAATAAAAGACGAAAAGTTCCTGAAGTGTTATAATAAAGCAGTGCCAGAAAGAAAGGGCGGGAACTGGGGAGAAAAATGGAAGATTGATAGGAATTGACCGATAAAAACCAAGATATGCAATCCAAATATGCTAATGAAACAGCATCTAAAAATGAAAGGGAGCTCAAAAATATACCTGACCAAGCAGAAACAAGCAGAAAGCTTCTTCAAATTTTAGGTCAATACTCTCTGATGCCATCAAACACTCGCATATAGCTTTTGCTTTGTTGATCTAGCAAACAGCAGAAAAATCTAGATAAGCAAGACAGAACCCACAACTGTTTGACGACAATAAATGGTGTAATATAGGATATATACCAATTCTGTTTGCTTGCTAGAAAAACCAAGAGCAATGTGAGCCAAAAGCACCACGTAAAAACAATTGAAATCAATCACAACCCTTTGATTCTGTGACTCAAGTGATTTCTTATTCTTGCGCATGAGGGCTAAATCATCCCAAGGAAGAAGATCAACTATTTCTGTAGCCATGAGTCTGTTAAGTGCTTGGCTCAGGAAACATGGCCAGTCTTGGACTCTGCATAATGTTTCCACATCAAGGCCCTGCCTGAGCAATTCACGCAAGGCTGCAATTGCTCCTCGTCTCCGTTCTGCATTTTCAGGAGAGTGAGGCATGCCTAATAATTCCAATGTGCAAGCAGGTGCAAGCTCCTCCAAAGATTCTTCTATCTGAAAACAAATGCAACAAGGTTACATCAGACAGCAGATACTGAAAAATACTCCAGAATATGAGAAATGTGGGAAATAAAAGTTGTCTGATACATGTAAAATTTCAAGCACCATCATGTGTTGACAATGTGTCCTTCTAAAAGTTCTATTCACGAGTAACTATTTATTTGCTCTGCTTCATGGAGAATGAGAACATTCAGATCGATTCAACTGCAAGCACCACCTTTGGCACAAGCAATAAGAAATACCATAAAAAAAACATCATGAAGATCCTTAAATGGAGGGGGAGAAAGAGTCCTAGAATCAAAATTACCTGAGATAATAATGCCATCTTGCCAAGTGAGATTTTACTCCTAAGAAGACACTGAGCACGAGCAAGAGCTTCAAAGCCAAGGGACACTTTGTTCCTCTCAAAACTAATCTTCGCAATTGCACACTTCAAGAAAGCACCTATGATAAGAAAAGGGGGCATAACAAGCCTGCTGCTACAAAATTACTACAATTTGACCCTCCTCATTGATTTCCTTACCTCTGCCAATGCCATGGATAGAAGCACATCATGAACATATGGCTTGGCATCTGGATGCTGGAGAGCTGCTCGGCCAATATCCAGCACCAGCTTCTCTTCCCCAACCTGTATCAGAGAAATAAAGATCCCACAATGTTATCTTAAGACCAAATCCTTCTGAAAGGAATAGCAGTGCTTCATATTAGTAAGAAATTCCATTCGTGGAGCCTATGGAATTTGTACAGACTCATACCTCTTGAAGCAGGCAAAGAGCACCAGGCAACCAAGCCCATGGAATTCGTAGAGAGGATTTAGGTGGGATCTTCTCCCGTACATTCCCAGCATATTCTGGTTCAAAGAGAAGCTTATCCCTTACATCCATTAAAAGATCCTGAGATCAAAACAGCATGTAAGAGATTACAAAAACCTAAAATTGTCTTCCTGTGTCATAACAATTTTTTGTGAGTCAGAAAAACTACAAGTTTCAATCTTGATTCTCCACCTGGCGTGATATAACAGCATCCATGGTATAACCCTCTTCTACTTCAGCATTTTTCAATTGCATCACTGACTTAACTATCTCATCTTTCTCTGCTTTATCAGGAACACCAACAAGCTGCAAATTTATTCAACTAGCAGAACGTGACTATCTAAACAAAAACCAGGAACCAAATCAACTTGGTGATAGCTGGAATTGGACATTGAAGAAAATGTCCGAGGAGGAGCGAAACACATCCTAAACCCCAGAAATGGGGCCAAAATTTTTTTATCCTTGATAAAAAAAAATGGTACTCGAGAGAAAAGGTTAAAAAAAGAGGGAAAAAGCAAGAAAAATTCTCGAGTCAGTAAATGAAAGTGGATGTAAGTTATTTTCGATTATACTGTTCATGGACACATAATTATACTGTATATATGTGATCAATATGGGTGGTAGTTAACATATATTATTTCCTGTAGCTTTCAGCATAATGAATATGCACGTCTTTGGACTAGGACTTCCATCTAGCAAAGAGCAAATTATTAGTAGGTACTAGGTAAAACCACTTAATTTTAAATACAAGAATCTCAGCTCCAAAACACCTAAGCCACCACAAAAATAAACATAAAGAAATTTTTAGCTTTCTTATTAACGCCAAAATCAAAGCCAGTACATCTCTTCTAGTCCAACATTTACACCATTATTTACATATTTCTACTAAGAATTAAGTTAATTCATTGTTTAAACACCCATGAAAAATACGGAAATACTTCAAAGACAAACCTCTACACCATTAAGCAGACACTGCAAATCTCCGGCTTGAGAAATACACACCAAAACAAATGCTACAGAGAAACACTGAAATCAAAATCAAAATTTTCTACCATACAAGCAATGCAACTACTTATATATGACACCAAGATAGACTTCTCCAAAACATTCTAATCGAAATTAATACCCCGTCTTTTCCTTCATTTCTGCTGTTTTCAAGATCTAAGAGCTCACTAATACAAAAATCCTCATCGTTTGGAGTATAAAAAACCCTGACTAAAAAGAGTGTGACAGTATCCATCTAACCTGATAACAAGTGACGGGGATTTCAACAGTGGCAGTGGATGTAGCAGTGGCTGTGGCCGTCCTGGTGGCGGCATTGTCAAGAATGCGAGTATCAGTAGTGGCATTCAAACTCCACATAGATTCAAAATCACTCTTTCTCGAAACCCTAGAAACAGAAATTCCAATTCCAGAGGAGGAGGAGGAGGAGGAAGAATTTGTTTTCTTAACAAAACCTAAACAAAGAAGAGACCGTTTACAATCACTTTTGTGGTTAAAGTTGCTGTTGCAATTTCGATATAAATAACAGTAACAGCAACGAGACGACGACGAAGAAGAAAGAACAGTCGGTGTCAGATTCAAATTCGACACCGCCATTTTTTTTCTTTTCTTTTTTTTTTGCTAAATCATTAAAAAAGCAAAGTTCGTTAGCTAACTGCTGCTACATTGGAGATGATAAAAATGCTTGAAATGTGAGAGTTTGTTCGTTTTTCCTTTTTTTCGAAAGAGTAGAGAGATTATGGGCTTTGATTTTGTCGATTTTAAAAATTAATATTTGTTCGCTAAATATGAGAGAGAGAGAGAGATTTTGCTTCTTCAACGAGTGATCTAGAGAACCGTTGCTTTTATTAAAGTTTTTGTCCTCTTTTTGTAAATCTTGATGCCTACGTGTCCCAAATAGTATTTTGCTTTTCTGGTTTATATCAACGTGTCCCAAAGATGATTGGGTATTACTTGGACGGTTAATAAAGCAATCGATGACATGGATTATGAAATGTTGTCGCATCTTTAACCACGGTTATGATCTTGATTATAGTTTTTTTTTTTTTTAATTGAATTTTTTTAGGGTAGTTCACAAGGAGTCACTGTATGCTAAAATGCCAGCTACGGCTACCTAGTATGATTTCTTTC
The DNA here is from genome assembly GCA_963924115.1 of Dovyalis caffra. Classification (NCBI taxonomy): domain Eukaryota; kingdom Viridiplantae; phylum Streptophyta; class Magnoliopsida; order Malpighiales; family Salicaceae; genus Dovyalis; species Dovyalis caffra. Next base: position 48,827 of record CAWUPB010000871.1, on the reverse strand, counting down.
TCGGATTAATTGCATCAAACGTTCTTTTATTTTTTTTAATTTGGTTGTTGCATTTTTTTTTATTATTACCTCTTTTTATTTTTAAAGTTTTTTTTTTAATATAATCTATCCGACTGTTTTTCTTTAAATTTTTTAATCAAAACTCACTGTTAGTATAATTTTTTTACATGACATAACACCTTATATTAGTTTGCCACATTGGAAAAATGAAGAAACAATAAAATCAGAGATTACGAAAGCGACTTTGATCACTTTTCAAAATTTCCAATCCTTCTCTTGAATTTCTCTATTGTTGGTTTGTTGTTGTTGTTGTTGTTGTTGTTGTTGTTATTATTATTTAATGAGTTTAGATCACAATTTTAACGTTTGGCCCACTCAACCAACGCTCCCAATGGGCCAGGTTAAACTTTGTTTCATGGGCCAGTCAATTTGAAGCATGGTTTAACAACAACAACAAGGGCAAATATCAAATATGCCACTAAATTATGAGGGTGTTATTAACTTTACACTAAAACTTTTGTTGGTATTAATTTTATCATTAAATTATTTTGATTTTTTAATTTTTTTTATTGGAATCGTTTTGGTGATAATATTGAGACATAGAGCATCTACATCTTCTTTACTTTATTAATAGTTTTTTTTTCTTTCAATTTACAATGCTATGTTTTCATTAATACGAATTGTATGCTTAATAGTAATACCTTATCTTCTTGTTAAGAAACCTAGGTTCAAAATCTTTTTTTATTTTACTCAAGTATTCCATATTGAAAGTATGATTAATTTTGTTCGAGACAAAAACAATAAAATTTAATATTTTCTAACAAATACAATTTCAAAATTCGAATCCTGCATATTGGTAAGAATTCGCTTGAATACCAACTTGTTTACCATTGACTAATAATTTATTGATAAAATCTTTAGTTTGACATACCAATTTTTGAAGGACTAATGATGCATTTAAAGTACTTGCCTAATTGAGTTTGGTCAAAACACAAATTAAAAGTTAAGGTACTAATTTTTAAGTAAAATAAAGTTCAGAAGAGGTTTGGAGTTTTTAGCCAAATTTTAAACATCAAGGATTTCAAGTGATTCAATGTCTAACCCCCTTGTTATACCTTTGATCCATTTTATTTGTTTGAGCTTTCCATTTGGGTCAAACCAGAAATATTAACCAATAACTTTGGTTGTTGGGGCCTTGTTAATAGCGTTGAAGAGAGCCGAAAGGCTCAACAATTTTAAATGGTTGCTTGGTACTCAAATTTCAAGTTATAGCTAGGTGACTTTATTTATTCATTATCAAGTAATCATGTTGCTCAAGTTTTAATTTAATTACAGCTAATTCACTCCCTCTTATTTACTAGGATTTTCAATTTGATGTAACGATCCTAGCATTGAAGATCGCTTCGATCCCTGCTTTTCTAGATATTACAAGCACCTCATTATTTTTATTTTATTTTCCTTTTCCTTTTTAAATTGTCAATGAAGGGTAAATTTAATTTTTTAAAATCTAAATCTTTAACTTTGTTTTTAATTTTTTATAATTGGTGACTTTTATATGTTCAAATTCTTTATTTTTTTAATAACTTTTTACATTAAAGCTTTTAAAACAAAAAACTAAAGAATAGTAATTTAACTTATTGGATACCAGTGCGAAAAATTTGTATAATTAAGAACTCTACCGAGAAAATCTGCCACCATGATGAAAATGAAAAGGAGAGAAAAAGAAAAAGAAAAAGAAAGAAAATTGATCAGACGACTGCTATAAGATCTCAACCTCATGTACACATAATGACTTCACGTGTTGGACCCAACTTTATCACAATAAATAATGTTCGACCCACCTTTATAAATTGCTAATTTTATAATAATTAAGGTTATGTTTGGTAGAAATTGTTCAAAAAGTCACCTTTAAGGTTTTTCACTCCCTTTCTTTTTATTTGGTACACAAAATTTAGAAGGAAAAAAATATAGAAGGACTTAAATTCTTTTGAATGTACAATATAGCAGTGTGCTTTTAAAATCATTAAAAAAAATATATAATCTCGATTAATATATAAATTGATTCAAAAATATTTTTAATTATTAAAAAAAAAAACACGTAACCACAAAAGTAAGGGTAAGCATTATCCTCCAAGAATAGGGAGTACTAAAGAATTTGTCAATATTGATAAATTTAGAAATAAATAATATTTTTATATTTATTTGAATTCTACTTAATAAACTTATTACAATAAACTCTATCGCATTAATTAAAAACATCTATTTATATTAATTTAGAATACAAAAAAAATATAAATCTTTTAAGGCGGATAATTATATCAGTAGCTATTTGCTATTTTCCCTTGTTCCATCATATAAAATAAAAGCTTAATTTTTTTCCTAATCGTACAATCATTGAATTAGATTATATTGTATCAAAAAAATTGTTATAGTTAGTAATTATACAATCATAACTACTTACAATATTAATTTAGGATTTTATAGAATATCAAGTTTTTTTTATTAAACGATATTCTCGATCTTGGAGCTAGATTTTGCACATCAAATCTAAAGTCGCTCTCTTTGATCTACTCATGATTCAACATAATTGATAACATACATGGTAATAGGTAATCAAATTACATTGTGCTATTATTTCATGAATAAACAAATACTTATAAATATATAACATTTATAAGTAAGGGCAATCCAATTTTTTAAATTACCTTACTATTCTTGACGAGTATTTATAACTAAGGGTAATCCAATTTTTTAAATTACCTTACTATTCTTAATGAGTTTTCTTTATATTTGGACTTTTTACTTTTTAAATTTTTTTAATTGAGATTCTCTCGTTCTTTTTTGCTAAATTAAGACCTTTTACTCTTCAAAATTTCTTATCTCAAATCCTCTATTATAACGCTACTAATAAATGATCGACGTGCTACCTCTACTCTTCGAGATTTTTTATTTTACAATACCATATGTCGATTACCGATTAATGATACTATAACAATGAGTCTAAAGTAAAAAATCTTGAAAAGTAGATGGTCTCAATCAAGCAAAAAAAAAAAAAAAGAGGATTTCAATAAAAAAAAATCAAAGAATACGAGGTCTAAATATGAGAAAAATTCTATTTTTAATTATGTAGTAAATGAATACAAAAAATATTTATATTAATCGATAATTTATGAAAATTTAATAATTACTCAATAAGGATTAACAATAATTGATATCATGAATCTTTTTCCTGAACGGCATTCACTATGGTTAAATTAAATAATTACCTGAATATTAACTAAATGCCAAAAAAAAAAAAAAGTTTACGATCGACAAGTAATATATGATGATATTTTATGACACAATCATATTTCGTAAATTATGTTTAATATGATAACTAAGTATAAAAAATAGGCCACATGAATATTACATAGAATTGATACTTCAATTCATATAATGTCATAGATAAATATTAATTATTTGTTAATTTTTTAGTTATACAATCATATGGTATTCCAATAATTATATACTAATTGGTTTCTCGTGCTACGCAAGTAGGCTAGATTAAACATATTTATTTAAATTTAATAGCATGTATTAAGTTGTCAATCTATTAATATAAATTAAATTAAAGGCAAAAGATAAAATTTTATTTAATTTCATAATTTTAATTAATTTTTGCATTTCATTCATTCTTTTTTATGTTTTCATAGATTTTGTTGTCAAAAAAATACAATTTTTTTTTTGTTATGCATTCATTCTTAAATAACAACTTGCAATAATATAAATAAAAAATTTTAAAAATATTTTAATATTTTTTTATAAGACTGCTTCAAATAAATAAAGTAACAATTAATATAAAAACTTTTATAAAAATTAACTAACAAATCTTTTTTAACTTTTTGAAAAAATGAACATTTAATTTATATATTTACAAACAAATTAATCAATGATATTAGTATAAACGAGCTTATTTGAATTATTAGGTAATTTTTTAAAATATTATATTATTTAAAATAAACTAATTTTAGAATGTTAAAAATAATTAATAAAAAATAGTTGATGCTATATGTGTAGATACATAGTTAATTTTCAATAAAATTAACGATCTCAATACTTTTTTGTATACATCATGACTATACATAGTGAGTCGAGTATATAATATAGATTAAAAAATATTTTTGAAAAAATTTAAGTTGCAAGGAATATATTGGAGTTAATAAAATGCAATAAAAAACTAAAAAATTTATTCAAAAAAAAATTGATTATATCAAGAATAAGCCAAGAAAGCAAGTGAATTCTATTGTTTATTTTAAAAACATATTAAAAATTTACACATAGAGAAGAATAAATCATATTTATTAACAAATAAAATTACATAAAAAATTAATCTGATAAGATTTTTTTTTATATAATGAACAAAAAATTTAAGAGATTAATTTTAAACAATAAGAAAATATAATCCGATATATGTTTTTATTCTAAAATTTAAAAACATGAGATGCCAAAATCATCTTTTAAAAATACAAGGGATCAAAAATATATTATATTTTTTTTGAAAAAATAAGAGACCAAAATGGACTAAGTTAAAAACATGAGGTGTCAAAATATTTTAAAAAACATGAGGATTCAAAAATACCTTTTGAAAAAATAAGGGACTAAAAAAGAATAAAGTGTAAAATTTGCAAATTAATGCCTAAAAATTATTTAAAAAATCACAAAAAAATGCCATTGTCAAAAATTACAAAAAATTACTACCTATGAGTAGTGATTTGAGGCAAATTAACATTAATTTACTGTTTATAATTTCGATATGTGATGTTGATAAGATGTGAACTTTTATTATTTAGGAGACTACAAAAATTTAACTTTACATTTAAGATAGGAAGTTATGAATTATTATTTAATATCTATATTTTTAAAATATATTAATATTGTCATCGTGTTATAGAGAGGAGATATTTTTTAATTATGGATTTGTATTTAGATTTACATGTTATTTGAGCTTGAAATATGAATTTTTATTTTTTATGTTTAAATATTAATAGATTCCACTTAACCTGATGTAAACCAAAGTTAATCGAACCTATATGTTCTTTGGTTGCCCGGTTCAAGTTTAGATTCGCAGAAGTGCAGAAGCTGGTTTTAGGTTTAGGTTCTCTGAATAATCGTTTAGGGTATCGCAACCTAAATATATCTTTAATAATATTACATACAAAAATAAGAAAAAGAAGAGTTACGTTTTTAACAAACGGAAAATTTGTTTAACAACAAATGACATTCTGAATACTACATTCCTAAAGGAATGGATGATATTAATTCAAGAATAATTGTTCAGATGAAACTTTGTCACACTTTCTTTATTCATAATGCAACGAAGCATAAAACCATTTTAACCCATGACGGGAGGGTAGCAAGTAACGGGAGTCAGGACAAGATCATGTTTTCTCGTAACAGTCGCACCAACAATGTCAGCCATGTCAAAATCTTCAGGCTTGATTCCTTTAGGAATTTTCCAGTCAAAATGTAATAATAATTTTGCTAGCGGCAACGAAACAGTAGCAATACCAAATGATATTCCAGGACAGATCCTCTTTCCAGAACCAAATGGGAGAAATTCGAAATTAGTACCTTTGTAATCTGTTGAACAATCTAAGAATCTCTCTGGATAGAATTTTTCAGGTTCAGTCCAATGCCTAGGATCCCTTCCCATCATCCAAGCATTGATTAGTACTCTACTTCCAGCTTGTAAGTCATATCCAGTAATCTTGCAGTTCACCTTGCATTCTCTTGGATATAAGCACAAGGGTGGGTGTAACCTTAGAGCTTCTTTGATAACTAACTCCAAGAACTTTAATTCATGAATGCATGATTCATCAATGTAGCCGATATCGTTGAAAAGTGCTCTCACTTCTTTTTGTACTTTTTCCATGACTCTTGGATTTCTCAATAGTTCTGAAATTGTCCATTCTAGAACTGTTAACGTTGTATCACCCCCTCCAGTGAACATATCCTGAAACAAGATATTACGTCAAGTCAAATAAATACACACGCAACAGGCAACATATTTTTTTTAGGTAAACCCTCAGTCCTGGGAAAATACGTAATAAGAATTTGGACTAGCATGAACAATATTTTGTTTGATTTTCAAATTAGTTTGAGTCACACACACATATATATAAAGAAGAAAGATTAACAAGTTAATCTATGCACAAATTAGTTTGAAGATATCCTCAATGGTCAAATCCCACAAAAAAATAAAAAATAAAAAATTCAAGATTTAGTTTCTATCTCAAGTAGATGATGTAAGCATTCATGTTTTATTGGTTTAAACGAGTTCTGCGTAATCCATAGGAGATTCACAAATAAAAGAAATTGATTCTTGGACGCATCAGGACTAAATTTCTTACAAAAGTACCCAAATATCGCAGGAACCTAATCTATTGGCAGATGAAATGTCAATCTTGGATGCAAATTTATAACTTTCTTGATTTTAATATGTATTTATATAGGTTAATTGATTGGGTTTACATCATGGTCTCAATCATTTTCTTGAATAACTTCATAATCTCAATAATGTAATAATGCAAAAGGCAACATATTTTTTTAGGTGAACCTCAGTCCTGGGCAAATACGTAATAAGAATTTGGACTATCAGTCTAGCATGAACAATATTTTGTTTGATTTCCAAAATAGTTTCAGGCACATTAATGTGTTACTAAGATATTGAGATCTTGAACTCATCCAAGGAAATTTGTTTTTCTTAAGCATTAAATATGAGGAGTGCATTCTTAAGTTCAAAAAAGTCCCTCAAATTTAGATATGTTTATGAAAAAGTCTTGAAGTTTTAACTTCCAAGTTATAGTTTAGTATGTAACTTTTAAAGTTTATGAAAAAGTCTTGAATTGTTAACTTGAAATTTAAAGTTTGGTGTATAGCTTTTAATGCCATTTTTAATATGTTTCCATAATTGTTTCATCTTAATATATTCCAAGATATCCTTAATGGTCAAATCCCAAAAATAAATAAATAATCAAGATTTAGTTACTATCTCAAGTAGATGATTTGAGCTAGCATTCATGTTTCATTAGTTTAAATATTTTCATTTTTATTGTTTCTAGTTGGGTAATACCTAAATTTATCGGTTTTTAGAAGCAAATAATTAGCTTGTTATCATATAAATATTTAGATCTTAGACATGATGTATTAATTTGTTCTTCTAGTAAAAACAATTTCAAAATTTTGTGATACTAGATATAGATATTGATGTTTAAAAGGGTCAAAGCTCCCCTAAACTTTAGTTCGATCTCTGAATTTTTAATTTGACTTTTGATTTTTTTAAAAAAAATTGGATCCATCTTATGATTTTTATCTATTATCTATTTTTTTTAAAAAAAAAATCAATTCTTGATATTTTGATTTAAAATTTTGCACAAATATTAAGAAAAATCCAATATATTTTCTAAAAAATTTAAAATTTTTTCAAAATTGAGAATTATATTTCTTTATTTTTGTACATAAAAAATGTACGAAATTGAAAAAAAAAACTAGGAATGATCCGAATTTCTTTAAAAGACTCTAAATAAATCTCATTGAATAATTTTTATTATAGAACTATTTATGTAAGCATTATTTTTTTAGATAAATGATTGAAAACTGAAAGAGAAACTAAATTTTAAAAAAATAAAATTCAAAAAATTTAAAACATAAATTAAATTTTTAAAAATTAATTTTTAAGTAAATTAGAGTTAAGTAGAGGCTTGACTTTTTTAACCGATATTGATTTGAGCAACTTAAAGTATCTGTTCTTAAAAAAAAAAAAAAAATGCTTGTACATATGTGTGCATAGCATTTTAGAATACTAACCAGGATTATTGCTTTGACGTTTTCATCAGTTAAGGGGAAGTCAAAGCCTCCACTGACTTGGAGATTCAAAAGAACATCAAGAAGATCCTCCACTTCATTTTCAGCAATCTCTTTCTCTTTCTTGGCTGCTTTGCTGGCTTTGCGCTCCTTCATCAAGCTATCAAGGATTCTATTTGCTTTTTGATGCTCCCTCGTGAGCCTAAACTTCCTCCAACTAAACATGTGAAGCAACTTTTGAGAAGGGAACAAATCTACTACATTGACACCTCCTGCTGCTATCGACAATTCTTCGGAAATTGTTGCGAAGTCTTTGACAATGGTCGAGAAATCTTTTTGGTTTTTGCAATTCCTTCCAATACTTATCCTTGTTATTATGCTATATGTGAAAGAAAACAAGATCTTGCTAAGGTTGATGGCCGATCCCTCTTTGGAATAAATGGATCTAATAAGACTTGATACCTCTTCTTCCCTGATTGCTCTGAAAGTACGCACACGCATAGGACTAAGAACCTCCATCGTGGTAATTTTTCGCAGCTGTTTCCAATAGTCTCCGTGCGGTGAAAATATAAGGTCTCGATAGTTGTAAAAGTAGACTCTTCCAGCGAAGAAAGGAGGTCTTTGATCAAAATTCATCTCATGGGTTTTCATCACTTCAGTTGCTAATTCTGCTGATGATATGATAATGGTGGGTACTTCACCGATCTGAAGTTGCATGATCGGTCCATAACTTTCGGCCAACTCCTTGAAGCGATAAAGTAGTGAAGGTCCACCGCCCATCTGGTGAAGGTTTCCGACGATGGGTAATGCTTTTGGTCCTGGAGGAGGATTTGTACGTGACGTTATGATTTGTTTTGGGTTTCTTAAAAACTTTAAGCACAAGAAAGGTAAAGAGGAGGAAGGTTGAAAGGACGCCGAAGGAGGGGAATTGCCACTCCATAGCCAAAATGTTAAGGATTGGTATAGATTGATAGGTGATGGTGAGCGTTTGAAGAGAGAGGGCACAAGATATATCTTATATGAGAGGACTGACTCAATAAGTTCAAAAAAATAAATTAATAATAATAGCGGTGGATACACTTAATTCTTTGTTCTTGTCTATTCTGTGAAAAAAAAGATTAGCATAATCTAGTAATAACTTCCTCATTTATTTGGTTTGTCTATTCTGTAAAATATCAGATTCGCATAATCTTGCACCTAAAAGTTTTATGTTACAGTTTTATGGTACTCGTGAAGTAATTAGTACAAGTTTCTCATTGACAAAAAGAGAGAGAGAGATAAGAGATAGAAAATTAAAAAAGAAAAAAAATTGAGCTTAAATTTATTTTTTTAATCATTTTTTATGTATTGATATATACTTTTTTTATTTATTTCTTTTTTAAAAAATAGGTCAATAGAGTAATTATCACTCAATGAATATTTTAAAATTTCTCATCTTACGTTCGTTTCTTTATAGGGCTCTGGTCTTTTTAGGAAAGATATCTAGTCATTTCTAATTACCTTATAAAAATTGGGTGATACTATTAATCCATATCTATCTATGATGACAAATTTCTTAATACAATACTAATATTATAATTTATAATACAAAACTAATATTACAAGATAGCCCACACATTTATATAGCATAACCCAGTATTAATCAATATAGTAAAATCAAAACATAATAAATTATATCAACAGTAAATTACATCTAAATGCTTCAAGTTATTGGATTGTGTCCTTAATTATTTTTTCATGGCTTATTGGTTTTTGGTTATTTTCTTAAGTTACTTTTGGAAGAGAATAGGATCCTGTTTTTTTATTTTTAAATATAGAAGCATAAATAGGCTATCCCGTATTCTTTGAAAGAGAATATTGCTCACACATCACGCTATTCTTTTTATTTGAAAAGACCTCACTACATCTACATCGAGGACGACATATCTTATATATATAAGAGGACTAACTCAATTAGTTCTAAAAAAGAAATAAATGATCGTGGATACACTTAGTTGTTTGTTCTTGTCTATTTTGTGAATAAAAGATTAGCGTAATCTAGTAATAACTTCCTTATTTATTTGGTATTGTCTATTTTGTAAAATATCATATTAGCATAATCTTCCATTGAGAAATTTTATATTACTCATGAAGTAATTAATATCAGTTACTCCATAAAAAAAAAAAAATAGACATAAAAATGAGAGAGAAATAAAAAAGCGAAAACTAAAAAAAAAATTAAACATCAATGAAATTTTTTTATCACTTTTAATACATCAATATATAATTTTTTTTTCTCTAAAAATAAATTTACAGAATAATTATTGTATACAATAGTTATTCTTTTAGTATTTTAAAATTTCTCATCTTGCACTTGTTTCTTTACTAGGCTTCCGTCTTTTTAGGAAAGATATCCAGTCATTTCTAATTACCTTGTAAAAATTGGATAATGCTATTTATCCATATATACCTATGATGGCAAATTTCTTAATACAATACTAATATTATAATTTCTTAATGTAGTACTGATATTATAATATAACCCACACATATATATAACATAACCCAATATTAATCAATAATAGTAAAATCGAAACGTAATAAATTATATCAAAAGTAAATCACATCCAAATGCTTCAAGTTATAAGATTGTGTCCTTAATTATTTATTCATAGCTAGTTGGTTTTTGGTTATTTTCTTAAGCTACTTTTGGAAAAGAATAGGATCCTCTTATGCTTTTTTTTTGTAACAAATATAGAAACATAGATAGCCTATCCTGTAGTCTTTGGCAGAAAATATTGATCACACATTACACTTTCCTTTTTAAAAGAAACGACCTCACTGGATCTACATCGAGGACGGAGTTTAGGGTTTTTGAGACGGTAGCTACGATTATGGTACATATGTCACCAACTGCAGGCTGTGGTAGGTAATTAATATTTGAATTCTCGACCACATGAGAGAAAGCATCCTACGAGGAGCTCATTTACCGTTACACCGATCCGTTGTTAGCAGATCCTCTATTGTTGTTGCCATGTTTGTTAAATTTAAATAATTGAATTCAAATCAAATAGACATAATTTGAATTAACGAATCCATTTATCATTATATATTGGACGTATTTTCTCATATACCATTTAAATAAAATTTCACTCTCATATGCCCTTATATATTCATATTTCCTCTCATATACTATTTTTCTATTATTTGGATAAAAATGATACTTAGACCAAAAAAAACAATTTTCAAAATATGCCAAAAATAAATTTAAAAAATATATATTTTTAAAAAAAACTAGGAATGTAAAAGCTTGGAACATCCCAGAACAATGAAATAACCTACAAAAAAAAAAAAAAATTGGTAACTAATGAAAATTTTGAAAATCCCATGTTCTTTAATATTATTATTTTTTTTGGTCATAAACATATTTTTATTTATGAGGCTTTATAAGCATGACTTTTTTTTTTTTTTTAACATTTGGCTAGTTAGTATTATTTTTAAATTTTAAATTTTTTCCTAGGTTTTTAATGTTTTTATGTTTTATGGGTTCTTTTAAATGTTTTCGTTTTTTTAAAATATTGTCAAGTAAAAAAATTAAACAGTGAAAAAAAATCCTAGAAAACAATGCTTTAAACATACTTTTTATAGTATAAATAATCTAGAACCTCACGGAACAAATTGCAAATAAATTTAAGACGTGATATTTAAAATTTGTTTGATTCTACATAAAATAATGAGGGTCTAAAATAAAGATTTAAAAATTACTATTAAATTGATCTTATTTGGGCTCTAAGCGATGTGTTTCGTAATTTATATATATATAATTTTTAAGCTACGCGTAGAGGAAAAAACTATAGAATTCTGCGTGGATTCTAGGTGGTGCACTTACAAATCTATATTAATCAAATTCTATTATATATCAAAAATGCTTTAATTCTAAATTCTACCTTAATTATATCACAAATAAAAATAAAAAAATTTCTTGGAACAAAACTCATTGCCGAGAAAAATAATTGGGATAGTTAAAAAATAAAATGTTTGGTAGGTCAGACCGTCAGAGCCCTTAAAACTGAAAAAGAGATAAGACAAAAAAAAATAAAATTGTTATAAGGCCCAGCTAAGTAGCTTGAAATTGAGAAGTCTAAAATAAACATTATGTTTGTTCAATTAGCCTAGCTCATTCAAATCTAGGCTAAATATTGGCAAGTACAAGTCGTGCCTCCTTTCAAGCTGAAGAGTTTGAAACAAATTCTGACTGCAAAAATCAGTTAGCTAGCTTTGTTTTATTTTTATTTTTCTCTTGTGCTAACCTTTTTCTTATCCTACGTGCAAAGGTGCAGACATACAACCAGTTAATATGCAATCAAACGAGTATTTAAGAAGAAAAATAATTTAAATAGGTGATATCGACATCCTATCAATGAACACTTGACGAAGGTATTAAATTATAAACATAAATAAAAACATAGGAAGATGATGTTAAGCTTTTTAAACTAGAGGAAGTAATTAACTAATTATTTTACTAAACCAAGAGACTAAATACTAGTTTACTCCAATATATAATATATAAGAATAAAAACTTAGGGCAGTATTTCCACTTTTAAATTCCCTTCAAGCAAGATCCATTTACATTGCGTTCGCAGCTTAACATCATAAAAACACAATTTCTTGCGATACTTTGAAGTTTAAACATATCTTTTCTATGTCCACTTCGGAGAAAGATAATTTGTAATAATATCTGTCATACTATCCAACAAGTTAATTTGCAGAATGTAAAGGCTCTATTCTTTTTGAGGTGCATCTGAATATGAAATGCTGATTTTTCTTTTCCTTCTAGTTTTTTTTTTTTTTTAATCTGATCATATATTAAGATTAAGATAAGAGAAGAAATTAGAGGTACATTAGCCATAGAACAGATGACCATTAAAGCATAGTTAAGAATTAAACATGATAAGAAAATATAAACTATTTCTGAATATAGAACTTCAAAATTTGTGTCAGGTGTATGTATTAAAATAATATTTTATTTTGTGAGAAGTTATGGTATTTTTCTTTTTATTTGGTAAGATTCTGTAGTCTCAGAAAATCTATTGTTTTACACACGCATATCCTGCTATAACTTCTTGTGATTCTCCAAATTCCAACACTTGTTTTAATGGAATTCTGTTTTGTTTTTTTCTCTTCTATATATCATTGTAAATTTGTAATGTTGATGCTACAATTTTAATTTTCATCAGACAAATTGCCCTTTAAGACATGATATTTCAAATTCATTTGATTCTATATAAAATAATTAGTCTGCAATTTAGAAATTATTATTTAATCGATCTTACCAGGATTTTGATATGTAGATCTTAGGTAGTGCACTCAAAACTCTATATTAATTAATTCTATTTTATGTTCACAAATAAAAATAAAAGCATTGCTAGCAAAAAAAATCATGGCATAGAAAATTAATTAAGTTGCAAGAAATATAATAAAGTTAATAAAATGAAAGAAAAACAACAGCAAAATTGATTTTAGTAAATTTTGATTACATAAAGAAAAAATAAATAAAACATGTAAATTCCATCTTTTAATGGATTTTTTTTTTAAGTTTGAGATAAATTATCTGAAATACACTTTTAGTTTTTAAAATACTCATATTTAAAAATTATCAAAATTATATCAAAATATTTTTAAAAAAGTCAAATTCTAAAATTTTATTTGAAAATCCATAAATAGAAAAAAATCATATAATTTTTGCACCTAATTTAATAATAATAATTATTAAAAATAATTCTGAAAAAAAGCAAAAAAAAAAAAAAAAGCTTAAATTCTTCAATTATTTTTAGTGTTATTATCCTAATTAGATGAAAAAAAAAAGAAAAAAAATTCAAAACTAAACTCAAATTAATAAATTGTTAAGAAACAGGGAAGAAAACAAATTTTGCAAAAAAAGAAAAAAAAAACCCTAAAACCTACCTATAAAAACTCGCTATTTGGCATGTTTTTTTGGAGGAGGAGACTGTTCATTTTTTCTTCTTTGGAGAACCGCCTCTCTCCTTGCAAAAAGAAAAAAAAACACTTCCACCTACTATTCTCTCCCTCCCCAAAAACCCATAAAACAACCTCTATCTTCCCCTAAAATTCCATTCCCTATAGTCCCTAAGCAGTCCCTATGCCTAGCAGCTCCTTCTCCATCCTGAAAAAAAAAAAAAAAAAAAAAAGGAACTAAAGGCAAGGAAGGAAGGAACAAAACTTTGCATTTTTTTTTTAATTGAAGCATTAGTTCTGGGTTGATAAAGACATTTGCATCAAAGCATGATTTGTTTTTTTCTTTTCCTATGAAAGTTTTGAGGAAGGAGGGTTGGACTGTCTAGCCCATGCACCAAGGGGTTGGACTGTCTGGCCTGTGACTTGGCTGGATTGTCTAGCCAAGTCTGGCCCCTCCAAAAATAAAAAGAAGGTTGGAACTAGTTTAGCCCCCCACTCAAAAAGTAAAATAAAAGAAAATACAAAAAAAAATATATATATATATATAGATAATATAAAATAAAATGTTAGAGTGGAAGTTAGCCTAAAAAAATATGGATTGGGCTTTGGGCCAACCCATGTTTATTACGATTAAATGGGCTTTGGTTTAGCCCATTCTTGGCCCAATGGTCACACGACCCATCTAAAAGGAGACCCAATGTTTAATTTCAAGTTTGTTTTATTTATTTACTTTTAAGCTCAATTTATTTTGACTATATTTATGCATGTTTATTTTCAATCTTTTTAATATTCTTGTTTGCATATAATTTATTTTAGTAAATTTTAAGTAATTTTTGTTTTAGGATTTTAATTTCATAATTAGTTTAGATAGTTAAATGATAGGTGAATCATCGAGTCTCCTAATTTTTAAGAAGCGATAACGATTCTCTATCAACAAAGAAGTTAAAAAAAAAAAAAGCAAGAATAAAAAAATGATATACAAAAAAAAGGCATACTTGTTTTAATTTTTCTATCTTCTTTAATTAGTTTAGATAATCAAATGATAGACGAATTGTCGAGTCTTTTAATTTTAAAGGACTAATGACAATTATATTTATAAGCACTTCTTATACCAAATAAAAGTATTACCTTCTCTTATATTTATAAGCTACGTATATTTGAGATTACTTAACTTATTATTTTGCCTTTATATTTGTCTCGAGGTTTCAAAATTATCATTATTTTAGTAACTTATTCAATATCATTCATGGTTATAGAGCTGGCTTTATCGGAACCAATAATTAACTACTATCCAATTTCTCTCTTAATTAGATATAATATGGATGAATATTTTTTTTACAGAATGGAAATTAAACCTAAATACTAGATGAATAATGTCATGCGACATATGGATGAAATTTTTTCATAAAATAAAAATTAAACCTATATACTAGATGAATAAAGTCAAGCGACAAGTGGACGATCAATAAATAGAAAAAATAAAAATTTTCTCACTTGATTCTTAAGCTACTCACGTATTTCATATCTCGAAATTTAAATCCCATTTTCTTCCTTACAAGTCCAATTTTCAATTGAATTATGATACGGCTCAAATACATACCATATTAAAAAGTTTGTTTTGTTTATATTGATAAAGTAAAATCATGCTAATTTAATGAAAGAGCAACAACCTCAACTATTTTTCGTAGGTTTGTGTTCACAATCAATATTAACATATTGTTCCAAGGAATTGTTGTTTGAGAAAGCATTTCCACAGTAATCACAATAAAAATTATTTTCATGATGTTTGAATTTACTATTACCATAAACATCTTAAGCATCCATAAACTTTTTGTTATGTGAACATTTAGAATGTACATAAAAAAATTTTCTTAGCAGTTTTTTTTCATTTTATGCTAATTAATAGTCACTCCTTTTATTCTTTTCTTGTAGTCTCACTATGTGATTGTGATATCAAAATTATATTTATAAGCACTTCTCATGCTAATATAAAAGTATTACCTTTTTCTTATATTTATGAGCTACGTACATTTGAGATTACTTAACTTATTATTTTGTGATATAGAGAAATCAACCTTAGAAGGAAGAGAGGACTGAGGCAGAGAACGAGAAAGGATGAAGAAATTAAGTTGAGGATTTCTCTCAATTAGGGCTGGAATAAAATTGAGGATTTCTTTCAATTAGGTTATGAATGGGTTAAGCAACCCAATGGGCTTAATGAGTAATGGGATGGGCATTCAGTCATAGAGTTAGGTCGGATGTATGGCCTGGACTTTGGGTTAAACTTGTTAGGTTTATGGTTCTTAGATTAATAAGAAGGGAAGGGAATGTAACACAATAAGGAATGCTTATATATTGTAACCGAATGATATTGTGTACCAATAAAGAATAATATACAGTTATAACGAGTTTTTTTTTCCTTATAATAAGTTATTTTTGAATCTTATTTCTTGTAATAGAATAGTTTTAAACATATTTCTCATAATAAGGCACTATATACTAAGTAGGAGCCATTTCAATTAAATATATTGACACATGAGCTTTATTTTTTAGCTTCAAAAATCTTATTAGTTCTTGACCCACGCTTCAAACTTAAATTTCTACTATGTGGGTATGAGTCGATCTATGGCAAGGATGCTGACTTACGCCTACTGAAATTTCATAACAATCTTACATGTATTTTCAACAAATATACTAATGGAACCAATCATCTGGAATCCTCTGCTACCGAAAGTAGTGATAAGAATTCTTTAACATCATATCATCCAATTTCTGGTGATAAGTTCTAGGGATTTTATGCGTGGCTTAAGAAAAAACATGATTACAATATCGTGGAAACACAAAAGTCTGATCTTGATCGATATTTAGAAGAGCCTCTAGAAAGCTTGGATAGCGTTTTTGACATATTAGCGTGGTGGTGTGTTAATTCTCTAAAGTTTCCAGTCCTTGGAAAAATGGCTCATGATTTCTTGATAATTTACAAATTAATGTCTACTTATAGCATTGAAGCTGCAAAAATGAATCTAGCATTCAACGGCTTGCCCTGAAGTCAGCAGAAGCTTTAATATATGGTTAGGATTAGTTGGAAAGCTTTGAAAGAAAGTTTGTTTCTGTATCTCTCTCATTTTAAAGTATTTTAGTGAAATCATATTTTTTTTTCTTCTCTTTTTCCCCTTATATTTGATGTGAGGAAACTTGAAAATTGAAAGCCTATTAGTCTGCAACGAGATTATGTGACCTTTGACAGACTCGTCAGCTAGAATCAAAGGAAAAGAAAAGTCCAGTGACAGAGAAAAAGGGTTTCCAAAATCACTCATAAAAAAGAGAGTAAAACACACCATCTGATTAATTAAAAATGGCATGCTTGTAATTTAAATACAATAGAAATGGTTTTTGAGTACATTTGCCAATGAAAGGAAAAAGCTGACATGTCAATGTATTTAATTGAAATGACTCCTATTTAGCATACAGTGTCTTATTATAAAAAATAAATTTAAAACTATCCAATTATGAGAAATAAGATTTAAAAATACTTTATTGTGAAAAAAAAACTCCAGTTATAACAAACTCTCTCTCTCTCTTTCCTTCTGTGTCTTATCCTATTCCCCTTCTTTCTCTCACTCTGTTCTTCATTTCTTTCCCTTATTCTTCTCTTGTATCATTTTGCCTTTATATTTGTCTCGAGATTTCAAAATTATTACTATTATTCTGCAACTTATTTTAGCAACTTGTATCATTGCTTATTTAATATCACAATATAAATTATTTTAGTCATGTTTGAATTTACTATGACTACGAAGATCTTGAACATCATTAAACCCTTTTGTTATGTGAACATTTAGAATGTACTCAATTTTTTTCGTCACTACTTTTAAGATCTTGACAATTTTTGCTCAAGTTATTTGCATGAAACTGCTATAAATAATGTAAGGATAATTAGATCACCTTATTTATATAATGCCTTGGATTCAATTAAAAAAAAAATCAAAGAAAACATCTTTTTATATATTGCTACATCTAGTACATAAAAGTGTTTTATTTTACTAACTTTAAATTTACAATAACAACATTAGAGTTTACTACTAGTACTATTCAAAACAAATATAGCAATATAACTAGGTTTCATAATTTTAAGTTTGATATGAACTAAGGAACAAAGGCAGCCTTCATAAATTGACTCATGCCAATTAATTCAATGAAAGAATAACAATCTTAACTGTCTTTTATTAGTTGGTGCTCACAATTGATATTGATATGTTGTTTTAAAATTTTTTTGTTTTGCTGGGAAGGTATTTCTAGAATAATCATAATCGAAGTTATTTTTAGTCATGTTTGAATTTACTATGACTACCAAGATCTTGAACATCCTTAAACCTGTTGTTAAACATTTAGAATGTACACGATTTTTTTTTTCCTTAGTAGCAGTTTTTCCATTTTGTGCTAATTACGGTTTATTCTTTTTATTCATCTTGTGTAGTCTCACTCTGTAATTATGATATCAACATTATATTTATAAGCATATTTCATGCCAAATAAAATTATTACCTTATCTTATATTTGTGAGCTACATACATTTGAGATGACTTAACTTATTATTTTGCTTCTATGTTTGTCTTAAGATTTCAAAATTATTCTTATTATTCTTATGTTTGTCTTAAGATTTCAAAATTATTCTTATTTTACAATTTTTTTCAATAGCATTCATTTTTCATAGAATGAAAACTAAACCTACATATTAGATGAATAATGTTAGGCGACAAGTGAATGACCAATGAAAAGAAAAAAATAATTTCTCTCACCTAATTCTTAAGCTGCTCATATACTAATCACTTTTTTTAAAAAAAAAAAAATCATCCACTTGTTTATAGACAATTGATCTTTAGTTGTACATAAATATTGTATAACCTTTTTTGCAGCCACCTAGAGATAATGTCTAAAATCACAAACCATCTGCTAAGCATACCAACTATAAAGGCTATATCAGGCATTGTACAAATTTTAGTATACATTAAACTATCAAAAATGCTAAAATATGATACATTTTTCATTGATTTCCTCTCTACATTATTCATAGGACATTGATCTTACTCAATTTATCTTCTTTATAGATAGTTATATTTCCAAACTTACAATCTTGTATATTACATTTATGAAAAACCCACTTCGAGATCAATCTCTTAAAATCTCTATACCCAAAACATATGATGTCTTTCCAAGATCTTTTATATTAAATGTCTTGATAACATTCTCTTATTATCATGAAGCAACTTCAAATCATTACCAACAAGCAATACATCGTTAACATAAAAAATTAAAAAAATAAACTTACTTCTACTGATTTTGAGATATATACAAGGATCAATTGTATTTTTTCCAAAACTAAAAGATTGCATTTATTCATAAAACTTTAAGCACCACTATCTAAATGCTTGTTTAAGTCCATATATTAATTTTTTTAAGTCGACACACCATATGCTTCCTACTAACTTCTTAAAATTTTTCAGGTTGTTGCATACTCTTCAAAAACATCTCCATTTAAAAAAGTTGTTTTCATATCCATTTGATGCAACTCTAAATAATAAATATATAGTTAAAGGTACAATGATCTAAAAAAAGTTTTTAAAAGAGATGGATGAGAAAATTTCAGTGTGATGCTAAACATGTCCTCTAGAATACTTTTTAGTTTTAAATGCACATTTAAAACCAATGGCTTTAAAGCCTTGCAAAATCTCTACTAATTTTCAAACTTCATTTCCAGACATAGATCTTATTTCATATTTCATTGCATCAACCTATTTATCACATTGTATATTATTAATAGCTTGAGAGTATCTGATAGGATTGATTTCTTGTCCAATATCATAATCTTTTTCACCTATAAACACAACATAATCACTAGACAAAGTTGGCCTTTTGTTTCTTTGAGAACAACAATGCCATTATGTTTAAGAATTTCAGTAGGTTGATGATCTATGACAGATGGATCAATCAAATATGGTGGATCAATATTCATTTGAGCTTGCTTTATAGACTGATACACAACCTTTTCTTTTACAAGAGGGATGGAAACAATAGTTGGTTCATGCACTACATACTTTCCATCATCACAAGAACAATCCCAATCACCTTCATCATATTCTAAGAATTGCATCAACAGATTCAACAATTCTTGTGTTCTGATTCGGAAAATAGAATCTATAGGTTTTGGATTTTCAAACTAGGTTTTTTACCCGTCATTATTCATATGGAGTTTTAAGATAGCTTTATTGTGTACTCTATTCATAAGGAGTTGTAAGATAGATTTATTGTGTACTCTGTTAGGATATATAAGGCAGTTTTAAGAGCTTCATCCCAAACAGACTCAAGAAGATTACTCCTAGACATCATAAACCTATCTACATCATTAAAAGTAGGATTACGACATTCAGCCAAACCATTTCGTTCAGTGGATGTCTTAGAGATTGATTAAGCACTAAATAATGCTATGCCATTCTTACAAAATACCTTCTAAATTTTGGTAAAGGAATGGCTTCTAACCCCATGTGATTTGATTCATCAACAATATAAGATTAACAGGGTCTCTGAGACAGAGTTAAACGAAAATGACAACATCCAACCTCTAGGACATTTCCAAAGAAAGCTACTACTATTTAAAGCCTCAGGAAACCAATGAAACGAAGGCAAGCTACAATTTTATATTCATCTTACGAGCTAATACATGCCCACATTGTGTCACACTTCTGAAATAGGTGAACCACAAATTGACCAGACAGAAATTCGCATGTAGTGTAACAAAAAAAATTTGAATTAAGTTGTTGAAGGCAATCACTAGTTGCTCTGTCTCTGTTAGCATACACATAAATATATAACCAGAAGAAAATAAACACCAACAAGGACAAAATTTCAGTTCCAAAATCATAAAAATACAAGACACGTTAGCATTAACCCTGCTTAAATGCAATGAACGTGAAATTACACTGGTTCTAGATCGGTAATGGCTTTTTCCAAGATCCTAAGTCTGCTCACCTTTACTTTCGGTTCTCAAATTCTCAATGAAATTTGCTATAGTGCAACCGAGTTTAGCTACTGAGGATAGAGAAGAAGCAAATCCCTCTATAGATTTCAGCTCTTCATGAAATTCTGGATGCAACACCAGTGAAGAGATGTCTCCATCCAGCACTAACCCAAGCCATCTGACAACATCTTCAAGTTTAGGAACCCAATCACAAGACTTTAGACCCAACACAGATGAAGCCTTCGGACAGGGACCTACCATGAAATTATTATGCATGTTGTTGTATTCAATATATTATAATTATAATTTTTACATCATATTTACATTTTTTTTCCCAAATCATGGTACTTTTATATCTTTATTTTCAAAATAAAATATCTTTAAACTTATTTCCAAAATTAAGATAGTTTTTACCACATGAATTTCACATCATCTTATTTAATTAGTAATGCTTAATTAAACACCAGGTCTCTTTGTTTGAGATGTTTTAAAAAAGAAAAAAAAATAGTATTCACTTTCAAAACCTCATTACTCAAATTAATATTGGGTAAATTGATGAACAGAAGATGATGCAA
This sequence comes from Dovyalis caffra, assembly GCA_963924115.1. NCBI lineage: Eukaryota > Viridiplantae > Streptophyta > Magnoliopsida > Malpighiales > Salicaceae > Dovyalis > Dovyalis caffra. The sequence goes on along the minus strand of CAWUPB010000871.1, from coordinate 27,440 downwards.
GATTTTGTTCTTAGCATCCATGATCAAGGACATATCCGTTCGGATAAAAAGTACATTAAATCTTGAGGATTAAGGGAGTTTATACACAGTTCAAGAAAAAAATTAAGTGAGTTTTTTCATGATTTTAATGGCTCCATACCGAATCTCAAAATCTGTGTAAGAAGCAGTAAATAAACTGAGAAACTAATTTGATAAAATCAACAATTGAAAAAAAAAAAAAAGGTTGAAGAAGAAAAACAATGCTTGAATCTAAAATTGATTGAACCAAACAATCTGTATATCATAACATCAAGAGAAAAAAACAACAGACATTACTGATGAGAAAAGAGAAGCAAAAGCAAACCAGAAGAGGGCAGCAGTGTTGTAGCTAGGGGCAAGCAAATGATTTTTCGATTTGATTTCAGACAATTTCAGTTAACCGAATTGTCAAAAACAAAAATCTAAACTAAACCTAATTGAAATTCGGTTTTTTCAGTTCAAAAACTGATATTTTGGTTTGGGTTTAAGGGGAATTTTATTTTTTAAAATTTTAAATGGGTTTTGGGCCTATGGCGAAGGGTATTCATTTTTTAGCTTATGGGCTGGGCCATTACCCATCTTGCATACTTCCAAATATAACCTAGATTTCCAAATATTTGGTCTAAATCTTTTATGCCCATTTTACACAGACGAAGGATGTGTAAAAAATCTTTTATGCCTTTTATCCCTTGCGGCCTTGCCTGGTTACGTTCCTTACCTTTTTGGTTGCATAATGGTATTTACAAATTACATATGCAACTATAAGCACGTTTTAAGAAATTTTACTTTTATCTAACATGATGCTCTTCTCTTCTGAAATGCTTATTCTTTTGTCGGATAGCATATTATCGTGAACAAGAAAAAGTAGAAAATTACATAGTAATTATATATATTCTTAATTTTTAAAAGAACATCAAGAAGATCCTCCACTTCATTTTTATCAATCTCCTTCTCTGTCTTGCTGGCTTCTTTGTAGAGCAAGAGCTGGCACGTGACAGTAAAATACCAGTGACAATCAACTCAAAACATGGATGGCCATTTTTGGGCTAAAATCAACCTCACCTCACAACTAGGCCGATTAGTTTTGATGATTGTCACTTTTGCCATGAGGAAGGTCCTAAAAACCTCAAACTAGGGTATATAGTTTTCCTATACTTTTTTCACACTCATTCACACCGACCCTTCTACGAACTCGAAGGCCTTCAAGCGTTGATCATCTCAAAAGCTAAAAAAGTGTAATTTTAGAGCCTAAACGTCGTTTTTTGGCAAAAATCACCCCGAGGTCATGGCCAAAGGCAAGGAGTTTTTATGGGTGGCTCGTTTGGCATTCAACTAGGTCTAAAACTCGCTCAAAGCTTGGATGGCCATTTTTGGGCCAAAATCAACCTCACTCACAACTGAGGCCGATTAGTTTCGATGATTGTCACTTTTGCCATGAGTAAGGTCCTAAAAACCTCAAACTAGGGTATACAGCTTTTCCTATACATTTTTTCGCACTCATTCGAACCGACCCTTCTACGAACTCGAAGGTCTTCAAGCCTTTATCATCTCAAAAAGCTAAAAAAGTGTAATTTTGGAGCCTAAACGTCATTTTTTGGCAAAAATCACCTCGAGGTCCCGGACAAAGGCAAGGAGTTTTTATGGTTGGCTCGTTTGGCATTCAACTAGGTACAAAACTTCTCAAAGCTTGGATGGCCATTTTTGGGCCAAAATCAACCTCACTCACAATGGAGGCCGATTAGTTTCGATGATTGTCACTTTTGCCATGAGTAAGGTCCTAAAAACCTCAAACTAGGGTATACAGCTTTTCCTATATATTTTTTCGCACTCATTCGCACCGACCCTTCTACGAACTCGAAGGTCTTCAAGCCTCGATCATCTCAAAAAGCTAAAAAAGTGTAATTTTCGAGCCTAAACGTCATTTTTTGGCAAAAATCACCCCGAGGTCGTGGCCAAAGGCAATGAGTTTTTATCGTTGGCTCGTTTGGCATCGAACTAGGTCTAAAACTCGCTCAAAGCTTGGATGGCCATTTTTGGGCCAAAATCAACCTCACTCACAGCTGAGGCCGATTAGTTTCGATGATTGTCACTTTTGCCATGAGTAAGGTCCTAAAAACCTCAAACTAGGGTATACAGCTTTTCCTATACTTTTTTCACACTCATTCACACCGACCCTTCTACGAACTCGAAGGTCTTCAAGCGTTGATCATCTCAAAAAGCTAAAAAGTGTAATTTTGGAGCCTAAACTTCATTTTTTGGCAAAAATCACCTCGAGGTCGTGGCCAAAGGCAATGAGTTTTTATCGTTGGCTCGTTTGGCATCGAACTAGGTCTTAAACTCGCTCAAAGCTTGGATGGCCATTTTTGGGCCAAAATCAACCTCAACTCACATTCGAGGCCGATTAGTTTCGATGATTGTCACTTTTGCCATGAGTAAGGTCCTAAAAACCTCAAACTAGGGTATACAGCTTTCCTATACTTTTTTTCACACTCATTCACACCGACCCTTCTACGAACTCGAAGGTCTTCAAGCGTTGATCATCTCAAAAAGCTAAAAAAGTGTAATTTTGGAGCCTAAACTTCATTTTTTGGCAAAAATCACCTCGAGGTCGTGGCCAAAGGCAATGAGTTTTTATCATTGGCTCGTTTGGCATCGAACTAGGTCTAAAACTCGCTCAAAACATGGATGGCCATTTTTGGGCCAAAATCAACCTCGACTCACAAGCCGAGGCCGATTAGCTTCGATGGTTGTCACTTTTGCCATGAGGAATATCCTAAAAACCTCAAACTAGGGTATACAGCTTTTCCTATACTTTTTTTCACACTCATTCACACCGACCCTTCTACGAACTCGAAGGTCTTCAAGCGTTGATCATCTCAAAAAGCTAAAAAAGTGTAATTTTGGAGCCTAAACTTCATTTTTTGGCAAAAATCACCTCGAGGTCGTGGCCAAAGGCAATGAGTTTTTATCATTGGCTCGTTTGGCATCGAACTAGGTCTAAAACTGCTCAAAACTTGGATGGCCATTTTTGGGCCAAAATCAACCTCACTCACAGCCGAGGCCGATTAGCTTCGATGGTTGTCACTTTTGCCATGAGGAAGGTCCTAAAAACCTCAAACTAGGGTATACAGTTTTCCTATACTTTTTTTCACACTCATTCACACCGACCCTTCTACGAACTCGAAGGTCTTCAAGCGTTGATCATCTCAAAAAGCTAAAAAGTGTAATTTTAGAGCCTAAACGTCGTTTTTTGGCAAAAATCACCCCGAGGTCATGGCCAAAGGCAAGGAGTTTTTATGGGTGGCTCGTTTGGCATTCGAACTAGGTCTAAAACTCGCTCAAAGCTTGGATGGCCATTTTTGGGCCAAAATCAACCTCACCACAAGCTGAGGCCGATTAGTTTCGATGATTGTCACTTTTGCCATGAGTAAGGTCCTAAAAACCTCAAACTAGGGTATACAGCTTTTCCTATACTTTTTTTCACACTCATTCACACCGACCCTTCTACGAACTCGAAGGTCTTCAAGCCTTGATCATCTCAAAAAGCTAAAAAAGTGTAATTTTGGAGCCTAAACTTCATTTTTTGGCAAAAATCACCTCGAGGTCGTGGCCAAAGGCAATGAGTTTTTATCATTGGCTCGTTTGGCATCGAACTAGGTCTAAAACTCGCTCAAAACATGGATGGCCATTTTTGGGCCAAAATCAACCTCGCCTCACAGCCGAGGCCGATTAGCTTCGATGGTTGTCACTTTTGCCATGAGGAATATCCTAAAAACCTCAAACTAGGGTATACAGCTTTTCCTATACTTTTTTTCGCACTCATTCACACCGACCCTTCTACGAACTCGAAGGTCTTCAAGCGTTGATCATCTCAAAAAGCTAAAAAAGTGTAATTTTGGAGCCTAAACTTCATTTTTTGGCAAAAATCACCTCGAGGTCGTGGCCAAAGGCAATGAGTTTTTATCATTGGCTCGTTTGGCATCGAACTAAGTCTAAAACTCGCTCAAAACTTGGATGGCCATTTTTGGGCCAAAATCAACCTCACTTCACAGCCGAGGCCGATTAGCTTCGATGGTTGTCACTTTTGCCATGAGGAATATCCTAAAAACCTCAAACTAGGGTATACAGCTTTCCTATACTTTTTTTCACACTCATTCACACTAACCCTTCTACGAACTCGAAGGCCTTCAAGCGTTGATCATCTCAAAAAGCTAAAAAAGTGTAATTTTGGAGCCTAAACTTCATTTTTTGGCAAAAATCACCTCGAGGTCGTGGCCAAAGGCAATGAGTTTTTATCATTGGCTCGTTTGGCATCGAACTAGGTCTAAAACTCGCTCAAAACATGGATGGCCATTTTTGGGCTAAAATCAACCTCAACTACAAGCTGAGGCCGATTAGTTTCGATGATTGTCACTTTTGCCATGAGGAAGGTCCTAAAAACCTCAAACTAGGGTATACAGCTTTTCCTATACTTTTTTTCACACTCATTCACACCGACCCTTCTACGAACTCGAAGGCCTTCAAGCGTTGATCATCTCAAAAGCTAAAAAAGTGTAATTTTAGAGCCTAAACGTCGTTTTTTGGCAAAAATCACCCCGAGGTCATGGCCAAAGGCAAGGAGTTTTTATGGGTGGCTCGTTTGGCATTCAACTAGGTCTAAAACTCGCTCAAAGCTTGGATGGCCATTTTTGGGCCAAAATCAACCTCACTCACAACTGAGGCCGATTAGTTTCGATGATTGTCACTTTTGCCATGAGTAAGGTCCTAAAAACCTCAAACTAGGGTATACAGCTTTTCCTATACTTTTTTTCACACTCATTCACACCGACCCTTCTACGAACTCGAAGGTCTTCAAGCGTTGATCATCTCAAAAAGCTAAAAAAGTGTAATTTTGGAGCCTAAACTTCATTTTTTGGCAAAAATCACCTCGAGGTCGTGGCCAAAGGCAATGAGTTTTTATCATTGGCTCGTTTGGCATCGAACTAGGTCTAAAACTCGCTCAAAACATGGATGGCCATTTTTGGGCCAAAATCAACCTCACTCACAAGCCGAGGCCGATTAGCTTCGATGGTTGTCACTTTTGCCATGAGGAATATCCTAAAAACCTCAAACTAGGGTATACAGCTTTCCTATACTTTTTTTCACACTCATTCACACCGACCCTTCTACGAACTCGAAGGCCTTCAAGCGTTGATCATCTCAAAAAGCTAAAAAAGTGTAATTTTGGAGCCTAAACTTCATTTTTTGGCAAAAATCACCTCGAGGTCGTGGCCAAAGGCAATGAGTTTTTATCATTGGCTCGTTTGGCATCGAACTAGGTCTAAAACTCGCTCAAAACATGGATGGCCATTTTTGGGCTAAAATCAACCTCACTCACAGCTGAGGCCGATTAGTTTTGATGATTGTCACTTTTGCCATGAGGAAGGTCCTAAAAACCTCAAACTAGGGTATACAGTTTTCCTATACTTTTTTTCACACTCATTCACACCGACCCTTCTACGAACTCGAAGGTCTTCAAGCGTTGATCATCTCAAAAGCTAAAAAGTGTAATTTTAGAGCCTAAACGTCGTTTTTTGGCAAAAATCACCCCGAGGTCATGGCCAAAGGCAATGAGTTTTTATCGTTGGCTCGTTTGGCATTCGAACTAGGTCTAAAACTCGCTCAAAGCTTGGATGGCCATTTTTGGGCCAAAATCAACCTCACCTCACAGCTGAGGCCGATTAGTTTCGATGATTGTCACTTTTGCCATGAGTAAGGTCCTAAAAACCTCAAACTAGGGTATACAAGCTTTTCCTATACTTTTTTTCACACTCATTCACACCGACCCTTCTACGAACTCGAAGGTCTTCAAGCGTTGATCATCTCAAAAAGCTAAAAAAGTGTAATTTTGGAGCCTAAACGTCATTTTTTGGCAAAAATCACCTCGAGGTCGTGGCCAAAGGCAATGAGTTTTTATCATTGGCTCGTTTGGCATCGAACTAGGTCTAAAACTCGCTCAAAACATGGATGGCCATTTTTGGGCCAAAATCAACCTCGACTCACAGCCGAGGCCGATTAGCTTCGATGGTTGTCACTTTTGCCATGAGGAATATCCTAAAAACCTCAAACTAGGGTATACAGCTTTTCCTATACTTTTTTTCACACTCATTCACACTGACCCTTCTACGAACTCGAAGGTCTTCAAGCGTTGATCATCTCAAAAAGCTAAAAAAGTGTAATTTTGGAGCCTAAACTTCATTTTTTGGCAAAAATCACCTCGAGGTCGTGGCCAAAGGCAATGAGTTTTTATCATTGGCTCGTTTGGCATCGAACTAGGTCTAAAACTCGCTCAAAACATGGATGGCCATTTTTGGGCCAAAATCAACCTCAGCTCACAGTCGAGGCCGATTAGCTTCGATGGTTGTCACTTTTGCCATGAGGAAGGTCCTAAAAACCTCAAACTAGGGTATACAGTTTTCCTATACTTTTTTTCACACTCATTCACACCGACCCTTCTACGAACTCGAAGGTCTTCAAGCGTTGATCATCTCAAAAAGCTAAAAAAGTGTAATTTTGGAGCCTAAACTTCATTTTTTGGCAAAAATCACCTCGAGGTCGTGGCCAAAGGCAATGAGTTTTTATCATTGGCTCGTTTGGCATCGAACTAGGTCTAAAACTCGCTCAAAACTTGGATGGCCATTTTTGGGCCAAAATCAACCTCGACTCACAATCGAGGCCGATTAGTTTTGATGATTGTCACTTTTGCCATGAGTAAGGTCCTAAAAACCTCAAACTAGGGTATACAGTTTTCCTATACTTTTTTTCACACTCATTCACACCGACCCTTCTACGAACTCGAAGGTCTTCAAGCGTTGATCATCTCAAAAAGCTAAAAAAGTGTAATTTTGGAGCCTAAACTTCATTTTTTGGCAAAAATCACCTCGAGGTCGTGGCCAAAGGCAATGAGTTTTTATCATTGGCTCGTTTGGCATCGAACTAGGTCTAAAACTCGCTCAAAACTTGGATGGCCATTTTTGGGCCAAAATCAACCTCAGCTCACAGCTGAGGCCGATTAGTTTCGATGATTGTCACTTTTGCCATGAGTAAGGTCCTAAAAACCTCAAACTAGGGTATACAGCTTTTCCTATACTTTTTTTCACACTCATTCACACCGACCCTTCTACGAACTCGAAGGTCTTCAAGCCTTGATCATCTCAAAAAGCTAAAAAAGTGTAATTTTCGAGCCTAAACGTCATTTTTTGGCAAAAATCACCCCGAGGTCGTGGCCAAAGGCAATGAGTTTTTATCATTGGCTCGTTTGGCATCGAACTAGGTCTAAAACTCGCTCAAAGCTTGGATGGCCATTTTTGGGCCAAAATCAACCTCACCACAACTGAGGCCGATTAGTTTCGATGATTGTCACTTTTGCCATGAGTAAGGTCCTAAAAACCTCAAACTAGGGTATACAGCTTTTCCTATACTTTTTTTCACACTCATTCACACCGACCCTTCTACGAACTCGAAGGTCTTCAAGCCTTGATCATCTCAAAAAGCTAAAAAAGTGTAATTTTGGAGCCTAAACGTCATTTTTTGGCAAAAATCACCTCGAGGTCGTGGCCAAAGGCAATGAGTTTTTATCGTTGGCTCGTTTGGCATCGAACTAGGTCTTAAACTTCTCAAAGCTTGGATGGCCATTTTTGGGCCAAAATCAACCTCACTCACAATCGAGGCCGATTAGTTTCGATGATTGTCACTTTTGCCATGAGTAAGGTCCTAAAAACCTCAAACTAGGGTATACAGCTTTTCCTATACTTTTTTTCACACTCATTCACACCGACCCTTCTACGAACTCGAAGGTCTTCAAGCGTCGATCATCTCAAAAAGCTAAAAAAGTGTAATTTTGGAGCCTAAACTTCATTTTTTGGCAAAAATCACCTCGAGGTCGTGGCCAAAGGCAATGAGTTTTTATCATTGGCTCGTTTGGCATCGAACTAGGTCTAAAACTCGCTCAAAGCTTGGATGGCCATTTTTGGGCCAAAATCAACCTCACCTCACAATCGAGGCCGATTAGTTTCGATGATTGTCACTTTTGCCATGAGTAAGGTCCTAAAAACCTCAAACTAGGGTATACAGCTTTTCCTATACTTTTTTTCGCACTCATTCACACCGACCCTTCTACGAACTCGAAGGTCTTCAAGCCTCGATCATCTCAAAAAGCTAAAAAGTGTAATTTTGGAGCCTAAACGTCATTTTTTGGCAAAAATCACCCCGAGGTCGTGGCCAAAGGCAATGAGTTTTTATCGTTGGCTCGTTTGGCATCGAACTAGGTCTTAAACTCGCTCAAAGCTTGGATGGCCATTTTTGGGCCAAAATCAACCTCGACTCACAGCTGAGGCCGATTAGTTTCGATGATTGTCACTTTTGCCATGAGTAAGGTCCTAAAAACCTCAAACTAGGGTATACAGTTTTCCTATACTTTTTTTCACACTCATTCACACCGACCCTTCTACGAACTCGAAGGTCTTCAAGCCTTGATCATCTCAAAAAGCTAAAAAAGTGTAATTTTCGAGCCTAAACGTCATTTTTTGGCAAAAATCACCTCGAGGTCGTGGCCAAAGGCAATGAGTTTTTATCATTGGCTCGTTTGGCATCGAACTAGGTCTAAAACTCGCTCAAAACTTGGATGGCCATTTTTGGGCCAAAATCAACCTCACCTCACAGCCGAGGCCGATTAGCTTCGATGGTTGTCACTTTTGCCATGAGGAATATCCTAAAAACCTCAAACTAGGGTATACAGCTTTTCCTATACTTTTTTTCGCACTCATTCACACCGACCCTTCTACGAACTCGAAGGTCTTCAAGCGTTGATCATCTCAAAAAGCTAAAAAGTGTAATTTTGGAGCCTAAACTTCATTTTTTGGCAAAAATCACCTCGAGGTCGTGGCCAAAGGCAATGAGTTTTTATCATTGGCTCGTTTGGCATCGAACTAAGTCTAAAACTCGCTCAAAACTTGGATGGCCATTTTTGGGCCAAAATCAACCTCGACTCACAGCCGAGGCCGATTAGCTTCGATGGTTGTCACTTTTGCCATGAGGAATATCCTAAAAACCTCAAACTAGGGTATACAGCTTTTCCTATACTTTTTTTCACACTCATTCACACTAACCCTTCTACGAACTCGAAGGCCTTCAAGCGTTGATCATCTCAAAAAGCTAAAAAAGTGTAATTTTGGAGCCTAAACTTCATTTTTTGGCAAAAATCACCTCGAGGTCGTGGCCAAAGGCAATGAGTTTTTATCATTGGCTCGTTTGGCATCGAACTAGGTCTAAAACTCGCTCAAAACATGGATGGCCATTTTTGGGCTAAAATCAACCTCACTCACAGCCGAGGCCGATTAGTTTTGATGATTGTCACTTTTGCCATGAGGAAGGTCCTAAAAACCTCAAACTAGGGTATACAGCTTTTCCTATACTTTTTTTCACACTCATTCACACCGACCCTTCTACGAACTCGAAGGCCTTCAAGCGTTGATCATCTCAAAAAGCTAAAAAAGTGTAATTTTAGAGCCTAAACGTCGTTTTTTGGCAAAAATCACCCCGAGGTCATGGCCAAAGGCAAGGAGTTTTTATGGGTGGCTCGTTTGGCATTCAACTAGGTCTAAAACTCGCTCAAAGCTTGGATGGCCATTTTTGGGCCAAAATCAACCTCGACTCACAATCGAGGCCGATTAGTTTCGATGATTGTCACTTTTGCCATGAGTAAGGTCCTAAAAACCTCAAACTAGGGTATACAGCTTTTCCTATACTTTTTTTCACACTCATTCACACCGACCCTTCTACGAACTCGAAGGTCTTCAAGCGTTGATCATCTCAAAAAGCTAAAAAGTGTAATTTTGGAGCCTAAACTTCATTTTTTGGCAAAAATCACCTCGAGGTCGTGGCCAAAGGCAATGAGTTTTTATCATTGGCTCGTTTGGCATCGAACTAGGTCTAAAACTCGCTCAAAACATGGATGGCCATTTTTGGGCCAAAATCAACCTCACTCACAGCCGAGGCCGATTAGCTTCGATGGTTGTCACTTTTGCCATGAGGAATATCCTAAAAACCTCAAACTAGGGTATACAGCTTTTCCTATACTTTTTTTCGCACTCATTCACACCGACCCTTCTACGAACTCGAAGGTCTTCAAGCGTTGATCATCTCAAAAAGCTAAAAAAGTGTAATTTTGGAGCCTAAACTTCATTTTTTGGCAAAAATCACCTCGAGGTCGTGGCCAAAGGCAATGAGTTTTTATCATTGGCTCGTTTGGCATCGAACTAAGTCTAAAACTCGCTCAAAACTTGGATGGCCATTTTTGGGCCAAAATCAACCTCACTCACAAGCCGAGGCCGATTAGCTTCGATGGTTGTCACTTTTGCCATGAGGAATATCCTAAAAACCTCAAACTAGGGTATACAGCTTTTCCTATACTTTTTTTCACACTCATTCACACTAACCCTTCTACGAACTCGAAGGCCTTCAAGCGTTGATCATCTCAAAAAGCTAAAAAAGTGTAATTTTGGAGCCTAAACTTCATTTTTTGGCAAAAATCACCTCGAGGTCGTGGCCAAAGGCAATGAGTTTTTATCATTGGCTCGGCATCGAACTAGGTCTAAAACTCGCTCAAAACATGGATGGCCATTTTTGGGCTAAAATCAACCTCAACTCACAACTGAGGCCGATTAGTTTTGATGATTGTCACTTTTGCCATGAGGAAGGTCCTAAAAACCTCAAACTAGGGTATACAGCTTTCCTATACTTTTTTTCACACTCATTCACACCGACCCTTCTACGAACTCGAAGGCCTTCAAGCGTTGATCATCTCAAAAGCTAAAAAAGTGTAATTTTAGAGCCTAAACGTCGTTTTTTGGCAAAAATCACCCCGAGGTCATGGCCAAAGGCAAGGAGTTTTTATGGGTGGCTCGTTTGGCATTCAACTAGGTCTAAAACTCGCTCAAAGCTTGGATGGCCATTTTTGGGCCAAAATCAACCTCGACTCACAACTGAGGCCGATTAGTTTCGATGATTGTCACTTTTGCCATGAGTAAGGTCCTAAAAACCTCAAACTAGGGTATACAGCTTTTCCTATACTTTTTTTCACACTCATTCACACCGACCCTTCTACGAACTCGAAGGTCTTCAAGCGTTGATCATCTCAAAAAGCTAAAAAGTGTAATTTTGGAGCCTAAACTTCATTTTTTGGCAAAAATCACCTCGAGGTCGTGGCCAAAGGCAATGAGTTTTTATCATTGGCTCGTTTGGCATCGAACTAGGTCTAAAACTCGCTCAAAACATGGATGGCCATTTTTGGGCCAAAATCAACCTCACTCACAAGCCGAGGCCGATTAGCTTCGATGGTTGTCACTTTTGCCATGAGGAATATCCTAAAAACCTCAAACTAGGGTATACAGCTTTCCTATACTTTTTTCGCACTCATTCACACCGACCCTTCTACGAACTCGAAGGTCTTCAAGCGTTGATCATCTCAAAAAGCTAAAAAAGTGTAATTTTGGAGCCTAAACTTCATTTTTTGGCAAAAATCACCTCGAGGTCGTGGCCAAAGGCAATGAGTTTTTATCATTGGCTCGTTTGGCATCGAACTAAGTCTAAAACTCGCTCAAAACTTGGATGGCCATTTTTGGGCCAAAATCAACCTCACCTACAAGCCGAGGCCGATTAGCTTCGATGGTTGTCACTTTTGCCATGAGGAATATCCTAAAAACCTCAAACTAGGGTATACAGCTTTTCCTATACTTTTTTTCACACTCATTCACACTAACCCTTCTACGAACTCGAAGGCCTTCAAGCGTTGATCATCTCAAAAAGCTAAAAAGTGTAATTTTGGAGCCTAAACTTCATTTTTTGGCAAAAATCACCTCGAGGTCGTGGCCAAAGGCAATGAGTTTTTATCATTGGCTCGCATCGAACTAGGTCTAAAACTCGCTCAAAACATGGATGGCCATTTTTGGGCTAAAATCAACCTCACTCACAACTGAGGCCGATTAGTTTTGATGATTGTCACTTTTGCCATGAGGAAGGTCCTAAAAACCTCAAACTAGGGTATACAGCTTTCCTATACTTTTTTCACACTCATTCACACCGACCCTTCTACGAACTCGAAGGCCTTCAAGCGTTGATCATCTCAAAAGCTAAAAAAGTGTAATTTTAGAGCCTAAACGTCGTTTTTTGGCAAAAATCACCCCGAGGTCATGGCCAAAGGCAAGGAGTTTTTATGGGTGGCTCGTTTGGCATTCAACTAGGTCTAAAACTCGCTCAAAGCTTGGATGGCCATTTTTGGGCCAAAATCAACCTCAACTCACAACTGAGGCCGATTAGTTTCGATGATTGTCACTTTCGCCATGAGCAAGGTCCTAAAAACCTCAAACTAGGGTATACAAGCTTTTCCTATACTTTTTTTCACACTCATTCACACCGACCCTTCTACGAACTCGAAGGTCTTCAAGCGTTGATCATCTCAAAAAGCTAAAAAAGTGTAATTTTGGAGCCTAAACTTCATTTTTTGGCAAAAATCACCTCGAGGTCGTGGCCAAAGGCAATGAGTTTTTATCATTGGCTCGTTTGGCATCGAACTAGGTCTAAAACTCGCTCAAAACATGGATGGCCATTTTTGGGCCAAAATCAACCTCACCTCACAGCCGAGGCCGATTAGCTTCGATGGTTGTCACTTTTGCCATGAGGAATATCCTAAAAACCTCAAACTAGGGTATACAGCTTTTCCTATACTTTTTTTCGCACTCATTCACACCGACCCTTCTACGAACTCGAAGGTCTTCAAGCGTTGATCATCTCAAAAAGCTAAAAAAGTGTAATTTTGGAGCCTAAACTTCATTTTTTGGCAAAAATCACCTCGAGGTCGTGGCCAAAGGCAATGAGTTTTTATCATTGGCTCGTTTGGCATCGAACTAAGTCTAAAACTCGCTCAAAACTTGGATGGCCATTTTTGGGCCAAAATCAACCTCAGCTCACAGCCGAGGCCGATTAGCTTCGATGGTTGTCACTTTTGCCATGAGGAATATCCTAAAAACCTCAAACTAGGGTATACAGCTTTTCCTATACTTTTTTTCACACTCATTCACACTAACCCTTCTACGAACTCGAAGGCCTTCAAGCGTTGATCATCTCAAAAAGCTAAAAAAGTGTAATTTTGGAGCCTAAACTTCATTTTTTGGCAAAAATCACCTCGAGGTCGTGGCCAAAGGCAATGAGTTTTTATCATTGGCTCGCATCGAACTAGGTCTAAAACTCGCTCAAAACATGGATGGCCATTTTTGGGCTAAAATCAACCTCACTCACAACGAGGCCGATTAGTTTTGATGATTGTCACTTTTGCCATGAGGAAGGTCCTAAAAACCTCAAACTAGGGTATACAGCTTTCCTATACTTTTTTTCACACTCATTCACACCGACCCTTCTACGAACTCGAAGGCCTTCAAGCGTTGATCATCTCAAAAAGCTAAAAAAGTGTAATTTTAGAGCCTAAACGTCGTTTTTTGGCAAAAATCACCCCGAGGTCATGGCCAAAGGCAAGGAGTTTTTATGGGTGGCTCGTTTGGCATTCAACTAGGTCTAAAACTCGCTCAAAGCTTGGATGGCCATTTTTGGGCCAAAATCAACCTCACCACAAGCCGAGGCCGATTAGTTTCGATGATTGTCACTTTTGCCATGAGTAAGGTCCTAAAAACCTCAAACTAGGGTATACAGCTTTTCCTATACTTTTTTTCACACTCATTCACACCGACCCTTCTACGAACTCGAAGGTCTTCAAGCGTTGATCATCTCAAAAAGCTAAAAAAGTGTAATTTTAGAGCCTAAACGTCGTTTTTTGGCAAAAATCACCCCGAGGTCATGGCCAAAGGCAAGGAGTTTTTATGGTTGGCTCGTTTGGCATTCGAACTAGGTCTAAAACTCGCTCAAAGCTTGGATGGCCATTTTTGGGCCAAAATCAACCTCACCTCACAAGTCGAGGCCGATTAGTTTCGATGATTGTCACTTTTGCCATGAGTAAGGTCCTAAAAACCTCAAACTAGGGTATACAGCTTTTCCTATACTTTTTTTCACACTCATTCACACCGACCCTTCTACGAACTCGAAGGTCTTCAAGCCTTCGATCATCTCAAAAAGCTAAAAAAGTGTAATTTTCGAGCCTAAACGTCATTTTTTGGCAAAAATCACCTCGAGGTCGTGGCCAAAGGCAATGAGTTTTTATCATTGGCTCGTTTGGCATCGAACTAGGTCTAAAACTCGCTCAAAACATGGATGGCCATTTTTGGGCCAAAATCAACCTCACCACAAGCCGAGGCCGATTAGTTTCGATGATTGTCACTTTTGCCATGAGTAAGGTCCTAAAAACCTCAAACTAGGGTATACAGCTTTTCCTATACTTTTTTTCACACTCATTCACACCGACCCTTCTACGAACTCGAAGGTCTTCAAGCCTTCGATCATCTCAAAAAGCTAAAAAAGTGTAATTTTGGAGCCTAAACGTCATTTTTTGGCAAAAATCACCCCGAGGTCGTGGCCAAAGGCAATGAGTTTTTATCATTGGCTCGTTTGGCATCGAACTAGGTCTAAAACTCGCTCAAAGCTTGGATGGCCATTTTTGGGCCAAAATCAACCTCACTCACAACTGAGGCCGATTAGTTTCGATGATTGTCACTTTTGCCATGAGTAAGGTCCTAAAAACCTCAAACTAGGGTATACAGCTTTTCCTATACTTTTTTTCACACTCATTCACACCGACCCTTCTACGAACTCGAAGGTCTTCAAGCCTCGATCATCTCAAAAAGCTAAAAAAGTGTAATTTTCGAGCCTAAACGTCATTTTTTGGCAAAAATCACCCCGAGGTCGTGGCCAAAGGCAATGAGTTTTTATCGTTGGCTCGTTTGGCATCGAACTAGGTCTTAAACTTCGAAAGCTTCGGATGGCAATTTTTGGGCCAAAATCAACCTCACCATCACAGCCGAGGCCGATTAGTTTCGATCATTGTCACTTTTGCCATGAGTAAGGTCCTAAAAACCTCAAACTAGGGTATACAGCTTTTCCTATATTTTTTTCACACTCATTCACACCGACCCTTCTATGAACTCGAAGGTCTTCAAGTGTCGATCATCTCAAAAAGCAAAAAAAGTGTAATTTTGGAGCCTAAACTTCATTTTTTGGCAAAAATCACCTCGAGGTCGTGGCCAAAGGCAATGAGTTTTTATCATTGGCTCGTTTGGCATCGAACTAGGTCTAAAACTCGCTCAAAACTTGGATGGCCATTTTTGGGCCAAAATCAACCTCACTCACAACGAGGCCGATTAGTTTCGATGATTGTCACTTTCGCCATGAGTAATGTCCTAAAAACCTCAAACTAGGGTATACAGCTTTTCCTATACTTTTTTTCGCACTCATTCGCACCGACCCTTCTACGAACTCGAAGGTCTTCAAGCGTTGATCATCTCAAAAAGCTAAAAAAGTGTAATTTTGGAGCCTAAACTTCATTTTTTGGCAAAAATCACCTCGAGGTCGTGGCCAAAGGCAATGAGTTTTTATCATTGGCTCGTTTGGCATCGAACTAGGTCTAAAACTCGCTCAAAACATGGATGGCCATTTTTGGGCCAAAATCAACCTCGACTCACAAGTCGAGGCCGATTAGCTTCGATGGTTGTCACTTTTGCCATGAGGAATATCCTAAAAACCTCAAACTAGGGTATACAGTTTTCCTATACTTTTTTTCACACTCATTCACACTAACCCTTCTACGAACTCGAAGGCCTTCAAGCGTTGATCATCTCAAAAAGCTAAAAAAGTGTAATTTTGGAGCCTAAACTTCATTTTTTGGCAAAAATCACCTCGAGGTCGTGGCCAAAGGCAATGAGTTTTTATCATTGGCTCTGCATCGAACTAGGTCTAAAACTCGCTCAAAACATGGATGGCCATTTTTGGGCTAAAATCAACCTCGACTCACAACTGAGGCCGATTAGTTTTGATGATTGTCACTTTTGCCATGAGGAAGGTCCTAAAAACCTCAAACTAGGGTATACAGCTTTTCCTATACTTTTTTCACACTCATTCACACCGACCCTTCTACGAACTCGAAGGCCTTCAAGCGTTGATCATCTCAAAAAGCTAAAAAAGTGTAATTTTAGAGCCTAAACGTCGTTTTTTGGCAAAAATCACCCCGAGGTCATGGCCAAAGGCAAGGAGTTTTTATGGGTGGCTCGTTTGGCATTCGAACTAGGTCTAAAACTCGCTCAAAGCTTGGATGGCCATTTTTGGGCCAAAATCAACCTCGACTCACAGATGAGGCCGATTAGTTTCGATGATTGTCACTTTTGCCATGAGTAAGGTCCTAAAAACCTCAAACTAGGGTATACAGTTTTCCTATACTTTTTTCACACTCATTCACACCGACCCTTCTACGAACTCGAAGGTCTTCAAGCGTTGATCATCTCAAAAAGCTAAAAAAGTGTAATTTTGGAGCCTAAACTTCATTTTTTGGCAAAAATCACCTCGAGGTCGTGGCCAAAGGCAATGAGTTTTTATCATTGGCTCGTTTGGCATCGAACTAGGTCTAAAACTCGCTCAAAACATGGATGGCCATTTTTGGGCCAAAATCAACCTCACTCACAGCCGAGGCCGATTAGCTTCGATGGTTGTCACTTTTGCCATGAGGAATATCCTAAAAACCTCAAACTAGGGTATACAGCTTTTCCTATACTTTTTTTCACACTCATTCACACCGACCCTTCTACGAACTCGAAGGTCTTCAAGCGTTGATCATCTCAAAAAGCTAAAAAAGTGTAATTTTGGAGCCTAAACTTCATTTTTTGGCAAAAATCACCTCGAGGTCGTGGCCAAAGGCAATGAGTTTTTATCATTGGCTCGTTTGGCATCGAACTAGGTCTAAAACTCGCTCAAAACATGGATGGCCATTTTTGGGCCAAAATCAACCTCACTCACAAGCCGAGGCCGATTAGCTTCGATGGTTGTCACTTTTGCCATGAGGAATATCCTAAAAACCTCAAACTAGGGTATACAGCTTTCCTATACTTTTTTCGCACTCATTCACACCGACCCTTCTACGAACTCGAAGGTCTTCAAGCGTTGATCATCTCAAAAAGCTAAAAAGTGTAATTTTGGAGCCTAAACTTCATTTTTTGGCAAAAATCACCTCGAGGTCGTGGCCAAAGGCAATGAGTTTTTATCATTGGCTCGTTTGGCATCGAACTAGGTCTAAAACTCGCTCAAAACTTGGATGGCCATTTTTGGGCCAAAATCAACCTCACTCACAACGAGGCCGATTAGTTTCGATGATTGTCACTTTTGCCATGAGGAAGGTCCTAAAAACCTCAAACTAGGGTATACAGCTTTTCCTATACTTTTTTTCACACTCATTCACACCGACCCTTCTACGAACTCGAAGGTCTTCAAGCGTTCGATCATCTCAAAAGCTAAAAAAGTGTAATTTTAGAGCCTAAACGTCGTTTTTTGGCAAAAATCACCCCGAGGTCATGGCCAAAGGCAAGGAGTTTTTATGGGTGGCTCGTTTGGCATTCGAACTAGGTCTAAAACTCGCTCAAAGCTTGGATGGCCATTTTTGGGCCAAAATCAACCTCAACTCACAGCTGAGGCCGATTAGTTTCGATGATTGTCACTTTTGCCATGAGTAAGGTCCTAAAAACCTCAAACTAGGGTATACAGCTTTTCCTATACTTTTTTTCACACTCATTCACACCGACCCTTCTACGAACTCGAAGGTCTTCAAGCGTTGATCATCTCAAAAGCTAAAAAAGTGTAATTTTGGAGCCTAAACTTCATTTTTTGGCAAAAATCACCTCGAGGTCGTGGCCAAAGGCAATGAGTTTTTATCATTGGCTCGTTTGGCATCGAACTAGGTCTAAAACTCGCTCAAAACATGGATGGCCATTTTTGGGCCAAAATCAACCTCACTCACAACTGAGGCCGATTAGCTTTCGATGATTGTCACTTTTGCCATGAGTAAGGTCCTAAAAACCTCAAACTAGGGTATACAGCTTTTCCTATACTTTTTTTCACACTCATTCACACCGACCCTTCTACGAACTCGAAGGTCTTCAAGCGTCGATCATCTCAAAAGCTAAAAAAGTGTAATTTTAGAGCCTAAACGTCGTTTTTTGGCAAAAATCACCCCGAGGTCGTGGCCAAAGGCAAGGAGTTTTTATGGGTGGCTCGTTTGGCATTCGAACTAGGTCTAAAACTCGCTCAAAGCTTGGATGGCCATTTTTGGGCCAAAATCAACCTCACCTACAACGAGGCCGATTAGTTTCGATGATTGTCACTTTTGCCATGAGTAAGGTCCTAAAAACCTCAAACTAGGGTATACAGCTTTTCCTATACTTTTTTTCACACTCATTCACACCGACCCTTCTACGAACTCGAAGGTCTTCAAGCGTTGATCATCTCAAAAAGCTAAAAAGTGTAATTTTGGAGCCTAAACTTCATTTTTTGGCAAAAATCACCTCGAGGTCGTGGCCAAAGGCAATGAGTTTTTATCATTGGCTCGTTTGGCATCGAACTAGGTCTAAAACTCGCTCAAAACTTGGATGGCCATTTTTGGGCCAAAATCAACCTCGACTCACAACTGAGGCCGATTAGTTTCGATGATTGTCACTTTTGCCATGAGTAAGGTCCTAAAAACCTCAAACTAGGGTATACAGCTTTTCCTATACTTTTTTCACACTCATTCACACCGACCCTTCTACGAACTCGAAGGTCTTCAAGCCTTCGATCATCTCAAAAAGCTAAAAAAGTGTAATTTTCGAGCCTAAACGTCATTTTTTGGCAAAAATCACCCCGAGGTCGTGGCCAAAGGCAATGAGTTTTTATCATTGGCTCGTTTGGCATCGAACTAGGTCTAAAACTCGCTCAAAGCTTGGATGGCCATTTTTGGGCCAAAATCAACCTCACTCACAACTGAGGCCGATTAGTTTCGATGATTGTCACTTTTGCCATGAGTAAGGTCCTAAAAACCTCAAACTAGGGTATACAGCTTTTCCTATACTTTTTTTCACACTCATTCACACCGACCCTTCTACGAACTCGAAGGTCTTCAAGCCTCGATCATCTCAAAACGCTAAAAAAGTGTAATTTTGGAGCCTAAACGTCATTTTTTGGCAAAAATCACCCCGAGGTCGTGGCCAAAGGCAATGAGTTGTTATCGTTGGCTCGTTTGGCATCGAACTAGGTCTTAAACTTCTCAAAGCTTGGATGGCCATTTTTGGGCCAAAATCAACCTCACCACAACCGAGGCCGATTAGTTTCGATGATTGTCACTTTTGCCATGAGTAAGGTCCTAAAAACCTCAAACTAGGGTATACAGCTTTTCCTATACTTTTTTTCACACTCATTCACACCGACCCTTCTACGAACTCGAAGGTCTTCAAGCCTCGATCATCTCAAAAAGCTAAAAAAGTGTAATTTTCGAGCCTAAACGTCATTTTTTGGCAAAAATCACCCCGAGGTCGTGGCCAAAGGCAATGAGTTTTTATCGTTGGCTCGTTTGGCATCGAACTAGGTCTTAAACTGCTCAAAGCTTGGATGGCCATTTTTGGGCCAAAATCAACCTCACTCACAACTGAGGCCGATTAGTTTCGATGATTGTCACTTTTGCCATGAGTAAGGTCCTAAAAACCTCAAACTAGGGTATACAGCTTTTCCTATACTTTTTTCACACTCATTCACACCGACCCTTCTACGAACTCGAAGGTCTTCAAGCGTTCGATCATCTCAAAAAGCTAAAAAAGTGTAATTTTGGAGCCTAAACTTCATTTTTTGGCAAAAATCACCTCGAGGTCGTGGCCAAAGGCAATGAGTTTTTATCATTGGCTCGTTTGGCATCGAACTAGGTCTAAAACTCGCTCAAAACTTGGATGGCCATTTTTGGGCCAAAATCAACCTCACCTCACAGTCGAGGCCGATTAGTTTCGATGATTGTCACTTTCGCCATGAGTAAGGTCCTAAAAACCTCAAACTAGGGTATACAGCTTTCCTATACTTTTTTTCGCACTCATTCACACCGACCCTTCTACGAACTCGAAGGTCTTCAAGCCTTGATCATCTCAAAAAGCTAAAAAAGTGTAATTTTGGAGCCTAAACGTCATTTTTTGGCAAAAATCACCCCGAGGTCGTGGCCAAAGGCAATGAGTTTTTATCGTTGGCTCGTTTGGCATCGAACTAGGTCTTAAACTCGCTCAAAGCTTGGATGGCCATTTTTGGGCCAAAATCAACCTCACTCACAACCGAGGCCGATTAGCTTCGATGATTGTCACTTTTGCCATGAGGAAGGTCCTAAAAACCTCAAACTAGGGTATACAGCTTTTCCTATACTTTTTTTCACACTCATTCACACCGACCCTTCTACGAACTCGAAGGTCTTCAAGCGTTGATCATCTCAAAAAGCTAAAAAAGTGTAATTTTGGAGCCTAAACTTCATTTTTTGGCAAAAATCACCTCGAGGTCGTGGCCAAAGGCAATGAGTTTTTATCATTGGCTCGTTTGGCATCGAACTAGGTCTAAAACTCGCTCAAAACATGGATGGCCATTTTTGGGCCAAAATCAACCTCACCACAACCGAGGCCGATTAGCTTCGATGGTTGTCACTTTTGCCATGAGGAAGGTCCTAAAAACCTCAAACTAGGGTATACAGCTTTTCCTATACTTTTTTCACACTCATTCACACCGACCCTTCTACGAACTCGAAGGTCTTCAAGCGTTGATCATCTCAAAAAGCTAAAAAAGTGTAATTTTAGAGCCTAAACGTCGTTTTTTGGCAAAAATCACCCCGAGGTCATGGCCAAAGGCAAGGAGTTTTTATGGTTGGCTCGTTTGGCATTCGAACTAGGTCTAAAACTCGCTCAAAGCTTGGATGGCCATTTTTGGGCCAAAATCAACCTCACTCACAACTGAGGCCGATTAGTTTCGATGATTGTCACTTTTGCCATGAGTAAGGTCCTAAAAACCTCAAACTAGGGTATACAGCTTTTCCTATACTTTTTTTCACACTCATTCACACCGACCCTTCTACGAACTCGAAGGTCTTCAAGCGTTGATCATCTCAAAAAGCTAAAAAAGTGTAATTTTGGAGCCTAAACTTCATTTTTTGGCAAAAATCACCTCGAGGTCGTGGCCAAAGGCAATGAGTTTTTATCATTGGCTCGTTTGGCATCGAACTAGGTCTAAAACTCGCTCAAAACATGGATGGCCATTTTTGGGCCAAAATCAACCTCACTCACAGTCGAGGCCGATTAGCTTCGATGGTTGTCACTTTTGCCATGAGGAATATCCTAAAAACCTCAAACTAGGGTATACAGCTTTTCCTATACTTTTTTTCGCACTCATTCACACCGACCCTTCTACGAACTCGAAGGTCTTCAAGCGTTGATCATCTCAAAAAGCTAAAAAGTGTAATTTTGGAGCCTAAACTTCATTTTTTGGCAAAAATCACCTCGAGGTCGTGGCCAAAGGCAATGAGTTTTTATCATTGGCTCGTTTGGCATCGAACTAAGTCTAAAACTCGCTCAAAACTTGGATGGCCATTTTTGGGCCAAAATCAACCTCAGCTCACAAGCCGAGGCCGATTAGCTTCGATGGTTGTCACTTTTGCCATGAGGAATATCCTAAAAACCTCAAACTAGGGTATACAGTTTTCCTATACTTTTTTTCACACTCATTCACACTGACCCTTCTACGAACTCGAAGGCCTTCAAGCGTTGATCATCTCAAAAAGCTAAAAAAGTGTAATTTTGGAGCCTAAACTTCATTTTTTGGCAAAAATCACCTCGAGGTCGTGGCCAAAGGCAATGAGTTTTTATCATTGGCTCGGCATCGAACTAGGTCTAAAACTCGCTCAAAACATGGATGGCCATTTTTGGGCTAAAATCAACCTCACTCACAACTGAGGCCGATTAGTTTTGATGATTGTCACTTTTGCCATGAGGAAGGTCCTAAAAACCTCAAACTAGGGTATACAGTTTTCCTATACTTTTTTCACACTCATTCACACCGACCCTTCTACGAACTCGAAGGCCTTCAAGCGTTGATCATCTCAAAAGCTAAAAAAGTGTAATTTTAGAGCCTAAACGTCGTTTTTTGGCAAAAATCACCCCGAGGTCATGGCCAAAGGCAAGGAGTTTTTATGGGTGGCTCGTTTGGCATTCAACTAGGTCTAAAACTCGCTCAAAGCTTGGATGGCCATTTTTGGGCCAAAATCAACCTCGACTCACAATCGAGGCCGATTAGTTTCGATGATTGTCACTTTTGCCATGAGTAAGGTCCTAAAAACCTCAAACTAGGGTATACAGCTTTTCCTATACTTTTTTTCACACTCATTCACACCGACCCTTCTACGAACTCGAAGGTCTTCAAGCGTTGATCATCTCAAAAAGCTAAAAAGTGTAATTTTGGAGCCTAAACTTCATTTTTTGGCAAAAATCACCTCGAGGTCGTGGCCAAAGGCAATGAGTTTTTATCATTGGCTCGTTTGGCATCGAACTAGGTCTAAAACTCGCTCAAAACATGGATGGCCATTTTTGGGCCAAAATCAACCTCACTCACAAGCCGAGGCCGATTAGCTTCGATGGTTGTCACTTTTGCCATGAGGAAGATCCTAAAAACCTCAAACTAGGGTATACAGCTTTTCCTATACTTTTTTTCACACTCATTCACACCGACCCTTCTACGAACTCGAAGGTCTTCAAGCGTTGATCATCTCAAAAAGCTAAAAAAGTGTAATTTTGGAGCCTAAACTTCATTTTTTGGCAAAAATCACCTCGAGGTCGTGGCCAAAGGCAATGAGTTTTTATCATTGGCTCGTTTGGCATCGAACTAGGTCTAAAACTCGCTCAAAACTTGGATGGCCATTTTTGGGCCAAAATCAACCTCACCACAACCGAGGCCGATTAGCTTCGATGGTTGTCACTTTTGCCATGAGGAATATCCTAAAAACCTCAAACTAGGGTATACAGCTTTTCCTATACTTTTTTTCACACTCATTCACACCGACCCTTCTACGAACTCGAAGGTCTTCAAGCGTTGATCATCTCAAAAAGCTAAAAAAGTGTAATTTTGGAGCCTAAACTTCATTTTTTGGCAAAAATCACCTCGAGGTCGTGGCCAAAGGCAATGAGTTTTTATCATTGGCTCGTTTGGCATCGAACTAAGTCTAAAACTCGCTCAAAACTTGGATGGCCATTTTTGGGCCAAAATCAACCTCACCTCACAACTGAGGCCGATTAGTTTTGATGATTGTCACTTTTGCCATGAGGAAGGTCCTAAAAACCTCAAACTAGGGTATACAGCTTTCCTATACTTTTTTCACACTCATTCACACCGACCCTTCTACGAACTCGAAGGCCTTCAAGCGTCGATCATCTCAAAAAGCTAAAAAAGTGTAATTTTAGAGCCTAAACGTCGTTTTTTGGCAAAAATCACCCCGAGGTCATGGCCAAAGGCAAGGAGTTTTTATGGGTGGCTCGTTTGGCATTCAACTAGGTCTAAAACTCGCTCAAAGCTTGGATGGCCATTTTTGGGCCAAAATCAA
This sequence comes from Dovyalis caffra, assembly GCA_963924115.1. Taxonomy (NCBI): domain Eukaryota; kingdom Viridiplantae; phylum Streptophyta; class Magnoliopsida; order Malpighiales; family Salicaceae; genus Dovyalis; species Dovyalis caffra. Next base: position 3,823 of record CAWUPB010000871.1, on the reverse strand, counting down.
CCTCACTCACAATCGAGGCCGATTAGTTTCGATGATTGTCACTTTTGCCATGAGTAAGGTCCTAAAACCTCAAACTAGGGTATACAGCTTTTCCTATACTTTTTTTCACACTCATTCACACCGACCCTTCTACGAACTCGAAGGTCTTCAAGCGTTCGATCATCTCAAAAAGCTAAAAAGTGTAATTTTGGAGCCTAAACGTCATTTTTTGGCAAAAATCACCTCGAGGTCGTGGCCAAAGGCAATGAGTTTTTATCATTGGCTCGTTTGGCATCGAACTAGGTCTAAAACTCGCTCAAAACTTGGATGGCCATTTTTGGGCCAAAATCAACCTCACTCACAACGAGGCCGATTAGTTTCGATGATTGTCACTTTTGCCATGAGTAAGGTCCTAAAAACCTCAAACTAGGGTATACAGCTTTTCCTATACTTTTTTTCACACTCATTCACACCGACCCTTCTACGAACTCGAAGGTCTTCAAGCCTTGATCATCTCAAAAAGCTAAAAAAGTGTAATTTTCGAGCCTAAACGTCGTTTTTTGGCAAAAATCACCCCGAGGTCGTGGCCAAAGGCAATGAGTTTTTATCGTTGGCTCGTTTGGCATCGAACTAGGTCTAAAACTCGCTCAAAGCTTGGATGGCCATTTTTGGGCCAAAATCAACCTCACTCACAAGCCGAGGCCGATTAGTTTCGATGATTGTCACTTTAGCCATGAGTAAGGTCCTAAAAACCTCAAACTAGGGTATACAGCTTTTCCTATACTTTTTTCACACTCATTCACACTCGACCCTTCTACGAACTCGAAGGTCTTCAAGCCTCGATCATCTCAAAACGCTAAAAAAGTGTAATTTTGGAGCCTAAACGTCATTTTTTGGCAAAAATCACACCGAGGTCGTGGCCAAAGGCAATGAGTTGTTATCGTTGGCTCGTTTGGCATCGAACTAGGTCTTAAACTTCGAAAGCTTGGATGGCAATTTTTGAGCCAAAATCAACCTCACTCACGCTCGAGGCCGATTAGTTTCGATCATTGTCACTTTTGCCTTGAGTAAGGTCCTAAAAACCTCAAACTTGGGTATACAGCTTTTCCTATACTTTTTTTCACACTCATTCACACCGACCCTTCTATGAACTCGAAGGTCTTCAAGTGTTGATCATCTCAAAAAGCAAAAAAAGTGTAATTTTGGAGCCTAAACTTCATTTTTTGGCAAAAATCACCTCGAGGTCGTGGCCAAAGGCAATGAGTTTTTATCGTTGGCTCGTTTGGCATCGAACTAGGTCTAAAACTCGCTCAAAGCTTGGATGGCCATTTTTGGGCCAAAATCAACCTCACCACAAGCGAGGCCGATTAGTTTCGATGATTGTCACTTTCGCCATGAGTAAGGTCCTAAAAACCTCAAACTAGGGTATACAGCTTTTCCTATACTTTTTTTCGCACTCATTCGCACTCGACCCTTCTACGAACTCGAAGGTCTTCAAGCCTTGATCATCTCAAAAAGCTAAAAAGTGTAATTTTGGAGCCTAAACGTCATTTTTTGGCAAAAATCACCCCGAGGTCGTGGCCAAAGGCAATGAGTTTTTATCGTTGGCTCGTTTGGCATCGAACTAGGTCTTAAACTCGCTCAAAGCTTGGATGGCCATTTTTGGGCCAAAATCAACCTCACTCACAACGAGGCCGATTAGCTTCGATGATTGTCACTTTTGCCATGAGTAAGGTCCTCAAAACCTCAAACTAGGGTATACAGCTTTTCCTATACTTTTTTTCATACTCATTCACACCGACCCTTCTACGAACTCGAAGGTCTTCAAGCGTTGATCATCTCAAAAAGCTAAAAAGTGTAATTTTCGAGCCTAAACTTCATTTTTTGGCAAAAATCACCCCGAGGTCGTGGCCAAAGGCAATGAGTTTTTATCATTGGCTCGTTTGGCATCGAACTAGGTCTAAAACTCGCTCAAAACTTGGATGGCCATTTTTGGGCCAAAATCAACCTCACCTCACAGCCGAGGCCGATTAGTTTCGATGGTTGTCACTTTTGCCATGAGGAAGGTCCTAAAACCTCAAACTAGGGTTTACAAGCTTTTCCTATACATTTTTTCGCACTCATTCACACCGACCCTTCTACGAACTCGAAGGTCTTCAAGCCTTCATCATCTCAAAAAGCTAAAAAGTGTAATTTTCGAGCCTAAACGTCGTTTTTTGGCAAAAATCACCCCGAGGTCGTGGCCAAAGGCAATGAGTTTTTATCATTGGCTCATTTGGCATCGAACTAGGTCTAAAACTGCTCAAAGCTTGGATGGCCATTTTTGGGCCAAAATCAACCTCACTCACAATCGAGGCCGATTAGTTTCGATGATTGTCACTTTTGCCATGAGGAAGGTCCTAAAAACCTCAAACTAGGGTTTACAGCTTTTCCTATACATTTTTTCGCACTCATTCGACACCGACCCTTCTACGAACTCGAAGGTCTTCAAGCCTTCATCATCTCAAAAAGCTAAAAAGTGTAATTTTCGAGCCTAAACGTCGTTTTTTGGCAAAAATCACCCCGAGGTCGTGGCCAAAGGCAATGAGTTTTTATCGTTGGCTCGTTTGGCATCGAACTAGGTCTTAAACTCGCTCAAAGCTTGGATGGCCATTTTTGGGCCAAAATCAACCTCACCACAAGCCGAGGCCGATTAGTTTCGATGATTGTCACTTTTGCCATGAGTAAGGTCCTAAAAACCTCAAACTAGGGTATACAGCTTTCCTATACATTTTTTCACACTCATTCACACCGACCCTTCTACGAACTCGAAGGTCTTCAAGCCTTCGATCATCTCAAAAAGCTAAAAAGTGTAATTTTCGAGCCTAAACGTCATTTTTTGGCAAAAATCACCTCGAGGTCGTGGCCAAAGGCAATGAGTTTTTATCGTTGGCTCGTTTGGCATCGAACTAGGTCTAAAACTCGCTCAAAACTTGGATGGCCATTTTTGGGCCAAAATCAACCTCACCACAAGCCGAGGCCGATTAGTTTCGATGGTTGTCACTTTTGCCATGAGGAAGGTCCTAAAAACCTCAAACTAGGATTTACAGCTTTTCCTATACATTTTTTCGCACTCATTCACACCGACCCTTCTACGAACTCGAAGGTCTTCAAGCCTTCATCATCTCAAAAAGCTTAAAAAGTGTAATTTTCGAGCCTAAACGTCGTTTTTTGGCAAAAATCACCCCGAGGTCATGGCCAAAGGCAATGAGTTTTTATAATTGGCTCATTTCGCATCGAACTAGGTCTAAAACTCGCTCAAAGCTTGGATGGCCATTTTGGGCCAAAATCAACCTCACCTCACAGTCGAGGCCGATTAGTTTCGATGATTGTCACTTTTGCCATGAGTAAGGTCCTAAAAACCTCAAACTAGGGTTTACAGCTTTTCCTATACATTTTTTCGCACTCATTCACACCGACCCTTCTACGAACTCGAAGGTCTTCAAGCCTTCATCATCTCAAAAAGCTAAAAAGTGTAATTTTCGAGCCTAAACGTCGTTTTTTGGCAAAAATCACCCCGAGGTCGTGGCCAAAGGCAATGAGTTTTTATCGTTGGCTCGTTTGGCATCGAACTAGGTCTTAAACTCGCTCAAAGCTTGGATGGCCATTTTTGGGCCAAAATCAACCTCACTCACAAGCCGAGGCCGATTAGTTTCGATGATTGTCACTTTTGCCATGAGTAAGGTCCTAAAAACCTCAAACTAGGGTTTACAGCTTTTCCTATATATTTTTTCATACTCATTCGACACCGACCCTTCTACGAACTCGAAGGTCTTCAAGCCTTCATCATCTCAAAAAGCTAAAA